>JAOXJM010000023.1:12222964-12242336 GCA_026413425.1 Tringa solitaria | reverse complement strand
TTGAACCCCTCCAGGGATGAGGCAGCCACAGCTTCTCTGGGCAACCTGGGCCAGGGTCTCACCACCCTCGCAGCAAAGAATTTCTTCCCAATATCTCATCTTTATCTACCCTCTTTCAGTTTAAAACCATTATCCCTTGTCCTATGGCTTCACTCCCTGGTCAAGAGTCCCTCCCCATCTCTCCTGTAAGCCCCCTTAAGGTATTGGAGTTTGCTTTCCTGCTCCTCTTCTCTGTTTGATGGTGTGAGAAGCAGTAGCAGTGCTGACACAGAAGAGATGCCCTGTTCTTCGTTGGCAGGAGTGAGGAGGAAGCAGGACACTGCCAGGTCTCGCAGGGCTGCTGGAGATGTGGGCAGCTTTCGGGAGCTTTTTGTCCTGCCTTTTATTTTTAAGATAGCTGTGGCAAGCTCTTGCTTGCCTTGTTTGTTCGTGGGTTCTCCACAGCTTCTGCCACGAGGTGGCAATGTTGTCGCCCGTGTCATTTCATTGTGGTCCTTTTGGTGGCAATATTATTTTAATCTCTGTGCTGCTATCCTTTGCTGAAATTTTCGTCGTGCATTTGCTACTGCTAGATGCTGCTGTTGGAGCAGACGCTCTCTTCTTTACTGCCTAATAAAATATGAGCATTACCATATGTAACACAGAACGGTGCGAAGTTCCCCGCTCCCTTTCCTTTTCATTTTATAAGCCATATGGACTAAACTAAACTGCTGACGAGATTGTCTCTTGGCACTCTTTTCCCAGGATGTCTCTGCAAGATTTTAAGATTCATTTTGTAGATCTGATGATCTGTAAGTTAACTCCAGATCTGATGAGCCAGGAAGATGGGAAGAAGTGGATGTACTCCCTGAAGAGTGGGAGATGGGTAAAAGGAAGTACAGCAAGAGGAAGTCTGGGATTCTGCAATGGTGAGGGCGGTTCTTTTAGATGACTCTGGGGTAACAATGCTCTACAGACTCAGTTACCGGCACCTTATACCTGTTAACACAAAACTGACAACAGAAACGTTCTCTTCCTGCTTAGCCATCTTCACAAACATCAGAAATAAGCAGCTGAAAGACTCTGACTGACTTCTGCTATCACAGAAGCTGCATCACTTGCAAATGTAGGGCAGTGGGTTATGGCATGAAATGAGCTGCAAGGTCCTAGGGTCAGTTGCCAACACTGAGCTTCTTTGGGGCATTAAACTTGTTTTAAGTTTGTGTCCTCAGCACCTCAAGGTAGTGGTGTTTTAAATGAAGTGAATGAGAAATGCAGAGGCTCAGCCCTTCTGGAAGTAGAGCAGGTGGGGTGTGAAGTCCAGCTCCATACACTGGAGGTGGTAGAGGAATAGTGATACATTTATAAACAAAATGAACTCTTATTTGTAGGTTAGTGGAAATGTAGTTCCCTATTCCTGGGTTTTCCTTCTGTCTTAGCTAGTGGTTGCACTGCTAAACTTGTAAACTGCACCCTGAGATCAAGTCCCTGTGGGGTCTGGAGGTCCAGACAACCTGTGGCCTGTTCAGTCCAATGCCAGGCATCATGTGGGAATCTGGCAACCAATTTTGTGATGGAAAAAGACATCAAAATGTCTTTCTTGTTTTGCTTAGGCACCTTTTGGATGAACCCTCAGTACTGGCTGAATGTTTTACCAGTTGAAGACAGTAAGAAAAGCCTGGGTTCCTGCAATGTGGTTATATCCCTGATGCAGAAACACAGCAGCAAACACCGGAATCGAGCTCCTCACCTCTTCATTGGATTTTTACTCTACAAGGTGTGAAGGATTTCTTTACCTTTCTTGCTTTCACCAAATAGGAAAAAAATTCAGTCTCTGTAAGTTGTAGAGTTTTGCAGACCAAGAGTTTTGCTGTGTGAGGGGTCATCTGTGCTCTTTTCTCCTTGCCTGTGCCCAGTCTCCTCAGGCTCTGTGCCCCACTTGCTGCCTCTCTGACATGCTGTGTGTCAGCCTGCAGAGCAGTGAGAAACACTTCTTGCTTCAGAGCACACCAGTCTTTATTTAGCCCTCTCTGAGAGTATGTACAAGAGCTGGGAGAGGGTGTCAGGAGTCCCTTTACTTTGGGGCAGGGTGAGCACTGCCCTCAAGTTATTTCCAGCCATGATAAAATTGTGCTTGAGAAGTGTTCTTAGACATGGCAGCTGCCCATGTGTAAATCCTGCTAGTTCCCTGTGTATCCAGGGGTAAGTGGATATCACTAGAAGGAGTGAGAGTTCTCCCCTTCGCCCCATTTCTCTACTTACCTGAGTGCCTTGCAGAGCTACTCTTCTCCCTTGAGCAGAGGCACAGCTCTTGCTGCTGCTGTGAGTTTGCACAGTTATGGAGAGATTTCTGTGGGAAAGGGTTTTCAGGTGGAGGGGCTGAGGTTTCTGAAGGCGAAGACCCCAGCTGAATGTGTGTAGCTGCTTCCCAGCAATGATATGGCCATGTTGTGTGAGACCCACAGGTCCCTGTCTGACAGACGCTCTGTTTCTGTTCTTCCTGCAGGTGGACCTACAGGTGAGTCCCTTGTCATGGCTGCTGGCTGTCTGCTTGGGGGACCTGGGCTGCTGCAGCTGTTTTGACAACACAGAAGGTGTTGTGTTTGCCTTTGTTCTTTGGCTGACAGTAACTGTGTATTTGAGTTCAGTGAGGCACCACGGTAAGTCACTACTAATGCAGACCTATCTACTGACTCTTCTGAAGACCAGCTGTATCAGGAGGGCTCAGCGGCCTTAAAAAGGGGCTTCTGCACTGCGTCTTCAGAGGTGTTAGAAGTGGCATCAGTGTTTAGCACATTGTCCCTGCTACAATTGTGGGATGGTGCCCCACTTCTTGGCTGTGTCTGAGCTGGACTTGCTGCAGCATTCAGGGGAGCCAGAGCCACCTTTCTGCTACCTCCTGGTCTTGGGATGATGTAGGAGCAGAGCTGGTGTCGCATGCAAGTCAGGGATCTCCTGGGGAGCTCAGGTGCCTTCCTGGCTGGGGATGCTCTGGAGCTGATGCCACGGGTGTTTTCAGTTTCCTCAGGCCAGCCGTATTTTTAGCTTTTTCTTTAGCCAGGAGCCTTTGGGACCTGAGAAAGGGCCCTGGCGGTTAAACCCTGATGTAAGTCTCAATTTTGGCCCTGACCTCAGAGGGTTATTTAAAACAGGGGAAGGTTTAGCTCCTTTTATCTTTAAAGGGCATATCTCCATTCTGTTACTACTCAGAACACCTCTTAAATGAGGTGAATTTGAATTTGGGCTGGCAAAGAACCATTTTGGATGTATTGTCAGGGCAGTGCACTTGTGTTCCCAGTTCCTGTATTTCCAGCATGGTAACCATGAGGTAAGATGCTACTCCTTCCTGACTCAAATGTTTTGGGCGCTATCAGAGTTACAAGTGAGTTAAAATTCCTGGCAGCAGGGGTCTGAGTGTGACCCTAGCACACTGCTGTGCCGTACCCAGGGGGGAATGGTGGCAGCCAGGACTTTAATTTCAGGTTTGTAGCGGTTGCTGAGATCAATACAGAGAGATGGCAAGCCGAGAGCGTCTAAGGTATTCGAACTACAGTCAACAAGGTATTGACTGGAATATAAAAACTTTGAATTTAACATAAGGGGCATGAGGAGGAGTAACCCTGAACCCTTCAGAAGAAAGATTGCTCTATTACTAAGAAAAATACTGGCAAAGGAAGAAGAATAGCATCTCCACTACGAGGCTGCAGAGTAAAATGGCTAAATGTTTTGAGGAACAGCCAAGATCAGAAGGTGACAGTGGTCTTAGCTAGCAGGATTATTTATTTGGCTTGTGTACGGGGCACTCGGTGGCATTAAAAATGACCTCAGTGTTCCCTGGATCAACACTTTATCCATCCTCCTATTGCAGAGAAGTGCCTGCAGAGCAAAACATCTGTAAGAGCCAAGAGTGCCAGGCAGATCAAGGACACACGTACGGAGTCAGAGCTAGGGATTAGGCTGCTCCTGTAGTATGCTCGGATCACGGCTGCTCTGAAAAATCCTCTGCTGCCGGGTACCCTGTGCAAAGGATAAAGCTGGGAACAAAGTGCATGGTACCCATGGGACAGGAGGGGTGTTCTGGCTCATGAAGAGGGGTCTCTAGAGCTGTTCCCACCTGCAGTCATTTCTGCCAGTATAGAAATTAGTCCTGCAGTAGCTTAGGTTGACAGAAGCCACTTCTCCTCCCAGTCCTTGCTGCTGTTCCTCGCAAGTGCTATTATGTTGTTGATGATGTTGCAGGAAGCCCTGTTCTTTGTTGTTTTAGTACTGGGCAGGCACGGTGCACGGTGAGAACAACCATGTCCTTGGAGGAGACTGAGTCTTTTGGGCCCTGTTATCTGCTTGTGCTGTAAAAAAAAAAAATAAAATCTGAGATGCAAAGGCAGGCTGTCTATGCCATGCTTGTGAGTTCTCCACGTGCTTTTTGTTCAGCTGGTGCAGAACTCATTTCTTTTCTGTCTTCCCTTAGCAGTACCAGGAAAGCAACAGAAAGCTGCCCCCAGCTTTCTTCACCCGGCATCAGCCTGTGAACAAGCACCAGGTCTTCCTTGATGAACGGGAAGTGACTCACGACTTCCATCTGGAGCCTGGTGTCTATGTGATTGTCCCATCCACCCTGGAGCCTCAGCAGGAGTCTGAATTCATCCTGCGTGTCTTCTCCAGGAAGCACGTTCTTCGGTGAGATGTTGCCGCCCCTCTGCCAGCACCTGATTCTCTGGGATAGTGGGATGGCCTAGTCTTTCTAGTCTAAGGAGGGAAGCATGAACAGTTCACTCTACAAAAAGGAGAAGCTGGTTATGGGGTTTTCCCACCTTAGGGTGCTCAGTGGCTGAAGCACTACTTTTGACCTTACCCTTTCAAGAAGTGTTGAGCTACACACAAGGGATTTTTGCAGCAGGCTCATGTTTGAGACCTGTGGAGAAGAGCAACAGTTTTTAATGCACCATCAGTTTGCCAGGAGACCCTGCTGGCAATGCTAGGATGGTTGATTGTGCCGAAATGGTGCTTTGGGGACTACAAATGCCAACAGCTCCTGGGGAGTTGTATGGACACGAGGGCTTCCCTGACTGGGGGGAAAAAAAAAACCAAAACATATACTGCAGCAGCAGGCTGGAGCTCTTTCTGGAGGTGGGGAATGCTACCTGTGATGAGACAAACACACAACTCTGGGCTATCTCTCCATAATGTGACTGCTTTTCTTCATCTCTAGGGAAATGGGAGGGAACACCAGTTTCACCCTCTCTAAGGTAAGTCAGAATGAGGGGAATGGGAGATCTGGGGTTCAGTCTTCAGCTCTAGGTGTTGGATTTTTCCTGTTGCTCTGCCCTACAGAGAGGCTGACTAAGAATGTGAGTGTTTGCGTCGGCAGCACTTTTGAAAGGGCAGCTTGAGTTTATGGGCAGAGTTCTTTGGACTGTGCAGACAGATGCAGTCAGATGTGGGGGATGAGCAAATTTTCAGATGCCTTTGTTAGTTGCTTTTTTGAAAACTTCTTTTAGTGACACCATCTCACTTGTTCTGCAGTTCTTTCCTGTTCATGGCTTTTTGGAGACTCCTGGTCTTTTCTTGTACTTCTCCCTGCTCCTTTCATGCCTTGAAAGTTTTGAAGATGTCATGGCACCTGAGCAGTGCTGTTCCTATGAGCTGTCTGTAGGTTATTTTCAAAATAATTGAGCTCAATGACAGTACCTGCACGTCTGCAACTTGTGCCACAGAGTTTATAGCATAGTCTGTTCCCCTGGCATAAACAGGGCTGTTCCTACTTTCATCTCCTCTGTTCTCCTGTGTAAAGGAGGACAGAGAGACTTCTCTTTCTTTTATTGGCATGGAGTGAGCCCCATCCTTGGTTGTTGCACGGCTTGGCAGAGGGGAAATGTTTCTCCTGACTGAGTGCTATCTGAGTATTTCTTTCCAAGAAATAGCATTTCTGTGAGGTTTGGAGCTCTCGTAAGAGTGGGCTGTGTTAATGGTGTAGCATTGATTGCAGTGGTGGGGAGAAGGTGGAAGGGCAGGGGATGAGAGTGCAGTTCTGGGAAAGCATCTTGAGTAACTCTGTCCTGAATAGCGATATTTATTTTTTTCCCTCGTCAATGATTTTTTTTTAAATTTTTTTAATTTTCCTTTCTTAAAGGAAATTGTTGATCGGTATGAAGGCAAGGTTTGGGAGGATTTCTTCACAAAGCATTTTGAACAGGTAAGCATGTGTATAAGCTGCCAGGGTAAACTCTTCCGGGGCTGTTCTGTAGCTCTGTGAAAGTAAAAGCATGTGGATGTTCAAGGGAGGTCTGGAGGTGGAAGTGTGGGGAACGGAGAGGAGCCATGGGAGGTTGGGCTGTGTGTACAGTGATTCCATGCAGCAGTTTTAACCACACAGTTTAGGAATACGTTAGGACTGAGACAGGCAGACTTCTCTACGCAACAGTGTGTGAATGCCTGGAACTTAATGCCACAGGACATTGTGACAGCATCAACAGACTCAAAAGGTATTAACAAACTGATGAGCAGGAGGTCCATAAACAGATACTAAATGACTAGGCAGGGATGGACCCTTTAAGATCCCTTTTCTAACAGGTGTGGGTGCCAGGGAAACAGGAGAATGGACTGCAGAAGCCGACCAGGCTCGTGTCCTCTTCCCTAAACATGAGTTCCTGTTCTTTTATTGGGGACAAAGTGGTGGGCTATGTGGATCTCTCTCACCCTTTAGGGTGTTCTTACACTCATTGGGGAAAAATGCCTATTAGAGAACCCCCCCCAAAATATTGACACTTGTCTCATACATCCTTCATCACAGTTTGATGACAGCTAACTTGTTTTGAGCGGTGAAGTAAGTACCAGGGGTCCCATCACCTCCTTTTTTTCTAATTTTCCTAGTGAAATATGGTCCTTATCATGAAAGATTCTTTTTAACGATCTCTCTGGCCTGATTTGGGATAGAGTTGACCTTCAGGGATTGCACTAACCTATGGTGAGGGATTCAAGTGTTTCACCTTTCAGCAAAGGTGGCTGCATTTATTTAGTAGCATACCCTGTATTTGGCAAACACATTTTCACAAAAACACGTTTGAAAGCAATATTTTGATGGAAGCTGTTACTTAAAACAAGTAATGCTTTTACTTTTTGCTTTTACTTGGTTAAGATTTTGATTTTGAGAATGGTGTGTCTTTCAGGTGTGCTACAAATTGCAAGGTGCTGGTCCTTTGCTGTCAGGAGGCCCAAGCATACAAAGAGGCGAGCAATACTGCCATGTCTCAATGCATTACCTTGGCACGCCTCAGTGATCTGAAAACAGGCTTTTATTTTTGAAGAGTGACATTTAAAAAAAAAATCCTCCAAACAAACAAATGTCACAGTTTCTAAGAAACCTGTAAACTTTAGTATCACAAGGAGGAGGGGAAGAGTCGGCTTTGAAAAGTTTGGGGAGGAAGTATTCCAAAGTTTCCATCTTTTTTTTTGTTTGTTTGTTTGTAAATGGTAAAAGGGAAATATTTGAAGCAGGTCTCTTGACAGTGTGCTTGATGGGACAGATGGCACCAGGGCTGAAAGGTTAACGGTCTGGTTCCTCACTCTCTAAATCTGCACCACTGCATTGATCTGTGTGGAGCCCTGAGAACATAGCCCAGAGCAGACTGCAGCTCTTGCAGGCTGAGAATCTCGTCATATTCAAAGGGAGTCTTTTCTATTGATTTTCACAGTGGCTGGAGTGGGGCCAGAAAAGCAGAGAATGAAGATGGGACATGCTGGGAAAACAAAAGAGGGAGAAAAGTGATTTAATACTTTAAAAAATAAAAAATAAAAATTCTCTTTCTTATCACAGAATCCTGAAATAAATGCTGTTCAGCTCCAGAGAATCCTGAATAATATATTTTGGAGAAGTAAGTGTTGAGAAATAATGTTTCTGTAAAATAAACCCTTAGAGAAAAGCCTCAGCTCTTGTATCTGTTTCTTGAATTCTGGGAGGAGAAGCTGACTTGAATCTGACTGAACTGACTGTTCTGATGCCATGTTAGATTTCCAGAGAGAAAGGATTTGCAGGGGGTATAAATCAACCTGGTAGAAATTTTATAAGTGAAGCTACTCTAGTTTGAATTTCAACAACTGAAAGAATGAAGAGCAAGTGTAGATACTGTGTGTGGATGCAGAGGCTGAATTTAACCTCCAAACCCAGCTTGACTTCAGCCTTGACTCTGAAACTGTCTCTCATTTCACCCTGTGCCACTACCACAGCCTCAGCAGCACCAGCACTGGAAGGTGTAGAGAGTTAGGTCTGTTAGGCAGCTATGTGGTGACAAGGGGGTTTTGGACTAGATGATTTCCAGAGGTCCCTTCCAACCCTATATCACTCTGTGGTTGCAGTGGCTGTTTTCTCTGAACAGCAGCACTGAAGTCACAGATAGAATAATGAATCCAGTTTTCCTTCCCAGTTTATTCACTGGTAACAATTGGTGTGCAACACAGAAAATACACCATCCAGCCATTGTAGGCAGCAAAGAAGATGAACAAAAGACTGATGTGGTGACTTTTCCACTTTATCTGAATTTGATGTTGCTCCCTTTCTTATAAAGGTGGACAAGGATAGCTCTTCTGTCTTTGCAAAGTGACCCACCAGGCACTGTCTTATCTGCGAGAAGACTATATTGAATAAAGAGTCTTTATTTTTCATAAGTGATCAATTTTAAGACATTAATTTAAAAATGTTACAGTACTTGATTTATATTTATTAAACAGGGCTATTACAAGATTAAAAAATCTTCACTCTCTGCAGAGAAGGGATTGGTGAGTTATGGTTCTGTCCCTTGCTCAGTGAAAGTCAACAGACACTCTATAATCGTGATTTGCAGTAAGATTAGAATCTGTTTCTGTTACTTTTCATGTAACTTATGTATGAATGAGGAATGCTAAGTTCTGATGCAGCATCATGTTTTCAGTGATGCCTGTACTTTTAATTATATTAACAGAGCTGGCAGTGTGTCTGTGAAAGAGAGAGAGAGATGCTTAGCACAAGGGTTTCAGTTAATCTTCGGTGCTGCTCCCCAAAGCTCTTCAGGTCAAGTGACTTTGCTCAAGGTCATGCAGTAAATTCTGTTTGGGATTACAGCTTTGGATGTCCTTTTCCTTCCATTTTCTCTAATAGCTGGAGATAGTACACCATATTTCATTCCGTATTACATGCCTGCAGGGAGCTCATATTGGATTTTCTGAGACTAGTAGAATCCATCCTGTTGCCTCATATTTTTATCATCATAAATGATACATCTTCTCAAGTGGGTGTAACGTTTCACAAAGGGTTTGGGGCTTCAGCCCTCTCAAGTGAGGGGGAATTTTGTGAGAGTTGATTTTTCTGAAATGTTCAATAACTCCTCAAAACAATTTCTTTTTTTTTTTTTTTCCCCTCTCCAGATTTCCAGAATTTTCGCTTGAGTTTCAGTCTGGATGCCTGCCAGGGTATCTTGGCGCTCCTGGATGTATCCTACTTCACATGAGCGATACTTCTGACTCATATAATACTTCACTGAAACATTATTTCTTAGGGCAGACAGAGTGTTACTGTGATTTCTTTACCACCAGGACATGGCCCTGCTTATTGAACTTCTCACCCTCCATAATAACAGTTCAGTTGTGACAGAATGGAATTGGTTTGGGAAGGGGTTGATTCCTGCTGCCTCTGAAATCAGCAGCAAGGTTTCCATTAACTTTAGTGGGAGGAGGATCAAGGCTATAGATAGGCTTGTGGGCTCAGAAATCATTATCCTCATAACTGTGTGAATGTTAGAGTGTCTATGAGTTTTTGGTTTGTTTGAGGGGTTTTTTTTAGTGTAACGAGGTGCTCTCTGATGTTTAATTGAGATGTTCTAACCTTAATTCTCTCATGAAGCTGAATGCCTCTGGCACGCTGAGTATCCAGGAATTCAGAGTCCTCTGGAAAAGGCTGCTTTTCTATTTGGTATAACAATAATTTCTGTGTCCCCTTGCGTTATCTTCCTGCTTGCAAGAATTTTGATGTCATCTGTTGATTTGGGGGGGTTTAACAATTATTATTTTTTTTTCCCTTCCCAGGAAGTTTTCCAGAAAAAAGACACTAGCAGATCAGGAAAACTTGACCTTGTGGAACTGCATGCAGCTGTACGGGAGACAGGTGAGCCCACAGCACATCTTGGCAAGTCTTACCCTCCTCCTCAGAAAGGCTGGAGAAAACCCAGGGCTGGGAAACATCTTGAGAATTGTAGATAGAGCCCAGGAGAAGTGGAAAATATCACAGGCTGCATGGACTTAGCCATCTCTGCTTCCCTCTTTAGCTGGCTAAAAACATCTGAAAATTGTTTTGCTGTATGATGGGCTACTTAATCTTTGTCCCATCGTGGTCTTGTACTGATACTTCTCTGAAACAGAGTGTCTATTTTAGAACCAGTTTTTAAATCCTTCCTATTTGTTGCTAATTTCATTTTAAAAGACTGTGTGGGGTTGTGCGGATACAGGTGGGAGGCCAGATCTAGCTTCTATTAAATTGCTGCCTCTGCTGGAGATGACAGCTCAGGGACTGAACCTGGACGCGCAGGACTTGTGCAGAGGCAATACCAACACCAGACTTCACTAATATAATGTCTGAAGCTTGATCTAGAAACAGAAGACTGTACTTGTGGGTCCAAATACTGGACCAACCTCTGTTGCTGTTACTGGGCTTTGACTGCAGGCTGGTGCTCAGTCTTACAGCTTCTTTCGCAGGTTTACATCTTAAATATTACTCCTCTTTTTGCTGTGTGGTTCACCCAGTTCATCTGAGCCAGTGAAAGCACAGTGAGAAACAGGCAGACCTCTGCTAAAGCAAACTGAAATCCCAGGCCATGAATGGAAAATCCTTTTATTCCTTGCAAATGCTGCTTGACATAAGGACTGATGCTTTCTCTGTGAGCTCCCTGTGGGTTTCCTTTTTCATCTCCTTTCCTACCCTCTTGTGGAATATTGCTCTTAAACACAGCTGCTATTACCCTCATACCCCATGTGTAAAGGGTGCCCATGTATATTTTATTCCAACTATGGCAGGACTGTGAGTATAGGGGAACACGTCTGAACCCTTTTAAGTTTGGAGGAGATATCTCCATTTAGTAGTCTGTTTTGGGCTGGCTGATATTTGATAATCTTAGGGGGGA
Source organism: Tringa solitaria (assembly GCA_026413425.1). Lineage (NCBI taxonomy): Eukaryota > Metazoa > Chordata > Aves > Charadriiformes > Scolopacidae > Tringa > Tringa solitaria. The sequence continues at coordinate 12,231,213 of JAOXJM010000023.1, read as the reverse complement.
GGTTTGAAAAACCAAGCTGTTGGAGAAGGTCTGAAGGCCACTCAATTGTGTGCACTCACAGATCTGCGCACGCCCTGTGTACTTTCAGCTGTGTACAGCTGGGAGTTGCTATCTTATTCTGATTTCCCCCTTTTTTTATTTTTCCTTCAATGAAGGCATTTCACTCAGCAATGAAGTCTGTAATTTGATGGCAATCAGATACGGTGACCCTGACTTGAAGATCAGCTTTGAGAGCTTCGTGTGCTTCATGCTTCGAGTGGAGATCATGGGAGGTGAGGCTGGTGCTAGGTGGCTGGCCAGGGAAGCTGGGCTGTCCACCTAAACCCTGGCCCTTCTGACTCTGCTCCAGCTGGCAGCAGCAAGGTCAAAATTAGAAGGATTGAGTTTCTGAATAGACCAAGAGTCATCCATTTTAAGCAAGGGACAGATACAGAGGAAATCAAGCTCTTTCTCTATTTACCTTTCCACCAACCTCTTCCTGCAGACATCCAGGTTGTACATATCAGAGTGATTTAGCTCCCTGCAGCTTTGCACCAGCCTTCTGTAGGAGGAGGTGGGCAAATTACAGGTGGAGACTGCTCATTTTCCAGGAGGAGAAGAGCCTTGGAATATACCTTTTCCGGGAAGAAGAGAACCTTTGATATACCTTTGGTGGGACTGCAGTTGTGATGATGAGAGAGCTGATACTCAGCCTATGAGCTCATGCTGTAGACACTTTGCGCATCTCAGAACTGTAGTGGGTGAGGTAGGGACTGCCTGCATTTTGAGGTGTCACAGCTGGAGGGACAGACAGTAACATACCTGTCTTTATTCAGCTGCACCAGAACAAAGAAGCTCACACGCACTTCTGAGTAGCCTACAAACTCTGCCTTTGAGGTTTTTCCTGGGACAGGGTGTCTTGGCTGGTGTTGATCTCTTTGCTATCAAGTTAATGCTTCTCATTTATTTCTTTCACAGAGGCTTTTCGCAACTTAACCCAAGATGGCAAAGGGATATATCTTCGGGAATCCGAGGTAAAGGCCGTTCCCTGAGTGACAAATGCAGGCTCCGTAATTGCAAGTGATGTTGCGTGTTTTGTTCTGTAGCCTTAAAAAAGGCATCTTTACCTGATCACTTACAGAGTAGGTTAGACAACAAGGAGCTTCAGGCCTCTAAGTCTTGTGCTTTAATATAGTGTCTAGGATTTTGATACTGTCCCTCACAGCATCCTTTTGAACAAATTGTTCAGCTGTGGGATGAGTGGGTTCACAGTGTGCTGGCTGAAGAGCGGAGCTCAAAGGGTTAGATTTGTAGAATTGTCTAAGTTGGAAGGGACCTTTCAGTTCATCTAGTCCAGCTGTCAACCTAACACTGACAAAGCCCATCACTAAACCATATCTCTAAGCACTACGTCTACCTGTCTCTTAAAAGTTGTAGGGAATGGGGCTACATCTGGCTGGCAACTGGTCACCAGTGGTGTTCTCTTGAGGGACAGGAAGCTTTGCAGAGGTGTCTGGATAGATTGGAGCCCTGGGCTATGATTAATGGGATGAAATTTAACAAGTTGAAGTGCTGGGTGCAAGTATAAATTGGGAGAGGAGTGGCTGGAAAGCAGTCTTGCAGAAAGGGACCTGGAGATGCTGGTCGACAACAGGCTCAGTATGGGTCAGGAGTGAGCCCTGGCAGCCAAGAGGGCAAACGCCATCCTGGGGGGCATCAAAGAGCATAACCAGCTGGTCAAAAGAGGGGACTATCCCACCATATCGAGCACTGGTGTGGCCTCACCTTGAGTGCTGTGTGCAGTTCTGGGGTCCAGAATTTAAGAAGGATGTGAAGGTTCTTGAATGTGTCCAGATGAGGGCAGCAAAGCTGGTGAAAGAGCTGGAAGGCATGTCCTGTGAGGAGGGGCTGAGATTTTGGGGCTTGTCTAGTTTGGACAAAAGGGCTGAGGGGTGACCTCGTTGTTCTCTACAACTTCTCTACAGGGTGTTGAGCTCTTCTGCCTGGTATCCAGTGACAGAACACGTGTGAATGGTTCAAAGCTGCATCAGGGGAGGTTTAGACTGGACATTAGGAAGTATTTCTTTATGGAGAGGGTGGTCAAACACTGGAGCAGGCTTCCTAGAGAGCTGGTCAATGCCCCAAGCCTGTCAGTGTTTAGGAGACATTTGGACAATGCGCTTAACAACGCTTTAATTTTGGGCAGCCCTAAATTGGGCAGGCAGTTGGGCTAGGTGATCATCGTAGGTCTCTTCCAACTGAAATAGTTTGTTCCTATTTCTTTCAGAGTCTGATCCTATTCTATTCCAGCTTCTGCTCCTTCTGGACACCGTATATCTCCAATGCCCCATAGTCCAGTTCAGTTGTGATTATTGCAGGGTACTGTCAGGGATGGATGAGTTCAACCTACTTTCCCCATTATTTTACAGTGGATGATGATGACACTGTATTCCTGAAGCAGTGCTGTAGAAGAAGGGACAACCAGGCCTGTACCAGGATGAGGAAGGCTGCCTTGTATCAACTTTCTGTACTCGCTGGACTCTCTGGGCTCAGCCCTGCAATTTACCTCATATGAAAAGTCTTCCCCTCGAACAGACTTGACCTAATGACCGTGGACTTGGTGAACTGAATTTCTGCTATTAATGTATCTATTTTGAATCCTGTTTCTTCTCAGAAAGGTTGTCTAAAGTGAGACTGCTGGATGCCAACCACTGTGGGCACACAGCGTGACAACCATGGGGCTGAATAATTGGGGGTCACCTACTTAATGCTAACACTGCACTGTTATTGTTATGGGATGGCATGTGTTGTGGTGATGTGCACAGGCTGTGCTTGGTGATGGTCCCTGCCCTGAATGGCCTCTCACCTAACAGAGAGGAGCCCCCAGTTCTGCAGCTGCTAGGCCCATGGTAGAGGGCAGGAGTCTGTGTGTTTGTAGGGCAGAAAGGGTAGTGACTCTCTGAATGAACATTCTGCCCTAGCCATGACTTGGAAAGGTGATTTGCAAGCATTCCAACCATCTCTTTTGCTTCTATAAGTCAGCATTTGCTTTTATAAGTCAGTCAACCTACCTTAATTTGACCAAGTAACGATCTGGGCCTCCAGCTTGTTGTTGTGGATGGAGGCTGTGATGTTTGCATATTTGTTTCAGAAAGACAGTGGGTTTTCTCTGCAGATTGAAAAGTATAGTCCAGTGAGAAGGAAACTGATCCCATATTGTCTTTAAGTCACTGGAGATTGGCAGGGAATAGATGTTCTCTGCAGCATGATACAGGAGCAGTCTGGTAAAACATTTCTCTGTTTGTCAGTTACTTTTTATAAAGCAAGATGAGAGAGAAAGAGTGTGTGTGTTTGTCTGGGTGTGCTTTTAAATGATATGTAGGATACTTTTTCACTCTCTTACCATTTACTTATTTGGGCTGCAAATTTCCACACTAAGTGCCTGTTACAGGTTGCTGCTTTGATGTTATTTATTTTTTTTTTCTATTCCTGTGGACAGCACGATTGTGTCTCTTTTCCAGTGCAGAGCCTGGTTTGGGTGCTGAATGAAGCAGAGCTCCAATGGGAATGAACATCTAATCAAAGACCATGCTCTATCCTTTGTAGGAAGGAGTTATATTAAGCTTGCTTAGGCAGCCTGCCCTCTGGCTTTTTGTGACTTCTTAGGTGCTTAATCTCATAAATACTCTTTTAGACTGCGTGTCAGAATCAGGAATGAGGTGGATTGTGGATAAGAATGTAAACACGAGTAAAAGACTGAGCTCAGGTATGTGCTTACCACTGCATTGAAGCCTGTGCAACAGCATAAGCATATTTAGAGAGAAACCCCGTCGCGTATAAATGTTCCCAGTCAGGAGGCATTAAACAGTAAAAACAACAGTGCACTTTATTCCCCAGAACAGTCTGTTTCTAAACAGTATTGTTTTCATACTGTTTTTATGAGAAAACTGTTAGAACCAGATAAATAGAGAGCGATGTTTGCACTTGTTTATTACAGATGATGTATCTATCATCTATTGTGAGTGGGCCTGCTCTGGTGTCACTGGAGCCTCAGGGCTCAGATCTGGGAAGCGGGGCAGGATGGAGGGAGCGGGGACATCCAGGGCCCTTGAGCCGCAGTGTCACAGCGCTGCTGGGCTCCTGAAGAGCTTCTCTTAGCACCTCCCGTCACAAAGCACATCCCCTCTCCCAACCGTCGTACCTCCGGTTCCTTTTTGGACTCGCAGCCAAACACGATGGTGCAAACTAAATTAGCTTGATTTAATTTGCACTCAGCTCAGCGGGGGACGTTATAAACACTGATTTACCGTGTGCGGGAGCAGCGCTGGAGGAACCAGAAAGGTTGATTGAGGAGAATGTAGGCCTTGCTTTTTCAGCACACTCCGAAAAAGACGGACCCTGGTACCCACGGGGATGGCCAGGGAGGTCTGGGCGGAGTGTTCCCAGCAGGACTCTGTTGGACACGATGGGATGAAAATCTTTCAGTCCCAACTGGGTTTGTTGCACAGCGTGTGTAACCAGCTGAGCAAGAGTCATTTAAGGCGAGGAATACGCTGGGCAGCTCTGCCACAGGCCCTGTGCAAAACCGTGGTGCAGGACACCCACTTTCAAATTGCAGTTCTTTTTAATGTTGTACACATTGTTTTTTATATCAGATTTTGTACTTATTTACCTCACGCCTCTTTAATGCAGAGCAATGTAATTGCAGGGAGATTATTTTGCTATTGATTACTTGATGCAGGAAAGAAACAGAATTCATCCATGCCATGAATCACTAAGTATTTGCAGCAATAAACTTTATTGAGCCATGTGACTTGCTGTTACAGAATTGTAAAGAATGCTTTACTGGAATGATTATACCAAAGCGTGTACAATTCAAACTGAATTATCTGGCTCACAATAAAATGTTTTTGGCAAGGGCACCTACTCGGACACTGTGAGGCTTTTATATTGCTAGCAGAATAACGTTTTCTGGGCAATTCTGAAGATCTATTACTCCTCATTTACAATGTGCATTGTGGAAAAAAACGGTCTAAAAGGCTGCTGAAGGATGCATTCGTTTGTAACCGCAGAGTTTATAGAGATGCTGAGCTCTGCAGTGGGTGGTATTGCTTAGCAGAAATGAAAGAAAAGTGGGGCTGCGGCTTGAGACTTGTATTGCTAATAAAGGTCCTTTTTGGAAAAGGCAGGTGCAAGTACCAAGAATAGCAAATAATAGCTGGAGCGCAAAGAAGAGCTGGATGATGAGGTGTACTGTAACAGTAAGAGTGAGATGAAATTGAAAGGAACTAATCGACCCTGTGCAAACAAAGTATTCAGCTAGAGCTCCTTGCTGCAAGACACACACACAAGTAAGTATTTCATGTTTCGTGGACAGAGCCGGTGCCGGCGTTTAGTGTGCAGTTGGGGTACAGCAGGTATCTGTCAGCCTCTCTGCCTGCATTCTGCACAGTCAGGGCTTCTGTCCAGATGGCAACAGGAGAGGGTCTGCTAGATTTTTTAATTCTAACAGGACTCAAAAAGGGGCTAAGGCTTACAGGAACAACAAGCATGGATGGAGTGGTCATAGCCTCAGTAAAGAGCTGGGGCAGAGGCCTGACATCTGGCTTCAGGCAAAAGGGGAAGAGCTGTCCTCTGGGAACAAATTCAAGACAAATCACCCCAAGATTGTGGGCCTCTTACCCTTGGACAGCCACTGATGGCCTCATTTGGAGAGATACTTAGCTGGTCGGGGTTTAAGATGGAGTATTTCTGCCTGTTGGTGTATTTCTTTCTAGGCAATCAATTAAAATTTGAAAGTCTACATGCTGTTGAGACACCGCAGTGTAGTGGTGTGTCTGGGGTCATGTTTTCACCAATTTTACAGTGAGGACAAAAAGACTCTTGCCTTACTTAAAAGAATGTTAAAGTCCTTTGCTGGGAGGTATTATATTCATATAAACGGCCACTGCAAAAACCACCATCGTGGCTGGCCAAGCTATGCCCACTGGACTTTGACCATACCACGAGATACTCTGTGTGGAATGAATAATGTTGCTTTGCTTTTAATTATTAAGCGGTACATGTAATGCTAAGTCTGTGACCCACAAAAAGGGCAACTTGCCTAAAGGGCAAGTTGTCATTGCCCTGGAGCTGTAAAAATGAGGACTTTGGAGCTTTTGGAAGGGAAGGCCTATTTCCTGGGGCAGGCAGTGCCCAAAGGCTGGCCACTGAGCAGAGTGGGAACAAGGTGTCCCAGTAGCACAGACCCTTGCACAGGGTGGTGATGAGTCCAACATGAGACGATGGAGTCAAAGCCTCTGCCAAATCTCAGTGTCCACCAGTCCTCGCTCACCCCTCATCCAGTTCTGCAACCTCACCAGGACACTCAGCCCAAAATACTGGGATTTCAAAATTTGAAAACCTTAAGTCTTTTTATAGTTCCATTGGGAGCTTTTCAGGCCAACGTTTCATGCTTTCTGCCCAAGCAAAGAGCACTGGAAGACTTTTCTCCCAGTGTTAGTCCTGCTGGACTCTGGTTGAATTCAGCCCTGTGCTCCAATGTGAAAAGCTGGAGTGTCCTCCATGTGTGACACATCCAGATTGAGAAAAATTAAGGACAAAAATCCTCTTTGTTGTTATATACAGTGCTGAAAGGAGGAAGATCAGGTCCCCAGGGTGCTGGCTGCTGTGTGACCTGAAGAGCAGGACTTGTGGTCTACTTAGAAAAAGAAGTACTTCTGCAGTGCCTGGGGGTGAGTGAACTGGGGTTCTTCATCCTAGAGAAAAGGAGGCTGAAGGGAGACCTTATCGCTCTGTATAACTCCCTGAAAGGAGGGTGTAGCAAGGGTCGGTCTCTAACAGGTGATAGGACAAGAGGAAATGGCCTCAAGTTGTGCCAGGGGAGGTTTAGATTGGATATTAGGAAAAATTTTTACACCGAAAGGGTTATTAAGCATTGGAACAGGCTGCCCAGGGAAGTGGTGGAGGTACCATCCCTGGTGGTATTTCAAAGACAGGTAAACGTAGTGCTTAGAGATATGGTTTAGTCATTGGTTTTGTCAGTGTTAGATTGATGATTGATGGTTAGATGATCTGAAAGGTCCATTCCAACCCAGGCAATTCTGTGATTCTCTCTGTGTTCAACCTGGGGCTCTGTACTCAAGACTTGATCTGAACCTCAGCCTCCTGAAGCCCAGCCCTCCAGCTTTTTTTCCCTTCACCTTCCAAGAGCAGCACTGCCTATTAATCCCCATACTGCCTGTAAGCAACTCTTCTTTCTCACTTGGCACCCAGGAGCTCGAGTTATGATCCCATCCCAAGATCTGGGGCATGGCCAGAAGCCAGCAAACGCTGGGCCGTTCTTCTTGCACCCCACTATCTGCACACATGCCTCCCCATGTACCCACGCACACCATGTCACGTTCCTCAAAATATAGTTGCAATACTGTGCTGAAAGAGAAGGGGAAATAAGAAGACCTTTATTATTATTTTTTTTCCTCTCCTGCTCAGGGAGCAGCTCCTTGCAGAATGAAATGCTAACGAGCGCCTGTGCCTTTCCTTCCTGCTGTGTCTTACATTGGATTAGACCTGAAAAGCAGTATCACCAAGCTTGAAGTTCAATTTATCAGTGCAGTCAGGATTGATTTGTTACACTACCTATTCTGGGGAAATGAATGTCTCCATCGCACTCCCTTCCAATGCAGGCAGACCTTTGTTTTGCTCAGATCAGCTATGTAATGTAGGAAGCTGACTTTCCGCAGATAAAGGGAAAAAAACCTACAAAATCCTGACTAATTCTCCCCAGCCTGGCGGTGCTGAGACTGATGCCACTTGCAAAGCACCCACCTGGCGTCATGGTGGCTGCAGATACCAGGCAGAAGAAGTGCTCTCCGCCTGAGTTTATATCCTGGGGGTTTTTTTTGGTGTTGAAGAAGTGATGAAAAGTTCCATAGAAAACTATATTTGGATGAATTACACATTCCCTTTATCACTATGAACATTATAGCTGGGTGGTCGGGTTGGTCCTTGGAGCTCAAATTTGTAGCAAGAGTCAGGTTGAAAACAAAGTTGGGTTTTGTACAAATTTTCAGCTGGTTTGTGAGACAATGGAAAAAGACTTTGCTGCTGCTGGTGAGGAGGATAATTTTCACTCGTAATCTAGGGTATCTCCATTAAGAAAGCAGGCAATTAAAAATCCAGTTTTCTCCTGAAGCCCATTTTGATGGACTATTTAATAGAATCATAGAATGGTTTGGGTTGGAAAGGACCTTAAAGATCATCAAGTTCCA
>JAOXJM010000023.1:12188982-12200982 GCA_026413425.1 Tringa solitaria | reverse complement strand
GGGATGGGGCAGCCACAGCTTCTCTGGGCAACCTGCTCCAGTGCCTCACCACCCTCACAGGAAAGAATTTCTTCCAAGTATCTAATCTACATCTCCCCTCTTTCAGTTAAAAACCATTCCCCCTTGTCCTATGTCTCCCCTCCCTGATCAAGGGTCCCTCTCCATCTCTCCTGTAGCCCATATAAGGTCTCCCTGGAGCCTTCTCCTCTCCAGGCTTAACAGCCCCAACTCTCTCAGCCTGTCCTCATAGGACAGGTGCTCCAGCGCTCTGAGCATCTTTGTGGCCCCCCTTTGAACCTGTTCCAACCGGTCCATGTCCTTCCTGTGCTGAAGACTCCAGAGCTGGATGCAGTACACCAGGTGGGGTCTCACCAGAGCAGAGTAGAGGGGCAGAGTAGATCTCTTGAGTAAAATGGAAGAACCAACCACCGTGCAGCCCTTGGGGATGGGTACTCAGCCCAGCAGTGCCCCGGTGGTCCTGTCTGCTGGCTGTGGCATGGGAAGAGCTGATTTTGGGGTGGAGGAGGTGACGAGTGTGGCCTGGGGCTGGCCAGCAGCAGCTTTCCCTGCCCTGCTGCCATGGCATGGAGTGAGGGAGGGAGGGATGGATAGACAGCTTGCTGCAGCGGAGGGATGGCACATGTCTTGGGAAGGTGCTAGCAGCAATTCTGCTGTAGGGTTGAACTTCTGGGAAGTGAGAAGGAAAAGCAATTTGCCTTTTTCTTTTAGGTTTTGACATTTTTTACCATATAATTAAGGACCCACGAAACACCCTTCTGGGTGTTTGAAGACCAGGACTGAGGTTTTAGAATGGAGCGTGCTGCTGTGACCATCTCCACTTAAATTTAGCCCCTAATAAGAGGGTGTAGCTCGAATCCCGTCCGATGCAGTGATTTCACGGGTCCCGCACAGCGTGCGCAACGGCCTCGGCTGCCTTTTCCAGCAACTATTTTGTTTTATTCCTTCCTGCTCCCTGCTGACCCCAAGCCCATAGATGGAGGACAATGTTATGTGCTTTCACGCAGACTTTTCTGTCGTGCTCAGTGCTCTGGCAGCCCAGGGCTTCACAAGCAGTAATGATTGTATTTGCACAGCTCCTGGATAAATAAGGATGTGCATCCCCCTTAGCAGAGGTGGAACATGAAGGATTTGGTCAGTGGTAGAAACGATGAGCAGATCAAGCCTACAAACAGCCTGAAATCTACTGAGATTTCAGCTGCTGCAGGCTAAGGATGTGTCAGGTATTTGTGCAAAATTAGGCTTTGCAAAAGTTTCTCACTTTGCCTAGTTTGGTGGCATTCTCAAGAGGGAAAAGTGAAATATCTGAGCCAATTAGAGAGGCTGTCATCTGCCTGATTTGAAGTCTCAGCCCCAGAGCTTGGAGAAGGAAGGATGTCTAAAAACAGAGGTCACCAGGATTTTGTGATGGGACCAAAAAACAACTTTATTTTCTCCCCTGGTTTTGTGATTTGAAAGAGAATCCAGTTCTCCCTGCTCAGCCCTTGATCCCACTGCAGTAGAAAACCAGCCAGGATATTTTTTTGAATGAAATAGCTGAAATTTGAAATTAGACTTACAAGTGGCAAAAAAAAAAAAAAGGAGAATTGGATGGTGAAAAGAGTGGTACGTTAGCGATCCTTGCTGCTGCAGGTGATGTGACCCCCATTACTCTGCGTAGACACAGATATATCTCCTCAACAGAGACCTCCTGGATGCATCCGGGCACTCCAGAAACACGATATTTCTGCTGTTTAACCAAAACCTTGGACTTCTGCTATTTCACCAGAGCATTGTACTGAGATGGCAGTTGTAGAACTGGGGCAGAAGCTGCTATAAAGGCATTTTCAGAAGGTGGAGCAGCACGTGTGGGTCCAGCACAGGGGTTTGCTGGAAACGAGCTCATTAAATAAAGTGTAATTTGCACCTTTTAATCACAGTGATGCCAGCGTGTGGGCACCTGTATTTGGGATAAAGGCTCATTCTGCTTCAATTAATTTTGTATCAATATAAGATGAATAATTAAAGGTGTGAATGAAAGGCCGGGTGGTTATATCCCTTCCCTCTGGTGCAGAGGCTGCACTGAAATAACCGGGGAGATGGGAGCACCCCGCAATGCAGGTGAAAACTGCCTGCACCTTAGAATCATAGAATGGTTTGGATTAGAAGGCACCTTAATGATCTTTTATTTCCAACCCCCCTGCCATGGGCAGGGACACCTCCCACTACAGCAGGTTGCTCAAAGCCCCATCCAGCCTGGCCTTGAGCACCTCCAGGGATGGGACCATCTCACAGCCACATAATTCTGAATTTCTAGATGTCAATAGCCACCTGGTTCGACTAATTGTTGATGCAGATCTCCTGGTATTAACACCAGTCTGGGCACTAGCACCAGCTGTGTGTATGGCCTTGGGCAACCCAGCATCTCTCTTTCTGGATGCAGGCTTGGGTGCCACGATGTTCTCCCCATCTTCAGCCAGAAGTAGCAGCTGTTATTTTATCTGGAAGATAAAGCAAATGAATTCCCACCTTTTCGCCCCCTTATTTCCAGAAACTGTGTTTCAAGTCTGTAGGACAGGAGTGGCTGTAGTTGGCAGGCATTTCGTCGCAGGAGACTGCAATAGGTAACTGGCCATTTTGGCATCAAAATCACGAGGAACTTTTCAGAGTGATACTAATCCAATAAAAGAGTAAAAACTTTTAAAGCGTAGAAGCTGGGGAGCTTTTTCCTTTTAGAACAGACTAATGCTTGACCTGAAAAGTACGATACATCCCTAGTTCTGAGGTGCAGGAAAACTCATGTGGTGCTCAGGGTTTCTTCTCCTGCAGGGTTTCTTCTCCTGCATCAGACAGAGGTGTGGGAGATTGATTTGCCCGAGGTCTTAATGTTTGCTGAGGGTGATGGGGACCCAGGTCCCACCCGGGGCCACCTTTTGCTGAAGGAGGCTTTAAAGCCACCCAGTTTCATCCCAGCGCGTGGTTAAGGGCTTTCGCCCCGTGGGATTCGCTTTTGAGAGAAGGCACTGGGAAGCCGGCGCTGGCTTTTTCTGGAAGCGGGGCTGATCTTTTGGATGCCGGCAAAGGAGCGCGGTGGAGCTTGGCAGCCCAGCAGCGGGGTTTAGTGCCTTCCCTGGTGCCGCCTGGCTGTGCTCTTGCGCGAAGCCACAGCATGATTACGAGGGCCGTTAAACGCCCTTAATATTCACGCTGTTAGAGAGAGCGTTACTCCTGCGGGCCCTGCTGCTGTTCCCAATCGCGTCGCGCCGACGGTTAAATCACCGATGCCGCGTTGAACAGCGTGTGAAGCCCCTCCAGCCAGGAGATTCAAAGGCAGAGTTAAATCTCTCCCGTTAGCCGACCTCCTTTTTATTTCCTTTTATATTTTTTTTTCCTCTTTTCTTTTTTCCTCCATCTCTTAAGCGGCACCATTGTTTAAGCAAACAAAACGCAGAGGGGAGGGCTCAGAGCCGTGAAATGAGATGGGAAAAGGAGCCTCTTGCAGAGAGGTTAAGAGAAGAGGGCATGGGCGCTGCGAGGGAAAGGAGCCAGGGGTCAGGGCGACACAGGGGGGGATGTAGCTTTGCTCCACACGCCGCTTCTCCTCCTGCTCTTCTCAAACACCGATGGGAAAAACAGCGTGCTGACTAAAACATACATATGTGTATATATTTATGTATATATATACCTCTATATACTTGGTAGCGCAGCAAATGGAGGGAGCGGCACAGGATGCTACGGCAGGGCATCACCACCAGAAGCCACCAGCTGCTTATGGTGGAAGGTCCCCAATCCATCCTGATCTCTTCTGGGTGCTGGGGGGGAAGCTTCTCCCTGTTGTTTTTTGTTGTTTTTTTTTTTTTTCCTTCTGTGGATGAGTTGGTGTTGAGTTTGGGGAGCGTCCGTTCCCTGCCATGCCCGTGCCGTTGTCCCAGCTCCCGGGTTTCCTTGGCTGGCACTGGGATGCAGATGGGTGCCCATCAACGCCTCGTCCCTCACACGCAGCCTAAGCCACCACAGTGGGGGCTTCAGCCTGCTGGGTGTTTCAGGGAAAAGAGCTAAAAGCAGTTTATTGGTACCCTGCTTCACTCTCCATCCCTCCCAGTCCCCTGAGGCTGTGTCCTCTCCTCCCTGCCTGCTTCCCTGCTCAACCACAGGTATCATCAGCGTGTGGCTCATCTCAGAGGCATCCCGGTGCTTCCTGTTCTGCCCCAAAATGTGCAGCATCCATCTGGCAATAGAGACGTGGATTTAGGTTGTGGGACTGGTGGTGTTGAAGGGCCCGTGGGTGTCTGGAAGAGGGGTGCTGAGTCGAGCATCCTTGTCCACGGGGAAACGTTGGGGTTTTTCCAAAGGTAGGTTCCCGGAGGTGCCACAGTGGCCTCAGCCCTTCTTTTCTGCGCCGGTATCGACAGGGAAATGGCTGGCACCCCCATAAATGACTCCCTTATAGGGTCTTGGTGAGAAGAGATCTGACGAGGTGGCCATTAACGAACCTGTCGGTTAATCGCTCCCCCGTCGGTTTTGGTTAGAGAGAGCAGCACGGCGGGGACGCCTGGCTGGGCGCCGGCAGGAGGCTTTGCTCAGGCTTCGCTGAGCCTCCATTGATTTTTGGAGCTTGTCATGCCGCTCATTAGGAGGAGGGAGAAACGAATTAGGTGCTTAGCAGAAACGCTCCAAGTCAATCCTGATGGAGCAGGTTTCTCTGCTGCCTGGTTAAGGAGGGGGGGGGGGAAATCGTCTTGCCCAAATCTCCTCTGCTCCTTGAGCGCTCAGCCTCAAACCTCCTGTCTTCCATCTGTCCCAGCGTCACCGGGCCCTGGCCGCAATAAAGAAGGAGGAAAATTGTGTTGTTGGTGCTCTTGGTTCTTGGGATGGTTTTCTGCCCTGTCTCCCTCCCTTTTGTCCTGCTGGGCTCCTGTGGCTGGGTCCATCATGGAGATAAATGGTGGCTGTAATATGAACTAAGAAAAAAACAAACAAAAAAAGATAATTTAAAAAAATGGGGAAAAAAAGAGAGAAAAATGGGGAGGAAAGGTGTATTCAACAACATATGGGTTAGAAAATAAAATATCTACCCCGACCCTAATGAAATACCTACCTTGGCTCAGCGGCACGGTTCTGGCGACGACTTGAGGTGCTGCAACGGGACCTGCTGGGGAAGGAGAAGGGGGTTCCCGTGTGTGCAGAGCTGCTCTGGCACCCTGCCTTCCCCCCCCCTGCCCCCGGCTTGCTGACAGCAGCTAATGGATGGGGGAGATAAGGATGAAAGCCAGTATCCGCAGTGTGTGCTGAGGCACGGGGCTGAATAGAGGGCACCAAATGGAGCTAAATCATAGACCAATTTATAGTCTCACCGTCTACGGGCTGCGAGGAAGGTTTGAGCTGAGATACTATTGTTTGAATGTCTCTGCAGCTCTTAAGGTTGCAACCTCTCCATTTGCTGCCTGCCTTAGCTGGGTTTCTTTTTCTTTTTTTTTTTTTTTTTAAATTTTAAAGCGCTTTTCTGCTGGTAAAAGGCTGACAACCCTCAAGGCTTAAGTCTCTTACTGATTTCTGCAAGCAACGGCGGTGGGTTCTGGGTCCCTGAGCCTCCCAGACCGTGTCCCTCAGCCCTGGCCTGGGTGTTGGGGCCAGGGAGAAGGGTGTTTGGAGCTGAATTTGTGGTATCCCCACCGGTGGGTAATTATCCACTCGGAGCTGAACGAAGCCTGGCAGTTCCCCGTGGGCCAAAAACCAGATGTTGGGTGGCAGTGATTTAAAGCCTCTGTCATCTGGAGACAAACTGGTGATAATGATTCTCTTTTTATAGACGGGGACTTGGAGGCACAGGAAGATTTAATGGGAGGCTGCTTTGTAAAAGAAGCTACTTAGCTAAGTTTAGTGAAATCTTAGCCAAATTAACTAAAAATGCGCTAAATTTAGCTAAAATCATGGGAGAATTGTCATTCTTGATGGTGGGGAGGAAAGCAGAAATCAGAGGCGAAAGTGAAGAGTTAGTAATGTTGATGAAGTTGTGTCGGTAATTCAGGAGCTTGCCCCAGCCTGCTGCTGAGTTTTGGTCATCTCACTGGGATGGATGCTGGCTTGGAATAAATGAAAGTGGGACAAGGAAAGTTGCCTGCAGGGGAAGAGAGGGGGATTTCACCAGTGGACATTTGCTGCTGCCAGGCACCTGCGGGGTCAAGCACCTGATGGCTGGCAGCGGGAGGATTTGATGCCTACATGGCCAACCTCAGCCACAGCTTTTATAAAAGGAGGAACAGAGATGGCAAAAAAAAGGTTTTGTAACTCAGGATGGTCACTTGCTGGCTAAAAATTAGGGAAGAACATCACCTGTAAAGGAGTTGCGTGGAGCAAATCCAGCGTGAGGATGTTTGCATCTTCATGGACGGTGGTGGAGGCAAGGTTCTGGGTGAGGTGTCTGGTTGGTACTGGGGCTGGATATGGAGGAAAAAGCAATGCCACTGTCATCCTGCTCCCTTGGAAGCAAATTGTAAGGAAGGAGAGATGAAGAAAAGCCTCTGTAGCTGAAGGAGGAGGTGAAAGAGGGTGAGGTGAAATTCAATTCTGCAAGCCTGGCTGTCGGCCAGCAGGCTGTGGTGAACTTCTGCTGCGCTCCTTGGGATCTATCACAACCGGGAGCACTTTAGGAGCTATTTTTCCTACAGCAGAGCTACATCTTTCCGGAGATGTTAAGTTGCTGGAGACAAGACGAATTGCTGCAGAGGTACAAAGGACTTGGATGTACGGTTTTCCTTTTATCCCCGTTTATGTTTGAGATAGTTGTAAGCCCAATGGAAAATTATTCCTGGTAGAGGATCCAATGATGTGCTAGTGGCTTTCTGCCTTTTGGCTTTTCCCAGAGGTGGTCCCAGTGGACTAACCGAGGGGTGTCGGTGTTACTGGCCAGCAGAGCTGGTCTGTGGGGTCACTGTCTTCTCCTCTGGTGAGGAAAGCCTGGTGGCTGATGTCCCCTGTGTGATCAGAGGTGTCATTTTCTGGACTGGCTCTTATCCAGCCATCTCTTTTCGGTCCTTGGAGCCAGCGGAGTCCTTGCATCTGAGTGGTACCAATGAAATCGGATCCAGGTGGGATGATGCCAGGGGAAGTCGTGGGGCAGCATCCCTGCCTGCAGCAGGGGGGCCGGGGACCACAAAATGGGACTTCAGGCTGACCCCAGAGCCTGCAGGGCTCAGGAGAAGGGGATGCAGAGCTGGCTCAGTGAGCAATGCAGGGGTTTTCCTGGCATCCCCACCTCGCTTCTGGGGCAGGATTTATTGCAGCTCTGTCAGGAAAGTCGTCTTGGAAGAAATACCCTTGTGGAGGTGGAAATCTGAATAATCTGTCAGTTTTCAGGTTGCTCTGATAAAGTTGTGTTTTCAGAAGTGAGAAACGGGTGACACGGTCTTTTTTCCTTCCTCCAGAAATAGTCAACCCCCAAACCCACCCCCTCCTGCCATTAACACAGTGAGTAGGGCAAGGAAGAAATATTTCTTTTCGGTTCAGGAGCTCCTGTCTTGGGTGTGGGGCTCGGCTCCGGTGTCCCGTGGGGAAGACAGTGCAGTCGCGATGCACACAACCTGCCCCTTGTTGAGGTTTGGGGGTAATAACGAACAGCAGTTTCTTTTAAAGCAGTCTTCTCTGCAAAAATTCCCCGTCAATTTCATGAAGACTTGAAAAAGTTGTTCCTGGTATTTTTATGCCGGCATATAGATATCCGTAAAAGAGCCCTCCCTTAAGCTGAAGAGAAAGGAAACCATTCATTTCAGCGTCTGTGCATTTATGGATTGATTTTTACAGAATCCTATTAGTTTCACTACCGGTAAATGGCACCAGGACTCTATTTCAAACCAGAGAATGTCAAGGGGAAGAGATGGGCATTAAATATTATCCTACCTGTTGCTGCTTGGATGTAGCTCCTGCTTGTGTCTGAGCAGAATATAATTGCAGGGGCCAGGAATGCCAAGTCGATCTCCTTCCGGCTCTTTGCTTAATGAAATCATTAGGAACCAGGATAACATAAGAGGCTGTTATTACACTGTTTCAACAGCCTGTTAAATAGATCTGATAACTTTTGTGCAACGCTTTCTTAAAAGCAAAGAAATGCTCTCCTGTAGCTGTTACTTGGTGCCCGCTTTTGAGAAGGAAATGATTTAGAAACCTCTTCATAAATAAACAAGTTACATACAATGAAAAAAAAAAATCCCAAACCCTCTAAACCACAGACTGCTACTCCTCCCCGTAACACAGATGATTTCTGGGTTGTTTTTGGTTTTTTTTGCCAGGTGGAGGGCAGAGCATCCTCTCCCAACCCAGAGGGCTGCTACCAGCCCATCTCCACCTGGCCGCAGCTGGCACAGCGAGGTGTTGCACTGGCCATTTACACCTTCCCTTTGCCCGGTGTTCAAGCTGCTGACGGCCAGATGGTTTCATAAACAGCCACGTCTCCTTGGGCCGAGGGTAGCTCACCTTCCAATGTCATTACCTGTCTCTCAGATTATTACGAATGAAAACATGAAAAGTGTAATTTCCCTTCCCCCCGCCCCCCCCCCTTCCCTGTTTAAGCTCCTTGCTTTGTGCATGTCACTCCGTTTTGGCAGTGCAGTGCTTTGATTTTTGTTGATAGGTGGTTTTACTTTTCAGTTTCAGTTTCAGCTGCACTTGGTTTGCAGGATGTGGAATCTTCGTGATTAAAACCCCAAAACTGAGCCGCACACATTGGAGCGAGGCAGGAAAAGCAGCAGGCTAACGTATTGATAGAATCGTAGAATAGTTTGGGTTGGAAGGGGCCTTTCAAGGTCATCCAGTCCAACCCCCCTGCAATGAGCAAGGGCATCCTCAACTAGATCAGGTTGCTCAGAGCCCCATCCAACCTGGCCTTTAATATTTCCAGGGATGGGGCATCTACCGCTTCTCTGGACAACCTGCTCCAGTGTCGCACCACCCTCCTTGTAAAAAAATTTAGTTTTCCTTATATCTAGTCTAAATGTACCCTCTTTTAGTTTAAAGCCATTACCTCTTGTCCAGGCACAATAGGCCCTGCTAAAAAATTTGTCCCTCTTTATGTACCGAAAGGCTGCGATAAGGTGTTCTTGGAGCCTTCTCTTCTCCTGTAGCTTTGTCAATGGGTTCCACTTGACACCAACACTTTCAATATCACTAGGTTTTCTAAGGATCACTCTATAGCCTGGGGAAGGGTGGGAAACTTTGGTGCTTCAGATGGAATGTGACCACCCCAGGAGCCGAGAGGATGCTTTAGGGGTCACTTGCTGCCCATTGTTGGTGTGTAGAGTTGCATAGTGATGCTTCACAGTCCCCCCGGAGGGGACCGAGTGATGCCACCAGACATCACCTTCCCTTCCCTGTGGTCCTGCTGCAAACACAGCATGTTATGGATGCGTTGAAAGGGACGTGGGTAGCGCTGGTGGTTGTGATAGTGATGTGGAGCCCCATGTGAGCAACAGGCATGGCTCATCATCGAGCAAGACGCAAGCCCATTCATAAAACGTTTGCAAACCGTTAACTGCAACCCTGTTATTAACTGCTTGTATCTGTCCCTGCCGCTTGGGCTGCTCCTTTTGTGGCCCGACAGCCCGAGGCATATACTTCTGTCTTCCATCCTTGTAAAGCTGATGCCGACATGAATAGAAAGAAGATTAGGCCCGATGAAGATGAGGAATATTTTGGATGTTTCAATTAGTTTGCCGTGGCGATTTAATCCTCCTCTCTGTGACTTCCAGCAGCTCTGGAAGAAGAGGAGAAGGTGTCCGGGATTGAAGACTGATGGGAGCGTGGCGCAGCAAGTGGGGGGTACTGCTTGGCCGTGGGCATGTCGGTCTCCTGCTTGGGAAAAATAAATCTGTGATGCTTTACCAGACTGCTTAGAAATGGCAAAATAATATGAAAGTCGTATATATATATATACACACACGTATGTTTTCCTATATATAGATTTTCTGTAGCTGAGAGGGAAGGGGTTATTGGCAAGATCAGCAGTGTAGCCTCAGCCGCCGCGTGTTATTTAGGGAGGTGATGCTGCTGGTTTTCAGCCTCCTGATCACAGACCCAGAAAAATGTGTCTTAAAGTCATTTCTCCTGTTTCGCCTCTGAGGGCTGCCCAGGCTGCCCCTGCATCGCGGCAGTGGAGACTCTGAGGATGTCACTCCAGAAAGAGGGAAGGACTTTTTGTTTTGGAGGGGAGGTTGGTGGCAGAGGTTGGTGGCGATGTGTGACCACCAGCCTTGCTGGTCCACCAGCCGCAGCGGGCACCTGCCAGCACAGCCTCGCCACGAGTTTGGTCCCAGCTTTAATAATGGGGAATCTTTTCTGGGAGGGGGGAAGAGTGTGGATGCTCTCATTCCTGGGCAGCCTCGGGCTTCCCTGCCGTTCTGAGCAAGGAGCTGCCCTGCTCTGCCTGGAGACTGGTAAAATTTTTTCCAGATCAGCGTTGAGCTCTCAAAAGCGGTGCAGATGCTTCAAGCTTGCCCTTTTTGCTGTGTGGGTAATTTGTGAGTGCAGCCGAGGCCGGGAGCAGCCTTTTGGGTGGGTTAGTGCCAGGGCACCTTTAAATTGCAGGGCTTGACTCCTGACAATAACAGGATCTGGCTGTAACATCTGTAGCCTAAATTTCAGCCTCTCCCAAGATCTTTGAGTCTATTTGGAGCTGGGTTTTTTTTGAGTTTTTTTTTAAATTATTTTTTTTTAAGTTTGAAAAAAAGCAGCTTTTTTCCCCTCCACAGCTGTGGAAGAGTCCAGTAGTTGGGCTGACACCTCATAGCATGTTCCCGGTGGATTTGCATCCCACAGAGGGTTTCTGGGCCACTGTGGGCAAAGCAGTCACTGTCTCTGCCCTTTAGCTGCCCCGTCAGGGTGTGGAGGAGGGATGGGGAGCCCTGGGTGAAGCGGTGCTGTGCCCCAGGGACAGGGGACAGTGGCCAAGGGGAGCTCCCTGTGCCAGCCCCACTGCTCTGTGCTTCCAAATTAGGGGAAGTTCGGCCCAGGAGCACGGCAAAAGCTCTCTTTGCCAGCTGCTTCACCCACTCGGAGGGTTAAAAGTGGCTTGGTAGCTCACCGTGTAAGGCTGTAATGAAAATTACGCTCAAAGCAGGGCTAAAATCCCATTTCTTTTGCCCTTTAATGATTTAATTTATTTTCTATATTTAACGCGCTTGCTCTTCGTGAGTCAACTGGATTTTTCTGTAATATTTTTTGCTCAAATATTTATCCGCGTTGGCGGAGGGAACATTTTAAAATGAGCCTCACCGAGCTCGCCCTGGATGCCCTGGTGTTTCTTCTGGTTTCTCCTGCTCTTGAGACGAAGTGGTTCCTCGCTTCACATTTCCCACGTGTCTTCCCTGCTGCTTCTGATACAGGCGGAATGTTAAACCAAAACACAACGAAGAATTTTAATTTTATTCCCTGCATTCACCACTTTTGTCTCGGAAAGTAAGGGGCTGGTGGGCTTAGTGCTGGTGCTGGCAGCAGAGCCCTGCCTCTGGTAGCGCCGGCTGATGCCCTTTGCCGTTCGGCATCACTGATGCTGGGCAGAAGATGAGGGACAAGCCACCAGGAGCCTGCCAGAGCTCAGCCATGGTGCGGGATATGACAGAGCCCCCGCCAAACCCCTTGTGGTTTTGTTTCCCATCTCAGTGTGGAAGAGCATCTTGCTCTGATGTGCCTTGCTCCCAGCAGCCCCTGTGCCTTTTAGCAGCGTGGACTCGTATTTTAGAATAATGAGGCTTTTGGTGCTTGTCTTTTTGTAGATATTTAGGTAGCGAGGCAGGGGACAGGAGGACAGGACTGTTGAACAGCCTCTTCCAGGTGACTTGTGCATGGGTTTTACCCTGCTGCTGGCAGAGGGGAGCAACGCTTGGGAAGCACAACCAGCCCCATAGCAAGCACCGAGGGCTGGAGCCTGGTGGGCAGGTCACAGAATCACAGAATGGTAAGGGGTTGGAAGGGACCTCTGGAGATCATCTAGTCCAACCCCCTGCCAAAGCAGGG
>JAOXJM010000023.1:12155478-12165703 GCA_026413425.1 Tringa solitaria | reverse complement strand
CCCATCCAGCCTGGCCTTGAACACCTCCAGGGATGGGGCAGCCACAGCTTTTCTGAAGCCCCTCTGAAGGGGCTGTTAAGGTCTCCCTGGAGCCTTCTCTTCTCCAGGCTGAACAATCACAAAGTTTCTCCAAGTTGTCCCTTGTCCCAACCCCCAGTGCCTATCTGGGTAGGAAAAGCATCCACACAGGACAGGCATCCTCGAGTTTGAGGAGCTCACTCAGAAGGAGCCACATTCTCCATCCTAATTATCACTTTCTTGGAGGAGGGCACCTTTATTTTGTTTGGACTGTTTTGCTTGCCAAAAATTACTGTTTCAGAGAGGAAAAAAAAAAAAGCTGAAAACAGTTTATCCCCCTTCTCCAAGTGATAGATTTCCTTCACCGAAGTTGTTTTGGTTTTCTTTCCCCGTGAGACAGTTTTGGAAATTCCCCACCCACCTGTCCATTGCATTTTGCCAAGAAAAACGCATGCACAAAATAGTTCTGGGTCGATCTGAAACGACTCTTCCCTCGTCCTTTTCCAGTTTTTCCATTTACTCTGCTTGCATCCCAGCCCTTTTCTCAGCAGCCTCCTGGGGAGATGTGTGCTGCACCCCGGCCTCCCCGATGAGGACTTCTGTGCAGGCACTGGGGGAACCTTCTTCTCTGCAGTCCCCATGGGAGTTTGCTTCAGCGGTGGGTTCCTCTCATGAAAACAGGTTTGTCATTGAGATGGAAGAGTTGGGGGCCCCCTTGGGGTTTCCTTCTTTTTGTGTAGATGGGCATCAGAACAATGAAGGGAGAGGCTGCCCCAGTGCTGTCAGAGAAGGGGCTTGGACCTGGTGCTCTGGTGCCAGAGCTGTGCAGCTCTTGTCTGAGTCTCAGCGCCTCAGTTTAAAGCATCTCCTGAACCTGAGGGCCTAGATGATGATGAGCAGAATACGTACAGCGTTTGAAGCCGGGTTTGGCCTCTCCAAATATTCTACAGCAAGTTAGTTTGTGTTGACAAGTAACCACTGGTTAGCTGTGGGGTTAACCCAGAGTGGAGATGCTGTCTATCCATCAATACCACGTGTCTCTCTCCAGCCTCCGGCCTCTCACTCGGTCCCTTGGGAAACAGCAAAGCTAGTGCTGCCAGGGCTAATTATTCCTCGAGACAGAAGACATGTGATAAAATATTAACCTTTTTCAAAAACAGAACCCCAGTTAATTAGCTCCACTTCTGCGACACGTTCACCCGGAGATAAAAGCTCGTTCCCCAGATATCTGTCTGTGGTGCGGTGATCTTTCTGCCTGTCCCTGTCACGATGGGGGTCTGGGAGGGAGGGGGGAGAGCTGGGGATATTAATAAAAGACTTGCCAGTCGCTGAGCCCGGAGGACAAACTGCTCCATTTCAAGGTGAGCGATGTCCGGGTGCAGGCACCGCTGCTTTCGTTCCAGAGGCTGAAACTGGAAATGGAAACCGAGCAGGCGGTGGGATGCCATCTGCTCTGCTGCCCTTGCCTGGGTTACGTCTGTGTTGTCAGTGCCCCACATTTCTGGAGCCTAAATCTGAGGGCTGTGCGGGTAGACAGGGCTCAGTAGAGCTGAGAGAATAACTGTGTTTCCATTCTTCAGTTATTTGCGAAGAGGAAAAGCCAGGACTTGGCAATTTCAAGATGAAACAAAAGGAAAATTCTCAGTGAATTTAAAAGTAAAAGCACAGGAAAACTTAAGGCCAAAGGGATCTGTTTTTCTCATCCTGAAAAGGAAAAAAAAATCATTTAGATCACAAATGTTTTTGACACTTTAGTCATCTAAAAATGACAGGCTGTGTTTAAAAGCTTGTGATTGTGAGTATCAGTTGAAAAGTACGGGTTGGGCTCCTCTAGAACAAACGATGTGCTGGAGTGGAAGTGATGCCGTGACGCGCGTCGGCGGCTGCCGGAGCCGCTCGTGGGATGATGTGGCACCACAGCAGCGGTCGCTGCACCGGGGGGGGAGGGCTTCTTCCCACCAGAGGGAGGGATAGGCGGTCTCTGATAGACCGGGATCGACCAACAGCCCCGGCGGTGGCCCTCAGGATGGGTGTGCCAACACCAGTCAGTCCATGGAGCCACTGGGTCTCTTCTTTAAACTCAATGTGCCTCCTTCCCTGCAATGGACAGAGAGGATCCTGAGGGTTTTATAGGGTAGTAAAAACCTTGCTTTCCCCAGTGCCCATCTCAAAGAGTGATGCACCACCTTCCTGAACCATGCCAGGGCCCGCTGATGACTTCATGATGGACATGGCTTCATCACCAAGTGCTTTGGCGTTCCTGGGGTGCCATTGATCACTCTCTGCCTTTGACTGCTATAAGATATTGACCATCTGTCTTACCGTTATTACGTGCCATCGATTACTTTGATAACTTGCTCCATGTAATTCTGACAGAATGAAGTTGTTTGTTTAACTTTCATGCTTGTCTCAGTTTTTCTATTGACCCAATGTGTTTGCGTAGGCTGAAATCGAAGTCAAGTATTAGTAAGCAATGGAACTAATTCTCTGAGGCTTGCTACTATTGATAATTAAGGCCATGAGACAGTTTCTTCCATCAAACTCTTGTTTGTTTGGTTCTTTTCAGCTACCCAGTGCCTCAAAGTCCTCCTTCATCAACTGTAGCAAAAGGGCGGTCACAGGCAATGATTCAGGGCCATTTGGGTAGATTTTTGCTGAAAGTACTGCAGACCCCTCCATTCTTGAAGAGCTATTACAGCATGGAGTTGGGTTTGTGCTTCTTCCAGTTATGACTGTGGAGGCGTTGTGGGGATGGGGAGTTTCACTTCTTTGCTTTGCCACGTGGTGCCAGGAAGCTCTGGTCAGCAAGCAGCCTCCCTAATGAATCTTTACATCTGTGATTGTGACCCTCTGGAATGTAATTTCAGGTTGTCCTGGCTTCTAAAGATCTTTAATACAGGATTGGTGGCTTTCCAGGAAGGTGCAGGGTGCCAGATTTTGCTTTTACTTTCACCGAGTGAAAACCTTTGATGTCAGCTCTGATATTCCTGTAAAACTGGCATCAGAAATTTGGCCACTATTTAAAATTCTACTGAAAACAAAGAAGGTTATTTTTTCTTTTTTTGTTTCCTTTTTTTTTCTCCCCTCACTTTTGTTTGCTTCTTATTTCTTTTTGCCTCAGTTCTGAGGAAGGAAGGGTGGGGGGGAGTCAAGAAGCAAGACAGACCCTGGGTCTGTGTGGAGGACTCTAGAAGTCTGAATTATTCATGAGCTGCTTTGAAAATCAAGACACACAATCTAGTTTAACTTGTTTTTAAGTGCAGCCGTGCTATTCTCTCCTTCCTTTTTAGTAGGTTCTTTTTTCTCACCCCTCCCCTTTTCCAAAGACAAAAATCCAGCAAATTTTTAATAAATTATAAATGTATCATCTCGTTGCTTTTGAGGTTTGCAGGCAGCAGCAGCAGCACAGAAGGTTATTTTTGCCTTCTTGCATTTCCCCCTTTCTTCGAATTTAGCCGTTTGATTAATTTTTTAGATACCTATCTTGCAGGGAAAAGAAAGAAAGAAAGAGACTGAAAGAGGCGATGAGTTAGAGGAAATACTAATTGTGTGCTAGCCAAAAATAGCACTGCTTCAATTTCCAGAAGCTGTGTAGAAGAATGTCCTCCTTGCTCAACCCAAGATGGTTGACCTTCTGTTGTCAACCCGCAATTCAGTTGAACCTGGGTTCCTGTTTGTAGGTCCCTGCCCTGGTGGGAAGTGTGCGTGGTGGTCTTCTGCTAACGCTTGGAGCTGTTTGCCTTCAGGGTAAGCAGTAGCTGTGGCCATCACATTCATGGTAGCACATGGACTTCAGAAGAACACAGAGCCTGAGAAAACCTCTTTCATCATCTGCTGCATCTTCTCCTGCCCTTTGCCTTTTTTCTAGTATTTTTACGGTAGCATGTGCTGAGGAGGGGAGAGGTGGGGACTTGGACAGGTTCCTCTGGGAGTCTAATCTACATCCAGAACTAGTTCAGCGCCTTGGCAGTGTTTTCCTGTTGGTCTTCCTTACAGTTTTATCCAATTACATCTAGTTAAAGCCTGCTAAATAATTCCTTGACAGCTCTGACGCTAACCACCACTGAATATATGTTGCACATGTGGCTCCTCACCCTCGCTCAAGCCCTTGCATAGCGCTAAGTCATCTGCTGAACCAGGGATTTCTCCCTTTTTGGATCGCTCCTGTTTCTCCCTGCCCCAGCAGCCCCTGGGGCTGTTTCATGCCACCCTGGAGAGTTTTTCAGTCCCTTTTTGGGGATGCAAACCTGGGGCGTGTGCCAATCCAGCACAGAGAAATCCTACCAACCTTTTCTAGGGGATTTTTTTCACTTTGGCAAGCTGAACTTTAGCTGGGGTTCCCTGCAATCACATGGCTATCACCAGCTGACACCTGACGACTCCTCCCTCCTTCTTTCCTTTTGGCATGTCTGCTTTCCAGAGTCCTCCACCTTCCAACTGTTTTTTTTCAGCCTCTCTTTGCTCTAGACCTTTTGGTGTTTTGGTGGCACCAACCTGCCTGCAGTCGTGGCCAACCTGAGGTGGATCTGCAGGACCAGGATAGATGCTGCTTTCCAGAGCCCTCCACCTTCCAATTGTTTTTTCAGCCTCTCCTTGCTCTAGGCCTTTTGGTGTTTTGGTGGCACCAACCTGCCCGTGGTCATGGCCATCCCGAGGTGGATCTGCAGGACCAGGGTAGATGCCAGAGGGTCTCTAGCTGGTGGCAATCCCGGCAGCAGTTGTGGCAGGGGAGGTTTACTTTACTGAAAGAGTGGTCAGGCACTGGAACAGCCTGCCCAGGGAGGAGGTGGAGTCGCCATCCCTGGAGGTATTTAAGAAACATGTAGACATGGCACTTCAGGGCATGCTCTAGTGCCTGAGATTGTTGGGTTGTGTCTCTTTGTGGGTTTGTTTGGTGAGTGGGGTTTTTTGGGTTTTTGGGTGGTTTTTTTTGTGGTTGGACTTGATGATCTCAAAGTTCCCTTCCAACCATGAAGATTTTGTGATTCTATGATTTCTATACTGCCACAAAGGTCACGTATATGCTCTGAGCAGTGACATTCATGCTCAAATTGTGGTGTGTCCTGGTGGAGAACCCGGAACTTTCTTGGTAGGTTTTTGTCCCAGAGCTGACCCCAAGTGGAGGATATACAAGTAGTGGGTACTGGAGACCTGCAGCAAGGCAGACCATGGTCAACCCTCCTTCCAGGTGGCAGCCTTGCTAGGAATTGTCCTAATTGAGGGGGTGGGAAGTGTACCCATAGAAGGAGGTGCTGGCGTATCTTGGAAAGATGAAGTAGGAACTAGAAGGTCTCTCAAAGCTGGGTGACAAAATATTTTGAGGTAATGTGCAGAAAGGATGGCTTGGGAAAAACCAGGAAGAGCTGAGGGTGGTGACGAGGGTCATGAGGAAGGCCACTGACCCCTCTGTGTGCTCCAGTCATGCAATTACCGTTTTGTCGTATCCCGTTTATACGGTTGCATGAGACTGATGTATTGACTGTAACGTGAACGGCGCTGCTTGGATTTTCCACCTCTGGAGGGCGTGAAGTAATGATTTTTTTTGAAAGGTACTCTGCAGTCAGACTGAAGTCACTGGACCTAATGCATGGGGAACTGAGAAATGCACTGATAACTGGGAAAAATGCCAAAGACTGTATTACCCGGAGGTCAGGCGAGACAGCGCATGGTCTTGTCCAGCAGTAAGATCTATGAACTCATTAGTTCCCATATGATTCGCTGCATACGTTGCTATATAGGTCTAAGTCTCATCATGCCCAGGGTCCCTATTTTTAGAGCATTTTCATGCAAATCGCCTGTAATTTTGCTTCGGTTCAAAGACAGGGTTTAGGCACAATGGTATGACCAAGGTGCCCATGTGTTAACGACATGTTGGGAGCATGGAGTTGAGATGTTCCGCTCCTTCCGCCCTGGAGGACGTACAGCAAGCAGCCAGTCTAGGCTGGGATCTTCCAAGGGCAATTCCTAATGCCCCTGCAGCCGGAATGCCCCCATTCATAACTTTCTGATTCTGAAATTATTTCAAATTCGAATGGGGAATGAGCTTAAAACAGAAAAGTTACACTTTCCGTCAGATGAAAGTTAGACTGCTGGAGTTGCAGGAGGAAATAATAATTTTTTTTCTCCAGCTGGAGGCTCTCTCTGGGATTTTTAGGGCAGGCCAGCCTGGCTTCTGCCTTCTTTTGGTCCCCCAGATGCTGTGAGCTGGTGGAGCAGCCCATCTTGCCAGTGCTTCTAGCCTGGCAGGATTCCTGCCAGCACTTCTTGTGCAAAGGTTGCCCCTGGTCTTGCTGCATACTAAAGTTTCAAAGTGTGAAACTTCATATGGCTTCAGCCTCTGAGTTTCAGCGCACTGTAACAATAAGCAATGCAGTTAGGACTTCCCCCCCCCCTTTTTTTTTTTTAACAATCTGAAAAAAAACCAACCCTCAACCTGCCAAATTTTATTGTTTTCCTGAAAATGTTCTAGGTGTTGCTTTTGTGGGTTTGTTTTTGTTTTTGTTTTTTTTTCTTGTTGGCAATTGGGTGACCTATGAAAATACCATAAGCAGCACAAAACGTTTATCCAGTGACAGCCTGAGGTAGCACAGGCAGCTCTTAGCGGGTTTATTTTCATTATTACAGCAATTTTAGGGCTGCATGCTGCAATTTTCACTTGCAGTGAGGTATTAAATTGAAATTACCCCAGATGTAATTGTCACACAAAATAATTCTGGACATGCTGGATTTAATGCTTTTCCAAGCTGTGGTTTTTATTACCCAAGCAAGTGCCAAAAAAACACTTGTAGTCAACAACTTAAACTGAAATTGGCCTTCTGAGGAGCTGGGATGTTTAGCTGGGATGTTTAGCTTTCCTGGGGGAGGAAGGGATAAAAAAAAAAAAAGAAAGGACCAACTGGAGGAAAGTTTGGGAGGGCTCCTGAAGGAAGGGGGAAAATGCTGGGTGAAGGCAGAGTCGGGGCCACACAGGCTCCTGCAGGAGCCCTGGCAGATGCAGCAGCTCAGCCTGACCCTTTTTGGGCTGATTTTTGGGGAGGGGAATGGTGCTGCTCACAGAGGCGAAGTGAGGCTGGGGGTGCTGCCAGGTCCCTGCCCGCTCCGTAGCATCCGTCCAGTCTTTGGGATGGAACGAGCCAGGGGTGAGTCACAGAGCCAGTGACCAAGCCCTGGAGGTGCTCCATGCGATGTTTGAGTGGTTTCCTCGTGCATGTTGTCTAATTAGGCTGATCTGGGTGTCTAGACATCTGGAGTTTTAAAAAAATCAAGTAATTGTCACGCACGAGGAGCCTTCGTCACGGCCCTGGTGGGCTCATCCAGTGTGCAATATCCCCGGCACTCCCACTGGTGGGTGATACAGCACGCATCCGCCCAGGCTTTATTTATTAGCTTCTTAACTGTCATAATAACATAAGTATTGATGGCTTTGTATTTTCCACACTCTTTCGTTCTTTTCCAGAAATAGCTCCCCTTGTTTGCTCCACACAAGCTCCCCCCTCTCCCTCCCCCCCGGTGTCGCATTGGCAGTGGGTAGGAGGACACGCATCTGGGAAGGGTTGGGAGATAATGGTGTATAAATAGCAGAGGGAGAGCAATCGTCGTCTGTCTCTGCAGCTCCCCAAAGCGAGCGGGAGCCGAGCCCGAGCGTGGAAAAGCAGGCTCCGAGCAGCAGCGTCACCAGCAGCTTCTTCTTTCCCATCCTATCGAGCTGGGAAAGTTCAGCTGAAGTTGGTGATGGAAAGGGCCACCGTGACACAGACCGAGCACGACCCGGTGCTGTTTAGCGATTCAGAAACCCGCTGCTTTTAGCGTCCCTGAGATGTAACTGTGATGAATGAGGGTGCTGTTGCACGGGGCAATGTCACTGAATTTTCTCCCGCATGTGGAGGGACCCTGCAACTTCCGTGTACTTTGAGGACGGACCTAGAATTGGAATTAGTTGAATGACGAATTCTGGGGGTTGGTGACTACGCTGAAAGAACAGGGTAGTAATGAGAAATCTGCTTTGGTCAAGCGGAGGCAGGATTTGGGAAGGGTTTTGATGAGAGAAGGCAGCAACCAATTTAGTATAAGCTTGCAAATGTTTTTTTCTTTCCTTATCTTTGGAATTATTTCACCTGTTGCTCACTCTTTTTTCCTTTCGTTTATGTCGCTTTGTAAGTAATCGGAAATGCAATTTAAATTGCAAAATCCAAAAAAGGTGAAAAAGAAACTCATTAAAAAGAGCATCTCAAGCATTTTGGCATTTCCGAGGTGCAACATGCTGTGCTGACAGCACAAACCAGCAACATTCAGCTACTGTTGCTTGCTTTTTCCTCCCCATCCCCACCTTAAATTTTCCGTCTGATTTTGCTTCTCCTTGGAGATACCATGGGCCAGAGCTTTGGAGGAGGAAACTGGTGGTTTGTTGAAAGAGTGGTTTCTCAGTTCTCTTTCCTGCTTGATTTGAGGATGGTTAGTGGTAGCACCTGGGCAGTGACACAAGAGCGGGCAAGTGCCTCATGGATGGGAAGGGGCACGATGGCTGTGATGAGGATCTCCTCAGGATTGGCACCAGCTGCCCTCCTGCCACTGGTGTGGCATCCTCTTAAGGCCATTACAGGGGCTGACAGAGACCTGGAAAGAGCAGCACAGATGTAAGAGGTGTATCCAGATTTCCTGAGCTAGGAATGTGTTGGTGTCGGTCTATAAAAGCTACAAATTTCATTAGCTAAAGGTCAAAATCATTAGAGTCTGCAACGTTTCCTCTTGGGGCTGTGGTTGAAGTTGTGGGTTTTCACTTTCTGCAGGCTGGCTTGGAAAGTTTTAAATCCTTATCTTCCCTGTAGTCAGGTTATGCCATTAAGGCAGAATGAATAAGGAAACAATCAATTTTAGAAAGGGGACTTGGCTTACCTTGCAGCTGGCTGGTGGAAATTGCTGTCTTGGGAGGTGGGAGAGAGGCAGCTCGGAGCTGGAGCTGCAATGATGCTCTTAACCTCTGCTGGTGCCACCAGCTGGGTGGGTGCAAGAGTGCTTGGGCCACTGCTTCAATTTAAGAAAGAAAAAAACACCTCATCACAATAAACCAGTACTTCTGAGATGATGCCAAAAGCCCCAGGAAGCTCAGAAAGCCACCGAGGCAGGGTAAGATTTGCAGCTGGCCTTCTGCAAGCACCTCACCTGCGGCGTGAAGGACCCATTTCTGATGCCATTGTGCTAACGTCAGCAAGGAGTATCTTTGCTGGAGGTGGAATTGCCCTAACTAATATAATGCCCTTCTTTACTGTGGGGGTGACAGAGCACTGGAAGAGGCTGCCCAGAGAGAGTGTGGAGTCTCCTTCTGTGGAGACATTCAAAACTCCCCTGGATGTGTTCCTGTCCAGCCTGCTCTGGGTGACCCTGCTCTGGCAGAGGGGTTGGATTAGATGATCTCTGAAGGTCCCTTTTAACCCCTACAATTCTGTAATATAAAAAAGGAGGGCCTTTATCTTCCCACCGCCCATTGGTGTGGGAGGCTGGTGGCACCAGGAGGGTAAGCTGGCTGGGAAGCAATGGTTAGAGAAGAGGGCTGCAGGCTGGGTGCCTCCTTTCTCATCCCGTCCTATTAATGACAGTTAAGCTCTTTTTTGCTGCTTTAATCCTCCATGACTTACTTGGCAGTTTCTGGACTCCTTCAGAAAGGCTTCATGCAGAAAAACTCTTGGTTTTTTAATTTATTTTTTTTTTCTATAGCAGTTGGTGGACCATCTTCTGATGGACTCTGCTGCCTGCGTTAATGAAGTGAGCTCCCCCTTTGAATTCCAGCTGCTGAACGGCCTTTTCCTCTTTCTCCTTCCCCAGGTGTACAACTTTGCGCTATCGCCAGGACCTGCCGCCCACCAGCGTCATCATCACCTTCCACAACGAGGCCAGGTCAACCCTGCTAAGGACAATTCGGAGGTGAGAGGTCCCAGCTTTGCTGGAAATACTCTTATTTATAAAAGCTTTTTAAAAAACCAACGAGGTGGAGTAGAGCTTTTCATGAATAAACGCAGAATCTGTTTGCGTTCAACGGGACTGGGGTTGTTCAGCCTGAAGAAGAGAAGGCTCCAGGGAGACCTTAGAGTACTTTCCAGTCCCTAAAGGGGCTACAGGAGAGATGGGGAGGGACTCTTGATCAAGGACTGGAGCCACAGGATGAGGGGGAATGGTTTTAAACTGAAAGAGGGGAGATTTAGATGAGATCTCA
>JAOXJM010000023.1:12089748-12121979 GCA_026413425.1 Tringa solitaria | reverse complement strand
CCCTGATCAAGAGTCCCTCCCCATCTCTCCTGGAGCCCCTTTAGGGACTGGAAGGCTACTGTAAGTTCTCCCCAGAGCCTTCTCTTTTCCACACTGGACAACCCCAACTCTCAGCCTGGAGTTACTTGCTCCAGCTAAGGAGCCTCATGGGTGCAGCTCCAGCCCTGTCCTGAGGTAAAATGATGAAGAATCAGTTAAAAATGCAAAGCAGGTTTTCAAAGCAGCTTGTAGGATCACGGGCGCCAAGAACAGGTGTTGGAGCTTGCTCCGTAGGGCTCAGTTCTGCACAGATGCAGGACTAATTTGGCACCTGATTTCCCAAGCTGGTGGTTTACACAGCAGCTGACAGCGTGCTTGGTTGGGATGTCTGGAACGTGTTCACTGTAGGATCAGGTAAACTCTGCTCCATCTGACAAAGGAGAAGTAGTTGCCAGAAGGCCCTTTGGGTGCAGACCGCGGCTTTGAAAATGAGTGCTTGCCATGTGCCAAAATCCTGGGCAGCTCTCACAGAGAAGGCTGTGAGCAGGCTGTTCAGAAAGCCAGGTTTGATTTCCAATAGCTTGTGGGGAGTAGTAGGCTGAGAAACATGGGGTGTGAGGATCACAGTGTGAAGTTGTCCTTGTGGATCTTGGTCTGCTGTGCAAAAGCATATTTTCCCTTCCAGGTGGCTAAGAATGTGAATGAAATGGGATTTATATTCCCAGGAATTAAACACCTGTAGCTATCTGTTTTGAAGTTGGGGAGAGGAGTTGAAGCTGCTGACAAGTGACAAAAGGGTGGAAGAGTTCCTCTGGTTTAATAATAACTCATGATAATGCCATCCAGAGCCTCCACCATTCAAAGTCAGGGGAGCTGCAGGCATGCCAGCTCTGAGATCAGGGCAGCCATTCCTCACTTCCCCCTCCAGCACTCAGAAAGGGTTGCAGTCTCCCAGGAGCACCTTTTTAGCCTTCGTTTTTTCAGCCCCATCTTAAACTGCCACGTGTTTGAGTGCTGCTTTCCTCTCCATTGCCAACCCCCCTGCTCACTTCAGAGCTGTTGACGCAACAGGAGTTGATCGTAGAATCATTTTGGTTGGAAGAGACCTCTTCAAGATCATCTAGTCCAACCATTAACCCAGCACTGCTGTGTTACCACTAAACCACAGCCCTCAGCACCACATCTACCCATCTTGTAAATACCTCCAGGGATGGTGACTCAACCACTTCCCTGGGCAGCCTGGTCCAATGCCCAATAACCCTTTCAGTGAAGAAATTTTTCCTAAATTGATCCTGCTTTGCGCCCTGGCTTAGAGGCCCTTGGAAACCTCTTCCACCCCTGCTCTTCCTAATATTAAAGTTACTGCCCACACAAAGTTAGAAGCTAAAAAATCAGTCCAGAAGTCGCTCTCCGGGGTTTGTGGTTTCCCATAAACCAAAGCAGCTCTTGCCTGCTCGTGGATAAACTGTGGAATAAACTTCTGTGAAATACTCCTGGGCTTAGCATTGTATCTGTACATTCATGATGCTTTCTCCAGCACAATTGGAAATCCTGGTCAAACTTCTAAGTCTCTTTTATTTTTCTCCCAAGAAAAACATCCGTGGGTGGAAAAGATGATAATCCCAGATAGCTCCTGTTATATGGTAAACTTTACACAGGACAAAGAGTCTGTGCTCCCCCGAAGATTACTTCTTGGGCTGAGGAGCTGATAAAGAGCAGGTGAATGTGAAAAACAGCATAAGGAGAAAAAAACCTCCAAGACATCCCAGGGGAGCAGGAATAGCAGTGGTCATTGCAGTAGAGCAAACATTTGGAATTTGGTGCCACTTCTTTGGTATAAAGGGGAGCTTTACCCCTGATTTCTGTGATTCTTGGGAACAGAATCCTGGGAATTGCAAACATCTGCTATATATCACCTTCCCTCTTCCTCTGCTAATGGCAAAGCCTTTCTGCCACTTTTCCTTGGAAAAATAGGGTTGCACATTGTGTGGTTGAATGTTTCTGCCTCTTCTGCCATTTTTCCATCACCCTCTTCCCCAACCACAGCCCATTTCTGGGAATGAAATCCTTTGCCTTGTGAACTGTTTTCTTTCAGCAACTTCTGTAGGCATTCTCTGTGGTACACGCAGTCCCCCAGCGACACGTGCAGTTTTGGGGAGGCTTGAAACATCCTACTTGACTTGCCCTGGTCTTGAAGTCAATGAGGTTTGTGCTTGGCTTCAGAGGGATGGGATCCAAGGCAAAACGTTTGCTTCCCAGGTAGAAGAATACCAAGAATCAGCCCTGATCTCTCACCTTCTTTCTTTTTCTTCCTTTTTGCAGGAATGGACGTACACATACAACCACCAAGTCCGCCAGCAGCAGCTGTGCTTATCCGTGTACACCCTATTTCCCGGTTCCCAGGTGCTGCTGTCACCTTGCAAAGAAGGTGACAACAAGCAGGTGAGCCGTTCCGTTGAATCCCCCTTTTTCTTCGACCTTCCCTTTCTTTTGGAATAGTATTACTGCACGTCAAATCGCCCGTGTACTCTGACTCCATTTGGGAAGCGCAGTCTGTCTGGGAGCACGGACTCTGGCCTGTTCAGCCCTTTGCCTCTTAAATGAGCGTGTTGATAAGGTTGTCTATTAGCGCGGGTGGTGATCTGGATACTTATCTGCAGAAGTCAAACCCAAACTGGCAATTTAGTTCACACGGGCTGCCAGTCAGCCAGCAGATGCTGAAATTTCCCTGCGGTTAATCATCGAGCTGGCATTTGAACCAGTGACCTGGGGAAAACGCTGTTAGTAATATATTATCTTCCTGAAGCCAGGCAGAGACTGAGCTTAAATGAGTATGCTTCTGATGGGAGAAATGCTCAGTGTATGCTCTGCTGGGCATGGGCTGGGGCACCCTGTACTTCATCAGGCCAAAAAGGCTTAGTGGCAACTGTCCTCTTGACGCCGGGACAGTGTAGTAAAAGCATAATGAGGAAGGAAGCTTGTTCACCCCCTGTTTCTCCTCTCTTGTGCGTTTCTCCTCAGCGATGGGGTAAAGTTGGGTCACACATTGAACATATAGCTTCACGCTTTTGTTTGGACACTGAGACGATTGGGGACACTAATGAGAGCACCAAAGAGCTTGTCATCAACCCTTGCGAGAGCACAGCCATGAGTCAGCGCTGGGACATGGTGATGTCTTGACCTGCTGGAGGACTTCCACAGCGGGGATGGGCACCGAGATGTTGCTACACGCAGCCAAGATGCACCACATGGAGCTCAAATCAAAACCATTGGGGGCCTTTGTGTATTATGGGACAGGAGAAGAATCGTTCAAATAAAAAGAAAGACATGATGCTCCGGGTTGAAGGATGGATGCTGTCTGCAAGGTGTGCCTGTTGGCGGTCATACGTTCAAAGAGAAGGGATGGCAAAAAACCAAACGTGAAATGTTTGGGGCTCTTGCAATGGGCCCTACAGAAGTTCGGTGTGCACAGTATTTATTAATCTCTCTGGAAATACAGGTAGAAGAGCCTTGGAGACCAACAGGAGACTTGGACTCAGCAAAACAAGCATCTCAATAGCTTTTGTGGGGGTGAGGCTTGTGCACAAGGAGAGATGTGTCGAGGGATGCTAAGAAACATCACCTGGGATCGAGTGGAAAACACTGAATTATCTCTGCACTTTTAATTGCTGCGGATGAGTTTGTCTTCCGCGGAGAGCGTGGGTGGAGCCGTGTTGCACGTTCAAATGTGCATCTGATTCACGTACGTGTTGTGTATACAGAGGCAGGGCAGGCGTTTATGGCTGTGGCCAGCATCAAACCAGCAAGTAATGGTGGAGTCCTGCTCCATGCTAACTGTATGGGGGGGTTGTTGAATCTCCAAAGCCTAGGCAAACAAAGGATTCAGTGTGTGAGATTAAGGGATTTAAACTCTTGGGAAGCTGGGAGGAAAGGCAGTGATGTGATTATTTCTTCTCTCTGAAGGCTATTGGGTGAGCCTTGGTCACGGAAAACTCCCCTATAATCTCACTCTGTGTCTCTCACTGCTTCAGATCTGGAATAAGTCAAATTTTCACTTTTCTTCCATAAAATTAATATTTTTGGTAATTGAAGGTAATTGTGTCATATTTTTGTTTCCCAATTTCTCAACTACAGAAGAGGGGACTCCCATGATGTGCTGCCACTGAAGGAATGGAGGAGGTACTTAAAATTAGAGACTGCTTTGAGAAAGGAAAAAGGATATTACCTGGTTTTGCTTCCCAGGTATCTTGTAGCCTAAGATGTGAAGTACTGAAGAAAAGGTTTGGAGTTCCCCCAGTCAAACCTGTGAGCAGGAAACCCTGGGTCACAAAGTACCTCTCTCTCCAAAGTCTTTTACCATAGGCAGACTTGGCAGAAAATTATTTCTTCAGGTTGTGGAGATAAGTGATTAACCAGAGGTCACATCAGGTGCTACTGGTGTGTGGGAGGGAGGTGACTGCCAAAGGTAAATAGGACAGAAGGCCTCAGAAGGGGTCTTAGGAATAGAAGACTAGAAGGCCCTTTGCAGCCTGTTCTTCAGAGCAGATCCCACCACAGCAACAGGCAGCAGACAGTGAATCACCAAGAGCTGCACACACAGCTCTTCTGTTGCAACAACTCTCATAGAGAACTTTTGCAGGACCAGCAATGTGACTTGAGAAAAATACAGTTTGTGCATCTAAAAATGCTAGTGTTTAATGAAAAACCCGTCCTTTGTTCCCTGTGCTGTGAACTACAGGTAAAATACCACAAGCTTGGAGCCTTCAAGTGCTCTCAGCATCCTTTCTTGAATAAATTGCTGGCTTTCAGGGTTTTACTGCCTCAATTTCTCCTCCCTCAGTGCTGGGAGAAAGCTGTATGTGTAAATCTCCCTGGCTTTAGAGGCAGAACCAGTGTAACTCTTTATTTACAAAAGGTCACAGGATGTAAATACTTTCCATGTGCTACAGTGATTACTAACCTAATCAAGCTCCCTTGGTGCAAGCCTCAAGGGCTTCTGTTATGAAAGGGCTAGAGTAAGCTGTCATTTCGTGGTGGGAGATGGCATTGTTTCCATGTCACCCCTTTGTGCAGGAAGCAAAGGGAGGTATTAAAATGGAATGGACACATTCCACAAAGAGGGGTAGTGACCTTGTGCTCCTTCTGTTTAGTTCAACCACCTACTTTTCACCCTGGTGATGACAGGCAAGTTCTAGTAATTTCCTGTCTAGTGCTTACAAGGGAAAGGAGATCCCAAGAGCTTGCAGCTTATCGTGTTCACACCTGTACCGTGCCTGCAGCCTGGGACTGCCCAGCCACTGGCACTTCTATCTGAAAAACTTACGGAGACAAACAACTTGACATCAGTTTTTGAAGTCCAGCACCTGGCAGGTACACTCTGACCAGGACCTCAGACCTATCTAGCTTTGTTATTTTCCGCCTAAGCCAAAAATATTTGTTCTGCTGACAGCCAAAGCTCTCTAAACAGACAATGCTCTTCACCTCAGAAACAGCTACCTCACTACACATATGTGCGCTTGAACACACGGACCCACGGGACCTGCAGGGATGTATTTTAGGAAGAAGTTATTTGACCAACTTTCCAGCTATCTTGCATTTTGTGAAAATCCAAAAGCTGTATCAGACCCCTCCTATTCCAAAACACGTGCTAAGGTGACCACTGTGAACTTGTTTGGGGGTGATGGAAGGCAGGCAACGGGGAAGATGACATCAGGCATAGTGTTCCCTACGAGAGAGTAGCATCATTCAGCTGAGTCTCTTGCACGTCCAAAAGCCACCAAGTACCTAAGAGACCTGGGAAGCAGCAGCCGCTTGGCAAACTGGCAAACTGTGTCTCCTGCACATCCATCAGCCATAACCCTTAGCTTGTTTCATGGTCTAACAAATGAGATTAGCCCTGTGGATCAGCAGTGTTTTTGGAGAAGCCTGAGTGTATCAGCCTGACTCCTGGGAAGCTTTATATAAGCAGGCGATGGACGAGCAGTCTCTAGACTTAGCCCCAGTATGGCATTTAGCAAATCTGCTCAGCGTCCCTGCAAAGAGACCTTGCATGGTGTCAGGGGAAAGGTTAACCGCTGCAGAAATCCAACTCATACCTTTAGGTTTATTTCACTTATTAAAATACACTGGAGATAGATGAACCTTTTTTTGCTCTGTATTTGTTGCTTGCCTAGACATTTATCATCATGCTGTGAACAGATATATATGACATTGATAGGTGTATCTAGATGGGCTCCTATGCCTGTATCTCTTAAGCCCTGATGTCATTTGGTAGTAATGCTTTTTGGTAACATTTTGCACTGACTTGAAAGAACAGAAGATAAAGTATGAAATATGGTTCTAATCCTGGCTGTTGAACTTTGTGACAGACTTTATGATCTCCAGGTAAGTCCCTTCTTGTGCCTTGGGAAAATTAGGTTCAGAGCAGGAAACTCAGGGTTAGAACTACTACTGCCTTTTAAAGAGTCAACCAAGACTATACAAAAAAAGACCAAAAAGCCCCTTAGCCTTCCTCTTCCCTCCTGAAGGAGATCCATGTTCCAGTGAGAGCACACCTATGTGGTTTTCATTGGGCTGGGGGAGGTCTTATGGTCCCTTCCTTGCTGCTTATCCAATTTCCAGGTATTTTGTGCTCATCCTCTCTGTACCATGAAAGTGCCATTAGATAACAACACAAAGCATCTATACTTGGAACCTCAGCTTACAACATGCCAGTGTATTAATTCACTAGCCAAAAGAAGGAAATTGAATTCAAAGATCTCTGATTATCCTGTGAAGAAATAGGAAAATGGGGCTGATGGATGAAGACTGGAGGACTGTGCTTCAAGAGAAATACCAGCTCTGAGCGCCAATCCCTTCTGCTGCTTCTAGGAGTGACTTGGAATAGTTTACTTCATTTCCCTTACTCAGTTTCCCAAACTTTTAGTGAAGACTGAATGTTTTGAATAGAGAGAAAACCAAGTATTAGTTTTTGTTGCATAGAATACCAGCAGTACCAGTCGGGCAATGGACTGGCTATCTCTGGAGTTAGACGCATGGTCCGTTTGTATCTGCCAGTACAGGATCTGGTTTGGATGGAGTTAATTTTCCTCGTAGCAGCCTGTATGGTGCTGTGTTTTAGACTGATGACCAAAACAGTGTTGATAACACACAACAATGTTTTAGTTATTATTGTGCTTGCACAGTGTCAAGGCCTTCTCTATCTCTCACTTAGTTGCCTCAGCGAGTAGGCTAGGGTTGGGCAAGATGTTGGAGGAGACACAGCCAGGACAGATGACCCAAACTGACCGAAGAGCTATCCCATACCATATAACATCACACTCAGCAATAAAAGTGGGGAGGGGAGGAGTTTTTCCACAGTAGATGTTGCTCAGAGACTGGCTGGGCATCACTCTGCAGGGGGTGAGTGACTGCCTTTACG
The DNA here is from genome assembly GCA_026413425.1 of Tringa solitaria. Taxonomy (NCBI): domain Eukaryota; kingdom Metazoa; phylum Chordata; class Aves; order Charadriiformes; family Scolopacidae; genus Tringa; species Tringa solitaria. The sequence continues at coordinate 12,114,580 of JAOXJM010000023.1, read as the reverse complement.
TTACTTGGGTTTTTTTTTTAATTTCCTTTTCCTTCACTTATTAAGCTGCCTTTATATTGATCCATAAGTTTTTCTCACTTTTGCCCTTCTGATTCTTTCCCCCACCCTGTTTGGGAGGGAAGGAGTGAGTGACTGGGTAGGGGCTTAGCTGCCAGGCAGGGTGAACCCACCACACTGCCCCCAGCAAAGCAGGGTCTGCAGTGTCGTTGGTTGGTGTTCTTCATGCTTGGACTCTGGTCACAACTGTGCGATAGGATCTGCCCTGCTCAAATTTCAGATCTTAAGAGCTTTAGTGAAAAGCTACAGGCTAGAATTGTTTGTAGAACTGGTAAAGGAAGCAGAATCAAGCAGAATACAAACTGCTGACGATCAACATACAAGCAGCAGAAGAAACTGTACCTCATTAATGTTTGGGTTAAATTAATTTTGAATGATCAATCCAGCTCCAGTTTTAATATTTTATGTCGCTGCTTTAGATGGCTGAAGAGTATAAGGAAGTGGTATGGGGGTCCAGTTTACCTTGAGACTTAAGGACTGAAATCCAGTGCAATTATTCCAGGTTTATGGATGTTTTCCATATATCTGCTGTTCTGTTACTCACTGGAAGTGCCTTCAGAAGCCTGTAAGAATAAAAACCTGTTACAAGCTACTGCCTCTCTAACTGAGTCTAATTAAGTTTCAAGTTGAGCTGCATTTTAGCTTAGAGCTGACGAAAAGCAACATACAAATTTGCAGATAAGAATGCAGTTTTTGTGGTGTAGGGGGTTGTTTCGTTTTCTCTAGTATTACCCAAGGAAACCCAAGCTGGTTGTGTGTGATATACAACAGAAAACATGACTGAGTTTGAAGGTTGGGTTTTGCATAAGCACTAATCTAGCAATTACCTATCAACTGTCCATTGCAATGACTGATGTCTCTCATTTTCCTGGGGTTTATGTGAAAGAAGTGTCTGGATGAGACATTGCTACTCTACAGGGTTAAAATCAGTTCTAAAACCAACCAAGGAAGGAAAAAAGGAAAAAGAGCATTGAAAGCTGATATGTAACCTGATACATGTAATAAAAGAAGCATATTGCAAAATCAGGACTGTTCCTAGGCTGAAAGATTTTGGAGTCTGCAAGTCAGTAGGAATGTGTTTAGGGTCATTTTTCAGAGAAAGGTGGGAAAAAAAAAGATCTTAAGTGTGAACAAATTTGCTGATGTAAACATACTTTTTCCTGTAGTCTGTGTGACCCAAGCTTTCTTACCTCGGGCTGTGAGCTGATTACAGACGGAAGTGTCCTGGCCTAGCCTGTTCCCACCGCCCAAACTGAGAGAAGTGGGAAGAAGAAAACACCCATCTAAAGATCAAGTTGAGACAAGTCTTCCTAGTTTTTAAATGTCTTAGTTTTAGCCTATTTTAATGGAGGTCGGCATCCTGGTATCATAATGCTCTTCTTGCATTTGAAATGTTTTTAGATGAATCAGTGTTAGAAGCACTTTGAGCAGTTTTCGTGAATTCTGATCCTGCTGATAATTCCTGAATCACCCCCATGGACATCCAGTCTATTTTCTCTAGCAGAGATGCTTGTTTTTCTCTTAAATACAGAGTCGGACACAAAGCCTACATGCAGTCACCACCTGATCCAAGGGTATTGCTAACATTAGCTCTGACTCTCCTGGGCTAAGCCAACACAATTTAGATAGCTATTACAAGTTTTGCTGGACTTCAGCTTCCCGGTGCCACTGACAAGAAGGACACGCAGAGCAACGATCATTTCATGAGAAGTGAAAAAAGCATGCAGTTTGGGGAGAGAGCACTCCTAATCCTCATCTTGAGGCTGCTTTCGCCTCCTTACTAATCCTCAGAGGGTTGAGCTGGGGAGGGATGGGCACAAACTGAGATGAAGGGGAATTATCCTGGGGGATTTGTTGTTGGTGCAGAACCACCAGCAGGAAATCTGAGGGACACAAGAGCTGGCAAAGGGCAAGGCAGGAGAGTTCAGAAGATACACAATACATTGTGGAGGTTCAAGGCTGCTGCAGCAGGTCAGGTGGGACTGGAGAGTCACCAGGGAGGTTACACGTCATCTGAGCGTGCAAATGCCAGCTCCCAGGGGTGCAGAGAGCCTGGGTGGGTGCTCAGGTCAGCGCCCTGCACTCCCTGGGTTTTTTGTTTTGGCTGATGACTCACCTGGTGGTTTGAAATGGCCGCTCCAGAATGCTACAGGGGTTAAAACAGATTTGCTTATCTGGTCACTACATATTTTTACTTCTGTTAGTGCAACTGTTGTTAGAGCGTGAGTGGATTATTCAGTGCCTTGGAAGTGAAACCTCGATTTGGACATGGCACGTATATTGATAATGTGCATTACTTGTCCTGTCTCTGCCACTTCGCTTTGCATTGCCAAACACTTAGCATGTTTGCAATGGATCCTTAGCTTGAAAGATCACAGCCATTGCATCTTGAAATTGATTTTCTTCTGCGGAGAGATGTTCGAAGCAAAAACCAATTTGGTTTGTATAAACTACATTAGATATAAGAAGATATCCCTCAGAGTGCACAGGATCACCTTTGAAGCCATTTTCACCCTACCGTGAATAACAAGTTGCACAATAAAAGGAATTTCTTACAGCTGATCTGATGTCTACCCATCCATGAGTTGGCTCTGAAATGAGATAAACTTATCTGCTCTAATTCAAGACAGGTGTATCATATTTCCCAATCACATTAGGGAGACTCATGAAGCCTGGTGGTGTAACCCAGAGCTTATTTACCAGGGCAAGTGAGGCAGCTCTATCTGCTTTGAGGGGCTTGCTTTGTAAGTATGATGCTAGGTGGCTCCTCCTGCCTTCAGGAAGAGGCAGCAAGATGGTTGGTGGAGTTCTATCTAGGCTACCAGTTGGTGAGTGGTGGCTCTGGAGGGTCACACGTGCACCTTGGTGTTCTCTGTGGACAGATTCAGCATCTTGTATCCCTCTTCTCCCCTCTTTTAGCTTATTCTATGCTTCTATTCTGGTCCTCAGCTGGTGCCTGTCTGTTTAGGTACTCTGGCAGCCAACCTATAGAAAACAGCAAAACAGAGTGTGCTTTAAAGGGAAAAGCAGTGAGGAAACAAAAATCCACAACAAAATCATCATCTTTCCCTCTCTCCCTCCTCCCTGTCTCTCTTGGCCTTTTGTAATAGGTTTTCCTGATGTGTGCTAACATCTAATTTTTAGGATATCTAAGAGATATCAGGGCTGGGGATGCTACTTTGGTACTGGAGATAGAGGTGCGTTTGCAGTGTAACTCTTGTCTGGAGTCATCCCCTTTCTTCATAGAATTATACAATGGTTTGGGTTGGAAGGGACCTTAAAGATCATCAAGTTCCAACTAGACTAATTTGCTCAAAGCCCCATTCAGCCTGGTCCTGAACACCTCCAGGGATTGGGGCATCCACAACTCCTCTGGGTCAGCAAGAGGCTGTCTGCTCCAGTTGCGCAAAACTGGGTATGTTTTATGGGTCCTGTGTTGCTGTTTTCCCTTGGCAGGAGCATTAAGTTGGCTTGTGAGCACTGAAAAGTTATCCCTGAACAGGAGCAGATGGACTCCTAGCAATAGATACCAACTCAGGTTGTCCCTGAGACAACAAGGAAAAAAGACCCTACCTGACCAGGCCTGGGGCAGGCACTGGTTGTTCTGCGAGTGACAGGGTGACATTCACAGCTAAGCTGGTTGCCTTTGGTGGCAGAAAGCAAATTTTCTGTTGGTTTGCCTGTTCGTAGCTGTGGAAATGAAAGGTCCCATATTCATGCATCACAGTAATTAATGGTAGTTGTCAAAAGATGCCTGAGAGTGTGAGCATCCAGCAGGGAAAGGAAAAATTCATGGTGCCTCAACTGGATTTTGTAAGAAGTAACTGGATTGGGAGAAGAAAAAGAACATGTCCTTAACCTGACTTCAACTTTTCGTGGCAAATAATAGTAGTAGCATCTGTGGGTGGGTGGGTGAGAAGAGACTATGTGAGATCCAGTCTGTGATTTGAAAGGTCAGCCTTTAGCTCTTTTAAATGTGAGGCGATGGGGATTTAAAAACTCTGCTTTCTAAATCACGTGGCCTGTGTGCAGGGCTGTTCTGGGGCCTGGGGAGCTCTGTCCCCCCCAGTGATAGCTTGTGGAGGATCACTGGTGGTGGGCTGTGCAGGCCCTGAGTGTGCTATTACCTTCCTGGTGTGACGTGCCTGCTCCTGGGGGGACCGATGCCAACCTCAGCAGAGCTGGTGGGAGCCCGTTTACCTCTGCTGAGACCCCAATGGAGCGAGAAGCCAGGTCTGCTCAGGCGGTTGCGAGTTGCTCCTTGGAGGCTGCTCTTCCTAGGGCACTTGGCTGCCTGGTGCATCCTGCAGCCTACTTGTCAGCATATTATCAGCTAATTTAAAATGACTCAAACAAGCCCTTATCAGTGCATGAGACCAAAGGGCATTAGTAGGCACGGTGACACGGATGGCTTTTATGAGCCACTTCATAAAGCCAAATTCTCGGGAGCTATTGAGGCCATAATTAGATTTGAGGATAATATGATTCTTCCCCCCCCCCCCTTTTTCTTTCTTTATTTCTGGTAGAAAAATCAATGAAAAAATTGGAGCGCTTAGCTCATTCTTGTGAAGTCAGAGTGTGGCTGCAGGCTTTTTTGCTCAGTAACACAGAGGGATTACAACTTGATACCAAGCAGCCTGGGAGAAGTGGAAGCGTGAAAGTATAGTGGTCTTGTGCTGTAGACTGTGTGGATCCCTTATGTACGTGCCTTGAAAAGGCCTCCCAAGCCTTAGGAGCGATTAATAATGAAATCAACTAATAATAAGATCTGCAATATGAAGAGAAAAAAACTAGCCGGTATTTTGTTATGGGGCGAAAATGAGCAAACCAGCAGGGGACATGCTGATTGTGTCTGATTCATGTTGTCTCTATAATTCCAGCTAAAGTTTTAACAGCCCAGGAAGATGAATTACCCACTTTAACCAACACACAGATCAGCATGGGGTTTATTAGAAGCAGGCTATCATTTAACAATGTCAGGAGTGTATTTATTATTAAGCAGTAGACTCCACAGTCTAAATGGAAAACCATTACTCCTCCATAGACATCAAACAAGGTGCGTTCATAAAACCAAATGGCCAATACATTGTATGTTTGCATGACCACAAACACTGGGTCTGCTTTACTGGACCCCAGGGCTTTCTATCTTTAGCTAAAGACAAACTAAAATGTTTTAAGCTACTGGAGGACAAAGTTGTACACAATATGCTAATTTTGACTCTCAAAACTCCCCAGTGACTTGGTAAGAAACCAGAGGGAGGATTCTGGGTTTAGCCCAGAGGGATTGGTTAAAAGTGATTGCATATGGGCCATGGTACAAAAAACGTGCAAGAAAACTCTGTGCTAGCAACTGGGCTGCCTTCTAATATGCAGTGTGTATTTTCAGCTTAGAGATGGCTCAGAGTCCTTCCCTTTTCCTCGAGACCTCTGTCCTTGTTCATGGGAAGTAAAATGTATGGTAATACACTGTAAACACTTTGGCTTTATTACTACATTAAGGTACCCAATATGGAAGCATGAATAATAGAGTTCCAGTAAACTACCACTTAATGTAGTAATATTTCAAGCTGGATTTGTGGGAATGGTTTGGGGCTGGCCATGTTTTCAGTCCAGTTTTGCAAATCCAAGGCATTTCTGTAGGCCCAGTGTCCATGCAACACTCTCAACCTGTAGCACAGCTGAACAACTCTACGTGTTTTGCAGTTTTGCTGTTGCCGTACAACCAAACGGCAATCACAACAATAGTCTTTTGGTCTACATGTGGGAAGGAATTACTGACCAAAGCCATCTGACTGATGTGGCCAATTACATTCCTGGCTTTGAAAATCACCAAAAGAAATAAAATATCTTTTCTTTGCAATTTGACGCATTCTCAGACATTTTTAACATGTCCTCTGAAAGGCCCTGATAGGAGGTAGCTTGAATAATGAAAAAGTGGTTTGTGAATATTTAGAAGCCAAACTGCAGAATGAGCTGAGAGCTGGGGCAGGCATGGAGCAAACGTGACAGACTACTTTTAACTCTCACCCTTTTTTTAACCAGTTACCTGGAAATACCTGATTACTGAAATTTAAGCAATATTATACACAGTTCTTAACACCTCATAATGCCATTTTCAATTTATTTCCTTCATATCTCAAATTAGGGATTTGTGAATGTACTAGACTAGAAATGTGGGATGTTGGTTATGCAGAATTAATACCAGTCTTTAAACCTGCTCTTCACCAAAGATTCATTTGTAAAAAATAAAATAAACCAGTTGACTTTTCTGGTCCTGTTTCTAGTCATGCATTTTGAAGGGGACATGCCAAGTGTCCATTTGGATGTGTTGAATGCAATCTTTGCATCTGGCTACGTGGGGCATATCTGCTCTTAGTCTGGGGTGTGGGTCTGAATGGTCTTGCTGTAGCAAGACTTTTTCAGTCCTCCTCACCTTCAGTGCTGAATTTGTCCAATGAAATTTAAAGTGCTTTTGTGTTTCCTTATCAGCTACTTTTCCTGCTGAACATAGTCTGTCACTGTTACCTGAATTCCTTGTAACCATTATCCACTATCAAGTCATAAAAGCAGATTTGATATCACCTCAACAGGAATGATTTTCATCTAGGCGTGATGAATACCTCTTGTACTCCAATAGCTTGGATTTGAGCCATGCATAATTTTTGCATTAATTATATCATTACTGTTTAATTGCTGCAATTAGCAGCATCACTTTCTCTGAGCCATCACTGTCATCATGTGGCCTCCATGTTACAGCAGGCTCCCACTTCTGCAGGCTCCCACCTGTTGGGACAACCTATGCTAATTCTTATGTATGGGACATCCACACAGAAAATAAATACATGATCTCCAAATGACAAGTCTGATTGTCTGCTGCAACATAACTGTAACCAGGAAGACTTTCTTCTAAGGGTATCAAAAATCTGTGTTCAATTGCCTGAGAGAAAGACAGTACCTGAGCTGTTGCCTCTTCTTTGTGAAGGCACCTAAAACCCTGCAAGGTGACCGCAAGGAGCCAGTTATGGGTTTGTAAGACCTGAGGGAACCCTGTCATGATGAACTGAATGGAAGTACCTCACAGGCAGGCACAAGAGCCTTTGTTTTGATCTTGCAGCAGGGCTGAGTGAAGCCCAAACTTACTGCTGCGGTCTACATCATCACTGTTTCTCACTTTTTGAGCTAAAACTTTCAACATTACTTCTTGTCAGTCTTCTGTACTAAATTAAAATCCATTTTAGATAATGTCAGAAGGATGCCAGTACAGCAGGTTATTAATCCTACAGTTAGAACATCTGGAGAAAGCTACCGGGACTAGAGTACACTCACGATACTAACCGTGTACCAATATCCACGCTTCCATTCTGTAAAGGAAAGGTCTTGTTTCTCTGAAGGAATTGCTCCTCCAGTACTCTTCCCAGCCCTCAAGAGACTATACAAATTAAAACTATGCTCTGTTATTCAGAAATAAGATTAGCTCTTTAAGGAGAGTCATACTTTGTACTGTGGTGGTTGGGCTTAGAAGGCTTCTGACTGTCTGAACCTCTGGTCTCCCAGCTAACAGCACCATCAACCATCATTACTGCACAAAATCCAGCAAGCAACAACCCTGGTATTTGCTTAGCAGCAGGAGATCATTATCCAGGAGATGTGGTTTTTGTGCCTTTAGACCTTGTGCCTTAAATAAGGGCCGTCCATCCTGCCAACTGCATAAAACTCACTTTACCTGAGTATGAATGCATATTTTGAGTAAAACAGAAAGAAATGCAACTTCCTAAACTGCTTTTAATTCTCAGTGATTTTTTTTTTCTTTGGTGTGTACAATAAGAAGGCTATATGTGTGCTTCTGGAGACTTTTTTTTTTTTTTCAATGGCTCTTCTGGGAGTTCTTATTATTGTTGCATTCATTTGAGTTTGCTTACACAGACAAAAATCAGTCGAGCAAAATCATTGCTGATCACTCTGCAAGTGGGAATGATGTTAAGGTGACAGTTATATGGGCTTAGTTGTGTGAATATAAACCATCTTCATTGGTTGGAAAAGACGCCTTGGCAGGGGCTCAATCTTTTTGTGTTTGCTTTCAAGTGCTTAGGAAGAAAAGCAGCAATTACAGAATATGGCTTTTGGTCACTTTAAGTCACCCAGTGATGAACATTTATGCCACATATTACCAGCTTTTTAGAAGGCACTGTTCTGTCCCAGTGGTTACCTGCTGTACAGATAATTGTAAAACAAACTCCATATTCCAGTTGACACCCCTCCTAATTACATCTCACCTTCATTAGGCTATTAAAGTGATAAATGCTAGCAATTACATTGAACCCCAGTGCAAATCCTCTGTCTGTGGCATGCACGGACTGCGGTGTGAGTGATTTGCCCAGGAGCCCGGCAGAACTCTGCCAGCGCAGCAAAGCTCTGAACAAAACAGCCACAATAAGGGGAGGGGAAAAAATAAAAAAGGCACAAAAATAAAAAACCCTGCAAAACAGCTCAGCTGATTAGAGAGTATCTGACAGTAAAGTCTATACCCAGTATCGAACCACACGGCTGGCTGGGGCTGATCCGCTGGCTGTGAGTGGCAGCTTCTTTTCATTTTAATTAGATCTGTGCAGGAGGGGAGAAAGTGAGCGGATCTGGCACGTGTTTCAACAAGGAATGAGGTGTCCAGATCCAGCACTGGTGGCTATGCAGTGGTCCTCATGGGCTCACACATTTTAGCTCTCCCATGTTCTTGCATTCACAACCTCCTTCGTGGAAAGAGGCAGGTTTCCTGGGGCTGGTGTAGGTGGACTTTTGTAGGATTTACATCTGCAGAGTCACCTGTGCCTGTGTTCTCTCACACATGAGATGGTGGGTAAAGAAAAAGCCATTTTTGTCACTAGAAAGGGATAAGAGTGCGTGGCAGTTTGCAGGGGCTGTGGGGGGAAGCCATGAGGAGGACTCCCAGGTGCTGAGCTGCCCCGTGTCAGGTGTGCTCTGGCCTCCCTTCTTCCCAGGCAGCTCCTTCTAGAGAGCTGGGGAAAGAGCCAGCAAGATTTGGATTTTGGCTGATAACAGGCTTTTTCCCTGCTGAGCGCTTCGGGAGAGCAGCCACGAGGGGGAGCCAGGGGATGGATGTGGCATCTTTGCCCCAGGGCCTGCAGCACCTACTCCTTCTCTGATCATTTTCGTTTTGCAGGGTCGTTTCTATCACTTTTTTTTTTTTCCCCTCACATCTCTGTATTTGTGGTGTTTCACCCTTCCTTAAGTTTCCACTGTGGGTGCCACCACCGCAGCTGAGGGCTTAGGCTGGGCCCTATGGCAGGACCAGGCCTGACCAGCCCAGGTGGGCCTGGCCTCTCCTCACAGAGGAATCCCCCCCACCGATAAATTACACACTGCATAGAATATGCGGTGGGACAGAGGTGAAATCCTTTCGCTGATCCCCCTCAGCCTGGGTGCCTTGGGATGGTGACAACCCAAATCCAGCCCCCAGCCTGGTCTAATGATGGAGTAGGGAGTGGGGGACACCCAAATGGGAGCTCTTCTGTGGCCAGGGAACAGGCCTGAGGGTTTGGAGTCACCTTGCTGCGGCTGCCTGATGGCTGGCTGTTAATTGGGCGTATATGGCTTTACAGCAACTGCAGCAGAGCTACCCGGTTTCAATCTCGTAGCAAATTTAATTTTAAAACCTCACAATGCTTTGTTATTGCCACATGCGCGGTTCAGCGGAGAGATCAGCCAGCCACTGCAGGAGCAGATGTTTCTTTTCCTGATGGATTGAACCAACACAGGAGATGGAGTGATAGAGGTATTTTTTTTTAGTTTTGGGGTTTTTTTTTTAAATAAATATGATAGCTTCTGGAAACTTTTTCCTGAGGGTTTCTGTAGGGCAACTGTTATTACTGCTGGGAGCGAGCCCTGAGCTGGGCCCAGGCTTGCCCAGCTCCTCAGGGCCAGTGTCTTTGGAGCCAAACAACTAGGGTTTCCTATGAGTAAATCATTTACCAGAAAGGGATGGTCAAAGTCACCTCTTCTTATCCTTTCTGATCTTCCTATGGACAGATTGAGGGCTTCTCAAATGCATTTGCTGTCTAAAATTATTTGCTGAATATGGCCATTAGTCATTTCTGATTTATGAATTTTTCAGTCCGTGAGCAAGCTTAAAGTAAGGTATTTGAGATTCAAAATCCTGGCTCTGCTGATGTGTTGATTAGCTGGTCTGAATGCATTAAGGTACTTGATGTGTTTCTATTTTCTGACTAAAATGAGTGTGACCTTTAAATGTTTTGTACTACTAAAAATAATAAGTCATTAAAATCCTTAGTAGTTGGCCTACGCCCTAAGAATACGATCCAGTGTTAGGAAGAAGCAGCTATGGGCTGCTTATTGACTAATGATAGCAGTGGACTTCCCTCCAGCTTCTTTCGACAGAGATAGCTGTTTGATGTGTGCATTGCCTTGCCATATCTGAGTATCTTGCAGAAGTGCCCTGAGCAAAGTTATCAGCATCTGTCACATGTTATTTATTCCCTTTTACCAGAAAAAGAACCAGGTAGAAGGGGATGATTTGTTTTGGTATGGATGCTTTCTCTAATAAGGACTGTTCCTAGCAAAGCTTTCTGCATCTCATTAGATACAGACTGGACAACGCACTAGTCAGACTGAAAGGTTTGCTCAGAATACTATTTTTAATATATTCTTGCCGGTAAAATTACTTAGAAGCACATTTGTAGAAAAGTAACTTCAAAGTAGGAGGAACCCGGAAAAAAACCCAAAGCCTTAGAAAAAGAGGAAAGATAATTCCTTAGAAAAACAATGGGGGGTTTATAAGCCACTTTCATTGAATGCCAGCCCATTGACCTGTCTTTCAAATGGGGATGTCCACAGTTCTGTGGAACTATCCTGCCATTGCCATTATGAAAGGCACGCTCAGACCACCGCCACCCAGTCATGTCCTGGCACTGTGTCCTCTTGGTCACTGGGGGAAGAGACAGAGAAATCGCTGGGAGTTTCCTTGTTATATGCAAGGGTGGAGTTCAGACCTGGTGTAGCTTTCTGTGAAATCAAAGGTGTTGGTGTGACTGTGGAGCAGAACACCCTGTGGCCTAAAGACCGGGCCACAGGGCTAGTTGGAGGTATTTGTAAGTGGCTTACTCAATCAAGAATAAACAGATGCATGTGTGAGTCAAATCAGAGCTCAGGCTGAACCCAGGTGTTTGGTTTGGTGCTACTGAGGCTTTCTGGGTGTTGCATTAGTTATAAATCTTCTCTGGGCACCACAGTTCAGGCTCTGATACCTACTGCAGATAATGACAGCATCACAAGTCAACTTTCCTGTGCTTTGGTGACACCTGACTCACTGTCCACGAGGAACCCAATCACAGGTAATAGTCAGCAGGTAGAGTGAGTGACCTGGTCTTTGCAAATATTTACTTCTCAAGCACTTTTGACACAAGCTTTAACAAATGGCTTTATACAGATGCAGGCATGAGGGCAGGCATTAGTGAGATGCTAGAGAGGAATGGTGAAAAAGACAGGCAAGGTCAGGCTGGCTGGGAGGCATAGAACCTTGTGTTATACCTATTGATATAGAGGGAGAAGAAAGGAAACAGGGAAATGTTCAGGTGAATGAGCCTTTCTTCGGGTATGAAACTAAAGCCATACAACCCAAAAAGGTTGTTTTTGCTGGCTAGCAATGAAGCACTGTTATTTACCAGATAGCAGTTTGCAGATGCTGATTCCCTGCCAGCCTGGATTAGACTGCAGCCTTTTGGGGAGAAAGTAAGTTTGTGGTATGGCCATATGCCGCTTGGGCTATTGGCATCTCCTGTTGTATTTAACAGTAGGGATGAAGCCTCAGGGTCCTAGGGTTGTTCATGATGTGGCCATTACCCCAGACAGGGCTAGGGTGCTCCTGTCTTGTCCCAAAAGATGTGCTCCGAGGCACACTGAGGTTCCTGAATGTTCTGTCAAAGTCAGTGATGTTTGGGTTAGATCCTAAAGCCAGCAGGCAGCTGTGTGTGGTTTTATTTGAAAATCCAGGCCTTGAGCTAATCCCTGGTTAGAGAAATAAGAGTTTCAGGTGTGTTTCTGAGACAGATTCTTGAATTATATGTGGGAATTCATTTTCCAACTAAATGCTTTCTGATTTTGTTTGAGATTATGGGTGAAAAATTCACAGAAAGACAAAATTTTCTCTCTGGAGTTCTGACAAACCCAAAGGGGTATAAAAGCACACAACTCAAACACCTTGCAGTGCTGAGGTGACAAATGGTGGGGTACAGCCTTGGCAGCCCCAGCCACTGACTTTAACATTGTCCACTGTGAGCAGCAACAAGGAACTGTTGAACTCAGCTCTTCACTTACTGCTCAGTGATGAATAAGATAACAGAGTCTAACCTGCCTTTCAACCACCAGCAGTGGCAAAAAGGGTGAAGGGTTTTGTACTTGAAAGGAGGGGGAGTTAAAAAAAAACTTGTGTATATATATACCTGCCTGTATATCCTCTGTGGCTTGTGTTGCAGGTCTGGTAACACAGCAAGTAAAACAAAGGCACAGAAATATTCAGTAATGTAATTTTTATGATAATCACTTGGCTTTTCCACAACACGTAACTGTGCTCATTAATGAAATGCCCAGAAATTTATTAAGTCAGTTTGGTTAATAAAAAAACAATTAAAGATTAACTGTTCTGAAACTTCCCTGTTTTTCCTATGTGCCCAGTTGTTAAAACACAATAAAATGTTTTTAATCATTCATCATTCTGACATGGAGCAATTGTTTGTTATTACTGTTTGGATTACAGAGTTCCTAGTCAGAGATCAAAGTCTTATTGTACGAGGCACAGTACACACATAATAAATAGCAGCCTGTGTCCCAAAGAAGCTGCAGGATGGGGTCTCTATACTATATCATTTTCAATTTTTGTCTCTCAGCAATGCAGTGTTGTCTTCTCTCTCTGTCTCTCTCTGACAGTCTGGTTATTTAGTGTGAAACCCATCTTTGTGACTTCCTCACAAGATGCTGCAATGTTCTGTGTAGCCCGTAGTTAATAGGACCATCCCCGGTGCTCTGGCAGGAGGCTATAAAGGGACTGGAGAAAAGGAAAGTAATTCTTTGTTCCAGGAATCTGATCCATCACAGCCCGCAGTATTTCCTCCTCAATACCATTCTCTGTCACTCACTAGGACATATATTGGGTCAAACGCATTATAGTTTGATACTCCAGCTAATGGCTGCTGAGGCCTGGTCTCAGTGCGCTGCAACAAGCACAGTAATCGAAATTCAAACTGCAGGAGAGAAATAGCTTAGTCTTCATTTTAGCACACCACAGATATGCTTATACAGAGCTTTCTCTTGGATGCAGTAAACAAGGGGTTTGGTTCAGTATTGCCTCAAAGTCTCATCCCACATTAGTGAACAAAATGTGACAGAAGAGAGAGGTCCCAGCATTGATTGTTTTTAAATTCAAACTGTCTCATCTTCTTCCTCAGAGAACAAACTTTTGATGGTTCACTGTGGCAGAGTCAAGGTCCCTGGTTTGTTCTTGGGAGCTGCTAGGATGATGTTGCCTTTTCTTTTCCATTAGTGAGTCAGGAGAGCTGCTTTGCTGAGCTCTGCTCCATATTCATGCCCTTTCTGCATCTCTGCATGGCTCACCAGCATCAGAGTAGCCAGAGGAAATTAGATGAGGAGGAGAAGAATGAGACCTCTCTCTTCAGGTGTGCTGTGGGGGATGTGACAGCTTCTCATCCAGCTCTTGCTCCATCGTAAACCTTCTTTTGTACTAGTGTTGGTATGGTGAGATTAGTGATTTGGTATGGGAGTTTCTGGGAGCTCACCAAATTTAAAATTAACATGTTCTGTTCCACTTTTACAGTGTCCCGCTTCCCTTTCAGGCATTGCCTTGCATTTACCACTTTTTTTTTTCTGGATGGAAAGATTTTCCCAAAAGTGATCCACAGTCAAATACCTGAGACTTTGCCATTCTATTTACATTTTTGTTCTATATTTTGGTCCTGTTTCTATCCTGGTTTATGGCTGTTACCTGTAGCCTCCTGTGCTTGACCATAGAAGTCTTCTAGGGTTTAGTCCTCCCCTTCCTTCTCCCCAGGAAGGAGGAAGTGTTTAGAAATGTAGTGGAGTTTGGCTGGAAAAGTGAAATGCATTCTGTGATGAGTTTCCTTTATCTATTGTAGAATACAGATATCCAGGGAACAACATTATTTGAAATGTCAATGAAAAGTGTCAGCAGTGTTCACTGTGGGCCATATGCTGCACTGGTATCTCACTCTGCCTACATGCACTGAGCCCTAGCTAAATGGCTTATCTGGCTACTTAAGGTATTTAATTAATACCTCAGATACCGTGCCAATCCTCATTGTTCTGCATACTGAGAGAGCAGAGCCAAGAGAGCAAAGCTGCATTATCAGAACACGTTGTGCAGCTCTGAGAGGGGACTTTCATCCTGACAAAAGAGCTCAGGGTTGGAGCTGCTTTGAAGCTGCTCATGCAGGTAATGGGAGGCTGCTGCGAGCAGAGAGTGGGGAAAGAGGTCAGTGTGGGAAATAGAATCAGTGTGTGTCAACAGGATGGAAAATGAGAGCAAACACATAAAAATCTTTCTTTTCAAGGGTGTTGCAGTGGTGCGTGCTGATATGTTTGTTCATGCAGGTTGCAACTGGCCCCCCCCTAGATCTTGAAAAGAAGAATTTGGGGAGGACTGTTTTCTCCATCAGGCATTGAGCCGTTTGTGGGCCTGAATCCAGTCTGAGCCCTGGTGCCATGCTGCTCAGGGTGACTGCCCCAAGGAGGGCACCACTGGTGTCTGTGCCTTAAATTCTCTGCTTGCTCTGTAGACATTCACCACGTGGTCTTTGCTTCTCTTTTGGCTTGAGTATATTTCATGTGTCCTAGGCACTAGAGCACCCACGAGAGCCATACAAATACTCTTTCCTTCCAAGCCTGTACCGGTATTAAAAGTTCATCCAGGTAAATACCTAAACTTCTTCTATACAAAATGTTGCTCCTTTTTTCTCCTCTCTTGACCACAGCCCTCAGCAGCAAAACTGTCTCAGTTACTGGAGGAGGCCACTCTATCTGGAGTTTTTTTCTGTGGCCTTGCTACCCTTCCTGTGCTTTTCAAATAAAGGGTCATATTCTCCTTTGGTTTAAGCCAAGGCAATGCTGCTGAACACAGGTGTTGCACAGGTATGCAGCTCAAGAATAAGCTGAGCTGCCTTCTTTGTGGGCAGTGTTTTGTTTTTTATTTACTATCAGTCAGATGATCAAGCTCAGAGGCATCTGGCTTCAAAGTCAGGAGGATGTGAAAACGTGACTGTACTCAGGCTGGTAATTTTTTTGGTTGTTTGTTGCTTTTTTTTTTTTTTAAACTGCCCAACCCTGTGATGTTGACAAGTGCTGATGCTGTTATGAAAGCTGTGAGATGACTCTTATGATCCTTCTTAAAGAAAGACCAAATGGGCCTCTAGTGAGGGGATTACAGCGCATGGGATGCTTTTTTCACGGGAAGCTCTAAGAGCAGGTAAATGCAGGGCAGCAACAGAAGCTGCACTCCATCTTGTGCTGTGGTTCATTTTCTACTGAGAAGGGGATGCTGTGGGATGGGAATGAACTTGGGCTTAGTGTATGTGAAAGGAACTGTAGAACATTTTGGTTATTAAGAGCAATGGATGGTAAATTCTTGTTGCAGTGGGGCACATCCAGAATTTATTGAAATGCTATGAACACCTGTTGCAGGTATTCTGGATTCCAGGGAAACAGTGTGATCCTGGGAGCTTCATGCCTGTGCTCGCTGGGGCTGCAAGGAGAGCTGCCTACTGCCCTGTCCCAGAGGCAGAAAGACCTGTACCTGAGATGAACATGCTTTTTTCAGACATTACCAGCAGGTTTCTGCCTTTTGCCATGCTCTCCATCCTCTTTCAAGACAGTCTTGTTTTTCAAACTGCTAGTTACATTGCAGGTATATATTTTGGGGAATTATTGCTTCAGATGAGGTCACTTCTGTTGGATCAAGAGAAGGTGAAGCCGGAGTCATCAAAACCAGCTGCTTGCTCTTTTTTATCTTTTAAGTTTCCAGGAATTTGCTGGTGGGAGTGCTAGTCTGAGAAATTAATTCAGTTTCTCCTTCTCTCTTATTATTTATATTTCACAGAACCAATATATTAGAACAATGACCAACACTGTCAGCGTACAACATGCTTACTCTGTGGTGGTGAAGCTCCACAAGGGCTTCTTACAGGACAAGGCTAGGATGTTATGCCTGTGGCTTCCAGCCATGTCATGGTCTTAATTTCACTGTGACAGTATTAGTGTTTGCCATAATTAGCTTCAGATCCCTTTTCTCCCCCTGCCCTGATTTTGATAGTAACCCCATTTTCAGGTTTTGAGTATATGCTGAAGAACACAGAATCATAGAATGGTTAGAGTTGGAAAGGACTTTAAAGATCATCAAATTCCAACCCCCTGCCATGGGCAGGGACACCTCCCATTAGACCAGATTGATCAAAGCCCTATCCAGCCTGGCCTTGAACACCTCCAGGGATGGGGCAGCCACAGCTTCTCTGGGCAACCTGTTCCAGTGCCTCAGCACCCTCACAGGAAAGAATTTCTTCCTGATACCTAATCTAAATCTCCCCCCTTTCAGTTCAAAACCATTACGCCTCACGATGGAATACTGGAGCAGCTATCTGGCTTGTCTCAAATTCTGCCTTTATTATCTGTAGGCGTTGGATGTCTTGTGGGAGCAAGGAATAAAAGTGGCCAGCGTGTTGCCTATCTGACTGGGATACCAGCAGCGTGTCCTTGCTGGCACCTTACAAATGGTGAAATGTCAAGGAAGAAGAAGCTGCACTGTGCAATATGTGCTGCAAGTCAGCAAAGACCAAGGCAAGGACTGTGAACTGCCAATGTTTCTAGTAAACTGTCTGTGGATGAACTGCGGGCCCAGGGTTCTTCATTAGAGGATGGCAGGAATGATTCCGAAAAGCAGATGAACATGAGACTGTTGCAATCTGTTCACACGAAGACAGAAACAAAACAAAAAAGTGTGAAATAAATTGTCTTGTGCCTACGGCGCTTTGACAAGGGCTGGACACAGAAGTGCCAAACAAGGGCTAATATGCTGTTGAAAACAAGAACTTCCTTTTGATGTGCCCTCCACAGAAGTCTGGCTCTAACAGTCTCTGCTGTTTCATGGAACCCAATGCCCTTTTATGAAGAGGCAGACAAGAGACACTGTGGTGAGAAGGGTAAAAGTGCTCCTTCACTTACTTAGTGCACTTATTTACCTTTCTGAGCAGTTACTGGCAAAGTTTGATCAAGCAAAACAGTGGTGCTATGACCGGGTGAAGGGGTATCCATGTCACTTGTGAGGATGACGTTGTGACAGCTCTGTTTAGAAAACGCTTCGATGATACTCAGGATGATGGGATGGGCTCACTCTCATGGAGAGTTTCAGTGCTGGATGCTGTGGGACCAAACTGGGCTTTCAGTTTTGTAGAGATTCAGTACATTCCAAGTGCTTTCACATTCTGTTCCTCATTCAAATGAGAAACAAAGTCTGAAACTTCCTGGGAAACCGCATTCTGAAAAATAATGCCAGGCTGAATCTAGTGAGCTACTGCAATAACACTTGGAATCTTTTTTACATTGCAACATTAAACCTTTTGGATAATACAGAGAGAATTCTGAAGTGATGGGTTTTTCATAAGCAAAAAATGAGACTATTCCAAAATCAAAATGGAGCCTAGTGGCATTACTGAAATGTATTGTATCTTTCTCATGGTGAAAATTCATTGCTAGTGGCTTTCATGTTTGACAGATTGGCATTTTTCTGAAGGAAAAATATTCCACTGGGAAATTCTAGTGCTAATATGGGTGTCGGTAGCAGGCTGCCTGTTTTTTTTATTCTTTTTATTTTTATTCTTGACGAATTCCCACTGTAGTCTGAAGTTGGTGGATATTTCTTCTGAATATAGGGCTCTGGAGAGATATATTTTTCACACCAAATCCCCCCCTTCCTCAAGTGGCAGTAGGATCTAGCTGTGTGGATTCATTATGTACTGTTAAGCAGCTGCCACATTTCACTCCAGCAGCAGTTGTACTTCATTTACAAGCAAAATAATTCGTATGTGAATATGGCAAAGTGCTGCAGCTCATGGTGAATTTGCTCGGAGGGGCAACTCGTGGGTAAGGACTGGGTAAAAACAGATGTTGAAGTAGGACTTTGCTATTTGCCTGGTAGTCTATACACTCATAAAAGTTTGTGCTTCAGAAGGGCGGGCCCTGCCAGAAATATGAGAGCATAAACACAGAGCAAAGGAGATTGTCTATGAATAATATTATTCATAGCTTCCCTGCATCTTGTCTATGGGAAGCAAATAAATGGTAACACTTGACCTATATACAAAATTATGGATGAGGAAATGAAATGGATTGATAACGTTCTTCTGTTAGTCCCGTAATGCAAAAGCAGTGCGACACCTAATCACTGCAGCAAACATGAAGGTGATGGAAGGAAGATTCCTCCTTTACACAAAACATAGTAGTGTACACCATCCTGGAAAAATTCCCAGCCTGTTTTTTTTATTTACTACAGTGTAAATTAGGAGTATTTCTGCTACAAAGAGTGTGATCTTCACAGGGGTAAAAGCAACAGAAGTAAGAAATGAAGACATATGTCTGAAATGTTGCAAAAAATAGCTGTCTTAATACTTTGGCACATAAGCTTTGTGGGTGGAGTGAGGGGAGTTGCGTTTCTTAATGCCAAAGCTCCCACCAGTACTTCAGTAAAGTTATGTTCCTCTCTTCCCTGCCCTTCCTCCCCAGAAGATGATACAAAACTCACTGCTTCGGAGAAGCTGCTGGCTATGTGGAACAGCAGTCTGCCCTCAGGAAAGTTGGGCAAAGAGGGGAGAAGATAAGTATATTTAGTTTAAAATCTCTTTTTTTAAAAAAAGCCTCAGCTTGGGGGCATTTCTTTGTGTAGTTTTATTCCAGGGCAGAAAGAAAGGTTCATTAAATCCCAAAATACATGAAATCCTGTGGTGCCAGCTGAGACCTTGCTAACTTCACAGAAAAAACAGGTGTTTTTGGTATTTGCCCTTTGGTGCCTGTGCCCTCTGTACTGGAGAGAGGAACGCACCACAGCTGTTGGCCCTAAGAGTAGGGATCTTCCTTTATTTGTGCTTTTTACAGCCCTGAGGTGGTCACTGGCAGCGTAGAAGCGAAGTTTCCAGCGATCTCTCAGCTCCTTTTGCTCATGAGTGGATCAAGCTACACACCTACCCTGAGGTGCATTAATGACCCAGCTCTGCAGAAGCAAACCTCAAGTCAGGGCAATGTTGCATCTGCCACAATCTTACAGGATGCCACCAGCAGAAAATGCCTCTGCTCTCCCAATGCTCAGCCCCGTGCTTTTCACTCAAATGCCTCTTTTATTTTTTTTTTCTCTCTCTTTTTTTTTTTTTCCTTCCAGGTTTCCACAAACAGTTAGGAGACCAAATAATCCAAAGGCTTATTACCATGCATAAATCCCTCAGCCTTCTGGGTTCCCTTCTCTGGGAGCCACTGTGAAAATGGACACATCAATACAGCCTTCTGCAGAAAAGCTGACAATCTCAAAATGGTGTCATGCTGCAATAACTGAAATCTCCTGCCGGCTTGGTGATGGTGCTTTCTAATCAACTTTGCAATGAATATTTCTTAAATCATGTTAATCCACCATTTAAGCAGAGATATCAGTTCCAGACAATGAATCACCATACCTGGAGGGGAATATACCTGCCGTTTCCCCAGAGAGGAGGCGATTAACAGCACGCGTGCTGTCAGATGAGCTAGCAGCGCTAGCATTTATCACCCCAGAGCTCCTTTCCTGCAATGAAGGAAATCTTTGCTCTCTGCTTCTGGTGCAATCAGCTTTTATTTATGTAGCGGTTGTGAAAAAAATGGCTCTTAAAGGAAAACTGCACCTGTTTTGCTCTCTGGGGCAGGTTTTGCTCTAATTTACAGGAATGCCTTTCCTATTAGAGTCTGCTAAACATTGAGTTCTCATGCAGAAATGAGAGCCCTAAAATGTGAGTAGACAGAATGCAGTGCACAGCTTTGAAAGATCCAGTTCTGGAGACCTACAGAAGTAAATTAAACACTGATGAGGAAGCTGAACTGTCTTTTTCACGAGCACTTTTTATGTTCTCATCTCCCCAAGCTCCTAGGGACCAGCTGCTATGGGAACTGCTAACCATCCTACCTCAAAGAGACTGCAATCCAAGTTCAAAGTCTTGAGCTGAAGAAATTTCTGAGCCCAGGTAATTCTGTTACTTTGAGTAAGGAAAGAACTACACATTGGTAAGATTTTCTGTTGAGCCCCAAGCTAAGCTTCATGAATGGTCACTGCAGAGTAACTTTTCTCTTGATGAATAAGCTGTGGTAGCTTGAAAAAGAGAGGGTAGTTTCTTG
Organism: Tringa solitaria; assembly: GCA_026413425.1. NCBI lineage: Eukaryota > Metazoa > Chordata > Aves > Charadriiformes > Scolopacidae > Tringa > Tringa solitaria. The sequence goes on along the minus strand of JAOXJM010000023.1, from coordinate 12,094,066 downwards.
GGATAAGTACCTAGCCTGCTGCATACCTACAGCCATAACCTGAGCTGGTTTTCCATTTGCCACCCGGGGCTTTGACAGCAGTCACGCCTCAGCACAGTGCCCAAAGGGCACTAACCACGCAGGTCTTCAGGTGACCTTTGCAACCCCTGTGGACATCTATGCTGCCACTGCTGTGGCCCACCTGGCCTGAAGCCAGCCTGGATGCTGCTGCATGAACTACAACTCCAGAAACAGAGAAACAGAGAGAAATATCTCTGAGAAGGGACTTTGGTAGGTCTTTGAGGCCCACTCCAGCTCAGAGCAGGGTTGACTTCCAAGTTAGGTGATGTTGCCTACGGCCTTGGCCTTTTCAAGCTGAATGTCTCCAAGGGTGGAGGTGCTCCAGTCTCTCCAGGCATCTGTTTCTGGGTTGAATTACCCTGAAGAATTTTTTTTTCTCTCCAACCATGTATAATTTCCCTTGCTACTTCTTGTGTCTATGGCCTCTGCCAATCTCCTGTGTACCTTCAAGAATCGGCTGGCTCCACGTTCTCTGTAACTGCCTTTTAGTTAGTGGGAGACTGCAATTAGATCTCTTTAGGTTTCTGCTCTCAGCCTATCTCAGTTTGGTCTCCCCAAAATTAAATAACCTCCTCTTTCCCATACTTTTGTACTCTTCAATTCTTTGGTTTTGGGCTTTAGGATAACGGAGGCCAGTCTCCTAGGGCTTGCAAATATATGGATAACTCTTACTTCCTCAGGCAACCCTGGAGGAAGTGAACTACCCCAGTGAGTGAACTGATGGGGAATTTAAGTAAGATCCCAGTGTAAATGCCTAGGTATTGGTCTAAAAGTATCTACTGCTTTTACTGTTGCAGAAAGAATGACACACAGCTGTGATAACTTGTCTCATGGTGAGTCCTGCCAGGCTGTGCCTGGATCCAGGATGATTGCTGTGTTTCCTGGTGGTGTGAGGAGAAAAACAGATAGTGTGGAAGTGTGGGAGGTGCAAAAAAATTTCTTGTAAGAATAACTGTGACTGAAGCCATGGTTAACCACAAAAAACTATCAACCAGCATAGGTCAATAGACAGTTCATTGTGGATGGCTAATAGAAGTGTGTCTACATACATGTATATATCTGTGGTATGATATCTGTATGAAACTATTACACCTGAGTCAGTTTGCTTGCTTTTGGACTTGAACTTGAGTTCAACTTGGTAGTGTTTGCCTAAGGCGTGGCAAAAGCAGCCCTATAAAAGAGAAGGGGGATAGTGCCAGCCCGTCACTCTGTTGTTGCTGGCTGAAGAGCTACACCGGAGGTATTACAGGTAAAACATCACTTTGCTGTTTTACTTAGTACAAAATGAAGCAGGTGAAATACAAGTAATAGTGCTGGAAAAGTACCACAGATGCATTGAAAGGGATTTGTTTTGGGGAGGGAGAATAAATTAGAGCCCCCATCCTTAATGTTACCTGGAGGGAAAGAAAAGATGAATTTGCTGTCCTAGAAAGAGCCTCATAGTAAAATGATAAGTTGTCAGAAGTAATTGGATCAAGTGGGAGTGGAGATCCTAAGATGAGGAGTACTTTATAGTTACTGTATGCTGCTGTTAAATGAGGTAGAAAAAACGTATCTGGAACTGTTCTATGTTATGTATGCAAAACGAGGAGAAAATTGACTTAATAAATAGCCAGAAGGGAGTACTTCACAGACTGTTTGGAGCAGAAGGTCATGCAAGATGCCACTGGGAAAATAATCTCCTGGAGGATTGCCGAAGTGCCTGGCTCCGGTTTTGATTTTCTGAGGTACTCGAGGCTTTCACACATTGTGCATACAAGGAGCTGTTGCCCATCTGGGGTTTGGGATGCCCAAATTCAGGTCCCAGCTCTGCCTCCATGGTTTTCTGTCACTGCGGGCAAGCTGCTGAAAAGCAGCACCCTCTCATTTGTCTCTTCTCTGAATGCGAGGACAGCTAATAAACTCACACATTCCTTCGTTATAAGACAATTCTGAAACTGGCTCCCTGAAGTTTTTACAGTGCTCCAAATACAGGAGTGACAGTCTTAGAGGGAAAGAGTGCTTGCATTACTGTAGCATATATTGAATATTATGGGTGAGATGAAATGTACATTGATAGTTTGGCGTGTTTGAGAGGAAACAGGGGAAGAAGGACTGCTGGCTTTCTGTCTTTTCTGGTGTTCTTTGTAGTGTTTGAGAAAATTCAGCTGCTCTTCCTAAAGCACAGAAACCCAGCTGAGCCAACATGAGAAAATCGGTGGAGAAGAGAAGGTGGAGAGTTCAGCTATGAAGTAGACACGTGTTTCTAATTGCCTATTTCCACTTTCTACTCAGTGAAAAATATCAGAAGCCATTGAAGGAAATTATGTCTGTACTCTGACATAAATCTTTATGCAAAGTGTAATTAGCTGTCAGTAGCATTTGCCACCATTGTGTATCTGATTATAACAGTTGCTTGACATCGTTTATGAATGAGTGCTGGAGGGAGACAAGACACCCTTTGCCGCTGGCTTTTAAACCGTTTAATGCAGAATAAGTTGGGTGCTTGGGGTTCCCAGGTTTGTTTCTGCTGGAGTCGCCAACCTTTTGGCTCTGATATCCTCAGAGACTCTTCTTTCCTTCCCATCCCTTCTAACTGTCACTTCCAATCTCTTTTACTCCTCCTCTCTGTAGCTTTTCCAGTGCTCCCCTTCCTGCCTTCACCCTTTATCATTTGACCCTCCCTCTGAGACACACAACAAGAGAAAGGATCTCTCTGCTGGGAAGGAAGAGGGACCAAAAAAGAGCAGTAGATGCAAAGTTGGGCGTGATGCCTTTCTCCATTTCAGATAAGTAAATGTGTTGGAGGAGATCCCAGGACTAAGTAAATATATGTTTGATCCCTTCTGAACAGTAATTTCCTTAGTTGAGAGTCACTCTCTTGTTTTTCTCCAGTGTTTCACAATATGTCTGAACTAGCTGTTGTGAGTGTATGAAATCCCTCCCTCTCTTCCCATGTCACGTAATAGGGAGCAGTCCAAGGGCAATGCCACTGAGACCTGTCACATTGTAACTTTGTCCTTTTGAAGTCTTTCTGCCTCAGAGTTCAGTAACGGTAAGAAGCTCCCCAACCAGGAAAGCAATATTCTGCTTTAAAAGCTGTAGTGATCTTTGCTCTTGCTGATGCGCCGGGAGAGTCAACCTGTGGCTACAGCTCAGGATGCTGCTCTGAAAGAGGTGGCCAGCAGAGCGTACTGGTGTGGACAGGACAGTGCTAGCCAGTGTGTGACCCTATGGACTGCCTGCGCCGTGGCATGAGTGAATATAGAGCTCGTGTATCTGTGCATGTATGCCCCCAGACACGATGCTGATTAAGTTATCCTTGCAAGGGGAAAGTAGTTAAGTGTATTATTTTCTTCAGTCTGGTTGCTAATTTATTCCGGATATGTTAAACAACGTAATTAAACACACACACACACATGCTAAAAACTCTTGTTCACTGTCAGAAGAGAGAGAACGCATGTCAGACCCAGCCTTCAAGCTCTGTTAGTTTTAATTTGAGTTTTGGAATTAGTAATCAGTTTTGCTGGAACACTGTTGCAAGAAATAGATCTTAGCATGCATGGGGCCTGGGCACAGTTTCAAATGAGTATTTGTTAAAAAGAAGCCATTCCCTTGTCGTGCTATGGTACATTACGTGAGATTTATTTCCATTGTATTAAAAAATGCAAGCCCAAGGGGAATGTTCTCTCTTCTTGTTGGCCAAGGGTGATTTCTGAATTCCATCCAATTTTTTTGAGGGGCTTTAATTGAAAAAAGGAGATGCAAAAACTCCCTTTTTTTTTTTTTATGCTGTTGTTACAATACCGGAGGCCAAGTGACTTGAAGCACCAATAAAGGTGATGACACTAAATGAACAGTGTGTAGGTGTGGGGGCTGTGTCACATGTGTTTCACATGTGTGGATGAATCGCAATTAAAGTCTGAGGCTTTGCTCTTAGTGGAGCCATCTGCTCTCTTTGTAGTGTACCAGCAACATATTGGATCTACAGATAATTTTGGTAGGAAAAGACCCCTTTCATCTGCTGAAAAAAACCAATATGATGGTGTCCAATGGCTTGACACTGAACTAAGAGACTTCAGGCTGGAAATTAGCACAGCAAAGTTAATTAACTATAGGAGTGGCTTGCTCAGGGCATGTGGTGGTTTGTGAGGGGAAGTGCAAAACTCTCTTTGTCAGGGAGAGGAGTGATAGGACGAGAGGAGCAGTTTTAAACTGAAAGAAGGGAGATTTAGATGAGATATTGGGAAGAAATTCTTTGCTGTGAGGGTGGTGAGAC
>JAOXJM010000023.1:12070539-12080892 GCA_026413425.1 Tringa solitaria | reverse complement strand
CCCCCCTCAGCCCACTGCCAGGCAGTGCCCTCAGCCCAGGGAAATGCAATACCGTGTTTGCTTCTTAATCCAGAGCAACGCTATTACAGGCACAGCAGTGATGCTGAATTAAGATTTGTCCAGCTGAGAACAGTTTGACTTTCAATCAATAGCAGCCTTTTTATTTTTTCTTAATTGGTGTGTTTTGAACAGGGAACACCATGGCTGATGATGGCAGGATGTGTCAGGAAGGTGGAGCTGAGGCAGCAGGAGTAACCCAAGTTCAGCTGAAGGGAACGTTGTGGGGCTGGGATTTTACTGTAGGGTTAAGGTGAAATGATCAGGGGGCAGCTCTGCAGAGACATCTGCATCTTAACCCTCAGTGGCCTTGTGCCTGCATGCAGGATCATGCTGGGCCAGTGGGGATATTGGTGGGAAAGTGGCCATGGCTAGACCACTGTACTGAGCAGCAGCCTGCAGTCAGACTGGCTTATGCTGCCTATGAAATCCCACCTCAGGCTTCTAATTTTCCACAAAAATGTCTGACTGTTCCCTTTGTACGTTTGTTTGTGGCCTACATCTACACTACTTACCTCCAGCTTCTTCTGGGGACTTGTTCTTCCTTAAAAATTTCAAGCAATTGTAAAAAGAAATGTAGAGACAAATATGTGCATGGGTTGCTGTCCTTCTACCTCTCAAATTAATTCTCCATCTTGCCCTTTGCTTAAACAGTACTTCTGTGGTAAGGCCATTCTCTAGAGGATGAACTGGTTTGAACTTGAACTTCTCTTTTATTTTGAATACATAATGAAGTCTTCAGTGGGCCAGGGAAGGCGAATGATGATAACTTTGTCCTAGGGGGATGAGTTCAAGCAGAGCGCTTGACTTGCAGTCCATATGGTTGCCTTCACTGCTGGACATGTAGACACTCTGAAAAGAGACCACGTGCCTCCTTGAGCTCCCTCAATTTTTATTTTTATTTTCCCCTCCAGCTAAAATTGAGAAGTCTCAGGGGAAAATGCCAGAGCCTCAACGTAATTTCTCAGTGAAACAGGGCAGTGCTTCTGGACAAACTTACAGTTAAGTCTGTGGTTTCTCTATTTGTCGTGCAATTTGAGCACTGGTGAATAGTGAGGCTTGCACACTTGTGTAGTGGTAACTATGTGCTTAGCTGTGTTTTGCAATAATAGATGATAGTTTCTGGTGCTTTATGACTGCTGTATTCTTGTCTTTGAAGGAAGAGGAGCTAATTAGAGAACTCCTTTCCTTCCAGTTGAGAAGGCCCATATTTCTGAAACACTGCACCCATCACAATTACGTCCTCTCTAAGCTTTTTCAGAAAATCTCTGCACTTAGTTCAGGCTCCACACAGCATCCTTCTAGGCATCCCACCACTGACTTCAAGGGGTCGTGCTCTTCCAGATATCTTCTGAGTATCTGGTCTTGCAATTCCCCACCACTGAACCCCCTCCCACCTTGGATTTGCTGTGCGGTTTCTGTAGAGGGATAGCTACTGAGCAGCCCCTTTTCCACGGCTAGTAATGCTCTCTGTGTTGCTTTCCAGTTATTGCCCCCTAAGTCCATGGGGAGTACATCCCGCTGGAAGCAGAGCTCACTCTGTTGTGGGTGGGGATTACAGTGAGAGTGTTTGACTTTAGCTCTTCTTATCTCTGATAGCCGCAAAATCATCTGTGTACACAGTCAAGGCATGTTGGCTGGAGCTGACTTCAGATCACATCTTTTCCGGTTTTAGGTAAAATTGCTGTTTTTTTTCAGCAAGGAACCTGCTTAATGACTCAACTCATCCCCATTTGCTTACTAGGGAGTCAAACATCTTGGTGGGCAATAGGGTATCTGCTGAGGCATCTAACGGGCTGACTTTTCAGCTGGTCTCTGTAACAGGCTAGCAGGATCTACAGCGTACTTAAGAGCTTTTTCATCCCAGCACAGAGCACAGCATCAGCCATTTCCTCAGGAATCCCATAGGAGATGCAGCTGCTTTCCCATTAGTTTCAGGTTCGTGTTTCTATATGGTGGTTACCCCCATGGCAGCTATGCCCTTTAGCACATCCATCACAGCACAGCCACCCCACCTGGGGCAACTAAACTTCAACAGCCTCAGAAATGATGGGGGAATAAAAATATTCATTCCTTTATGCTGTCAGTTTTCTGGGATGACTATTGGCAAGTCAGACACACGCAAAGACACAGACTAAGTTCAGAGCCTTGTCACGCAACTTATACTTTCCTACTTGTGGGAGGTTTTGAATTCACCCAGGTGGGAGAGGCAAACTGCTGTCAGGGAAATAGAGGCAGGGAGATGATAAAGCTGGGGCAGATTAGAGGGGAAGGGAGAAGGACTGAGCGCTGCTGCTTCCCTGTACAATGGCCATCCCCTTCTTAGGCTTGCTCCCACGCTATGGGTAAATTTATCGCAAATCCCCGAAGTCTTGAGATAGGAGTGGACAGTTGTGTGAAAGCATGTGTCAAGGAAGATGCCTGCCTGGGCTGCCTTCCCTGGTGTCAGCAGCGCTGTGGGAGCATGATCTGTCCGCCAGCCTGCAGCAGCGATGTTGCATTGCATCTTCTCCTGACAGGGAAATGTCTTAGAGGGGTTTGATCACCGTGAAGCCATTTCAGAAAACTGACAGCATTTGCTAATGCTGAGCTCACACAACCGTACGAGTCACGTTGTGCGCTGGTCTCATTTTCTGCAGCATGTCAAATCAATTGGGGAGAAGAAATGCCAAGGCCTGCTTAAGAAAGAGCTGCTGTATTATTTTTCTAACTCAGAAGTTTTTTTCCTCCCTTTTATCTCTTCATTTTCTTAGGTGTACAATTACTTTCCTATTTAAGGCTGATTGCTCTTTCAAAACAGAGCCTTATCCAGTTGAGGTGTGCCAAGGCTTACTCACAGGGGGTGCTCGGGCCATTCCCACCTGAGCATTCAGATATCCCAGATTGATAGCAGATGCAGGTGGGAGAATGGTTCACATTTCTGTGTGCAAGACCAAGCTCTGAAGTGTTTCCCCCTTCACTGCCCAAGCAAGACTCTCAAGGAACGCAAGGAAAATCTCCCTGAATTAAAAATAAGTCCACCAGGCCTATGGGATTTTGCAGCCAGAGATTAAGCTTTCTTTCTATAGCTTCCTCACCAGAAGTGATGAAAAGCAGCCCAGGCTGATCTGTATTAGTCCTGCACAGAAACACAAAATGCTTAGAGAGCAAAACATTTCCAGACCCAGTACTGAGCTGAAGTACAGACCCTGCTCCACTTTGCTTGGAAACTTCTGTGTCTCTGCCCTACTGTCCCCTGGGAAACTGCATGATTTTGCAGCCAGGCTCAGAGCCCTATCTGAAAGGTATTGGTAGCATTAGAGAAACCCAAATGAAAACTCATTGAGCACCCAGCCACAAGTCTTCATCCCTAGGAATAGCTGAGTAGACTGAGTATCTCTTCTGGTTTTGTTGGTGGCAGGCAACAAAACATCAGGGCTCAAGAGAATAGTTTGCAGCTCTGAAAAATGTAGGCAAACTAGGGTCTTCAAGGGGCAGAAACACACTGCTGGCGAAGGCTGAATATTCATGCATGCTCTTTGCATTTTTTTTCCTCCAGGAACTTCAGAGAAATCCTTTTTTGATCATAGACGGAGTTAGCAGATTTGATATCATGCAAGGAGAAATAGGTAAGGTCATATTCCTGTTTTGGAAAAGATTGGCACAAAGCCATAACCTGTGATTGCTTTCCTATGTTCTGAGTGCTCGGTGGGAAGACGTGGACCATGGTAGCTGCAGTAAACAATTAGTGCAGGTCAATCCAGACTCACACAAGTCCACACATAATTTATTGCAGATATCTAACAGGATTTCCAAATGCAGAAGCTTTCATCCCTGTTACTTGTATATGGCACCTGCCTAGACCTACCCAATCTAGTGGGAAGTGTCCCTCCCATGGCAGGGGGGTTGCAACTTGATGGTCTTTAAGGTCCCTTCCAATTCAAACCATTCTATGATTCTATATATATAACAAGCATAGAAAGGGAGGTCCAACTGAGATCAAGCAGATGCTGCAAGTACAAGGGTCAAACACAGTTCTGGGGTAAGTAGGCACAGTTCCGACATGCGTAGGACTGAATTTTCTTTTCATCCTAATGTCTTCATCTGAACTCTCAGTGTTTTCTTTCTGTGGATATTTCTGTCCATCTTCTCTGATACTTACCCAGACGTCTGCATCTTGTATCAGTTCCATCTTTTTATCCTGGCCCATAACCATGTTTGTCTTTGGGAACAGCTCTGCTCCTATATAGAATGAAATGTTTTCCCATTTCTCACCACACTGAGAGGTATGAAGATTTTCTAAACAGCATTCTAGACTGCAAGTCTTGACATGACCACAAAAGATAGGAGGAGCATGAAAGTAGAAAAGGATGGGTGGGTGACATCAGAGTTCCCAAAAGACATTGCCAGTGAAAACTGGGTAGTGGTTCAGCATTCTGGGGGGAGGAAAGGGAGACACTATAACATTGGTTTCTTTTATAAAGCTGGGTCTTAGATGTTGAAGTCTGTTCTTCTAAAGAGTTAGTTATGGTCCACAACAGTGAGTAACTGAGTGAATGCACTGGATTCTTCTGTCCCTTGAGGTGACTGCTGGATGCTGGCTGCTCTGGGCTCCCTGACACTGCAGAAGCAATTTTTGGAAAATGTTTTACCAAAGGACCAAGGATTCCAGGACAATTATGCTGGGATTTTTCATTTCCGGGTATGTATTCCCTGATGTATTGGTACTGTTCAGTCTTGGCTGGTTGGATTATACAGGTGTCCAAACTGCAGTCCCAGATCTTGACATCCTTGAATGCTTTAGTTCTTCAGTGCTGACTCCCAGTTCAGAATTTTGCAGAAAATCCTGAATTTTCTAATGATTCCTTGTGCTCTAGGTGGTGCAATCACACTTCAGGGAATTGGAAGCCCTTTTCTGAAAGTTAGGACTCCAGAGGTACAGATACCAGCTGTTCAGATAGATTTGTTTACATATATATTTTAGACGTGGTTTTTTTTCTGGTGTCTGCTTTGGTTTGGACAGTTTGTGATGACTCTCAGCACACCTGTGTTCTTTATCTATTTGGACTCATTTTCTGTTTCCCCACATACTTCACCTTGCCCTTTTAGTTCATGGAAATGGCTTCAAATTACAAATCCTTGGAGACAGATCAGAGGAATAGGCTTTTGATATTTTGAAAAGAGATTTGTTTCGGAGAGTGAAGCAAGGGTCTTTAGTAAATCTTACTCTCTACCAACTCTTGAAATTCTCTGAATCTCCCAGGAGGGCGACTGGGACAGTAACTGGCAGGTCTTGCTTGCTTGTATCTGAGTCGACCAAATATGTTGTGGGATTAGAAGCACTTGCCCATTAAGGTCCAGAAGCAAAACTGGATGTAGAAAGAATAAGGATATACTTGGCAATTTCTCATCCCCCTTTTCTTAGAAATCTGTTTTGTTATACACAGTTCAGTACCAAGCAAAGAGCTCTGGCAGTGAGACTTATTTGACCCCCCTGGAGCTCTCATGGAGTAGGAGATTATCTCATGGGCAGTCTAAATTTTGCTCCTCAGAATACCAGATGTTTCTGCCTTGGCCCATTTTCAGCATGCAGAGGTGCACTGTGTGAGATAAACCAGCTGAAGGGACACCAGTCCACTTAAAACACATTAAAAGGATGCGAGCTTGATTGCCTTTCATGAGAGCTTTGGAAAGATTAGTTAGGAGCAATCCTTAAATCTTAAGCAGTATAAATACCTTACAGTATTTGAAAATGTTTTCCCTGTCATCTCATCTGCAAATCAATGCAACTGTTTCTGGCTTTCCTTGAGCAATAAACCCCTGAGAAAGCTACTCTGAATGGAAATGCTTCTTGGCAATGCCTTTCAATTATTCCATCAAAGATATTTTACTGCCATCCACAGGCTAAGCCACCAGTCCCCAGTTCAGTGAAGAATTGCAAACAAGGCATATCATATGCTAATATAAAAATTTTAGCTTCTAACTTTTTTTCACCCTTTTGGATCTGGAGCATGTTGCGTCTCAGGAATACAAAGTGTTGCTCCAGTCTTCCTACACAACACCGGCTGTTTGGCTGCAAGAGTTACGGGAGTTAAGCTCTTCATCAGCTGTAGTTAAGATGGGTGACATTTTTGTCTGGGGAATAATTACAATGACATTTTTTTCACCAGGAATTAAGTCGGTCCTGCGTTTTTATAGGAATCACTTTCTCTGCCACAGAAACTCTGATGCCTCTGAGGCAGCATGTGCCACGCGTTTTCAGCTGGGGAAAAAAGCCAGAAATATTCTGCAGGGGTTACAGGGGGTTGTGGCACAGTGCATCAACTCAAAACAGGAGGGATCTGCCCTGAGAGTTAACATTCCCTTCAGGAAGAAACTGAAAAAATCTTCAAAGGCCATAAGTGGTCGTGATCTCAGTTTTAGGGTACATCTAAAAAGTACTTTCTAACACCATGCAAAAGAGAGTAGTTGAAAGGTATGGGATTTTCACCTTGCTTGCTTCTGGAACTGGATTTCTCTGAGATCTCAGTCAAGGGAGGGAAAATAGCAAGAGTATTTCCCTTCTGATTGGCAACACCCTAGTATGTTGTTGTCATCTTGCAAGTGCTCATTTCTTTTGCCTGCTCTTCTAAGCCCAGGGAAACAAAGTCCTGATTTAAAGACTCACCACAAATGTGGAGGTGAAGAACACTCCTCTTTGCAGCCTGACTAAATAGGGATTCTTTGTTTCATTCACTGTTATGTTCTCAGCTGCAGAACTATAAATCCTGAGTGAATCAAGAAATTCCACGCAGCCACACGCTCCCTCCAAAAGGTGAAGATATCGCCCCTCTTTGAAGGCCTGTGAGGGAGGATAACTTCTCCCATAGGACTCCTGCAGTCTCCAGAGCATCCTGGGACTTTCCATGGGGTTTCTCATTGCTGTTGTGACTTTTCCTGGCCTTGTGAACTCTCATGAGACCACCACCTGAAAGTCTGCAGCAGTCAGGACAAAGCAGCTCTCTTTATCCGGCTGAAGAAGAAGACAGTGCTGCATTCAGAAGGCCTCCAAGCTTCAGCTCCCTATCAAAGATGGCCAAGGAAGTTGGCTTTTGAAAAAACGCCACTCAGTGGGTTTGGACTGCATTAATCCCCACAGCCGGTTCCATATTGTTCTCCTTGTTTACCTCTTGTGTTTGCATGTGAAGCACCACGGGGAAGGGTCACACCTTTTCTCTATACAGACCTGCTGCTGAGTGTTGACTGGTGACAGGAGGGCTCATCAGGTGACCGAAAATACAGCTCTTTTTTTGGACTGTACTTTTGCCTGCATCTCTTTCGGGAAGAGGGCAGGCAGTGGCAGGCTCTTCCTCCAACCCCATCCTGCCAAAATCAAGCAGAAAACACTCCTGGAGCTCAGTTTGGAGAGTCCAACCATGCCACCACCAATGTAGGAAGTGAGAGTCCAGGGTGAGGCAGAGCATAAGGAGGATCAAACCTGCTTTTGGCTTAGCAGACCATAAGCTGCTTTGCTGCTGGGCAGATCTGGTCTTGTGCTTTTCTAAAAGAACAGCTCATTTTTTGGGGGTTTTCATTGACCAAATCTGTTGAAATAAAATCATGCTAGACTAAATCTATTGCTGGCGTACTTCCACCGGAGTCCTTAGCATTACTGCAAATAAGAGCTTGGCCTCTTATGATTGCGAATCATGCTAAGCTACATTAATCTGCTAATGACTCTGGAAATGGCTCCTTTAGTTCATCCCCACAGATCTCTTTCCTTGTCTTCTCCCTTGAAAGGCTTCATCAGCTGGATCAGCTGGAGAAACACCTGCTCTGTCCACATGCTGGAGAGACCGCCTGCGTCCTTCTCATCTATCAAGGAGATGGATAACGCTTCAAAAACAGTCTTTAGTCACTACACTGTTCCTGTCCGTGACAGCACGTCAGAGTTTTAATTGAAACACAGAGGAGAGAAAGTCTAGAGACTGGATCTTGACAGGGGCTCTCTGGCCAAGAGGTGGGCTGCCAGGGAAAATCCAAGTGCAGCCGAGGAGCAAGGCTCAGTGGACCATCTGTGTGATTGTTCTTCATCATCTTGAATCCTTGCTGTCATCTGATAATATTAGCATATCTCCCATATTTCCCAATCTTTCCTCTCACTGATTGCAGGACTGTTTAAAATCCCAAATGACTTCTGCCACCAGGAAATCCAGCCACTTGGTAGCTTGTGTAGCAGTGTAGACCATCAGCCTGAAGCAGGTCAGGAGAGACCTTGCACATATCTGTGCTTTAGATTAATTCCTGTGCTATTTCAGGGGGCTGTAGCTTGGCATGAATATTAGCTCTTAAAAGAGGCTCATTCTTTTCTCTCAGTTCTTTTTTTTTTTTTCTCCTTTTTTTTCTTTTCTCTCCTTTCCAGTTCTGGCAATATGGAGACTGGGTCGATGTAGTGATAGATGACCGGCTGCCACTCCTAAATGGAAGATACCTGTCTGTACACCCTCGAACATCAAATGAATTCTGGCCATCCTTGCTGGAAAAAGCATATGCCAAGTAAGTATACCTGGTCTATTCTTCTATTCTTCCACCCAGTGCTGAAGGGTGTTTCACTCTCTGCTTTACAGAAAACACACAAAAGTTCAGGGTAACAGCTGTGCTTGTTGTGCTTCCGTAAGGAATTGTGGCTGCATGCAAACACAGGGTCAATAAAACCTGGAGATGTTGGTCTCAGGCTGCAGACCTAAATGTACCCAGTCCAACTCTGGGATATTAATGCCTGAGAAGTAAAATGAACAGGGGAATCACTGGTGACACGAAAGGGGCTGGGCATCTACTTCAAGCAAACTTCTTTGCCTCTGTTTCCCTTTCTGTGTTCTCAGCTGGTTAAAACTGCAGACTCTAAGCAGGGATTATCTCTGTTTACAGTCACTGATCAGAGATCATGCAGATATTTGGAACAGGCAATGAGAGGAAGCATGGTTGAAGAACATGCCGAGGCACAACACGTGCGCTTCTGTGAGTCTCTGGCCAGCTCTCATTTCACGCAGAGAGCTCTGACTCTCGGCTCCCCAGAGTAATGCACGGTTAATAATGATCAATAAAGAAATAATGATTTTTATAAATACTGAGGAGTGAAAGGATCAAAATGTGCCCCTTAGCATGTTACAATGCCCATTATTAAATGCACTAAAGAGAAATTCCTGTGCTTGGGGTAGTATGAAGAGCTGGAACTTGGTACACACACCCTACATCAAGCTGGTGTAACATTTGCAATGCAGTGAAGAGGGGCTGAAGAAAAGAGCTAATTATTTTGGCAGATTTGATCAAGAATAAGCAAATGTCAAAGCAGCATCTGAGTGACTCAGGAATAGGATGCATTTTGCCCTGAGATACCTCAGAAAAGTTGACTCAGGATTCAGTATCAATTTGCTGCATAAGATTTTAATTACAAAGCAAACCAAGCCTCTATTAAATTAAAGTTGCAAGCAATGCTGTTTATGAGATTCCCATTTGAGAAGTTTTTCCCCAGTGCCCATGACAAATTCTTTTCATCAGTGTAGGACAAGGACACCCCTTCAAAATACAATTAGCCACAGCCTTCATTTGATTACATTCATTAAATACAGTGTGTATGGTAGAGTTTAACAGCATGCTCTACCTGCTCTAAGTACGGCATGTTCCAGCTTATTTGCTGTCTCAATAAAAAGCACACGATAAAAACAACAAGGACTGTGTTGGCAATATTAAATTATTATCCTATTATTGCAATCTAGCAGAGTGAATTTGGAACAGTGCTGAAAACTTGTTTCTGTCTTGCCTTGGGAGCACGGGCAAATACCTTCACCTCTATCTTCCTCCTATTTCTCACGTGCGAAAGGGATACTGGCCTTTTTTGTGTAGTATCATGACAAAGTATGATGTAGAAACTAACAGTTCAGCTCCATTTTAGCTGAAATATCCATTTGAACTAGTCACCCTGGGCTCTCTTCCTGTTCAAAGGAAGGAAACTGGGTATTTCAAGATGAGATGCAGCTCATCTCCCTCAAACATCTGCATTGGCATGAGATGTACCTTATTTTCCACTGTCTGTAAATAACTCTAAACAGCTACCTCAGATGGGGGTGAATACATAGGAAAAAGTCCCTTTGCCTCATTCATTCCAAAGGACATGCGTTGTGTCTGGTGATGTCTTTCAGTCGCATTTCCTTTCATTGCCTGGCCCCAATGTTTACCCACTCCATGCTCACCCCCTCAATGTACATGTCCATTCTTGGAAACAGTCACAGAATCCTCTAGGTTGGAAGGGACCTTCAAGATCATCTTGTCCAACCATCA
>JAOXJM010000023.1:12054711-12070439 GCA_026413425.1 Tringa solitaria | reverse complement strand
CAAAATACCACACCATCACTAAACCATGTCTCCCAGCACCACGTCAACCTGTCTTGTCACTGTACATCTGTAAATTGTTTATTAAAACACATTGTAAGGATTAATTAACTTTTTTTTCCACACCCCTCCCTCCTCCCCCCAGGTTACGGGGCTCCTACCAGAACTTGCATGGAGGCTACCTTTCTGATGCTTTAGTAGACCTCACCGGTGGAGTCCAAGTGCAGTTTTCATTGAAGGATCCCCCTTCTGATCTGGAGGAAATACTGAAAGCAGCTGCCACATCTCGGTGTCTGATGGGGTGTAGCACCTCAGGCCATGTGAGTCACAGGGCCAGGAGCCTTTCTTGGTTTACCATGTTTGCATAAAGGTTGCTCTTTTAAGTGCAAAGGAAGTCCATAATCATTGCCTGTAACAGTTACAGCTTATGGATGCCTGGAGAGATCTTGGCAGCAGAAAGTAGATAAGGCTACATAGTAAGTAATGTAAAGGCTTTCGGGTAGATGTAGGTGGATTGGTCTGTCAGAGAGGGGTCTGTGGCCTGTCTCCTGGCTAGTGGTATCCTCTTGCAGCAGGGCTGATTTTGGCCTCATAGCTTTGTGACCAATTCTAGCAAGGCCAAAACACACCTCTCTTCTGCAAGAGGATACTCTTTGCATTTTGATTTGCAGGCTACCAAAAGGCTTTGTGATGCCCAGCAAGTATCAGCATGTAAGGGAAGACTGCAAAGTCTGTGACGTTGCTCCTGTAGCACTTGGTTCATCAGGACACAAAACTTAGCTGCTGCAGACAAGCCAAGGTCTAGTCCATCAGCTCAGATAGCTGAGGCTGGGCTGTGGCAGGGAAATGCTGTGACTGTAAACCTCCCAGTGACCCAGTCCAAGTCATCCTGCAGTCGCAGTAGCTCTGGACCACTGAAGAACTTGCAAATATGTGAAGACCTGGTGTTTTGTTAAATTTACTGGACTGCTTGTGGCTGCAATGGGAACAACAATCACGTTCCTGTCTATCTGAGAAACTGCTGTAGTCAAAACCAAATCTTTTCTGCCATACCAAATAATAGTCTTCAAAGTTGATGGCCATACTGTTGCAGCGTGGCAGAGAGCTAAAAGCTGTGCTTTCTCCCTTCTGCAGCTGAAGAGGAACATAGAGCTGAGGAATGGGATTGTACAGGGTCATGCCTACACTGTCACAGGAGCTGTGAAGGTAAGAGCAAGGACTTGTTCCTGCCTGGTGATCTCCTACTGGTGATCCGCTACAGGGCAGTCACACTGCTGTTCCATTCAGAGTACTTTTAATTATCATCACACTTAGGAGGGTTTGTTGAAAGCACATAGTTCAAATTCCAGAAGATGGAAGGATTCTGGCACAACCGAAGAGGGAGGATATCTGAGTCCTGTAAATTTTTCTAATTGAAAAATGCAACTTAAATTCACTTCTGTTTTGGGACACTTCAACAGCAAATACAGAATTTCTAGGGTTTTTCATGCCATGCTGACTTCTAAAATATTCACTTTTCTGTTTCAAATGGGAATAGAAGCACTGGCTGAAATTCTGGGATTTGTCATATGATGCAATTCTACATTTGTTCAGCTCAATCACAAGCTGCCAAAAATCACTGTGTGAAAAGTAAATAATTCGCTGGTTCAAGAACAGCATTTCTCCATCTTTTAAAGCTATTCTACTCATGCAGAACATCTCCTAGCTGGATATTAATATTACTGATCTGAAAACAGGACCAATTTATCACACAGATCAAAAGAAATGAAGGGTTTTTTGCAACCAGAAGTCAGAACATGTTTTACCGCAGTAAGCCGTAGTGCACACAAGGAGGGTTAACAGTACACAAGGAGGGTTAACAGTGAGCAAGGCCAAGAAGAAAACCAATGGTTATGCTATCAAGCAAGATAGCTACAGCACATTTTAATCTAGGAAATTAAAGCACTTTGGAAAGGGTATGTTGTTTTTCCTAAGCTCTTTTCTCTCTTCTCCCCTTCTCTCTAGTGGTTTTCTGTATGGGCCTGGCTTTGGCTCACAGCAACTCATGCCAGGCATGCTTGGTGGCAGCATTAGAGTCAGTGTGCATCTTCTTGGAGGACACATCCTCATAGCCAAGAGGAAGCAGGTTGTTTCAGCTTCCTGTTGTCCATGATGAGTGCAGAGAGGAGAAACAGCCTTTGCCCTACATTCCAGGAGTGCCAAGGCATTTGGGGGGGATGTCCTGTGGGGAAATTATTTGAGGCTGGCCAAGGGCTGGGCCTTTGCCTGGGAAGAGGCCACCATGGCATTTGTTCCTAACTCTGTGAGCATAAGGAGAGCCAGAAACAGGAGGTTTGCTTCTCCTTCCCACTTTTGCCAGTGAAACGAAACCTGTGGAAGTGAGTTTCTTCTGGCTTAAACCAGTGACTGCAAGAGGAGAAAAGCACGAGAAACTCCAGTACTGTTGGAAACCACAGTACTGTAGATAAAGAGCCACAGATTTTGTTGATCATCATCTCTCTGTGCTGACTGTCGACATTCACCCCAGGCGGTTTGGTGACCTCCTTCCTCAAAGTCTCTGCCTATGATGACTCACAGCATCGGATGTGCAGGATTAGGCACTGGACTTTCCTGAGGCTGTTGAAGTCATGCGGTGTGGCAGGAACGCTGCTGCTTCCTTCTGTATCAGCTATTCACTGTCCTCAAGAACCCAAAGTTTTCTCCCACCTGTCATTCCTTTACAATGTAGCAAAAAGCACTGACTGCTAGCTGCAGACAAATGAGATCAGAAGTTAAACCAGGTCCTCAAGGGGTAGAAGATGATCCATTTCATTACCCATCTCTTCAATGAATATCGCAATCGTGAAAAGCTGTGATTGAGTTTATCTTCCCTCTTTACAGATACGCTACAAGAATAGCTGGAAACATATCATCAGGATCTGGAATCCATGGGGCCATGGGGAGTGGAAGGGGCCTTGGAGTGATGAGTATGGTTTTAAAGCTTTAATCTTAATAAGGAAAAAATCACTTTTTTTATAAGCTTATTGTAAAGGACCTATTCCTTGCACCCGTTATAACAAAGTAGACATTGTAAAATCAAGTCATAAGCCTTTTTCCCACATGCAAAGCTAATGCCAACAGAAATCCAATCCAGGGAAACTAACGCAGCATTGGTTTTATATGTGCTCCTTACTAGGTCTAGCTCAGGTTTCCCTTTTTGTCTGTGTGTACGTTTTTCTCAGTGGGGGAATTCCGGATAAAGCATGGATGAAAGAGTGGTTATTACCTGGATTAAGCTGTGGCCATGTCCCCAGACTCTGGCTGGCTGCTTCTATGAAATTCTCTGGCAGCAATTATGCATCCATCTTCCTGCTTCTTCCCCTCCCATGAGTCTGAATCTGGGAATAGGATCGTTAACAGAGTACATGAGATTTGGGCAGTATTTTTATGCAGTATTGAACAGAGAGAGACACAAAGGGTCATTGGTTATTGCAAAGGCAAAGTGCCACTGGATGGCTTGAACTGATGTTTTGGATCCTACATGCAGCTTTGGAGATGCCAGGACCACTTTGCTTCTGTGTATGTAAGCTGACTTCTCTTCTATGAGGAAAGGAATGATACAGAAGAAGTCTGCAGCAGTGTTTTGTAAATAAATAGACGCTAGTTTTCCTGGTGGAATCAGTGTTTTCCTGACTAGAGACATGTTCAGCTGTCACTCTTATGTGATTTAATAGCATCTCACCTCTCCCTGTTGCTAGGAACACTCCTAACTTCTCTGGTGAGAAAAGTCAGGGTAGTGCATTGTGTCTGGGTGGGTTGGCAGGTGGTGCAGACATGTTTAGGGCTGGGATAGTAGCTCTCTGCTCAGACAGCATCTTCCCATTTTTTGGAAGGGTGAACTATAATCCTAACTGTAATTGAAATGTCAGTAGCGCGTGCTCACAGGTAAGCTGCATAAATCAATAAATTATTGATTCATGCTCTGTTTATTTATCTTACACTCTGCAGAAAGTACAATTATCACTTAATTATAAACATGCTGCTTGGAAACAACACGTTTGATTGGCTAATGTGCCCTCTACACGTCACTGTAATATCAGCACTTCAGAGTGCTGTGTCTTGGTACCTCACTAACCTCTCCAGCATGGGGACAACTCACTGGGGCTTGAAGGGCAGAGGCAAGGTTCCCCATCCCAGGGTGGGTGACTCAGGCAGAGCAAAGGCACAGAGCTCTGTTTGTAGGCCTTGGCTGTGAAGGCATTGAGCACAGTCCTTCTCCCAGTGTGCATTTTGCTCACCTCTCCTGATTCCTCATGACTTGATGGGCTGTTAGGGGAACGGGCTGGCCAGAGAGATGGAAAATTGTGCCTCACATCTGCTTGTTGATTTGTTCCTGTTTGCAGCTCTCCTCAGTGGGACCATGTTGAGCCTCAATACAGAGAAGCCTACCTCAGAAATAAGGATGATGGAGAATTTTGGTATTTTCCTATTGATCCTTCTACCGGGTTTTCTATTTGTGCTCATTATGAAAAAAAGAACCATTTAGGCTAAATTATCTGTGCTTAGTGATGGCTCAAGGCATCCCGTTAGCTGCGTGCAAACAGTAAATTGGGGGTTGTCCTGACCCCATAGTTTCAGAGGAAACCAGACCTGGAGAAACGGAGCTGGCCAAGATCAGGTAACAGGCTGGTGGAAAAATATCAAAAGTGAGAGAAGTAAAAATCCAGCTCCCTGAGATCTTGTCATTTTGTCACACTGCCCTTCCCCAGAAAGCGCCTAACTCAAACCCTGCACTAGCTGGTGCTCAGACGGGACAAGTGGCTGAACAGCTCTTAGAGCTTGTGCACTTGACTGCTCTGCAGGTGCTTGTGTTTTTTCACTGCCTCTGATTACTCTCACGCTCAGGTTAGCTGTGTGTGAGCCATCCTTTAGAAAAGCTATTCTTACTCAGAAGGTGCATACTCGCCCTGCGAGGCTCTGAGGAAAGCAGGGGGCTGGCAGGCTGGACTGAGATAGACACTGCAGGCTTGAGCAAAGCTTGAGCGCAGGGCAGGACACTGTGGAGGGACAAAGTAAGATGCAGAGGCAAAGATATGCTGGAGACAGCAGGGCTCTGCCTAGGTGCTACTGAACATGCCCTGTAATCTCCCTGGGGCTGTAGATGCAGTTAGGGAAGCCTAAATGCATTGAGAGCTGACCTCTCCTGCCAGGTATCAGCCAGCTCAGCTACAGCCTCTGGTGCCCCCTGTGTCTTTGAAAGGGGGTGAACACGAGTACCCAACTGGTGACTCAAACTGAAAGATATTTTCTCCTCTGCAGGATGTCCTGTGAAAACTTCCAGGAGCAATTTTCCTGGCTGTATGTATGTAACAGCACCCCAACGTTTCTGGACTTTGGAGACCAGCACTGCACAACGTGGTCTGTGGACAGGCACATCAACCTGTGGAATCCAGTCCGCAGGAACAACTATTCCTCAGGTAATGAACACTCCCTGCAGTTACCCAGTGCTGTCCTCCTCTCCGCTGGTGCTCATGGTCAAACATTTCACTCTGAGCACTAAATTGCAGAAATATTGATTGCCAATTGTTAATGCCTGCCTGTCGTGTTACAGCACCTATCAGCTAAAGGGGCAGAAACAAAGCAGCAGCAGCAGGCTGCTGAGTTAAAAAAGAAGACTTGTGATTTAGAAACCCTAAACTCTTTAAATCAAAATGTCCTTGTCTGTCTTCTCTCAGCCAGTTGCAGTAGTCGTTACTGGGGACCTCATTAGAAAATCTGGTCTGGCAAATATGCGGCTGGTTTTACCGAGCGAAAAATAGTCTGAAATTAAGAGGATATGACATGAAAGGATTGTGCTCCAAAGCTCTATTTTCGAAAGTAAAAAGGCCTTTGAGCAGATAAGACCATTGGTTTTACTGCATGCGCAAGAAATCTTCTAGCATTGTGAGCTCCCATTATTAGTAGTATTTTTTAAAATTTTAATCTTATCTTACCTTACTTTTCTACAGCTGCATCACTATTTGGGCTCCCTGTTTTTATTCTGAGATGGTAGCGAGTGGTCAATGAAGGAGCCTTTTTTTTTTCTGCAGTGCTGATCCCTGACTTAGCAGCAAACAGGTTTTGGCTTACAGGTTTCAGCCGCCTCTGCATAACATTCATCACCATGTCTCAGGGGATGATAATACAGCAATGCCTGTGCCCGTGGGCACTGGGAATGAGCAAGGAAATGCAAGGGGCTGAAATGAGATCATGTGGGCAGCGCCATTTTCCTTGGAGCTGTGTTTTCCACCAGCCCTCTAAAAAAGTTGCTGTCCAAGTACAATCTTGGGCTAAATTGCAACTTTCAAGGCCACCCAATGGAGCTACATGGCATAAAGTCTAGATCGTTTAAGCAGATGCTGCCGTCTCAGTCCTTTTTTCCCCAGTTTGGGCATTGTACTGCTTTCTTATCAGGGATACTTCCCATTAACCTTGGCCAAAAAGAAACCTTTCCCCTCTGGTGCTCAACACTCTGTCCCATCCATCACAAACAGTAACAGGAAGGAAAAGGAAGATAGCTTTTGACCATTTTGTCTTCTTCTTTTATGTGTTTATGATGTCCGAGCCACAGTCCCTTTCAGCTCACCCACTGGGTCAGGCAGCTGATTAAGAATCACTGCTTTTCTGCCTCAAGAAAAGCATGTTGAGTAGGTGAAGCAGATGCAGGGGGATTGAGAAATCTGCATGACTTTCATGACTTTGCCAGAGATTTCTAGAATGATTAATGTGCAATTAGTTTAACTCCAGATGCCTCAACTCCTACTGGTAATGTAGAGACTACAGTGCTCTGTTGCATTGAAAGGATCTCGGAGCAGTAACTACCTAATCCTCTGGGTCCGTATAAGCATGATCTTACACAACAGGCTACTACTTGGGGTATCTTTGTGGCTACTGTTAAACTATTAATACTTTCTCAGCAGGTGAAGTTTCAAAAAACCCTCAGTATTTCTTCAAAGTGCCAGACTACGATCCCAAAACTTATAATGTAGTCATTTCGCTCATGCGAAAACATGCTGAGGATATGCAAGATGCAAAAAACCTGAAGATTGGCTATTTGATCACTGGGGTAAGCACAATCAGGTATCATATAGACATTGTTGTTTTCTGTGTGGCTTATTATACCTGTACATGGAAATGAAAGGCTGAATTACCTTTTGGGCTGTAAAGAGCAGTCAGTATTTGGAGTAAACTTCTGGATGCCTTCTACCTTAGGACATCACAGGAAAAGTAGAGTTAAGCAGGCTTAGGTTCCTTTATTCATGTCTTAAGAGACGAAAGGTTGAACTCGCAGTTCTCTAGCATCCCAAAATAGCCCTGGGAAGCTCAGGAAGTCCCCAGGTTACAAGAGATTCCAGGGCAATATCCTCTGTGCCAAGCGGTACTGGTGACATGCTTTGCTGGCCTGGCACAAGGCATGATAGCTAGCACTAACCACAACGCTTGAGCAGTACTCCAGGTCTAGTAGGGAAGAGAACGACCTCTTTTTCCCCAAAATAGACCTGTCTTATTAATTCTCCCTTTTCTATCACAGAAATGCCGTACAAAACCTATTTTCAAAATATATGGAAGGCTTTGCTCAAGGCCAATGCACAGTCAATTAATTCAGATACCTGGGTCCTCCACTAAGATTTTCCTCTTTTGTCTTTTTTTTTTGTCTTGGTGACTGTCCAGAGAGGTGCCAGTTTGAGGGTAGTTACTAGACTTACTGAAAGCTGGTGTGGATGGATGCTAGTCTTTTCTAAAGGGTTTTTGTTATTGGCTGAGGAAGGTGGGAAGGGGTTGTTCCTAACCTGAAGAGCAAAAGGAAGCAGAGATTGCCATGACCCTAACTTCACATTCTCCTCATCACTGAAGAGGTTTGCCCTAGGCCCAGACTTTGAATAATTAATGCCGTAAGTCTAATAACTCCTCATAAATGAAGAGCATGGCTTTGTAGCTCTGAGGAATAAAAGATGTACTAAAGAAGGCGTTCCTCCAGCAAGTGGAACTCACTGTTGCTGTGCAAGGAGATCCTCTGCCTGATGCAGACACCAGCCCTCCATGGGGCCAGCTGTGCCACTTGGAAGGAGCTGCTGCTCCTGGTAAATGAGGAACTTGCCCCTTCCAGCATCCTCATCAGCTGACCCCCAACAGTCAATAGACATGGAGGTCCCTTCATACTCTTGCATGATGTGTGCCCACCTTGATTAATTACCCATTTTGACAGAAAGAAACCTAACTGAGAAGTGTGGCATAGGTCTTGTGTCCCTTGAAAAGAGGTTGTTTAATCAGGAAGTAGGCTAGAGGACAGATTTGCTTTATTCATGCTTTATGTTTAAAATGTCTTTCTTCCCTCCAGTTTGATGCTCAGGTATCTTCATTTATTTTTTCTCTCTCTTGTTATGTTCCCAAAGATGGATGAAATTCAATGAGACGTGGCCAAGGCTGTCAGTTCTTGGCTCACTTCAGACTTGATTTGGGCTTCTGATGGCAGATGATCTCCTCTGCAGTAGGAGAACAGGCCATTACTTAGGGGTGCTGGATTACCATGGAACACCTGGTCAAGGAGGGAAAAGGGGACTGTCACGCTGCTCTGTCATGCCATAGCTTTTAGTAATGCGATGATATTGGTACAAATCCACCCAGCAGATTACACAGAAAATACTCCCCCATATACATAGCCTAAGTATTTTAACGTGAGAGCTGGTCTACAAGCTGCTCATGGTCAGAGCAGCGTTCTGCCCTGGGGGAAGCAAAAGACAAGTCTAGGAGCTAAAATCAGGATAGGTATTCAGTGCTATTCCCTGGGTATTTCCCAGCATCTCACTTCAGTGCCTGAGGGCAGTCAGAGGTGGTGGCATCTTTGTGTAAAAGTTTACAAGGGGTTTTCTTTGCACAAGGAGACTGCAATTGCTAAGATTCACGTGGCTTCACTCTTCCTCTTTCAACAGCTTTCACTGCCATTACTCATTAGTAGCATCATTCATTGTTCAGTACCTTTTGAGATGCATCAAATTGTTGCTGTGAAATAAAAAGAGTATTATCCCCTGGTAGGATGAGAGGGGAATGCAGTACAGGCAAGGATGCAAACCAGAATGGACATATCTGATAGCTCTAGGAAGCCTTTGATTAAATATAGACGTGGAACACTAATACATGGCTGTGAGGGAAGTTTAATGTTGTGTGATAGAGCTGAGCAACGTATAGAGGCTGATTCTTATCTCACACCGGGTTTGACTCCATTGAGATATTAATCTGCTTCTACTTTTTACCAGAAGGAATGTGGAATGAGACCCAAAAGTAGAAAAAGGATTACACTATTTATTTCTTTGCAGCACTGCCCATTTCTATCTGCTGAAGATCCGACCCATAATACTTGGCAGTCTACATACCTCCCAGCCGTCTGTAACAGTAGTCATCTTTTCTTTATTTTTTCTCCCAAAATAGCAGTTTTATGTTATTTTCTCCCAAAGGCATGGCTCATAAATAACTCTGCCACGCTGTATAACCATTCTAAATGGAATTTATACATGCTGATGTATTTTGGGGAATATGTTTAGTAAGGGTTTTTTATTATGCTATCTTTACATGTCATCATAGTAATAGCTGTTGCATTATATTTGTTTCATCTCAGCAAAAATACTGGAATAACAGAAGAAAGATCAGAATACTCTGTTCTCTTGTGACACTTTATGGAAGGTTTGGGTTGTGATTTTTGAAGCATTGTCATCTGGGTGAGGTGCTCAGTGAGCCCTCTGACCACTTTGAGTCAAGCTAGATCTCAGGGAAGTTTTAGTAAGAGTACTCATCCTTGATTCCTTCATGAACTTCGATCTGCTTAATGTTAATTGAAGTTCTCTTCAAATCCACTTAAATACATCTTGCCTTCTGTTTCTTTCAGTTCTTCCACCCTTGTGCATTTTGATATGTCCTTGAACAAAGTCTGTCACCTGGATGGGCTTTTCATGCCACTGGGGAGGTTAAGGCACGTTAGATGCAGTGTATATTTAGAGAGCTGTGGGATTGTAAGGCTGCTGTAAGTGCACTTTCTGATTTACTTTAGTTCCTGACATGGAGGAGAGATAGCCAGCTATATTTTTTCTTTCAGGAGAACTCCAAAGTTCTGAAACAGATTTTTTCCCTGACTCGAGACGTGACCAACTACTTTATCTTGAGCCCGGGAACCTATGCTGTCATTCCTGCTACAACAGAGGACCAAGAATTTGAATTTCTCTTACGAATTTTCATGAAGAATCAAGACTACAATGAGTAAGATGATAAGTACTCCTTATAGGTCCCAGACTTACGGTGTGCCAGAACTTAACAATTTAATGTCAAGATAAGTAATGTGGCAATTTGATTTTAACATACTCAGAAGCGTGCTGGGAAGACACAGCCTAGTGTTAAGCACCATGCTGAGGGGGATCAGATGTTTTGTCAGATGTGTAGGGGTGGCCACTGCAGAAAAAGACAATATCTCATCTGTAGCCACCAAGGGTCTCAGCTTTGGTGCAAAGAACCACACAAGTGAGCAGTAATTGTGAAGTACACCCTCCCCAGTTGTGGCAAAGTCTCTCTTGAGTGAAAGGAGGACTAAGAGCTTGTTTTTCTTAACAGCTGTGATACAGTTTCTTACATTTCAATGGCTAGGCGCCTGACAGATCAGGTCCCATTCTGCTCAGAGAAGGACCTAGAGAAGCAAAGAGCTGTGAAAGGGCCTTGATCCTTTCACCCAGACATCTCACAGACAGGCTGCTAGGGCTCCATGTGGGTATAAGAGGGGCCTTGAAGAAAAGTTTAGTGAAAAAATGGTATCTTAGTTCATGCAAAGGCAGCTATTACCACTTTTTTTTCATAAATATCTGGGTGTACTTTACGTAAGGAGCAAGCCCCAGCATTCAGCCTTACCAAATGACCTTCAAGCACCAGGTACGCAGTGCCTTTCCTTCAGCAAGATTTATAGCAGAGGTGATCGCCGCTCTTAACTCAGAGGCCCATATCTTAATAATGAGATTGCTTTCTAGGCTTTGGCCCCTGGCAAAAAGTAGCCCAGAACTGACTTAAGGCAACTCCTTAGTTATGGAAAACAAACATGAAAAGTCTGTGCTCTGGGCTGGACTGCCTTCAGCACGATGAGTCACGCACAAGACGGCTCAGCCTTGGCAGGTAGGTCTTTCCAGGAGAGCCTGTGACTCTCCCACACCTTCCTGAGCTCAGCCAAGCGTGGAGTCCCCTTTCTGTTGGTCTCTGTAGGACTCACCTATATAATAGCACAGATGCTATAAAAATAGCATTTGGCTTGCCTAATTTCTCTACCAAAAGCAAAACTCAAGTACTGAATGTTGCTGCTAAGCAAGTCTCAGCAGGACTAGTGACCCCAACTCAATTTCAGGCAGTTTGCAGGCATTTAAAAGATGTTGCCTTTTAATAGCCCAGATGCTGTTTTTATTCCTGACTATCAAATTAGTCAAAGAGAAAGCAGGTGAAAATTTTATGTGGCTCAAGGCAGGGCAGCCCTGTCTTCTGTGTGATGAGGGTAGTCCTGACATGCTCAGAGTGAGACCCCTTTCTCTGCTGCTGGTGCCAGCAGGGCCAACTCAGGGAAGGCAGTGGTCTCAGAGCAGCCAGTCAGACCTGCGCACATCTGGCTGCAGAGAGACCTGGGACTGGTGGAACAGGCTTGACTGAACTGCAACAGGCTGGGAGATGTGGGTGCTGGGCATCTTGTGGGGCCATGGGCTGGGAGAGTGCTCCTGTTGGTGCCTGCCTTTTGCCACATCTGCAAATTAATGCTCTGAAAGGCCCCTTCTCTCCGAATTTTACTCTTGTAACTCTTTTTTCAGGAACTCAAGCTCCCTACCCAGCCCAGTGCTGCCAATGGTAAGAATCTGTGAAAACTGATGTAGATACTGGTGGTGGTGAATTGTTCCCAGGGACCTGGCCTTTTGGTAGCCACATCTAGCAATTCCTGTTCTTCGTTCCTTACATACCAGACACCACTCTTATCTTCCCTTTCTCACCTGGCCCAGAGTTTGCCTCTGGCACCCTGCAACTTTCCTGGGACAGCAGGTGACCAGCCTGGGGTACCTCTCTGCAGAGATAGGAGTGACAATGAAGCCCTTCCTCTTCACATATATGTCTTTTTCGGATCCTGATGTTTTTTGAAGGAAACAAATCTTATACATGTTTTAAATACCTCCAGGGATGGTGACTCAACCAATCCCCTGGGCAGCCTGTTCCAATCCTTGACAACTATTTCAGTGAAGAAATTTTTCCTAATATCCAATCTAAACCCTCCACCAGGGGAGGTTTACATTGGATATCTAAGAGCTGAAAGCATTAGGGCTTTGGCTTAGATTTTTTTGGGAAGCTTTATAACGTTAATGATAGTTTCCCTTAGTGTCTGGTGGATCTCCTCACCACAGGGTTGAAAGAAAATCCCTTAACCATTTCTTAACCATTGAATTGCAATTGCTCAGGGGCATTCAGCCTGCCTTGTGGCTGAGAAGGTACAAGAGAAAGGAAGAGTCAACTCCTGCTTTATTTTCTTGGCTCACATGAATCTTCACATGCTCTAAGCCAGCTGTTTCAACTGAGGGCCATCAATAGCCATCAGGCTCTGTATTTCTATAGTCATGTATTGACTTGCTGAACTTCACCCTGGATGTGTTCTGTTGTCTTCCTCACGCCCTGACCTGCTCCATCCTGGTTGTACTGTAACATCCAAACTATGCTTCTTCCTTCATTGTGGTAGTTCGTTCTTGCTTCTAGTCCACTTTACTTTCAGGGTGGTAAAACTGCAGCCTGTACTGTATATTCCTTGCCCTCTCTGAAGTGCTGTTTGGATCTGCAGACTTCTGCCTCCAGTTGTTTTGTAACTGAATTATTTATGTGCTTACTTTGTCTTTGATCCAGGATGTACCGAGACAGAACCAGGACAGCTCCTATAAGGCTGTCTTCTTAAGATATGCTAAACAGGTATCCTATCTAAAACATCTTGCTGAAAAATAAATAAAAAAGGCATGTGGACTTGCAAAAAGAAAAAGTGATTTCTGATGTTGATACAAATACATTTAGAAAACTGTTTTTTGGAAATGTAGCTCCATCCTCAAGCCGATACCCTGAAAACAGTATTGATTCACCTGCCAAAACTGCCAGAAAAATGGGACATTCACCTGGGATAGATCCGCTAGCCCCATATACCATAGGAGGATTGGAGATTTGTGGTTGGGTGATGGCCTTGCATGGGTACTTTTTTTCCCCCTTTTTATTTGGCTTTGGTTTATTTATTTCCTGAAAGCAATTAGAAAGCCTTGGGTATTCCCCCCTCTCATCAGCATCATTTTCCATTTGCCTTCGCAGCATTTGGAAACCAGACATCAGTCAGTGTTTGAGTAATTGATTCCTGCTCTTTCTGAGCCAAACTCTGTGTGTTCACAGGAGATGCTCTTAATGGTTTAATAAACTGTTATAAAGAACTCCTTGACTTAGTCAAGAGGAAAAAAGATCACTGCCAAAAGTCTTTGCACAATGAACTTCTTGCAGTTAGTAGTTATATCAAGGCATAAAGGTGAAAATGAACACAGGCTGCCACGCTGTATGACTTTGGGGTGTCTCAGGAGGGAGGCAGTCAGGTTGCCTGGTGGGTTGGGGGGGCTCAGAAGGAAACAGGCAGCAACACCTGTGCTCCCAGCCCACCGACCCAGCTGCTAGCTGTGCCTGTCCATCAGCAGCTCCCCAGCTCTAGGGGCTGGTGAAGCCAGCAAGTGTTCCCATCACTGCTGAAAATACCCCACGGTGATGGAAGTGCCTGTAACTCCCCTGCAGACTCTTGTAGGGAAGGGACAAAGAGTAGCCCAGCAGTGAGGAGGGGTTTGTTGTGCTCCTGAAGGGGTGCTGCTCCTCTGATATAAGTAAAGGTCCCTCTTGGTTACCACAGTGCATACGTAAAGAAGTTTTGGGCAAAAGTGACACAGGAGAAAACTTTGTGTTCACAGACCTCTCTTTGCTTTTTATTCTGTATTAGGGCTCAGCTATTGATGCCTTGCAGCTGCAACAGCTCCTTAATGAAGTGATCCTGCAAGGTAAAGCTTTTTACAACCCAGCTAATGTCTTTTGTGCTTCCCTATCCTTAGTCTAGTGTAAATTAGACAGAGGATTTAGTGGTGTCCTGATGGTCCTCAAAAAATCCTCAGTGTGGCTTACTGCACTGTTGGGTCTTGAAGAATGGGAACTGCCTTCACCAGGGTTCCTTTACATGCACAACAGTTTGGTTTTGTTTTTTTAAAGAAAATCAGAGTAATATTCACATGAAGAAGGCAATGCAATGCAGAGCAGCTGCTAACAGACTCTTCAATGCATGGCCATCAGCAAAGCTGTGCATCTGCTTGACAGCCAGATTTCACACTCCCCTCTGTCTCCCAAGGGATAGCCTCTGCTTTGCAGACCTACCCTACTCCATGCTGCCCTTCTGGATGTCCCTGCAGCCCCTAGGAGTGCCCCCTTCCTGCTCCATGCCCCTCCAACTGCAGCAAGAATGCAGTCCCTGGCTGAGCTGCAGCAGTGAGCACCCCCAGGAACTGTGCCTCCCAGTCTCCTCGCTGCCACCCAGTTTGTCCCAGTTCAGCAGTGGCCTGCATCGCTCTGCAGAGGCCTCAGTCTAGCTTTCAGCATTTCCCTGTCTTCCCAACCTGCCCACTTTGAAAACAGCATGAGACAGGGGCACAGCTGGAGGGCTTGAACCAACTCAGGCATGCACAAGACTCAAAGTGCTCTTAAGACTCACTAATTCAGCATAAATGGCCTTTCTTCTGACTGTCATTTCCCTTATCCTGATGTCAAAAGGGAAGAGTTTCCATCAGGGCAGGTAGGTGGGCAGAGACTGTGCAGAGCAGCTGCCTGTGAGCCCAAACAGGGCACCCGTCCTTGGGGAAGGGAGCAGTAGAGATCTCTGAGACACATCAGTCTCCATCAAAACAAACCTCAGTCTGGCACAGAGCCATTGCTGTTCTTTGAGAATCTGAGCCAGATCTGGGGATTTTTAGCTATGTGAGCCTTCAGACTGGTGTCTTCTTTCCCTCTGAATGGTGACCTCTGTCACTCCCCTTGTTCTCACTAATTCCTTCTGTTTTATCAATCCTTGCAGATGAAATGACCAGCCTGGGAGGAAAATTCAGCTTCGATTCATGCAGAGGCATTTTAGCTCTGATGGATGTATCCTTTCAGCAGAAGCAATAAACTTCCCTGGTGCCGCCCATCCTTGCCTTGAGTTATGGCTGAGCTGAGCATCCCAGCGTGAGAACCTGCAAGTAAATATTAGCCACAGTCCTCAATAAATAACTGTCCCAGAGTCTATGTGGGACTGCCATGCATGCCCTGGCTCTGGTGTCTCTGCTGAAAGGTGAGGGTCAACCTTCTGCTACCAGCATACTCTTTGCTCTCGTTTTCCCCTCTGCAGGGCCCAGGGCTTGGCTAAATTTCACCCTTGGGCCCAGGGTCGCAGGCAGAACCCCAGGCAAGGAGGCAGCACAGAGCTGAGGCATCTGGAAAAGCTCAGCTCTTCCATCATGGCTGCAACCATGGCCTGTGGTGGCATCTCAAGCCGGCTCAAAGCTGATGTTAGGGGGAGAAGCAGTCATACAATCATAGAACTGTCTAGGTTGGAAGGGACCCTTAAGATCATCTAGTCCAACCATCAACATAACTCTGATAAAAACCATCACTAAACCATGTCT
>JAOXJM010000023.1:12033379-12048886 GCA_026413425.1 Tringa solitaria | reverse complement strand
AAGGTCTCCCTGGAGCCTTCTCTTCTCCAGGCTGAACAACCCCAACTCTCTCAGCGTGTCCTCATAGCAGAGCTGCTCCAGCCCTCTGAGCATCTTCATGGTCCTCCACTGAACCCGTTCCAACAGGCCCACGTCCTTCCTGTGCTGAGGACTCCATTATCATCATATGATTATACTCATCTAACAGCGTAGCTTGGAAATAACAAAACTGCCCGCAGTCCAGGCACAATCTAGGCATCCTTTTGAGTAACCTGTCTGCCAGAAGCGAGATTTGTCTCCTGTGCACAGGAGCAACTGGCAGATACAGAGCAGTTTAGTGCTGGGAGAAAGTAGTAGCTGGGAATAGTGGTGATGTCCTCGCTGGAAGGGGCCAGAAGGAAGGTAGGCTCTCTGTTTCCGGTCAGAACAGCTGTGGTCTGCAGTGACACCATGTTTTTCCCTGCTGAGGAGCGATGGTAATGTATATCCAGAGCTTGTTCAGCTGTCAGTCTTTTTTGCTGCATGGATTTAGCCTAGCCTCTGCAGGCTTGCCCTTAGAGCCCCTGTGCACTGACACATTTTCTAAAAACAAAATGTGTCCTTTTTCTGGTGCCCTTCCACACAAGCTTGAGCATGCTGGTCCACAGCAGAGCTTCCTCCAGGGTGGTGTGGAGCATTGCCAGTACCACCGAGGGGAGACTGCATGCATCCAAAGCCAGCGAGGATGAAAGAGGCAATCCATCTGAAGTGGAAGACTTTCTCTTCTGGTTAAAATTTGGAGAAGTCTGAACCACAACAGGAGAGGTGCTTTTTATTTATTTTTGTGGGAGAGATGCTCCCACCAACTGCAGTGAAGTTCTGTCCATTTTTTGGTAAGGAGGTCTGAGATCCTTCTCAGCAGACAAACAAACCCATGCCCTGCGTTGTGCCCAGCTATTGTCTGGCTGTTGCGAGGAGGGAGTGTCTGTAAATAAGCCTTTGCCTGAGACTAAATGGAATTTTGTTTTACAAAAACATAATATTTATTATTACAAGTATTTTGACTGGAAATACCAGTAGTTAAACAAACGTGGCAATTGCGACCCATGTGCTAGAACATTGCTACAGCAATTTAATTCGTCTTGGGAAGAAGCTGGGTTTTAAGAGCAAATGGAAATGAGTGCTCATTTTTTGCCTGTGTGTTTTTACCACTGATGTTTTAAGGGCCAATAGCGGTCAGCGGATCCGCCTGGATGACACTGCCCAAAATCCCATTTCAAGGGAGTACGGCAGAAGCAGCTCAGAAAGTCAGAGCATGTCCTGATTTTAATGCTTTCATTAAAAAACAGACAACTTGTAAAGCATCCATTTTTTGTCATTATACATGTCACTCGCTGTAGATGAAAATTCTTATGCCTAAATTAGTACCATGGCATTTTTTTTTTCCATCTTAAAAAAAGACCCTCTTGCATTTTAAGTGCCAGTGTAAGGACAGCACCTTTACATCCATGTGGAAAGGAATATCTAAAAGTTTCATTGCTGTCTGTAATGAGTATCTTAAAATGCTCTCAAGTCTTTCAGTTATCACTTTAATGATAACTGAAATCATGTGGGGGTTTAATGTGGAATACAGCTCTCAAACTTTTCAAATCATTGTGAATAAGATTTTTACAGGAGAAGATAAGGGTACTAAGTGGGAATAAAAGGCAGTCCACCTTTATGATGTGATGTGAATGCAGCAGGGAAGATAAAATCTGTCCCGTTAAATCATTACTCATCCTCTCAAGATAGCCAGAGATGAGACCCAAACCTAAAGCAGCAGCTTCTTTGCAAACTCTATTTAACCGGAGTTAATGAAGCGGTAAAGGGCCACTTACCTCTGCCCAGAGGAGGTAACTTCAGTGCTGCCATTTGTTCCTAGAAAGATTGCTGGGTGCAAGCCCAGCCCTGCAAATACAACCTTGTCAAGGGGGTGCAATGTGGGGATTCCCTTGAGCTATGCCTTTCTTCAGAGCACTGTAGGCTGGATGTGTTTCGTGTGTATTCCTTCCTGCCTCTTCTCTGCTCTGGATTGTATAAGTAGCTCTGGTTGTCTCCTCAGGGGCAGATGAGCCCCTTGGCACAAGGTCCTTGTGCCTTGTTCCTACCCTCTCCCAGCAGCCTTGCACTTTTGTCTAAAACTGGGCAGGTTTCAAAACATTCGTGATGTTACAATGCCTTTTCCATTCAGGGTGGGAAACAGGCTCCTGGAGAAATGTGTCATTTAAGGACAGAGAGTCTTAAATTTGTTTCAACTTTTTATTACTGTTTATAACAGCACATTTCTAGGAGAAAAGTAATTTCAAAGTAAATAAAAAGAACTCAAAATACTGTGTTTTGACTTTATCCAAACACTTAGGTCTGAACATTTCTCCTAGACAAACTGCAATATAAATGTGCACATAGAATATCAATATTTGAATGGATTTAAATTTTCTGATGGCAAAGTGCTCTGTCAGAAAACTTTCAGCAATGCTAATTTCAAACTCTAGCTGAATAACAGCAGCATCTGCATTTATATGCCTGGGGAAAAGCTCGTAAGGCATACTAATGACTTCAAGAGAATCACTTTCTTCAGGGCATACTGTGATCACTCACTGCCAGGGAGGATGGAAGGGGACCAACAGAAAGTTTCCCTGTGGGAAGATGTGTTTCATTAGCTCACTGTTCTCCTGTCATTCTTCAGGCAGGAGCTACTATTGAAACAAATTATGAGAGCAGATGAAAGCAGTCAAATTGAGCATTTTTGCCAAATTCTGCCCCTGCAGTTGGGATGCCTTCCCAGGCTGTGATCCAAGGGACAGGGATGAAGGGGTACCCGGCACAGAAATGAGATGGGGCCTGGCAGGTCAGGGACACCTGAGCCAGGCAGAGCATCCCAGCACAGGGATGGCAGCTCTGCTCCTCAGCTGCCACAGCCTCACATCTGTGTTGCATTCTTGCTTCCTCCTCACAAAATACAGTTTTCTTTGTTCTCCCCCTAGATGCATTTCAAAACTTAGCAGAAGGCGGATCACAAATTTTGATGACGGCAATAGAGGTAAGGATGCTCCTTCCTTCTCTTGTCTCCAGGTCCAAAATAGGACCACTGAGTATGTTATCAGGGGGGTGAAGTTGAAGATGATGTGTGACGTATGTTGCTAGGGGTTTTGCCTCTTACACCAACAGCAGTGATATGCTTAATGGATGAGAGATATTCCCCTGGGCTTCCCTGGCCCCAGTCATGGAGCCTCGCCGGGATGAGGACAGTTCTGTGGTGGCCATCCACATCCAAATTACAGAGTCTTCTCTCACCCATTCCAGCCTGTCATTCCTCAAAGTGACTTTGAGGAAGTGACCAAAAAAAAAACCTCTTGCTCTCATTTCTTACTGCCCCATCTGTTAATTCTGAATTGTGAAACATCTTGGTTTTAAGAAAGAAATTGCAAACAAATGCTTGCTGCTGCTGTTGGTCTTAAAAGCACAGCTTGAAGGATAGTGAGCTGAATGGGGATACATCAAGCTTTTTATCAGCTAGTCTGAAACAAAAATCCTGCTGTGCTCCATAGTGATATGCCTAAGTGCTGCATTTTATCAGTCTGGGGACTGTTATTTGACAACACGGTGTTTAAAAAGATTTTTATAAGAGAACTTCTACAATCTTGCCGGCTCCTGTTTATACTCTGTGGTTAGTTCAGTGGCTCATAGGTCATTTAAGCTTTATTGCACCAAGAGCTGAGCAGAGTTTCCAAGCAGAGGCCCTGAACCTGTTTTACAAGGTAGTCTGTAGGACAACCCCATTCCCAGACCCTGCCATCCCTTCCACTCGCCATCACACAGGGGCCATCCCTTCCCAACAACTGCTCCTGCTGCAGCTGCTGCAATAATTTATCATGGAAAGCAACATATGGAAAGTGTTTGTGACTCTGAATTGTAATAAGTGAAAAAGGTAGTTCCAAAACCTCTAAACTATCCTGTGCAGGATAAAAGGACCATAGTCACTGGGTCACTGCCTGGAGGCACCAAGACACATGTCTGAAGGCTTAGTATAATATCACTATCTAAATGCATCTTTTCTTCTTTTTTTTTCCAGTGGCTGACTCTTGTCATGTACACCTAAAGATATATCAGAGCTCAATGTGGCTGGTAAGAAATCTCCTTAGTACTATACATAATGAAAAGAAAGGGGTGGGTGTCCTTACAGTGGCCACAGCAAATATGAGTGAGGGCCTTACAGAAACCTCACCCTGGGGTTATGGTGGGTTTTGAGAGAAAGAGAAAGGTGAGAGCTGCAGCATGAGCAGGGCTGGTGAAGGGCTGAAAAGGAAATTGGGCTTTTGCCAGTTTTTTCTGAGGAATTGCTGATGGCCTTGGCAGTTGCTGTGACCACCAGTGGCTCAGTTAGCCACTTGGCCCTTGTTCCCACTTGAGGTAACAAATTTTCGATAGGTCAACTAGCAGAACTTAGCTTTTCTGTCTTCTCCTAAGGGATGCAATTACTCCTGCAGTTCTGACATAGCTGGAGCACATACAAAGCCAAGTAGAGGGTGGGGATAGGAGGTCACTTTCTTGGTCAGTCTGATTTCACATTTTAACTGAATTATGTAATTTAGTTTACCTTTGAACAACAGTCCCTACCTTGTGTTGCATTTGATGTTTGCTCCCTCCATGTCAGACCTGGAGAGGGGCATTTTTGCCCTGAAGTTTATCTGGACTTTCCAACTTTGCTACTTGGTTCTAGTGAAGAACTCTGCCTTTTCCTACAAAACTTGTCCTCTTCATACATCCATAAACAATCTCAGCCATCGTGCTTCTACTTAGCCCACTGGGTTGTAGCTGTTCCCAGTTGCAATGGGTAAAGCATTAATGCTGGTCCCAGACAGTCAACACTGGGGTGGAAACCTAATCCTTAGAGAAAAGGTAGAGTGGAGAACCAGCAGTCTCCTGCCATCGTGTTGCGGTTGACCCCAGGAACTCATGGAGTATCCTTGGGCAAAGCCACACACTTTCCTTATCAACCCAGTTCAAAAATGGAGTGAAAAAACCAAAAAACCTAGGACCTTCATTGAAATCCAGGGACTGCATCCAGATGAGACAGGAATTACAATAATAAATAATACATGAACAACACCTCTGGTATCTCACATCCTATTTCTGAAGGCAAGTGACATTCAATGCCAGGTTTGGTGAGAAGTTGAAAGGGGAACTCTATAATTGGTGTGTAAATTACACTTTCCCCATGAGAAAGCGTGGTAGATTGAGACCCAAGGCAGGGACAGCTCTCTGTTTTTCAGCCTTGGCTCCAGGACAGCGTTCATGTCCAGCTGCTCATTGCATTCCATGTGTCCATCTGCGGCAGAAGCCGGGCTTCACAACTCAATGCTGTGATGCCTTCACCTCTCTGAGCTCTGTTTGCACATGGGGGTTTTTTGTTTGAAAGTCTGCCCTTTGCATTCAGAGGGCTTTGGAGATTGCACCCACCCTCTGTCACAGCAAAGGTGTGTTTTGATGTGTAGCAAGAGGTTATTCACAAATGTAGCACCCGCCCCTTGAGCTGCAGAGTACCATTAGGTAAATATGAGACTAGAAGGACCTCATTTTGAGGGATGAAGTTGCTCAAATTATTGTTTGCAAATGATATTCATAGTCTATTTAGTATTCTTTTTTCCTTTCATGAATCATTCATGAACTGATCATAACTTCTGCAAATATATCATTAATCATAATTTTCACTTACTGGTTTTGAATGAAATTCTGCCTGTGAGGTGTTCATAAGCAGGTCATGTGAGCAATTCAGCAGCCACTCACAGCCAGAGACAGGGCAGTCACAGCAGTCCTCAGAGGACTGAAACTCTTTAGACTAGAGCTTAACAAACCATGAGCAGTGTGAGAAAACACACTTGGTGTTTGTTGGAAAAAAAATCTGTTGAAAAAGATATATTCTTATTAGTGATTTCTATAGACTGACATCCAGCTGTTTGTGTTTTGAGTGAGTCTCTTTACCTCCGTTTTAGGTGGCAGTCCTGCTCACCAGCAGGACACAGCCCAAGGCCATCACATACAAGATCCATCCATGGGGCTCTTGAAAACCCGAACACTGTGAAGGAGCAAAGCCAGGTTTCTTATGGACATTTGCTTCTGCTTGATGGTCCTCAGGTGTCTGGATGGAGAGTCCTTTTCAGGCAAACTGGAATTGGTTGGGAGAGAGAAGAGGAGATAACAAGATACGTCTGTGGGCAAGCTGGTAGTACTTAATGGTCGGGGCAGGCTGGAAGTGCCGACTATGGTCTCCTCTCATCCTCCTGTACATTGTATGGCTGATTCTCCTGGTTAACACACAGAAGTCAAGACAGCTCCATTAACTTCACTGCAAGTAAGAACAGAATGAGGCCGTTTGTGTGAAAGGGAGTGTCTGTCACTCAGATAACAGAAATAATTAAGACGCATTTTTATTTGAATTATTTCTTAACTTGCTTGTGTGCCATTTCTAAATGCCAGAAAAAGGTTGAAGAAATTAATCATAATTCATAAATAACACCAGGAGCTTTGTGATTTTTTTTTACTTTTATTAATAAAAAAAAACTTTAAAAGGAAAGTTTTATGCATATTTGAATTTGTCAGCTGTAGGGATTCCTTTTTTTTTTTCAATAGCAATGAAGAGGCATATTAGAGCCATAGAACAGATTGTTCAGTGTTTTTTTCTGATTCCCAGAATCTATATGAGGACCGTCTGGGAAGAGACAAATTTATCTGAACTGCATTCTCATTCTCTGTTCTGATGTCTTTAAAAATATAGGGCTTCTTCAGACATAATTTAGTCTCAAAAGTTTAACTTAAATCTGCTAAATAACTGTAACCTTTCTGTAGCCCACACACAAACACTGCTTTCACACTTTTTTATCATCGTGATAAAAGCAGAGTTAGTGATCTATTCTACTCAACTATTGAAAAAAAATAACTCTGAAGACTCCATTTGTGAAAATGCCAAAAAGAAGGATGCGAATGTCGATGGATGGAGGCAATTCAGGGTTGCCATGGCAATATGATTCACACCATGCCTCACCCAGACCTTCCCCACGAGTTTCCATTGAGGCATCCACATGCTTGCAACAGATTTACTCATTTGGCAGCGAGATGCTACACACTGGAGCAACAACTACGTCACAAAGTAAAGAAGGGACCCGTGTCTTTGTTATCATGAGGTCAGTGTCTTCTTCTGCACCTTGGAGAGCATTACTCATGTTTGTAGGTCTTATGCAAGCAGGGCCACTGAACCCACCCTTTAACTGAAAATGTGGGGAAAGGGAAATCAGTAAAATTAGATTACTCCAATATGTTTCAGTCATTTTTAAACAAACCAATTCCTTCTCCAAAGTGTGACTTACACATCCCACCTGAAATCATTAATCATTAATTAAGCTCTCTGAAAAAAAACCCCAAAGTGGGCAAAGAGAGAGGATAAATAAAAAAGGTGGCCATGAAAAAATAAGTATGTTTGTTTAGTTTAGTCTGGGAATTCAAAAAGGGTAAGTAGAAATCTGGAAGTACTTTTGTATGATGTCCACCACGCAGTTCAGGGGTGCTCAAGCTGGCTCAGACCTGCTGGGAGCAAGCTGTTTATAGCTACACGGAAGTCATCTGTGGTAAAATTGTGAAATTCAGTTCAGGTCAACAGTTTAAATACATTCTTGTTGTGTGAAAGTCCCATCTATAAAAATACCAGGCTGTTAAGATCAGTGAGCTGAGATCAGTCTTGAAAATCTTAATTTGCAGACGATGTATTACTTTTCCTTTTGTTATAATGCATAATTGCCTTTCTGCGGAAGGCACTTCTGCTTGCTGTGAGAAAAAGCTCCTTGTCTCTAATAACTTAGTCTGGACACAGACAAAAATGTTTCTTCTATGTTAAAAACCTAGCAGCAGACACCATACATCCCAGATGGGAAACATCACCCATATATAAGGTTGTCTTCCCTGCAGGCAGATGTCAGGGGTGATGGCTCTTCTCAGATTAGGGGTCCAGAGCCTGTGCAGCTGCTTGCCCCTGGAGCCCACCTCCACCACACCAACCAACCCTTCACTCTGGTGCGTGTGGTCTCCAGACACCAGCGGTCTCGGGGATGAACCTATGGCCCCTTTGGTTTTGAGGGCTGGCACTCTCCTGCTGATCCCACGCTGGGGCAGAAAGTAATAACTCACTGCTGTCAAGCTGAGCGTGGCTGCCTGTCTGTAACGTTGGAAGAATTGGTATTCCACTTGATTTATACTTCCAACCAAGCTAATTAAGCAACAATTCAGGAGGAATCCATCATTGTGACAGACTTGTTGATTAACCATCCCACAAGCAAAGTCAAGGGTGTTTGATAGCCTGCAAAAAAAAAAATATCAGGTCAATAGGGAGAAAAACAATGATTTGGCCATAACACAGCAGTGACTATTATTTCCACAAGCAACAAGAAGCTTAATACATTTCAGAAACACAGGGGCCAACACTAAAAACAAAGGCAGCTTTGATCAGTGGGGTGTTAGATAAAGAGGGAGAAACTTCTAAATCTCATTTTTGTGTGATTAAGTTGTGCAGGCCAGCTTTATGGGGATGATACCCCTATTAAAGTTTGTGCACCTTCATCTGTGCTTGCCAGTTCTGAAATGTTAGTGCAATCCCCATGAGGTTTCTGGCATTTGTGGAAGCTCTGAGATTCATGCAATTATGATTATATCATCTCTAATTTTTTTGATTAAAATCAGTTTCTAATCCTCAGGGACACAAGTCTGAAAAGCCCTAAAGAGGATCTGCTATTAGGAATTGAAGAGATGGACCTCAAACAAATGCTTTATTTTTAAATCTTCGTGATGCTAAAACCCTCAAGAGGGTTAGAAGCAGGCAATGCAAAGAAGCAGAATCTGAATCAGATGAGATTAGTGATGCCAAACTCCCTGGAATTGAAGATAGGCTAAAGCTGATGAAATTAGGTAGGATCTAAGACAACCATTAGCATTAGAAGGACTTTGGTGCAGAAGTGGTGATGGCTGACGCTGCAAGCATAATCTCTGGATGTAGACCTTGAAGCCCTGCTGTTAACAGCCCTTCTCCTGGGACCCAGAGGTCCCGTGTCTGGTGTCTGTCTGGCAGAGGCTGTGTCCAAGTCATCTCAGGATGGACAGAGGAGGAAGCTCCTATGTGCTTTACCTACAGGGCCTGGTCTTGCAGATGTTCCCAGAGCATTCGGCCTGGATTAAGGCTTTCAGAGAAGCCTTAGAGGCTGTGGTTTTGGTGCCCATGCCCCAGTGAACTTATCCTGCCACTGTGGTATGGGAGACTGAGAGTGCCCATGGCCAGTTTTGGAGTAACTGGACCTCCCTCTCCACCTTTGTCTGTGCCTCAGCTCTCTCACAAAGAAACTTCTGCAATTTATGCAGAACAACTAAAATATTTTTCAAGCAAGAAAACCGTATTTTAAAATGGCACACATAACCTCATCCATGGTTGAAGGGGGGAAGGCTGGGTTTGAGCAACCCACTGGCCTGTGCGCTTTGTGACATGCACTAATGACTTTTTAATATTTTTTTCTTAGTGCGATCCATCTCTTGAAGCAGGCACGATCAAACGTGCCACACTACAGCAAATGGTGTGCAGAGCCACAGGCATCTCTCAGGCAAGGGTGCACCAGTAAGGGACTGGTATTTCTGTCTGCCTCGTTCAGGGCTGCCTGCAAACCCGGGAACGCTCGGCTCTTGCTGCTGCCTTCAGTGAGATGGTGACTCTTTCGCAAAAAAAGGTACCTGTCCTTCTCCCAGTCCCCCAGACTCAAGCAGACGGATTGGAAGCCTGTCAAGAGTGACCCTGCCCTGTGTTTAGGCAGCTCAGCAGGAGCACAGACAAATGTTGGGACCGTTTTACTTATGGGGGGATGCCAGCTTAATATGATATTAATTTAGTATTACCATGCTTAGCATTAACACTTGTCTTAAGGATCACTTTGCTGCAGGGCTGGAGCTGAAACGTGTTGCTTTTCCCTGGAAATTCCTTGCATGAAATATCTCCTTCTGCAAACCCTGGCTGTGCTCCTCGCACCCGGTTCCATCTTGTGATACCTGCACCTTTTCAGTCCCGGGACGTGGGATGCTCAGGCAGATCAAGGGCTCACCAGTCTTTCCAGAGCAGGTTTCCCGATGCCCTCTGCCAAGCTGGCCGGTTCCTCCCTGGATGCCTGCCACCAGCCCTGCCTGGGTCTGGTGTCCCCAGCCCACGGCGGCACTGAGGTCCATTTCTGCTGCATGGTAGTGACATCTAGAGGCTCCCTGGCCTGAGCTCCGGGCTCTCGCTGCTCACATGCTGCTGGCAGCACTTGGCAGGCAGAAACCTGCTCCTCACAAAGCCCCAGTGAAGCCCATTCAAACCCTAAGGATGAAGTACTGCAAGACTTAAATCCAAGCTCCTTCCCTCAGCCACAACGGGAAGGATCTTTGTTGTAGCACCCTCAGGAAATTTTATATATTCTTTCTGGGATCCCAAAGGTTTGAGGGAGTCAATCCCTGTCCCTTCCCCTGGGAGAGAGACAAACTGGTCCACGTGAGGCTGTTGTTGCCGATTAAGCAATACATACAGCTTTCCACTCAAGGAGATACCATTTCCTTGCTTTATATGCCATACATTAGGTTTGATGCCATCCAGCATCAAATGCAAAGCTGCCACAGAAACACCTCCGTAAGGGGGTAAATACATCATCTCTACAGGCTGAATTGTTCAACCAGTTGAGGAATGCATCTCCTGAAGCATTCCACGAGTTTCAGCTGAAATACCACAGAGACAGAGAGAGGTAGGGAATATTATTGCCCATATGAGGGGTATTCAGTAGAATGTGTGATGTTGTGATATGTGCTAGGGTGATATCACATAGGCATTGCGAGTCAGCAGAGTAGATTGCAAATGATCTTCTAGCTTGAAATCAGGGAGGGAGCAGCCCAGAGAAGTAGAGCTCTCCCACAATACAAAATTTGTGGGAAGATTGTGATGAAAAGCGAGAGGAATGGCTCACACCCATCCCGTGAGCTATCTCATGCTTGGAAACACTCAAGAGAAAAGTTAGGCCAGGCTTTCCCCGAGATCAAAAATCTCTGGGTGATAATGTGGGAAACCTCGAGAGGATGAGAGTAGGCAGAGAGACAGCAAGGTGATGCAGGAGCAGCATTTAAGGCACTGCGATGAAAACTGCTGTGCCTGATCCCTCACGGTGCCTGGGAGACGTTGAACACACCCCACTGGATGTCGGAGCTGAGATGAGGGGCTCTCAAACCAAGTTCACCTAATGAATGTGCACCAAAGTGTACACACACACCAAAGGCATTAAAGCATCCTAAACTGCTTGCGAGTGCCAGATTTGCTTTTCCAGAAACCTTCTTTTTCTCTTAGACACTAGCATAAAAGCTTCCCTTTTCATTATTATATCAGATGAAATACAAGGGATTTTTTTTTTTCCCCTCATTGGAAAAAAATAAAAATGCACAGTTTCAAGGCTGTAGGGCAAAAAGTAATCAGTAAGGGCCAGTGCAATGTTGCACTTCTGTGCTCCTCAGAAAACAAAGAAGATGAATTGGACACCTGACCCGAAGGCCACAGATGCCACTGATTTCCATTGCGGCCCCTTGGCCAAAGCCTTCCACTCCAGGCTGAAGATGTTAGGAAGCCAGAGGGAGAGCAACGTGCCATGGTGGACTCAAATGTGCTCTGCTGGGCTTTGCCAGCCAGGCACAGGGTGCACAGCCTCAGGAAATCCACACTGAGATCTTGGTCTGTCGGAAACACCAAGCCTTATTGATACCAGCTGAAGTCAACAGCAGTGGTCAGGCTTCCCATCAGACCTTTCATTGCAGCTTCCTCTCTGCAGCAGGTGCAGCACAAATACTTGAGTCCCAGCAAGTGGTGGTGAAGGAAGGTCTTGAAAGTTAAATGAGGCACTGTGAGCCTCCAGGAAAAGGTCAGACAAAATTTGATACTCAGCTTTATAGCTTCTGTACCATCTACTATTTGATTTATCATTGAAGGCAGCACAGGGGAATTTTGGACTTTTAAAGGGTCTTTGTAAAACTCAGCATTTCAAACAGCTCACTTAGGTGTTGACTGTGGGCTGGGGAGGAGTTGTCATCGTTTCTCCTTCCCAGGAGGAGGCATCAGAAACTCTCCCTGAACTTTAATGAGGCAGTAGGACACTCCATGGCATGGCTGAAACAAAGGAAGCAGACCAAAGGAGGATAAAGTTGGGCACGTATGGGCTAGGATTGGGCCTGCCTGCAAAGGCAGCAATTTCTGTGCCACCACACGAGGTTGCCTGGTGCAAATACCGACCCTTCCAGCACACATGCAAGCCAAAGGTGGCAACAGAGATGCTCCAGGGAGGTTTCTGTGGCTTCCTGCCCTGAAAACAAATCATGGGGACTTCTGAAATGCACTTCACACCAGGCATTGAAGCAGGATTCTCATAGAGGGGGTGTGGATGCTCCATCCCTGGAGGTGTTCAAGGCTGGATGGGGCTTTGAGCAACCTGGTCTGGTGGGAGGTGTCCCTGCCCATGGCAGGGGGTTGGAACTGGAGGATCTTTAAGGTCCCTTCCAACTCTAACCATTCTATGATTCTAAGAGTTATTTACTTCTCTACTCTCACAGTGAGTGAGCAAAATAACCAAAGGGGGAAGTATTTCCAAAACTCCATTTTACTTTTGACTGGGCAATGGGAGAGCCTTTAGAAAGCCCTGAGGCTAAAGTGTAACCAGTGGCAGAAAGCCAGCGGTAGAAATTTTTAAGTCATTAACAGATTGTTTCTCTTTTTTGACAAGGTATGCTCTGATGAGATGAATACTTCATTAATCCAGGGATGTGCCCAGTCATGTATAATACAGGAGTTCAGACAGATGGAGCACAATGTTCTCCTCTGGCATGCGGACCTGAAGCAGTGAGGTCTGGATAGGGATGATGATAGGTACCTGGATTATGGTGGGATCCATCCTGGGGCAGTTCAGAAGGACATACCAGCAGAATTGATTTGGGGACATGTAGGGTGGGAGAAGTCATCAGCTCTTACCAAGTCATTTGAGTGCTGCTCAGTGGCAGTGTTTTATGAATCCAAATAAATGTTTACCAACTGCTTTTGCAGATCCTCCTGCACCCATTCGTTGGAGAAACAGGCAAGCTTGAAACTGTCTTCCTGCAAAAACAATGAAGACATGCAAAACTTTGGCAAGTTGAAGTTTCCTGGGCCAAAATACTTGAACAAACTTCATTATTCCCCTGTGAAATGGACAGACTGGAAAAGAAATTCTGAGGGACAACTCAGTTGTAAGCCTGCTGATATGGAGGCACTTCCCCAAGACTCATCTCATCTTAATTTGTCATTTAAGGTATGTGTTTTAACTGCTTTATTATTAGGGATCAGAATTTAACTCATTTACAGTATATTCCTTCCTCTTAAAACCCTGTTTCTCTGGTTCTCACCGCTGCGAAATTTAAGCATAGGAACTTATTTGAGGAGATGATTATTTAAATAAGGGGATGTTTGTCCATCTCCAAACAGGAGCAGCCTCCAGGGCAGAAGAGCGTCCCGCAGTTTCAGACGTGAGCTGCAGATGGCAGGATTGAACTGCGGACTTGTTTCAACACCAGAACTCATTTGCTCTCCCAACCAGCAAAGCAAGTACTTTCAATCAAGAGAGCAAGGTACGTGCAGCATCTTGTAGGTGAGACCCATGATACGAGGCCAGCACACAGCTTGCTTTGGAGATGTTAACCTCCTCCTGTGAAATAGAGTCTGTTTCTCTGCAAACACGCAGGCTCACGGCTGGTGGTGGTGGTGCTGGGGTTGCTCTGAGGGTGCTGCACAGAAAAATGTACAGAGAAAAGCGCTGAAGACAATCAAAGTTTCAGGGAAGCTCCTGGGTTGAGGAATCATTAAATAGATTGGGATATCTTAGCCTGGAAAAGGGATGTCTACACTGATGGTTGAGAGCAGGTGCATAAGAAAGAGTGTTCATTGTCTCTGTAACACCGAGACCAGGAGCGGCAAATAAATCATTTGCTGGTGTGTTCAAACAGGCAGAAGGAGGTATTGCTTTACACAGCCTGGAAATAGCAGGGCTTGTCTCTGCTGACACTGTGGCTGCCAAGCCCTCGTGGCACTTTGAAAAGCAATTGGACAACTTCATGGGAGAAGAATCAGCTGAAGGCTACCATGCTCAAAAATATCTCCTCGGGTTCATAAGGAACCTGGTCCCTGTGGTTGTACCTTCCTGAGGAGGATGAGAAGGGCTAGGAGGCAGGAGGCTGTGCTAATGGCCCTCTCAGCTGGTCTGATACAGCACTTTCTATGGTCTTGGCCCAGGTATCCAGGTCAGAGGGTACTGTGAGATACGCAGCTTTTACTTCCAAAAGACTTTTTCCAGGAGGAAACTT
Source organism: Tringa solitaria (assembly GCA_026413425.1). Lineage (NCBI taxonomy): Eukaryota > Metazoa > Chordata > Aves > Charadriiformes > Scolopacidae > Tringa > Tringa solitaria. Next base: position 12,034,468 of record JAOXJM010000023.1, on the reverse strand, counting down.
GAGCCTGTGACCCAGCTATGTTGCACAAGCTCTGACTCTAGAAGATCCAAACACATTTAAAAAAAAAAAAAATATATATCTTGACCTTTAAGCCTGTTTTGAAGGTGAGAAGGTGGGACTGATTCTTGGCCCTGGGTGTCCAAAGGTATGGGATGGCAGGGTTGCACCATCTCCTTGAGCTTCTCCATTTGCACTCAACTCAAGTCAGTGGTGAATGGCGGGGTGAGTCCCTGGGGTTGGGACTGCCATGCTTTAGAGCATAACTGTTTGGTAGGCAGACTTTGGGCCCGTTTCTCACCTACAACTCATCCATAGGCCAGGCCCTTGCTATTTTGGGTTGCTGCCTCTCTTCCACCATCTGTGGGGGAGCAGGCTGTTCTGCTCTCTGCTGTGAATGACACATTTTTGGTGGGAGTGTGATGGGAACAAGCACTTTTGTTTGTCTGTGTCCCCTGCAGCTGGGGAGCACAGAACAAGGCTGGAACGAGCAAACCCTGGGTTCAGCCTGGCTCTCCTACCAAGAGGTCTAATGGATCTGGAGCTGTGTGATGACGAGGGCAAGCAGGAGTTGGAGGGAAAGTGGGATCAGGCCAGGCCAACCCGGTGACCTGCACCATCCCATAGCTGACTCTTGCAGTTATGACATCCGAGTTAGAGTCTTTCTCAAATCTTGTTTTCCCTTTGAGGAAAAACAACTCTTTTCCCATTTTAATTAGGCTTAATTGGCAATATGGGAACAGCCCTAATTCATAGCCATTTCCTGGCAGCGCTGGATTTTTGCATTGCTTAAATAGCAGCCAGCGCTCTGCTGTAAGCGTGGTGGGGGTGGTGGCAGCAGAAGACATTAAAGCCAACAGAGAAGGAATGGTGGGATCTCAGTACCACGCTCTAGCTGGGAATACTGGTCTTAACAACCGGATAATGCAAAACGCTGATCAGCAATCACTCAGGTGCATTGGCTTCTTTTGACATCACCCAAACAAGCTTTTAAACTGGTTTTGTGGACTTTTAAACTGAAAGAGGGGAGATTTAGTCTAGATATTAGGAAGAAATTCTTTCCTGTGAGGGTAGTGAGGCACTGGAACAGGT
>JAOXJM010000023.1:11997996-12009223 GCA_026413425.1 Tringa solitaria | reverse complement strand
AGCAACCTGGTCTGGTGGGAGGTGTCCCTGCCCATGGCAGGGGGTTGGAACTGGAAGATCTTTAAGGTCCCTTCCAACCTGAACCATTCTATGATTCTATGAAAGCCGGGTTCATTTCCCAGCTGGATGTGTCAGAGCATTTGGCAGATGGGGGGCAGCCAAAGGACTTTATACCCAGGGGTGCAATGGTTTGTCGCTGGAAAAGGCACCCGGGTTGGTTCATAGAGCAACAAAAGCACCCAACTGCACGCTGTGTCAGTACAGAAGCTTTAAAAGGCCACGTGCCTTGGTATCAAACAGCACGACTTCAGTAGCGTCGGGCTGCTTTCTTAAGACATGAACATCCAGTAACTGTAGGACCTAGGTGTGACTGTGATGGCCGAGTGGCAAAATACTGAATAATCATTAAATAAATCATTCAAAGTACAGTACGAAGCACTTATTAATAGACTCGACTAACGCACGCAGAGGTGGGGGTTTTGTGCAGTGATTTTTCACCCTTGGTTCCTTCTGGCACTTGCAGCAAGAGCCCCACGGACAGGACCCAGCAAAACCACGTCCGCCCCACGTCAGGAGGTTTCTCTCCTTGAGAAACATTCAGGGATCGACTAATCACGAACCAGTGAAAGCCTCATATTATTTGGAAAGAGAAGTGGCCGCTTCCATCAAATGAAGGCACCGCTTGCCACCGGTTTGGCGTGGCTCAGCTGGGCTGGCCGTGAGCAGCACCGTGATGGCAAAGGGATGACAGCTTGAGTGATATTTATGACAAGGACTGTTCCACCTGTATTTGTTGTTCCTGCTGCGCAAGCTTCCAGCGTGTCCTGTGACAACTTTAATAGCTTTTATGCAACAGCTAAGGATGAGAAAGCTAATTAAAGATTAGGTATTCAACCTCCCTGGTTTTATTCCTGTCTTTATCTAATAGCCAACGGTCTGATCCCTTCCAGCATCCCCTAGGACCAGCTCCAGGCTGAAGCGGGGCAGAAGGCTGGTCCCAGAGCAAGGGGCTCTGCTCTGGCCTCCACAGAAGCAAATAGCTGGGCTTTTGTTCCTGGACCACCCCTCTCCTGACGTGCTGTGGCCTGCCACCAGGCTGAGGAAAAGGACAACTGTGACCAAACAGGACTCTCAGGGAGCTGGAGCCCCTTTTCACCCCCCAGTAGTGGTTGGTGGCACAGTGTGGTGTGTGTCCCCAGCAGCAGTGCACCCCCAGGAGGTGTCCCCAGTCCCGCTGAACCACCTGGGAAGCAGAAGGTGCTTGAGGTGTCAGACCTGACAGCAGTGCCCAAACTGCCTTTGCCCCAAGGTCTGTGTCCCACCCGAGGTCCAAACTAGGTCTGGGGTCTGTCCCAGCCTGTAGCAGAGGACAACGAGCCCCACTGCTCCTTGTCCGCAACGTTCTCCTCTACCTCCCGGCCTTAAATGATGCAGAAAGTCTGCTAAGGACTCTCCTGCTGGAAGGACTCAGCAAGAAGCAGCTAATGCAACCTCTCCTGCTCATCCACGCTACTCATGTCCAACGGATAATAAAACCACAGGCTCCTTTCTCATTAATCCCTAATTAGGCTCTCTTCTCACTTACACAGCACTTTCTGTCATTAGCGGAGGAAAGCTGAGAGCCTGCCTTTAACCTTCACGTGTTGCGAGGAGGCAGAAGACCCGAGCACCTTGCTGTGATCTTACGTAAAACATCTCGCGCTCGCTCCCGGGGGGCCTCCTGGAAAAGACTCCCCCCGCCTTTCCCCAGCGAGGTCGGGAAAGCAAAGCCTCTGGAGGAGCACAGCGTCTGCAGCGAGGAGGCTGGAGGTGTCACACACTTGACCACTGATTGACCGCAAGCGCCTCTATCCCGTTATCCCTGACATTTCCCTTCCCTTCGGGTTCGGCGTTAATCAACATCCGTTCCTCCCGCTCCTAACGAGACACCCGGCAGCTCAAGAAGGAGGCAAAGAAATAGTGCAGGGGATGGCAGAGGGCAGAACCAGGCGGTGATGTTAGTGCTGGGTCACGGCTCTGCAGAGATCAGCGCCCAGTGTCACCTCCTGCAGCATCTTCTTGAGCTCTTGTACCCTGCAGCCTCTCAGCTGCCTCTGCTGGGTGTTGCCCTGCGGATGCAGGAGCAAGATGGAGAGAGAAATTTAGAGAAGAGGGTGCTGACCCCCAAAACCATCAATCACACTCACGCCGGCCCCTGTGCGCCCACCTCTCCCCTGCAGCCCGGCGTGAAGAACCTCAGAAGGGGCAAACACCCTTCCTTCTTCTCCTGAGGGCAGCGATGCCTACCTGAGAAAAGGCAGGTGGACTTCTGCTCAAACTCCTCCTCTCGGTCTCCTGCACATCCCACCACCAGAGATAACAGTCACCCCCCCCAGATGAAGAACTCCAGAAAAAGGGATGACAAACCCTACGGAGGCCGGGAAATTGGACAACCTTGTACCCGTCGTGTTGAACCGCAAAGGAGGTGTCTGGGGCAGCCGGAGGGTGAAAGCTTTGGCCCCCGTTACTATTACGTTCTGTAATGGCAGGTAGGACAGAAAAATCTATTTTTTCATTGCACATTTGAGCTCCGAATGCAAAGGAAAAAGAGAAAAACAAATGTGCCAACCATCTTTTCAGAGAGACAAGTCGCTCAGTACAGACCTCGGCTCATTGTGACTTTTGAGGAGCGATCTGAAGGCTCTGAGCATCCGTAGACATTGCAAATGTCACCTCCGGCTGCAGAAGATGCTACCAGGGTCTCCTGTGGTTTCTCGTGGTCTTTCTGACACGTGCTACCTGCTGGAGACCCGGGTGGTTCTGCGAGGGCTGCTGCGGGGCACAGCAGTCACAGCAAGGCTATTCCCCTCGTTTAGCTAATGAGGTGCATGACAGCTCCCAAGACACACAGCCCTTGGCTGCCCACACTGGATTAGCATTCGAAGAACAGAGAGGGAAATCGCGGAGCCTGTGATCTAAGTTACGTTAAAGACAGGTCCCTCTGAGAACGGGAACCGTGTCATGGATCATTTCTGTGTCAGTAGTTAACACAGGTGGTCACAGGAGATAGCTACAAAGGGGGACTTACCTCTGTATCGCCACCTCAGACGTTCTTTCAAGCCACAGCTGTTTCTTAGAAGACTGAGGGATCTGATTAATGCTTATCAATACCTAAAGGGTGGGTGTCAAGAGGATGGAGCCAGTCTTTTTTCAGTGGTGTCCAGTGACAGGACAAGACGTAATGGGCACAAACTGGAACTTTTGAAGTTCCACCCAAATATGAGGAGGAGCTTCTTTCCTTTGAGGGTGGCAGAGACCTGCAAGAGACTGTCCAGAGAGGTGGTGAAGCTCTGCAGACATTCAAAACCTGCCTGGACACGTTCCTGTGCAACCTGCTCTGGGGGGACCTGCTCTGGCAAGGGGTTGGACTAGATGATCTCCAGAGGTCCCTTCCAACCCCTACAATTCTGTGATTCTGTAAGCAATACGGAGTAAGCAGCAGAGCAAGACTAAAATGGAGCTGCAGCTCTTGCACACTCATAAGGTTTCCCCATCTCTTTACACGAGGAGGCCAGATGGGAGGGTAGAGCCATCCAACCCTTTCCAACCTCCCACAGGAAGAAGGGAGATGAGACGTACCACCCCAACAGCCACAAACCATGGGTTGAGCACCCAAAATGATGCCACTCTGCCCAAGACAGACAGCCATGTGACTGAAGACAAGGTCTGTGCCTGACGGGTACATTCAGAATATGTCACACAGCAGAAAGAAAAAATGGCAAAATTCGACACGTGCAATGCTTCAGGTCTTTATTGTTGCTGTAGAGTAACCGGTACATGGTTAAAACATTCTAATATAATCAGTGAACTCTGAAAACTAAGGCTTTCTGTAGGTTTGTAGTATCCTGGTGTTTCCTTTCGCACAGTGTACATACAAAATCAAGTTATAAAAAGACGGCTCTTTTTTTAAACAACAGAATGATGCAATGCACAGAACAAGGAACTACGTTTCCTATGATAAAGACAACACCTCACAGACCAGCTTCGGGCCCTGCAGCTTTTGAAGCCGAGAGAGAAATGCCTCGGTCTGAACTCCTGCAACCCAGACAAGCCTGATGGCAAACACGGGACGGCAGGATTTCAACCTCCTGCGCTGAGCAGAGAGAGAGAAACCCCCCGAGGCTAATGAGGAAACCATTTGATTAAGCCAACGAGAGCAGCATCCTTAAAGCACGTCATTCATCTCAAATGGGGTGAGCAAGACCTGTAGGTCCCACAGACAAGAGCAGTCACTGCTGGGACCACGGGAGAAGGTGAGCGGTGACAAACTCTGTGCTAATGAGTGAGACGGGTCTCGGTGCCTTGCCTCCCCTCGAAGAGGAGGGTGTGTGATTCCTGGAGAACTAGCACCTTGCACCCCACCAGCATCGAAAACATTTCAAAGTGATTTACCCAGCACAGAATCATAAGAATTATTTAGGTGAGAAAAGACCTTTCAGGTCAAAGTCCAACCATAAACTTAACACTTCCAAGTTCTCAACAAAACCATGTGCCTAAGTGACACCTTAGTGTACTCTGAATAAAGAAACAGGGCAATAACAAAATAGTCTCCAAAAAATCTGTATATTAGAAACTTTTGAGTAAAAAGCTACATTTTGACCAAAGAGGAAAAAAAAGCATTTGCAGCAAGATCTTCCCCCAGCTCCTTAACCATGTTCTAAACAAAGAATCTTCTATACCCACAAAGCTTTTTCTTTTTATTCCATTTTTACCCGTCTTGCATTTCTAATTGAGTGGGAAAACGAGGCACGTAATCTGAACATCTACATCCATCACCAAGCCAACCCCCTTCCTCTTGACTGCTCCCTCACCACACGCTGCCCTGCACGGCGGAGTCAGGCACTGCAAACCTGGCATTTGCAGCTGACAAGGACATTATTCTTTCTCTTCAGCCCAAGTACATGGGAGAGGAGGATGAATTACAGATTTACCATTTTTTCACCACATCACAGTAGGTTCCAGCTGGGAGAAAACCTCTCGGAAGGGTCAGCTATGGGATTGCATTTGATTTCATTTTCTGAGCCCAACGCTAATCACACACAGACATAAAATCCTTCACTGCTCACCAAGACTCACATTGATGTTTCTGATAACATCTGATGACACCACAAAGTTCTCTGAAGGACTGGAAAAAAAGCAAAGCTGGTATTTATGTTGCCAACGTATGTCACCTGTCCTCTGAAGTCACTCCTGAAGACTACGTTAAGGCTATTGGAGTAGGGTGGCCATGGTCTCTCCTGGTGTGAAAGCACAGCCCTGGCTCAGGACAGATCAGAAGAACCCTTTAGCTCTCTACATCAACCATAAATGAGGTTTTTTAGGTTTTTCCCTTGTGACTAGTTACCTGGATGTGCAGGGAACTGCACCGAAGCAAAGAATTAGACAAAGAAAAATGAGGCTGTGTAGATTTAAGATGTAACCATGCCTTTTATATCACAGAATTACATTTTAAAAAGTCCTCAGGGTGCAGAAAGGATCTCTTTCCACTTGTGACAATGAAACACCAGTTGTCAGTCTTCAGGTACTCAAATATAAATATGAAAAAATCATTAAGAAACATAACCCTAAATATAAACCTAGTTTTATTTGTTTTTAAGAAAAAAGGGATTAAAAAAATTAGAGTAAAATAGATGGCTTCAAGTACTTTCCGCATAAGAAACGATTAGTTCTTATAAGCATAGATTAAAAAACACCTGTCACCTTGCAAGGGACAGTTGAATAGAGGCTGGTGATTCGTTTGGAAAATGGCCTTTGATACAAACACATTAGACAACATGTTGATAGTGCTGTACTTTAGAAGAAAACAGATGTGTCTACCACGCTGACCCAACGCTTCAGGTATTCAGCGCAATACAAGATACATTTTGCACCCTGTACTTCCACATTTCGTGGCAACGTCACGCAACGTATGGAGCCAGGCCATATAGGGTTAGCTTAAACAAGCCTTCATGCAATAAACAACAAATATTTAGTAAATCAGGAAGGTTTTGCAGCGACACAGTTGACTGAGTGGTCTAACATTCTTGAGGTTGAAAAATCAAATCTAACGTGAAGTGTCTCCTAAGTGCTGGCAATGTTTATGTCTTTTACTATGTGACCACGAACATTACTTGCATTATATACGACAAGGAACACAACTGAAAGTGCCTTGTCCGAGATTAAGCCTTCAGCTTTCCCGAATGTCACGAAAATAAGGGAAAGTGTTATAGCGGGTGCCCCAAAAGAACCCCCCTCAAAATTCTGGAGGAGGCTGGAAAAGTAACGATGTCATCAGGAATCAAAGAAAATACTGCAAAGGGAAGATGTAGCTCAATTTCCCTGTGCTGTGACAGGCTGAAACCCATCTCTCGTACTCATAAGGAGACAACCATTGCGTCAGATGCATTTCAGCAGGTCTGGCTGATATGCACAGGGCAAGCAGTCTTCCTGCTTATCTATATGGACACTTGAAATGTCTAAGGAAGCAATGTGAAAACCAAAATAAATGCTAAAAAAAAAATATATATATATCTCTTACCTACTCTGAAAAATAAATAAAATGTTTTCAGTCAAATAACGTCTACAAAGAGACCTTTTTGAAAAACATTTGCCAGCTACTCAGAGACAGACACTTATTTTTGCCTCTACCAGAAAAAAAATCACCAATAAACCAACAAAAAACTAGCTCTCCTGCCCCACAGCTCTGCATACTACAGCAGAAACAAGTCTCCTACAGCTAACAGGGAGACCAAACCAGGATGAAACAGTGATAAATCAAAATTTAGCTGCATAGGTCTATTAAATAATCAGTGAAGACTTAAAGGGAGGCAGAGCCAGCACTGTTTTCTATCCTACAACACAAGACTGCAAGGTTTGAAAATCCTCCTGGTTGACCAACAGCGGTAGGTTCAGTAGTGTTTGAAAAAGCGTATGTGAAAATGTGATTTTAAAACAGGCTTGTGCATTTGAAAGAGAGAGAGAAAAAAAAAAAAGAGAACAACTCGTCCTCCAGCTTCCACCTACCATCAAAACATTGTTAAACTTACCAGCTTCCCAAATCCGGTGCTCACTTTATGACAACGTGATTATACAGAAACCATACTTCTGTCTCTTTTAGCCGGACAGTTGGGGTTTCTACGTGAAAGTTCAGTGCATGTCACATTTATTAATGTCCTTACGATTGTTCAATAATCCAGCAATTTGTTTCTTAATTACAGCAGAATGCAGTTGGTAGCTGCTTGCGAGAGCAATGTTGACGTTACATTCAGAGATAAAACCTACCATTTTCACGTGTAGCAATAACTAACATTTTTCTTTCTTTTCACAGAATCGAGTGCAAATGTCTAACAATGGTGATAATAAAAGACAATTCTCATGCAAAAATTCTTCCCTGTGCATAAAATTTGCAGGCCATCTCCAAACCACCCATTTTTACGCCTTCCTCTACCCTGGAGCTAATTGGTTTTAATTTTCATGCCGTGAAATTTCTGCCGGTTTTTAAAATACCGATGGCAAGCGAGTTCAATTAGTTCCAGCCCGCCGAATATCTTTTGCTGGGCAACGAAAAAGACGATCATGGCTGCAAAATACCACCGTGCCAAGCTGTAGAGGTACAGCAGTGCGAGCATACCCGGTGGGAATACGGTCCAATACAGGAGGGAGATGCATTTCACCGCCAGGACCCTGAGCTCGGATTTACATGGTGGGATAATGCTTTGCCCCGTCGCGCTGAAGCATCTTCCACCTTCATAGAAACGTCGGAGTCTCTCCTCTTTCTCTTCCCAACGCTGCCGGCACCAAAGCTGCAGCTCCTCCTTAGAAGTGGGCACTGTCTCTATGGGGTATCTCTGGACATGGAAGTGAATCTCCTTTGGGAAGTTGCCATTCAAAAGGTGCTTCTCTGTCTGAGGAATGTTTTGGGGGTACGCCACAGTTATGTCATGGATAGCATCAAGATTGTCACCTAGAAGACACGTTTGGGGAAAAAAAGATCAATGGCAACGATCAGAACCCAATTCACTTCAAGGCATGACTGAAAACTGTCCAAACTATGGCAGAAACCCCAAAGATACGTTATCTATGCAGTTTTTTATCTGCCAGAATCTCTAAAGAAAGGTCAGTCTTTTCCCAATCATTACCTGCTCTGAATCTGCGCAGAAAATGTCGGCAAGAAAATTATACGCAATACAAAGTAACAGAGAATTGCAACACACTAAGAGGATAAAGTAAAATTTAAAGGAGAGAAGATGCGCATCTGGTCTTGGATAAAGAGCAGAGTACATGAGACTAATCTTCAGTCATTCACACCTGTGCTGCAAGCTGAAATTGCTTTTAACTCACGAGATACAACTCAGTGTACGTTGCTGTGAACGCTGATTCAGCTCGATCTGGAGCAAGCAGCACAGGCAACCCTAATTTGCTGAAGATTGAGAAAACGTACGTGAAACATAGACCAGCTAAATACCAGGAGCTCATTAAATCTGGGGTATCTCACAAAGGATGAGGAGTAACTCTGGAGCTCAGTCACCTTTGCAGAGTACTCCAGTTAACACCATTCCTTCAAATCTGGCCAGCCAGTACTGTAAGGAGGTGAGCTGCTCCTTACTGCACTCCGGATCTGGTAAAGGCAAAGTACAGCATAACGGTACCGCAGAAGCCCAGCTTTAAGTAAACCACATATAGTTAGTTATTTGGGTAAAGTGAGTACAGTTAACCATTTAAAAAGCAACTGAAGATTACAAATGCAAGGGAATATTGACGAAAACCCCTCTACTCTTCATTACCGTGCCTGATTGAGCTGACACACTTGAAAGGATACCAGTGTTGCCAAGGTGGGCTTTGCTACCGCATCTTTGTATTAAGCGTTTTTTACATTTTTGCACTTTTCTAAATGCCCTCTTTATCCCCCGGCCTCTGACCAGACATTCTTTTCAGATTTCATAAAGTAAATTCTGCTAGTGTAAAACCGATCTAAAAATAGACGCCTGGTGCACTGGATGTTGCATAACTGTTAAGTTCTGCCAGCAGTGATTTATCCCGCTGTTTTTATTTGGCTGCCTGGCTCGGGGCAAGATAGAATTGGAGACTAAAAGCTGTCTCCAGTTGCAGAGACTGAAGATTTTTTTTGTTCTCATAGATGATGTCACTTCTTGCAGAGATGATCAAAACCTACTCTTCAGCCCCGCTCCCCCTTTTCGTTTGCTCCCCTTCCCTGGCATTTTGGCTTTCCTCAGAGCTCTAAAAATGACAGGGACAGAATAGAAAGTTACTTTAAAAGGCCATGTTCAAAATGATGTATCTAAAGTTCAACTCCAAATATCACAAGAGGGGGGAAAAACCCCATTCAGCCTTTCAGGGTATTTTATAACCATGCTGTCTTATAGTGATCTCTTTCGGACAGTTTCGTGGTAGGTTACTTGGTTTTTTTGAAAGCTATATATAGTTCCTAGGAGGTCTACTGGAGCAAAACTCAATACTGCAGCTTTTGTCTAGCAACAGGATCACATCCTATCTCAGCAGAGCATCACTGTATTCTGCACAAGTGAAACCTTTCAGATCCCCCTCCAACAGATGCCAAAATTGAATGTCATAGAAACCCTGCCCATTCAAAGGGAAGCAATAGCCAGGCTGCTGCACCTTAGCACAAAGTATTTTCATTTTGAGAACACCTCGCATTTATTTTTCCTCCCCTTACTCCAAATATTTCTGCCATCAGGAGGAGTTACAGTCACCCTCCATGACAGACATGCCCTGGTTCCTGGCCCAGCCAGGGCTGCTACATACGCCTCTAAGAGATCCCCATCTCTTAAAATCTTCCTCTTGATCCTCCATAGCTCCCCAGGTCTCTGTGGCACGTAACATCTATGCTATTTACCTCGAGAGGGAGGGCAGAAAAGTTCAGCCTTCCTGAGATCCTTGCACTAAAAAAAAAAAGCCTTCTATGAAAAGAGTTTTTGGCTACACGAATTTTTCACACCCCCCCACAGTCATTTGTGTCTTTGCAGCTAAACAGTCGGTCTGCCATAACATGCAAATGTTCCTGAAAAAAATCAAGGCTTTCCACATAAGGATCACTGACATACAGACCACAGACAATAAATCATCAGATTTGCTTGAGACACAGATTTTCCAACTCCGTGCAAGCATTGGACTGGCAGGACTTGGCAGGACTCCCTGCACCCACACAGCTGGGCTGATCCCTTCAGCACAGGGATGTATTTCTGCCTGTGAATTCCTCATCACAAACAGGGAAGCCTCTGCTCCTCACCTATGGATCCATAGCACCCCCAGACAGATACCTTCCCACAGGGCTTCACGCCAGGCTGTAGAAGGTCTACACTACACTATGGCTTATAAATTAGTTACCCAGAACAAAGCCCAAAGAGCTGCATACAGGAGGGTGGACGTTACTCTTCCTGCATTACAAATGGGAAACTGAGGCAAAGGATGATTACGTGAACTGAACATTGTGTCCAACCTGAGCCAGTATCTCCTAATTCCCAGCTATGAGGTTCACCTATTAAAGCGTTTTTTACGCAAGAAGAAATGAAACTTCAAAGGTAGATTTAGCATATCTGAAAGCACAGAAACATCAGAAAGAGAGAAGGCCAGAATACTGGGTTTCATGTGCAAGAGGATTAGAGCCTTTCTCAACAGGACCCTTGTTTAGGTCATACATATTTAAAAACTCCACACAAATGGCAGCCTGAAGCTTTAATTCCCTGGCAAGGCAAGCATGTAGAAAGGACCAGCTTCAATCAGTTTTTTACAGCTGCTGAAAGAAGCGTGCCCTGCTAGTCTTCCATACGGTAAAGCGGTAGGATCCACACTGCACCCTTGAACAAAAAAGGTTCTGTATATTCTCTGCTGATTTATCAATGACATCTTTTAATATGGACAGGGTCAATGCATATCTGCCAAACATGTGATGAAAGACTCTGTGAAAAACAAGAAAAGTTACTGCAGCAGATGAAAGTCCCCTCTACTCTGCTCTGGTGAGACCCCATCTGGAGTACTGTGTCCAGCTCTGGAGCCCTCAGCTCCAGAGGAGGCCACAAAGATGCTCAGTGCACTGGAGCACCTCTCCTACGAGGACAGGCTGAGAGAGTTGGGGATGTTCAGCCTGGAGAAGAGAAGGCTCCAGAGAGACCTTAAAGCCCCTTCCAGTCCCTAAAGGGGCTACAGGAGAGATGGGGAGGGACTCTTGATC
>JAOXJM010000023.1:11976349-11987894 GCA_026413425.1 Tringa solitaria | reverse complement strand
CCATCCAGCCTGGCCTTGAACCCCTCCAGGGATGGGGCATCCACAACTTCTTTGGAAACTCAGTTATGTTTAGTTGGTGATGTGAGAACGGCTGTACCAACTGAAGCTGTCATGACAGTGCCACAAAAAAAAAAAAGCACGTGTGAAAACTGCATCACGGCCTTGCAGATGAATGAGGGATTACAGTCATTTTAAATGCACAGCAGCAAAAAGATCTGTCTCTAGAAATAAAATGATTTGCTAATGGTTTTGTTCCAACTACGGCTCTTCATAGGGATGCTTAGAAAAATTATACTAAAGTCAATCCTTTGAATGAAAATGAGCAAAGACTGCTGAGAGCGCCTGCACAGTCATTCCTGTGCCCAGATGGAAGTGGAATTCTGGGCATCCATCTTGTACTTCCTCATGTGCGACGCTGTCAGTCTGCTAGCCTGAGAAGTGAAAACTGAAATTCTACCTCAAGGACAGCAAGAGAGTCAGATAGGGGCCAGTGGTTCATCTTCGGATCTGGTCTCGGTATGACAAGAACAGGGTTGGGAGAGACCGCTTAATCCAATGCACAGTGGCCCAAGACTGAGCCAAATGCATTGCTCTGCTCGGGGCAAATCAGACCAGGTTTAGGTTCATAATCTGTGCACGGTGCCTTCACCTTAAAGGCAAGGGTCGCAGCCGTCTGCTGGGTTTTCATACAGAGCAGCAGGCAACCCCATGCCGGCAGCTGAAGCCACAGATGAGAAAATGTTGTAAATCCTCGCTGTGCAGGCCTCTTTGAAGAGAAGTCTAAAATTGGTTTCCTGAAAATATCTGCTATAAACTTCCCTCTCTGAGCTCGGACCACTTAACTCCATTGGCATGGTGTGCTAGAAAGCTCTGAGAGCAGTCATTACTAATGTTTTTAACATTGCTTTTTGACACAAATATGAATATGTACATAACTAAACCACAATGAATAAAATCAACTTAGGCAGTTCAGTTTATTTCATAGGAATTACAGAAACAAATCAACTGCAAGTTAGAAACTCCATTGTTGTCAGCACACAATTGTTTTCCTTAAATATTTTAACTCGGGAAAAATGAAGCCCCCTAAATTTCACACGGTGCATTGAGAGGACAATGCTTAATTAAGGGGAGAAACTATTTATCATAGCAGAAAATCCTTTTGAATTCTGTTTTCCATAAATACAGTTTGCTATATCTAACACACATTTGAGTTCAGAAACACTTTTCCTCAAAACCACCTGAACAACAACTCAGCACATGGCTCCCCCAGGGGCTTACCGTTGAAAACACAAAAGGCATTGTGTAGTCCTAGTTCCAGGACCTCCTCCACTGGGAGATCCTGAGGTGCACAAGGACAGCAGAGACTGGAAACACTCCTAACAGTAGCACATCCCAGAAAACTCCATGTTCCTTGGTGGTACCTTGTTATTTTCCTTCAAGTGTACATAACACCGTTCACTACACTCAACATCCAGCCTCATCACTCTCAACATACTGTCTCAGTGACCATGAACAAGCTAGTCACCATCCGCACAGACTTTAGGAGAAGACTGCTGTCCTCACTCATGTTTGGTCTATGGACACAAACAACTGTGGAGAGCTTCAGCCAGGAAGGAAAAGTACAGGAGCCCTCCCAACCACAAGTAAATGCACAAACACCTCTGCTCTAGGGGAGTGAGAGTCAGGGAAGAAACCTGGGCCAGGGCTGGTGGAAAGCTCTGAACTGCTTGCAGGAAAGCTTTGCCACAGTACAGCACATCATCTTCATCAGTCAGGAGCAACTGGGTGTCTCTCATTTTCCATCCCAGTGGGGAGGAAAAAGACTGTCCTTAGAAATGGGAACAAAGAAGTTGCCACTGGTTCACACAGTGGGTCAACAACGGCAGAGAGAGAGTTCAAGTTTATCTGAAGAGCGTAATTTCTCATCTGAGGAACAGTTAAAGTTAGACTTTTGGATAGCTGCAGAATGATGAGCTGCCAATTGATCCTTCACAAAGAAATGACGGGGCGATGGCAAATCAAGTGTACCTTGGCTGAGTTCAAGGACGGCTCAGCTCTAAGGGGCAGTTCTGGTGAAAACCTTTCTCTCTGTGGGCAAACACAAGCAAAGGAGAACTCCAGCAGCTTTGCTGTATTTTTTTAAACATGGAAAACATGATGAATGTTTTCATGTTGAAACCTGAAGTCCACCACTCATCTCAGTATGTCTTCTGCCTAAGCAATGGTGACACAAACTCCCACCAACTCTTCCATCTGGCCTTCTTTTGAGAGCATTAAAAACAAGTAAACAAGCCAAACAATAAGCAATTATAGCATGAATATCTCTGGAACTACACTTAATTAGTGACTGAGGCAAAAGAAATACAAAACAAAAAGATCTCTAATTTTTATTCTCCCAAAGCCATGTCAACCTACAGTCAAAACTTCATTAACTAACACCAGCAACTTTAACCATGTTGCTCTACCATAGAAATGGCCTTTCAAACATCAAGACCAACAACAAAATTCATTTGACAAACCGACAACTTCTGTTCAAATACCTGTAGTAACTCATGTTTAAGTGGACCACACACCAGAGACAAATTTTTTGATTATTTCCTAAGAAATATTGTACCTCAAATCAAAACACAGCGTTAAAGAGAGAAGATGCTACTGCAGTAACAGCTAATGTCTCAGAGAGGTTACAAAATGGAGTATTTTTCTTGATCTGAGAAGTCGTCACAGCATCACTCCACTCTCACCAACTGCAGACATGAATGAATAATTCTATCCATAGAGTAAAACCCTGGCACACTTTGGCGTTTTAAATTGACTAGTACATTGAGTTATGGCACTGTCTGTGATGAAATAACATTGTAGGCAAGAGCCCCAAGATGGAAATGAATTGGCTACTGTCCATCTGTCTTCACTGACTTTCAAAAAATTTCTCTCTTGACAATAAGAGTGACAAAATAGGTACCAACGTGTTTTTAGACTGATTGGTAAATTATCTTACACAATCTGAAATAGGAAACTGATGGAGGTCTGGAAGGCTGTCGAACTTTATTGTATACACATCTTCATTGGCTACTTCTCAGTTACAATTACAGGGCACATTTCTATTTCTCTCCCTGAACTACGCACCTTCAATGCAAGTGTCAGAGATGTATGTGGTAGTAGACTGATACAGATGCATCTACACTGCTCTTCTGGAGGCCCCAGGGCAGGCACAAGGCCAAATTAACTACCTGTTCCTAGTTACTTAGCAGTAGCATCCTCCTGGGGCTAGCTGCAGGAAAATCCCACTGGGATTCCTGAAGGGAAAATTTCAGCACTTAGGGAAAAAAAAAAAAAAAAAAAAGTCCTTTATTTGCTGGATTGGGACTTGGTGGTCTTTGTCACCTCTAGCCAGGTTAAAATCAGGCAGGGTAGATACATTGTCCAGGGTCCTTCCCAGAAAGGCCTTGGTACCACCTGCCAGTGGGGGCTCAGTGGGATTTGTACAGAGCCTGAAGGGACAGTATCTGCAAGGGTTGAGGGGGAAGAGCTATAGTTGAGTCTCAACATCAGCCCAGACCCAAGCGTGTCCCTCAGAGCCATCTGCTCAGCCTAGCACTCCTGAACCAGGCGGCTCAGTCACCATTGCTGGGTCCCGAGCATTGTCCCCTGCATTTTGGTTTTACCATCTGCAACAGAAGTATACATTAAATCTGTCTATAGGTACCGTAGGCATATGAAAACATAATTAGAGGTTATATAGCCATTTGAACAATGCACAATAGTAGTCAGGCTCTTAAAAAAGAATTGTATACAGTAAAAGGGGAAAAGACAAGATGAACCTTCTCTTGTTTTCCTGTATTGTAGACACACTTTATTACCAATGGTTGAACTCCATGACGTACAATTTTGAAGTACACTATAAAACCAGAAATGTATCCCCTAAAGCAAAATGAAGATGACTTCAGGAAGTACGTATTATCAAGGAAGGATTCGAAAATTGATGAAAAGCCCATCATTTTGTCCTGACATCAGCAGAACCTCAACTAAAAACATTGACTCTACAGCTGATCTGTGTAGCCATTTCTGATTTACTACACGCGATGCTTTTTCCCTTCATGATCTATTGTCCAAAATTGTTAGGCAGCAACAATACCTGTCTCATTTTTGAATACTGAAAAAGGGAACAGCAAAGCAAAATACCACTAAATGCATGATGCCCTGAATTCCTGATTCTTAAGTATACATTCTCAAAGGGCTGTTTTAAGAAAATATTTACTTTTTGGTTGTTATGGTGATCATCTTTTCACAGCAGTTTATAAAAATAGGAATGGCTAAAAATAAAAATCGAAAGGAACCTAAGGCACTAAAAAGGGAATATGGCATGCAGATTTGTCTGCTTCAGAATAAATCTGCATATAGTGTCCTGCAGCAGCACGTTTTACAAAGGGAATTAAAGCCATGAAATTAACATTTTAATGAAGTAGAGAGACCATTGACGTCAGGACTACTCACTGATTGCTGCTTCCAGGTGGCCTAATGAGATGAAAATGAAGTTTATATCTTCAGCTAGTCTAAGCCAGGCTTGTTTTGTGACTGTGATTGAATTTAAATGAGAAGATACTGCTGTGTGCAAACATGTCTAGGCTGGTAAGTAGCCTTATCAAATCTAGGCATAATAAATGCTTGATTTTAAATATTTTATGTTAAGAAAAGGGATTTCAGCCTTCCTTTCACAATTCAACATAAATGCAAAGCCAGAGTTTTATCATTAATTGTATAGCATTCCACTGCTTTTGTACTGGTTGCTCCAGGAAATCCCATATAATATTTTTACTGCAAGATGTGCTTGTTTATCTCTCAAGACACAGAAAACATTCTAGATTACAAAGGTGAAGTAGGAAATCATAAATCCAATGTAGCCTGTGGGTAACCCACAGTGTGATGTTTTGGCACCAGAGGCATAGTCAGTCATTAAGAAACAGTGATGGAAATGTGAGACCATCATATATTGTGAAACACAATATACAATAAACACAAAAAAGAACTGCAGCACATCATAAATTCCATGCTCCTAAATGCCACTGAGTGTGCTGCATTTCATTTTCTGTCTTCACTATATATAGCCAATAGACATGTATAAATATTCTTCATTATTTCTTATTAGAGGAATGAATCAATATTGGTTTTGCTTTAAGTACCATATTTCTACCTAGAGAATGAGACAACCAATCCTGGGGACATACCCTCAGGATTCCTGTGAAATCCTCTGAATAAGTTTATTACTTTTCTACCCCATGTTACAATATGAAAAAATAAATTAAAAAAAACAAATCTAAAGCCCAGCTCAGATCATTACACTATTACAAACATAACATAAACATATTATTTAAGTCTAATTCTCACTTCATTCCTGGGTTTGCACATCTGTGAAGCTGTCTTCAACACTCCTAAATTTCTCACTTCATAAGATGTCCTGACATGCAATCTGCTGCTGCTGTTATAATTGATCAACTCTAGAGAGTGGAGCAGGACTGGAGAAATACAGAAAATAAATTGTCTGACCTCCAACTCAGCTCTCCTCCTCAGCCTGTAACCTAGAGCTAAAGAACAGCAACAAGGGGATTTGTTTTAGTCCCTTTACACGATATTCTCTATTTTGTCCACTATAACATACATAGTTGTAGGTTTGTAAACAAGGAAAAAAGTAGCCCATCAATAGCTCTTTGCCCTTTTTAAAATCTGAAAACTACACAGGAAACCACTGTTATGGAAAACCCCTTGTTCCTCTGCAAGATGGGGTCACTAATGTTTACAACATTTAGCAGACTGCTTGTAAGCCTTTTATAGACATCAGCATTCCAGACAAGATGCATCTCTGCATACAATATGTATATTTGCATTCCCCCTTTTTCTTTTTTTTTTTTTTTCCCCCTTTCTTTTTTTCTTGTCCCCTTGGAACAAGGGGTTTTGCACATGGATTACATCTGAGCATTCAGTAATCAGGTTTCAAGAATGTCCCCACTGGTAACGTGACAGTAATACCATGCTTGAAGCTACCCCTGACCCCTCCACAGCACGGGAAGTGATCTTGGCTTTTGTGGTGGAGGTTTCCAGAAATCTCTTTCTGTTTAAGATCCTACTAGGTATAACGCACAGAGAGATGGCTTGGAAGGACTTCATGAAACGTGCACCATGGCCTGCCATGGGAACTCAAGACGCAGGGAAAGTGACTGCTCAAAACAGGAGGAGCAGCCAGCAGATGTATGTTTCAGATGCTCTTGTATCATCAGCAGAACAACCCATGTTCTTATAGGCAAATAAACACATCTGAGCTCAGGACCACTGTCTGGCCCCTGGGACTACCTTGAATACGGAGCCCTCTGATCCAATTCACTACTTGAGACAACTCTCCTGGACAGAAGGCTAGATACAAATGTGCCTGTTCAGTGTGACAGCAAACACCTTTCTCTCCAAAAGGAGGTTTTAAGCCACTTTTATTCTTTATGCAAGTGATACAGCTACACCAATCCATTATCACCCCACCTGTGAAAGGACTGTTCTTGCTGCCTCCTGCCTCACACTACACGCTCCCATTGCCCTTCCTGATCCTGTAGTGAGGCCATTCATAGAACCATAGAATTTCCTGGGTTGGAAGAGACCTTTCACACCACTTAGTCCAACCATCTACCTAACACTGACAAAAAAACATCACTAAACCATATCTCTAAGCACTATGTCTACCCATCTTTTAGATACCGCCAGGGATGGTGTCTTCCTGGCAGCCTATTTCAATGCTTAATAACCCTTTCAGTGTAAATAATTTGCCTAGTATCCATCCTAAACCTGAATGGCACAACTTGAGGCCGTTTCCTCTTGACCTGTTACTTGGGACAAGAGATTGACCCCTACCTCTCTAGAACCTCCTTTCAGCACATGGAGCCAGCAGAAGACAACCCTGCCCAAGAGCCATGCTAGCACTGGGGCTGCTGGGGAATCTGAAGCCCTGACTACTGATGGAAGTGGGACACAGGTATTCCTGCTGACGAGAGCTTATCAGGCTGGACTGGATACTGTACACACAGTGTGCTTTCATATTAGAAAATTCTTCCTTCACCCACACCAAAGAGGATAAGCACCCTCTGTTTCCCCCACCCATCCCAGATGTGGGTGTAGGCTTCTCTTCTTACAGCAGAAGACCCAACCTGCAGCTCACATCTGTTGTGTTGGTGAGATGCAAAAACAAGATTACAAAGAACACAGCGTCCTCCTGTAATTCATATGAATTCTGGGCCAAGGGTTGGAACATTTTTTCTTCATTATTCTACCGCTGCCTAGGGTAGCATTTTCCTCTATTAGTTGCTATTGCCTAGAACAGCATCTGGAACAAGTTAGGTAGCCAGAGGAGACTAACAGACATGAGCTCAGTGTGTTCCCAAGACCTGATTTTCAGAGATACAACACACCTGCAGCTTTCAGCATATTCATTTCAGAGTTAAAAGGGCTCAAAGGTATCTGGAAAAATCAAGCCCATGCTGATTAAACCCACTCAGGAAGTATGCCACTGCTTTCTACACACCAGCTAAATGCTCTGGAGGCTTATGAACATGTGCTCCAAGTATGGATTGCAGTATTTCAGCCTGGGAGGTGACAAAGACATGAATAACCTCAGCAAGATCCACATCCGAGAAGGGATGTTCACAAATTCCTGGCTAGCAACAGATGGAAAAAACAAAGGCATGGAACCACAGCTGTTCCTTTTCTGAAATGGTGAAGGACCCAGGAGGACCTCCGAGCTCCGAACTCCAAGAGAAGTGAGGGGCACACCCTCCCGCCTGCCTCCAGAGGTGGAAGCACTTACTCCATTCCAGTAGATAAATGCCCTCTGCCCACCAGCCAGACATGTCCCTACCATGCAGACCCAAATTTCTTTACCACTGACAAAACATGAAAGCATTTAGATTACAGAACAGGTACACATCTCAAGCTTTATCACAAACAACCCCAAGCTGGGCAAGAAGAAAATATTGATGTCGTACCCAAGTTGTACTAAAACTGTAGTTTTCAGCACCTTGTAATCCCTCCCCCAGTATCCTTATGCATTCATTTATCCAGAGCAGCAACAAGTTCAGCAGATTCCTGAAATTAAGAACTTCCAGAGAGGAAGAAAACCACCCTAGGAAGAAAATCACCCTCAGTCAGTGCTCAGCTCTGACACCTTCACACACAACCTCTTCCTGCTGTCAACAGAAGCCACTCCAGAAATGGTACGGTGCCTCGAGGAGAGAACAGAAGGAAAACTGGCCTATAGGCTCCACGTGCCTATAGCATTAAACTCCTGGATATTTGAATTTTGCAGAGCCCAACTTTACAAAAAAAAAAAAAAAAAGAAAAGAAAACCAAGTGGAATAGTTCCTTAGGTTTTTCATTCCTCTCAACTAGCAGAAAAAAAAAAAGAAAAAGCCAGAACTGACTTCAATTTATAATTTTGGGTTTGGGGCACTGTTCTTTGTTTCTTTTTTTTTCCCTCAAATTGAGGTTCTGCGTTTCAGTACAGCCTTCTCTCCAAGGTGTTCCCTGCCTCCCATCAGTCACCCAACTCTTTCAAGATGATCTTAACTGATGGGGAATTGACAAAACATGTACCTTCTTATTACAGTGTGAGACGCTTAAAGCTACTTCTATGACACATTAAGCTGATATTGTCTTTAGGAAACAGCACATTTCAGGTTCCCAGTGCTTTTTAGTTTCAAAATAAGTATTTCTACTGAATGCTTAATACACACATTTGTAAACCGACAGATCAAACAGTCCTAACGCTTGATGCAACATAATTACTTGTGTTACAGAAAACACTGTAGAAGATGAGTAAACACATTTATGAAAAAAATGAAAAATAAATCACAGTACATCAAATACTGCACCTAAAACAAAAGCCCTGTTTTGCCCAGTCCTTCAGTCTTACTTCCCTGACTTCATACTGCTTTACAAACAGCAAAGTGCTTGACCACAGAATTAATTGCAGAGACAAAACCAGTGACTCTGAATCCCACTTAGGGTTGTTTATAACAAACTATGTGAGGCACGCACCTACTCAGTAATAAAACTCTGAGTAAAGCATCCCAGCAAAGAACCTGGTTCAGCCAAAGAAAAAAAAAAAGAGATTCACAATAAAAGGGGCATAAAAATGACAGCCCTGAACTAGACACAGGCACTCTCTTCTACAACTTTTGTTACAGCTATGAAAAAGCAATATTAAGTGATGGATAATGCACTTTCGCAAAACAAGGTTGTAGTTTGTGTGTTAATATTTGGAATTCATAGGGTTTTTAGGAGACAGGCGGATTATTTTCTCTGTACACAATGTGTACAAAACCCATGCACGCTTAAACCTGTCTAATTATCTTTTCCGCCTTTATGAAACGCATCTAGAATTTCCATCCTAAATTACACATAGGATTCTTTAGTATAAATGCCGTGACTCACCCATGTAAATGGCATTTGCCAAGAACTGCTCACTGCAGTCAACTGCATGGCAGGCCCATTCCTGGCAACGCTGCACGTGAATTACCTCAATCCCTCCTCTCCCACCCACCACCCTCATCTCCAGAGTCTTAAAGCTCAAAGATATTTCATGCCACATTTTTGGGGAATACTCCCACCACGTGCAAAATGAGCAAAAATTGTCTATGAAGACGGTTTTCTTTTGGGAAGGATTCGTATCTTTTTGCATATTTATCACGTATTCTCTATGTTCGGCAGATAAGAATCAATCATTTTGGTCCCAGTTGGGACCTGCAGAAGGTTATTATAATGCAATTCGTTACAACAACTTTCAGTTTTATGGATGAATCTCATAACAATCCAGTGGGTTCCAGGGAGGCTCTTATGAGGACAGAGGACATGATTTATCTTTAAAAACACCCAGGCTGGTTGCTGAAAAGCCATTTTAAAATGGTTTCTGTGATGTTTCACTGCCTGCTTCTGAAAATTAGCTTCTAAGTGTAATAGATCCACTTTTTTCTGTTGCTTAACAAAAGTAATCAACACTTTAAGGGTGCCTTATTCAAACAGAACTTGAGGTTGTACTTTTCTACTTCTTAAATGGAAACATGATCACACAACTAAATGATATATTCACTTCTTGTTCCATACATAAAATTGCAATTAAATGTTAAACTCATACATTTAAAGAGGAAATCAACCAAGGTTTCACAAGAATTATTTTTATATCCCACTCCAAAATAGAAAGAAAAGGGACTAACTGGTAAAAAAACAATGCAGCCATTCTGAAATGAAGATGACTGAGTTGTAACTGGTTAGGTCAAAAATTTGCATTCCTCAACCACATTATGGCACTGAATGTCATGTATCTGATAAAGACCCCAATCCAGCCTCTACAGAAAAAGATGGCCAATTTTGTTTTAGAGAGAAAAGCACTGACAAATATAACCTACTCTGGCACTCTGAAAATATTTTTTCCATAAAGCAAAACCCTACCAAATTAGAGCCTAAAAAAGAATGCAACTTGAGGTTTTAAAATTTACTATTAAAAATATCAACTCTTGATCTGAAAAACTATATATGTATATGTAGCAATTTCTGTGTATCTACATGTCTTAATTTTTATTCCTGTAGTTTTAGAGTAAAAAATGATTCAAATCAGACAGAAAGTGACTACTGACAGCATTCTATTAAGTGTACAAAATACATTTGGAGGAAAAATACAATAAAACAAAAATCAAGCACATTTTTTTAGTTCCCAGGGTAACTAACAAAAATATATTGTGTTTCAACATGTTTGAAAGAAAGAAGATGCCTGCAGAGGATGAATTACATAAAGAATGCTGCTTGGGTTTCATATAAACGGCTTTATTTTTATTTTCAGAAATCTAATGCACTAACAGCCCTAAAATCAGATGTGCATAGCTTGCCCTGTGTATTTGTGCAGTACCTTGGTCACAAATGAAATTGCTAGATTAGGATCTGAAATTTGAAGAACCTCCTTTAACCTCTTGTACCTGTTTATTCATATGCAGAGTCACCAGTGCCTCGAACAGCTTACAGCCCCTCTGTGTTTGCTTATTAATTTTCCCTGTGCCAGCTATATCTTTCATTTCTCCTTATTTCCTGCAATCCACAGATCATATTCCGCGCAAGCAGAGGAAGCCACAAAGTGGCCAAATGTGATTGCTGAGACAGTAAGTGAATAAGAGAAGCACTGCATTATACAGCAGAGCATTACATGACATATTCTTATCCCCTCACGTATATATTTGATTATTGAATAAGGAATAAAAATCTGACAGCGCTTCTTGTTTGCCCACGTGGTCGCCGTAATGGGACACAGGTCAGGCAAGGGAATACAAAGGCATTTTGGAAACTACATCTGTGTACACCTACTTACAGAGTTTGCTGTAACCCCACCTATCTTTAGTGCTATATTTTTTAAAACCCGCACAAAAGGTTATTTTGATAGATTTGGCTTAGCTCATGATTAAAAGTATTACCTCTAACATTTACCACAAAAGACTCCTAAATCTTTGTTTTTAAAAATCTGCCAGCAACA
>JAOXJM010000023.1:11955892-11970024 GCA_026413425.1 Tringa solitaria | reverse complement strand
GGGCTTTGAGCAACCTGGTCTGGTGGGAGGTGTCCCTGCCCAGGGCAGGGGGGTTTGGAATTCCATGATCTTTAAGGTCCCTTCCAACCCAAACCATTCTATGATTCTATGGAAAGTGCTACAACTGAAAAATAAGCCCATAGGTCTCTAAAACCAAGCCGCAGACCTGACCTTAGTCTTGCTGCACTTCCATTTCCCACACACGTCAGAAATAGAGACATAGCGACAATAAACCCCTTCAAGATCAGGAAGCACTCTAGTACTAGAGCAGCAAGCAGCAAAGACTCTCATATGGAAATGCTGTTTTCAAAGAAGAGCTTGAATAGTGCAGAATGTAAGCCCTGGGGCCACACACCGAAGATGAAGGGAAAACAAAATATTTAAAAGTTGCTCCTTCAGTGAGTGCTCAATGAGGCAGAGGATGAATGTGTGGGGAGAATGGCAGGCAACCATTTACCTAAAGACGTGATCATCTCATATACACATGTAAGAAAGCCAAATTAAGATTCCACAAACAGCTTTGTGATGTTCACTGACTTCTGACTGTCAATTTTTCCAAGCATTATGTTTTTTCTCTGTCCCATTTGCTTTCATTGTTGGTTTAATCCAAACAAAATTACCAGTCTCCCAACAAAAGGAATAAGAGAGTCCTTTAAGATCTAATGATATTGGATGCTGGAACATGATAAAGAAACCTGGCCTCACCCTTAAAGAATACATTAGGCCTTCAAATATTCAGTTTTGCATTAGATTTTAAATTCAAAGCCAAAGGCTGATCTGTGAAGGAAGATTCAAATTTTGTCATGTCAATGATCAAGTCTTAGAACTTTCCAATTATAAAAGCAGTACTCATTAGCAGCTATAAAGCTAATTCATTATGATTTTTCTGATTCTGTTTCTTAGACATTTACAAAATAAAATTACTAAATCATCTGAGACTTGAACTCCATGTGAAAATTACAGATTTGGAAACTAAGGAAAAAAAAACCCAGCATTTTGTTATTTTGACTTGCAGCTCAAGTGTTAAAGCCTCATCTACAAACTTTGCACATGTAAACCGCTTGCAATAAGAGTATATTCTTATTTTGGGCATTATTAGCTGATGCTTATAATTTTTTTAAAAATTATCCTTAACATAAACACTTGTCCTCAGCAATTCCAATGATACTCAAACCTTTATAACATACAGCACTATATAACACGGCGGTAAAAGATCATGCCCTTATGCCTCTGGTGGGACATTTACTGCAGATTAAGAAACTTCTGTCTTACAGGAAAGCTGAGTGGTGGCTCAACTAATCAAATTCAACAGTAGATTAGAAACAAGGCACAGGACTGAATTTGCAAGCTCCAAGCTGAACCCTCTGTCACAACAAACAATCTGACAGGTACTGATCTAAATGCTTTGGGATTCGTATTTCAAAACTGAATAGCCATATGCTTACCATTGAAACACGCGAAAGGCATCTGTTCTTTAACAGTTTCTCAAGTTTGTTTACCAGTGCATAGTCATATACATTTAATAATTGCTTTAATACCCTCCTCCCTCATTGTCAAAGGAGAGGAGCTCCAAAAGTGTTTTAAAAGCTCTATACATAATCTAGGTCCGAACTTTATCTATATCCATGGACAATTCTGAAATGAAGTCATATAAGCAGCATAAATAAGCCATGCACAGAGTCGGGATAAGCATTGTCATCTACCAAGCAACCTGCCCCAGAAGGTTAAAGATAAATGCACCTCCTTTTTCAACTTTTTTTCCTTCTCCTCACTTCCCCTCAGTTTTAATTCTGCACTCGGTGACCACAAGTGAGTATCCTGTCTTCCAGGTAACAGGCTGCCTCTCAGCTGAATTCATGCTGGAGCTGGTCTCCTGAGGAAGCAGCATGGTGCAGCCAAACCTGCACTTGGAGCATCCTCACCTCTGCCAGGCCTGTCCGCACTCGACATTCTTACTCTCCTTTTTATTACTTCCATGAGGTTTTGGAAATAAACTAGTCCTTAGACAATCTTGGCATTAACTATGCCTGCTTAGCACACCCATTCGACGCTGGTCCCTTTAATCATTAAAAGCAATAACACAGACATGACACCCACCAAAGATCTAAATTAGCTTTTAAAAGGCTAACTTGTCTGATTGTCTCTAGATATGATACCTGTGAAGACCACGGTTTTACTGTGAATAAAGCATACACTAAAATATCTATCCAGGAAAAGACAATTTAAGAAGAAAGAATCTATTTCAAGTGTGAATTTGCTACTTTGTTCTATTCAAATGCAAACCAGTGTTGTTAGTTATTACATTGCCGCTTTTAATGTTGCTTAATTTACATAAAAATTAACTAGACTCTTCTTTTGCATGCATCAAGTATTCGTGGTTAGCTATCTATGTATATTTAATATATTTCCATGTCATCATCCATTGCTGGATAATTAGTTCCTGGAACTCTTACTGTGTTTCAAACAGTGAAACATAAGATGATCTTATTTAACATTAAGTTTCCATTCAACAGATGAGTAGTAATTTCCCACTCATCTTCACCTCTTCTGTGTTTTGATACTTTCTTCTGATGTTTTACACTTAAAGGGAATGCACTTTTCAGTCAATGAAGAGACACCTCATAGGCATCCAGTCTAATCAAATTAAACGAGCATTCAACACCAATAGCTAAATATTGATTTTCTCTCACCTCCTTTATATTACCTTTTCTCCGAGTCATACTACCCATATCACAACATACTGACACAAGACAGTTATGCAGAGGAAACCTCACCGAGATTTAGAATAAATACATCAATATATGCTTGAAACACCAGGATTTTAAACATTCTTTTAGATAAACGTTATACAACTTTTTGTCTTTTGCAACAACACATCCAACCACCTTTCCAGTATAGCCAGTATGAAATTGTCTTCCAGCTTCAACAAGGGAGGGATTCTGCCAGAGATCTGAAGGCCAAAACCGACAGTTAAAGTTCTCTTAACCTGATCTTGCACTAAAGACCACTGAAATCCCTGCAAAGGAATTTCTACCTTGTGATGAAATAAGACAGAACTGTTATAATTAAAAAAAAAAAAAAACACAACTTGTAAGATGTTCTGTTTTTACAGAACACTAAGACTGAGCAATACTGAGGTATTGCAATAGCTGGGACACAGGTCTCATAAAAACAACTTTGCCATTTCCCTCCCTGTTAAGATACTTAAAGCAGTTTGCAGTTCTGGGATTAAGTTCCACACACATCTGCTTCTCTTGGGCTTGACACTTTGGACCAAATTTCATCTTCTGTCAGCAAGACAACTACCTGCTGTTTGTTTGCTAGCAGAGGCTTATTCATTCTTCCTTTCCAGACTTGGTGTTACAGTCATTTATTTCCAAGCCCAGACAAAAAAAACTCATGGAAAAGCTACAGCTGGACACCTTGCCCCAGGTCTCCACACTCTGCCCAGCATGTCATTCAAGCTTTTGGTACAGACATTCCCACCTCTCACCCCTCTAGCAGCTTTACTCAACATGAATCTGCCTTCAAATCTGATCGATATGATCATTCAAGCACAGAACCCACTCCAAGCAAATTCCTTTGAGAGCCACCAGCTGGTCAGCTGTCATCCAGAAGCCAAGTTTGGCAGAAGGGACCTTATTATTCATGACTGTTTCTGATGCGGAGCACAGCAACCCAAAGCTGCCTCTACTGTGTCACCTCCACCAGCCTCTGTTGGTAAACAAAGGGAAACAACTGAACTCAACCACAGAATCACAGAATGGTTTGGGTTGGAAAGGACCTTAAAGACCATCCAGTTCCAAACCCCCTGCCATGGGCAGGGACACCTCCCACCAGACCAGGTTGCTCAAAGCCCCATCCAGCCTGGCCTTCAACACCTTCAGGGATGGGGCAGCCACAGCTTCTCTGGTCAACTGTTCCAGTGTCTCACCACGCTCACAGGGAAGAGTTTCTTCTTAAGATCTAATTGAAATCTCCCCTCTTTCAGTTTAAAACTGTTAACAGCCACACACACACACGCTCATCCTCTTGCTTCACTCCCTGATAAAGAATCCCTCCCCTTACTCATAATTCCTGCTAATCGAATTTCACACAAAATGTCATATGTGGGGTGCGTTATTTAAACTGGGGAAAAAAAAAAAAAGGCACCAATATATTTTGATAATGCTGAGTTGGAAATGTTACCATAACAAGGGTCTGGCGTGTGGCGAGCCATCAGATCCATCGTACACTGGATTCAAACATTATTGTACTGGGCACCTGCCAGGGAGTCAGCACAACTAGGGCCACCTGGGGTAGAGATGGACAGAGGAGAAGACTCACAGAAGCTGCAAAAGGGTCTGGAGCACCTGCTGTGGAGTGACTTTGCTGAAGGAAGTTAGCAAAGCATCGTGGTTTTTGTGCTTGAGAGAGGGGCTTATCCATAGTAGGGCTTCTTTCAAAAGGAGAACAAGCTGAGCGTAATACACAGAAATGACAAGTAATTAATTACACCATGTGCTGGAGCAAGACTGTGGTGGAGAGAGCACAGAGAGGAGAAAGAAAAAACGTCCAAAAGACAAAATCAGGAAGGCTTGAGTTTTCTTCATTCTCTTGAACTTCAGAGTTGACCGAGTTTCTTCTCTCTGCTCTCAGATGAAGACAGAAACAAGGACAGAGTGACATAAGAAAGAAGGAACCTTAAAGAATTAACTCTGTCTTCTGCAGAATTGCTGAGGCCACTTATGATACTCTTCCAGGCTTATCTGAGGCACAGGCATCAGGAATTGCAGAGAACAGAACCGCAATAATTTTATAAAGAAGGATTACATGAAAGGGTATTTGGAGCATTTCCTGCAGGGAGGTGTAGCAGGAGATCCTTCAAAAAGATCCTGACATTGTTCTAACCAGGTATGTGGAAAAGACTAAGAATTCGGATGATCTGAAGGTGTTGTGAAATAGTACGCACAGTAATTCAACTAAAAGATACTATTGGCTGATATAGATATAGCAGGGCACCAGGCTAAAATCTAAGCACATCATTCAGGATGGGGTACACCAGCAAAGGCTGCAAATTCCAAAGTAGCTGTAAGCTGCCAGATGGTCATCTCCATTTTAGCAGAACTGCACACTCTGTTTCAAAGGCTGGACTAATTTGACCATTCTGAGAAATGCAAATGCTCTATGGTGACAACAATTACAAACTGCTTCCTTGTCTATTCATTTATTGTCATCAACCTGCATCCGATAGCTTTCAATTAATCTCTCTCTGCTCCAAGGTTCTGCTGATAAGCATCAGCTCTTCTGGACCAGATTGCTTCAGGCTCATTTTACCTTGGTGGATAAATCAAAACATTTGCAGTCTTCATCTAAATTTGCCCACAAATATACAAATATAGTAGTTACTGCTCTTTGGTTTTGACCAAAGTAGACTATTATGGAAAAACAACAGAAAGAATAATTTATCTCATCTATGTCAGCATTTTGTTTCTCTTGTAACTTTAAGTAACTACTTTGGTTTATTCCTACTTAACCAGGCTCCCTAGTGTATTTATCTGGTTCTGAACATTCTTTTGTATAATAAACACTGCTGAAAATAACATCTTATGAATTACAATAACAGCCTGAGAAAGACATTTTATCCCTACACTATACTAAAAACAGTTTCTGATAACAGTCACATTTAGATACTCTCCAAAATTCACTGAACATTTTCAAACATGAAATTTGCTGCCTCAAACCCTTTTTTCCAATGAGTAAGAATACCTAGTTCTCAGGGTTCATTGTAATGCTAATGAAAACTTTCTTTTCATACTGACTTAGTTGAAGGATATCCTGTCCTTCTGCTGCATTATTAATACTGCCAAACCACTGGAAAACTAAGTGCAAATGCCAATTCACTTAGTGCTTTCATTCAGCTCTACAGAATTTTCCATTTTAGCTACAGTGTGTGCTAAGTAGCAGACAAAATATATTTTACATGCAGTTCTCAGTAGCCTTTGTTTATCTTGTGACAAAAGCCTGACCAGCATATTGCACATGTTCTTATTTGTTTATAATTGGTTTCTTAATGTGAGGTGGGGGTTTTTTTCAGAGAAAAGTTTTTGTGAAGTGTCATACTTCTGGGATTAAAACTACACTGGCAATCCTTTCGATGATAATGGCTCTTGATTTGTGTCTAAATCCAGATATACATACCAAATTCCATGGAGGAAAAGGCAAGTTGACATTTCTGCTCCATATGTAGAAGTACAATTTAGTAACAGAAGTCAAAGCAGCATATCCCTTGAAAATTAGAAATAAAAAAAATTTATATTTTGTTTGTTGGCTTGTGTTGTTGGTTTTTTTTTTCAAAAAAAGATTGAAATCTGAGAGCTAGAAGATGCTTATTGTGTAACCACGTTCAAATATCCCATTTGACACAGCACCAAGTATACTCTGGATTACTCATAGATATAAACCACATTATTGTATTTATAAGATACAGATTTGAGAATACTCTGTGAGTACAAATCTTCAAACCCCTCTTACTTCTTTCAGCTATCTTCACTACTTCCATCTTTTTGTACTTGCCACAACTCCTCTATTAAATAAAGGAAATATTTTA
This sequence comes from Tringa solitaria, assembly GCA_026413425.1. NCBI lineage: Eukaryota > Metazoa > Chordata > Aves > Charadriiformes > Scolopacidae > Tringa > Tringa solitaria. The sequence continues at coordinate 11,963,435 of JAOXJM010000023.1, read as the reverse complement.
GGAATGTGCCTCTGGATAGCAAAATGTTTTGAGAAAACAACATTAAGATAACAGTTGTAAAAGAATTTTTGAAAAATTTGAAAACTTTTGAAAATGAAAGCAAGCAACATTTCTGGGATTATAACCAGATACTCACAAATTCCAGCTTTGTCATAGGAAGAAACTTAGTTAATTTCCTCATATTCACCTGGGCCTTAACCTCAGAGCCCTGCCAGTGACAGCTCTCCATTCTGACCTATTTTTTTCTTTCTTTCATTTGAAAGGAAAAAGCATGAAATATATTGTTAGAAGTTTGTCGTTCTAAGCAAAGGAAATAGCAGGGTGGCAAAACACATTTGCTCTCTCACTCAAAAGCATACCCACCACAAGAGGGCTGCAGTTAATCTCAGCTTTTGAAATTCTTATTTCTCAGCATTTAATTACGCAATCTGAATGTTCAACAGTTTTCCTTCTGTTTTACTTTGAAAAGATGCAGTACCGGATGAGGCTGTTTGAGTTGTAGGTCAAGACAGAGCACCCCGATAGCAGATCTTGGAAGTTTTCCAAATGACATGTACCTACTCAGTTGAGTTCCTCCTTTTGATGAGCTAATAGGAGGTGATGGACCTCCAGCAAGAAGCTGGTGAAATCAAGTCTTACCACCACTACACTAGCTTGGGGATGCCCCAGAATATTTTGCAGACTGAGTGAGCTCACTTTGCTTGTGTTCTGGACCAGTTGAAACCCATGCTGGCTTTGTTACCACTATATCTTCAGTTTGGACATAAAGCAGCCCAAGTCTGGCCACAGTGCTCTCAGTCAGCTCAGAAGGAGCAGCAGAGGAAAATCATTCTGCTTGTTAAAAATCATGGGGCATATATTCTCACTGCATAAACTCACAAAGGCTAAGTCAGTCTGTTTTCTCTAACTTTATTAACAAGGTTTTATTTTTGAGACTTTTTATTTTTATTTTTGATACTTATCCTAGACGGTTTGCCAAGTAAGACACAGATCAGCCACCAAAACTCCTCTAGGTATACACAGCTTAGTATATACACAATATACCCCACCTTACAGGAATAAACCCACCTGTGAGTCATAGCCTCATTACATTCCATCAGCATTTGGCTGTTTGATTTTAATGAATTCTGTGCTGTCCACTGCTATCCAAACAAGATGTGAAAAAGAATATGCTGCTGGTTGATTACAACATGTGCCAGAATACAGAATGGCACAAGACTGAAAGTCAAGAGAATCTATCCCTTCAAGGAGGAGAAAAATCCTTCGAAAATGTTCTCTCCTAATGTACAACACTGCTGTTATAAACCAGAAATTATGTATATATTTTAAAATTGAGTGCATGCTTATGTGTGCGTCTCAGTGTGTAATGTTAACTGAATTCGTTAGCACCACAGGTAGCATAAATCCTGATGAATCTCCACAGCCTCTCAGTATGGTCAGGAATGTATTATTAACAGGTTTATTAAATATTTGCAATGCTGTCGACATGCGGAGCGCACTGTTTGAGACTGCTGCAGCTTAACTGCTACCTGCTTCAACAATACTAACATAATATACCAGCAAGATGGTAGTTTCAGACACACAAAACCAAAACACCTGCCTCAAAAAGACACAGTCCCTGCAGATGAAGAAGGGGAAGGAAAGAAGGAGCTACATAGCTGCTGAGCATATGTTTCATTTAATTCTCTGATCCATGCTATGACAGCAGCAAAGCAAAGGGCTGACAGAGGAAGCCAGGGAGCTTTCGGGTCTTTAGGAAGGAATGCTTTTTTGGGTAAGAGAAGGCAGAAGTAGGACTGGTTAAATCCCAGCAGTGCTGCTGACAGGTTGAACCTGGAGAGCACTTCGGCAAAGAATCCTTTTGAGGGATGATTTTTCAAAAGCATCCAAGCAGAAGAACACGAATTCTTACAGGATTTTAAATCGGACTTACGTCCCTAAGGTCTGCCCTCGGTGTGTTTGGCTTTCAACATCAGTACCCATAGCAACTTCCAGGCAACGCAAACCTGCCATTGCTCACAAATTCCAAAGTCTCTAAAATGTTTTTAAAAATGTCTCTCTTCTTTTTATTTATTGTGCATGCTATGCATCTCTCCTAATAGGTGTCCTTATTGTCTGAGCAATGCCAGAAACCATCAGGATGGGCTGGGTCCTTCAAGAGCTATGCAGTGAAGGACCAGTGATTGGATCAAGCCAGACAGAAGGTTCCTCAGGTCCCCGCTTCTGGAACTTTTATAAACAACAAGAGCACTGAGATTTATTGTTATACTGCAAGGTCAACAATGACTACCAACACAAACAAAATCAAAGTTTTGCATAAGTCTAAATACAGATGATATGCATTTCAGAGATGCTTATTTTAAGATATTATTATCTTTTAACAGTACGAAATGAGATTATGGAGAGACACTACTATATTGAATGTACATTAAAAACAGTTTTCCTATTCTTAACTGGTAGCCATGCCACAGAAAAATTCATTTATGGGAAAATATATTCAAATTTTACATCTGTAATCTGTTAATTCACATGATACAACACTTCAAATAACTGGCATGGTACACGGGCAGTAAAGGGAAACCCTTCCTGTATCTACCCATGTTTGGCGAGAACATTGGGAGCAAAGACGTTATTTCCTGTCCTCCAGAATCCTGCAGTTCAGGAAAAGGTTGACAAAATAAGTCCCAAAGACAGCAATATTTCAGGTTACGTAGAAGGTGATGAATGAGGTGAAGAGTTCAATTTATGTTGAAGTTTATGTTTTGATAAAAATCTATTTTAAAAAGCATTTATACTCTACTACAATTTTTCCCAAGCTCCTCTGCCCTCTCATGTTTTTCGTTTTTCAGTATCAGTACCATAGCAACATCCAGGACTTGTGAATGTGGTACTGCTCTCAGCATCTCTGGAGCAGAGCCTTGGAAATGATTGCCAAACTCAGGGATCTGAGTCAACTTGGAAAAGTATGATGCTGGGCTAATTTTTGTAAACCCTGAAAATAATGGCAGGGGACTGGGAGGAGGGCAATGGGAAGAAGAGCTGAAGCTGCAACAGCAGAAAGGAATGAAAGAAACAAACTACTTAAGGTTTAATGATATATACGCAGCAAATTTTGCAAGAAGAGGAGATTGAAAGTTGTATTAGTATCTCATGGATTTGGGGACTGTATCTGAAGAGCTTGAGGATTCCAACTGAAATGATACTCCACGGACCTTCTCCCCTGCCAGCAATTACTCACAGAAGAGTGATACCAGGAATACACAAAATAAATTTGCAGCAACTTTAATGCAGCTGGAAAGGAGAACAGCTAGCATCTGCAAAAAGTGGAAGACTGGGGAATCCATCAAATATGATTGAGAATCTCTACAATGGGACTCTGATTTGGGATTAGTCTGTTCAGTCTGTAGATGTTGCCATTTTTCTAATAAACACATCAGGAAACATCATCTCCTAACTGAAACTAAAGCAGTATTTTGTCCTGGGAAAAGTATGTTTAGGCTCCTCTCTACTTGAGGCTGCCTGAAGCAATTACCTGCCTTAATAATAAACAGAGCCAAGAAATGGGTATGCTGAGTAGAGCATCTGGTAATGCCATGTGAAATAAACAGGTATCTATACTATTCCTCTGTTTATAGGAATTAACTCCAATTTCAGCAATAATTAAATATGCTACCAGTCCAACAAACATCACCTGCAAAAACATGGATCATTGGCTGACAAGAATGAGCAGCAATTAATAAACCTGAACTTTAGCTGAGGCTCACCTATTGCCTGTCCTGCAGCTGTAAGTCTCCAAAAACAACCACAAAGCTGAGTGTTCTGCCACAAAAACACAAATTCCCTGGACAATTTTTACAGTATTCAACATACTTTATCAGTATCAAGCCCAGCACAAGGATGTAGCGAACAAGTCAACTAAGCGGACCGTTTGCAAAAACAACCAGATTAGCTTTTTTACAAAATATCTTCAATAGGTAATAAACGTTAGATTTAAAACAAAAGCAGGAACATACTTTCAAAATTCTGCAGAGAATAATTCTAGTTTTTACTGAGCAATCATTTTTCCTGAACTCATCTGTGGCCAAGCTTCATTTCTACCGTATACAATCGGATGAGCTCACATCATTCCAGGCCTCCAGTTAAAGCAATTAAAAACATCCACATTTGCCAAACATTACCACATTGTTACCACAGATACTGTGTATTCTGAGTTAAGGGAAAACAGTGGAAATCTCTAATACCACTGTAGGGTAACAGCTGGCAAATAATAACTTTTTTAATATGGTTACCACAGCGACTATTAATCACCTGCAAGGAGGCAAACGGAAAATGATGCACCGCATGGTATATCTGCTTGTCACCAGCCATGACTCACACGTAAGAGTGTAAGGAGATTATTGCAGTAGATGGGTCTTGATAGGCTCAAAAACGTAAAACCTGAAATATTTCCAATGAGTACCATGGATACGTGGGTGACACAAACAACAGCATGTCAACCTGTAAGTACCACAGGGAGCAACTCCTACATGGATCCACCACAAACCCTCAGTGAAAGGCTGTGCTCCTTTCTCAAAAGCCACGGAGGCTGGGAAGAGGAGAGGATGGGAGCCAAGAGAAGAGAATGGTTTGGAGAAAGCCAAATCCTTCCCAGGAGGACCAAAACGACAGACAGTTTGCCACAGAGGTGGGGCAAATATCACAGAACACTGTTCCAGTAAGACATGAAAAAAGAGACAGCAACAGAAGCTTCAATGTATACCGAAGGCCAGAAAATACCTAAGAGAAAGCTGGTGCTCATTCTGAGAAGTACGTCAAAGCCAACACATGCAGATGTTTGCGAGATATGGTAATCATCAACGGTTAACATGGTTCTGGAAAAAGTCAAGCTGCCCTTTCCCATGTTCCAGATTACAGAGACAACTGTCAGCATTCGCAATAAAGCACAACAGCCTGCACCCGATTTTCTGCATTGCTGAATTTCACAGACGTGCCTAGCGATAAAAGTGTGTTTTTGAACAAGGGCCTTGTGGGTTTTTTTAATTAACTAATTTGTTTTGAATTTTCTACCAACAAACACAAGACATAAAAGGCATGCAAGTTTCCATTTACAGACCAATATTTCTCTATCAAAAGCAACTCTATTTAATGCACAGGATCCAATTCTCATAAAAGCACAAGTTCAATTGTAATGGCAACCAGTGAAGCTCTAATACTGCATTTTCAGCTAAAAAATTGCTCAAAGCTCTTTCACAATAGCTCCATAATTTCTGAGTATCAGTCTACTTAGTAACATGACTCTGGGAGGCACAGAGGAAAAACAAAAAAGAAAAAAAAAGAAAATTGGGAAGAAAGTATTTCCTTGCACTGAGGAACGATGGTTTAGAGTTGCTGGTTAATCTCTGCAGATCCAACGGATCTATGGGTGAAATTAGTTGATTGAGGACCTGAGGTTAATGCTCACGTGGCCACTTACATTTTCCTACTTCCAAAACAGACCGGGTTTGGTTTACACATGCACCGAGCAACCAGCACAAACAGGCGAGAGCTGCTCCGAGATGGCAGTGCCGGGTCAGTGCGCAAGCTCTGGCCTCGCCAAAATCCACAGAAATTTTGGCAGTGGCGCAGCACATCATCCTGGGAGTCAGAAAATCTGTCCAGTCACAAAGAGGGAGGCTAGTTTTTGTTTAAACAACAGATCCAAACCTTATTGTCACTTGATGTGGGGCCTTTCTACATCCTGTACGTTAGACAAGGTAAGCATGAACCTGAAAGCTGCTGATGTCGTGGTTCAGTTTGAGCACATAAAACCTCTCAAAGGTAATTTGGCAGACACTTCTGTGATCAATACCCGCACACCTCACCTGTTGTTTATGTGAAGAGGAAACAAACACTGTGTGTCAGAGTAGAAAACATTATATTTAATACATACATCCATTCATTCATACACCCCACCCACCACAGTCTGAGTATTTCAGTCAATACAGACTTATTACAGACCTTAATTTTACACCTGCATCAATTTTCCCTTAAAAAACCCAACAACTCACACTTAGAAATTGGTATTACTTTATTTTACATTTGATAACTTGATAGAATATCTGTCTTGAATGCTCTAGGTTCTTTGGATGTAGCTGTGGAGAGAGCAGAAGCATTGCCTGTACCAGAAGACAACCCTTTGCAGTTATCATGGTACCATCCCTCACTGACATTTCATCCACTCATAAAAGCAGCCTCCTACCACTCTCTTTTCAAAGTCAGAGTAAGAAAAGAGCTCTGGGAGTTAATAAACTCTGGCTACTTCAAGTTGGAGGGTCTCATTAATGGATTACTGAACTGAGAGTCTCAACTTTAACCACCGATTACACAAATACGTCAAATTTGAGCACCTCAGCTCACGTGGCAACTGCAAGGCTCAAGACAGAATCATCCCCTAAAGATGGTTCCCTAAGCTCTTTAGGGCTTTATATGGGAGCTTGCTACGTTCTTTGCGTGCAGCAAAGACACCCAGATGCCACTTACAAGGACCTGCTCGAGTAAAGGCCAGGCTGGATGGGGCTTTGAGCAACCTGGTCTAGTGGGAGGTGTCCCTGCCCATGGCAGGGGGTTGGAACTAGATGATCTTTAAGGTCCCTTCTAACTCCAACCATTCTATGATTCTGTTTGGTTACTTCCCATCCCAGCAAAGGTGAACCGAACCATACCTGCCAGCTTTCAAGCAGCGCTGCTTGTCATCTCCTATTAACTATCTTAAATATATCTTAATCTGGAAATCACAAGCTGTATCCCTAGATTATTAGCTCAAAAGTGCCACGTAAGCACATTGTACCATAACCAAAATAAATGGTATAAAGAGTTAAGTACATAAATACACACATATGGATACTACAGTTCCCAGAAAAGCATATGGAATCTACATAATAGTTAGTGTCACAGGATTAAAATATTTACATCTATCTATATCTATCTCCTGGATTGAACACCTAAATACAATCTTCCTGCCTTAGCAATGAAAGAGACTGGGATATTTGCATGCAATTACTGAAATCCTGTACAACTGTGAAACTCAGGTGTAAACAGTAGAATATACAGAGTGTTTTCTGATCGTGTATATATATAAACATCTATTTTGGGGCAAAACTATCAAATTTGAATTAATCATGGCAACAGGATGAGAAAATAAGAATATGCAACGAAGGCAAGCGTGTTAAATTTGTATCTTTTTTTAATTTTAGGATGCTGCAGTTAGCAGCTGTTATCTGCATTTTATTTTTTTTGCAGCTGAACCAGAAATAAATTTGAAGCTTAAATACTATAAAGAGGCATACAATTCTGACTCTTCACCATACTGTAATATCAGTAAAATAAAACTGAAAATAAAAATAAAAAAATAAAACCCATAATAGGAACACCCAGTCCAATGTATCCAGAGATTAAAAATTGTTGATGGAAGCGTCAAAACGAGGTCAGTTAAAATTTAATGTTGGCAGAAATTACTATCTGCAAAAGTATGAATAATCTTCTAATGATGCTTTAAAACCTCAGC
>JAOXJM010000023.1:11929005-11941525 GCA_026413425.1 Tringa solitaria | reverse complement strand
CCCAGAACTGGACACAGTACTCCAGATGGGGCCTCACCAGGGCAGAGCAGAGGGAGAGGATGACCTCCCTCAACCTGCTGGATGCTGGACACACTCTTCTTGATGCACCAGGAGATCATTGGCCTCCTCGGTCACAAGGGCACATTGCTGGATCATGGTCATCCTGGTCTTGAAACGTTCTGTTGGTAATGCAATGTACATACATACTGACCAATATAAAGACATTTCAAGCACTAGATGCTTTGAAATGTAACTGTTATTTCAGGAAGACTGGCAAAGCCTCTCCATGGACCTACATTTGTGACTCTCAAAAGAATTAGCACATATGATCATTAACTTCTACTCTCCGTAAGAACCTACTCTTGCTCCTGCCTTGAACTTTCTTAAACTAGGTCCATAAACAACACAGAATTTCCACGTTGAACATTCCATGAGAAGATGACAAATACAGCCTACCTGTGAGATCAGTTCCTTCTGGAAAGATGAGGAGTTGTAGTGGTTCATGAATGTCACAGAAATAATCCAGCATTTTTTCAAAGTGGCTCTTGTCATCTTCCCACCTTCTTTGAATGAAAACAAAGGCAGCAACCTGCATCGCCCAGCCTAGAGTTTTTTTTTAAAAAAAACAAAACCAAACACCTTTAGTAATATTTCTCTCTGATGCTTCCACAGCATCTCTTATTCCAAAATATTTTGTAAATTGTGTTAGACACAGCATTTTATTTACTGTCTGACTGTCTTCACCTCTGATTAAGAGCACTTAGTTACCTCGTAAAAGGAGTTTTGGATAGGAAGCAAAAGAATGCATAATCTAAGTGAATAAATCTAAATAAATTTGGAATGGCTACAGTTTTGCAAAACCAGAGTTAGAAGAGCTTTCCCGAATAGGGTCAATGCTGTCATGAGGTGAAGTATTTAAAAACCATGGCTCTCACTGTAATAGCTTTAATCACTGCAACACTGATTTGCTCAAGGGAAGGCACTGCCCCTACAGACAAACATCTCAGCAATGCACTGCAGGATCTAAGAAAGATGCATTATATAGAGATAGCTGCCCTTAGGAGGGCATGTTAACAACGTGCATTGTGCAGAAAATATTGCTTTGAGGGCTTTATTACATACATCCTTCTTATAATGCTCATTACTAATAGAAGAAAATACAAATTGTTCTTTACATTTGCTTATAGAAAAAATAAAATTATGTATATCTATCTGTTTGTATTCATCCACAAGACAACTGCGAAGATTTAGAGCCTGACATCAAACTGACAATTTAATTCAGTTAAATAATGAAGCTGCTGGGTCACACACCTTTAATCTTCAATAAACATTCTTGGGTTTTTGGCACAATTAGTATACAATATATCCCAAAACATTAGAAGTTCTGTCCACTAGTTCAGATAAATTAATCAGGGCTCCAGCTCTGCCATGCGTCCATGATCCTCTTTCCTTATACAGGACTCAGAAAAGCATGATGTGGCCTTACTGCTGTACCTGGCTACAGAGATCGATACTCCACATCAAAGAGAAAACATCCCAGCTTCCCCTTCTCCTCTTTGCTCACCACCAGTTCTCAAAAGTCTGCTTTTTCTTTGCTGGTGACTTAGAACATGCTATTCTTGCACTTTATTTCAGCTTTTCTTTACAGGGATTCCTTTCTATTCTGTTTGTGGCAGTATCTTACATGGAGGATATGCTAGAAAATCACTTATTAAAGTCACCAATTTCTGTAAATCAGTCAGCCTGGATAACCAAAGTATTGGTATTATCCAAGCTATATAATCTCTACTGTTTGGATAGGAATTTTAATTGTATCATTAAAGATTTGTAACCTGTATCACAGGGTAGATACTTTTTATTTTTCAACCAGCTAAGCAGATGGAGTGTGCATAACTAACATGCCTTCTGCATTGTGCACTTAATGAGTCTCAGATAACGAATGATATCCAGATCGCTGAATACTTGAAGTGGTTATATGAATCAAGAAAAGAAATGCTCAGAATGCAGCCTCAGCAAATCTTTTCAACTTCGCATCCTGGACTTGTTAAAAAGCCTCCATAAACAAAACTAAACTTTGACCACAACGTTTTCTGTGCATCTATGCACATATCACATTTCCACATCTGCAGTGTCAAGAACTATCTGTACAGGTTTATTAACAAAAGCTATTTATATTTAAACAAATTATTTACAGGAAAAAATAAAGGTCAGTTTTAAAGTAACTGAAAAAATAACTTACTTAATTTAACTATGCTCTCTTCTGGCATTTAATCACGTCCTGCTGCTATGATACATTTCACCACAATGGTACAAACCCAATATTTTAAATTGAACTAATCAGGGCCTCATTTTCACATTTGTCATTGTGTTATATAAAGAGGACATCTTTTCATACCAAATGTTGCCAAATACCAAGCAGTGCCAAAGCATTTGGTTACTCTACAAGATCCATGGAAACTGTATGAGGCTGCCTCAGGGAAAGTTCAGCCTGGACACTAGGAAAAAGTTCTTCACTAAGAGGGTGCTCAGTCCCTGAAACAGGCTCCCCAGGGAAGTGGTCACACCACCAAGCCTGTCACAGTTCAAGGAACATCTGGACAATGCTCTTAGTCATATGGCCTAGTTTTAGGCAGTCCTATAAGGAACAGGGAGTTGGATTTGATGATCCTTATGGGTCCCTTCCAAATTGAGAAATACTACGATTCTCTGATACCTCACCTGAAATGCAATCCATAAAAATGGACACAGCGAAGGTAAAAAGCCCTCTAAGCAGAAACAGGGATGCCTTGTACCATATACAACTCTGAAAATGTAGATGCTCCATGGGACAGAGTGGAAAAAAACACAGATATTAGGAAAGTTGTGCTGTGGTTTTGGTGTTTTCCAGTCATTCTTACCTCTCAGCCCAGACCTTTTGTATGTTTTATGTACCCTAGACGCCATGACTAAATTAGTTTATGCAAAACCTGTACTGTGCTAAACCATTTTATTGTGTGGTATCACACAACAGGCCTAAATTATTCAGCCCTTGTGTTCTCCTTGCAGCAGAGTCTGTAGGTGAGAAGGGAAACAAGAAGCAAAATAACTGCTCACTTGGGGAGCCTGCTGATACTTTCCCGGGTCAGCGGCTCCTTGGGAAGAGTGATTTTGGTCCATAACAGGGAGAGAGCACAGAAAAAAACCCTCCCTGCCAGATCCCACCCTCTGCCTTACCTTTCTTCAAGCAGCACAAAGGTTTAAATTATATGGAAACTTGCATATGAACTTTTTCTAGCGATCATTCTTTAACGGCACAGTGAACATCAAATTACAAACACCTTTAGCTGCTAGGAAAGCTGCTGTTTGGGTGACTCACATTTTAATTGACTAAACTGCAGAGGATATAGTGCAGTAGTTCCCCATTCCTGTCCAAACCGGTGGTGTTACATACAGGCTATGAAAAATTAAGCAGAGGCAGTAATGTAATAACAGTAGGGTGTCAGAGAGGAGGAAGAAAGAAAGAGAGAGAAGGGAGCCGGGAGGCATCCAGTTTTTAAACTAAACAACAGGTTTGATGTTCCAACCTTTCCAATAGATAATACCCAGTGTTCTGGAAGAATATTTCCATCTTTAAGTGTATAACTAATTAGATAAAACAGTCCTGACTGCTCAAATAAGAACAGATTATCCAACAGTCAGATGACTAATGGTAAAGGACCCAGGTTTTCCTCCCCACTTACCCCAGCACAGGACACTGTGCCAAGCCATTTTACCCTCTAGGAAAGAGGAAGAATCTTCCACATTGGCTCAGCTTTAAGGCTTCCAGTGAAAAGCCACAAAAACATGAATTATTGCCCTCAACCAAAAGCCTGGTCTGTGCAGCAATAGGGAAGAACTGCTGCTGTTTACGTGTCTCACTGTCCCACCAGACTCCAGCAGGAGAGGAAACCCAGTAAAGGCTGGCAGACACATGCCTTTCAGCAAAGGAAAAAAGGAAAAGCAGCTCTTGCTCCCACAGTGTGTCTGCACCGGCCTCTGGAAAAACAACACATAACAAGCCCAAGGCATAATGTGGGATCCGAATGGGAATGCACAGAGGAATTCAGTAACAAGGGAAACAAGAGGAATTCAGTGAAGCAACCGGCAAAATGAAAGGGTTTGCTCATCAGCAAGATTTATCAATAATCAGCAGAAGGAAGTACCTTCTCACGCACAGCCTGCAGTGAGACACACTGTTAATTATTGTTAACTTTAGATCAACATATTGTCCAAGTAATTATATTTTGCTCTTATGCACAACCTTTTTGGTCATCTAAAAGCTCCCAGGCAGCAGGAATTTTCCTAGCAAAGGCAACATTTACTCAACTGAGGAAAAATAGTTGTGTTTTGATTTGCAGATTCTTGAGAAATAATTAGTTATAAAAACACGGCAGAGAAACAGCAAAGCTAAAGAAATCCTAACAATGCAATTCCACCCCTTTGCTAGAACAGTCTTCTTGTAATAGATGACATTTCTGAGAACTAACATTGCCTGGAAAAGTATACAAAAAGCATCACACTGCCCATCTCTTGTTCAAAACAGCAGCATGAAAGCCTACCATGCGGAGTAGCTACACACACTGACCTTTAAATCAACTTTTCAGAGCTGATAAAAGAAAAAAAAGGCAGCTTCAAATCTCAGGTAACACATACACATTAATGGTATGTATTCCCCACATCGATAAGGCTTTATCATTCTACACAGAAAAAAATTACACAAGAAGGAGAGCTTGCTATTGAACTACAGAAATGTACTGTACATAAGAATTTCCTTACTGCTTTGGGGATAAAACAAATTATAGCTTACACGGGTTTAGAATTTGCAGCATTATATTAAAAATGCTAGTTGCCAGTATAAAGCATTTTAAAATCTATTTTCTGCACTTCTATTTTCCTCACCCCAAAATCCTTTAAATAAAATAAACCTTGAAACCGAAATTTCTTAAGTGTGTTTTCATTGCAAAGGTAATTTGGGAGTAAGGAGATAATAGAGATGGGGGTGGCAAGGAACAAAACAGAGAAAGAGGCGAGTTGTGCAAAAAAAGGCTTTGTTTGGTTTTCTATCAGAATTTCATCCACATTTCCACAAGGATCTGAGAAATTAGATATCCCCCAAAGTACCATGTCTCTATAGGAGGAATATCATGGCTGATAATGAAAGCAAACATGCATCAGGAAAACGGTATCTATGTGTTTCCTACAGCAATGCAACAGAACAGCTAATAACACCAAGCCCCCCACAAACAATTCAGTAAGTGTTTCAAAACTATATAAACTAGTAGGAAGGTATAAGGCCTAACTACTGGATTTCCTTATTATATTCATTCATCTTCCCTTTTTTCTTCCACGGCGATAATTTAGTGGGTTTTCCTATCAAAAATTGTCTTGGTCAAAAATAAAAGCGTTATTTAGTGTGCTTGGATTCAGCAGGGATCTGGTCCTGATCAGGGTTTTGGAGGCATCAGTGAACCAGACGTCAAGGCTTAATAAGGGAAATCACTCAGAAGCGCGTGACCCTACTGTATACAAATAATTGGGTCCATTAACAGTTTGTTATTCCAAGTGTTTTGCTGCAGAAAATACCCACAAGGCAATAACCATGCAATTCTGGATGTTCCCTATTTTAAAGATGGGTAGATATTAAAAAGATGTTAGCACACAGAAAATCACACAGGAAGCCAGGGCTTAAAGGCACTATGTATATAAAATTCAGTTTAGTACAGACTGCTAAACAGATTTCTCCAAATTCAATTAGAAACAGCCATTTTACATTTTTTTCTAGACAGTTTTATTTCTAATAATCCACAGCAAATTAAAAATTAAAGACTTTTCTAATTTAATGTAATGGTTTGAGCGGACAAACTAGGAAAATAAATAAAGAAATGCTTCTTGAAATAATCCTGTAATGCACAGTCTCTGCTCCTGGCAAGTTTGTTTTTAACCATGCTCATTTCCAATAATGTAGTTAATAGGAGCATAATGAATTGAACAACTACCATCTGATTTTGTGAATTCTTTGAGCAAATTACAAAACTAGCTAAGAGATAAAATTCACAAATATAGATTCACAGTAGCACTTCTACTTTTATAGTGAAACATCTGATTCAGTCTATTTATTCATTTGATTCAATTTATTTTGGAAGACATCTATTTAAACACCAGTATGCTTTTGATATTGCCTTGTCCTATCAGATTCCGAACATTACTTTAATCTACATCTGTTTTTAAATTATTTTTATGGCCCTGTACAGTTTATCTTCAGACTATGTATTTCATACACATATATACCTGTTTTTTACTTGGACAGAATATCATCTCTTCCAATGTATGTGAAGCCTAAACCTTTCTTTCTTACTAAAAGAACTCAAGAGAACAAACAGCAATGTTAGAAACAGAGTTTTAAGGTAACTGAAAACATATTCTGGTTTTGCTCTGATGAATTTTACCTTTGACTTCCCCACAGTTCTCATGCATTTGTTTCAGTACTAAAATATTCTAAATTTTATTTTTAAATTCTATTCAAATATTAACACTTTCTGTATTTCCTTTGCCCTGCTTCATTTTCTTGTTGGCAATACAGTATGTGCTAGTAGAAACCTGCTTTAGCTTATTGTTTATTACAATTAGACGCTTATTCAAGCAATGTTTACAGTATAAGATTTACTTGTCAGGACAATAAGAAAGTTATCAAAAAACTACCCAGATACTGTGGCCTATGCCTTCCCTGTCAAAATTTAACTGTGAAAACTTCTAGAAAGGATATTCCATTGAAGAATTGGTATCTGTCAGCCAATACACACACTAACAAAAGTGTGAAAGTACGTAGTGAAAAATCATTATAGTAGTAGCAGGGTATGTATGTATATAAAGCACCTAGACAGAGGTATACCATACTCTTGGGAAGTATTCTTTCAATAGTCAATCCCTTAATCATGGATCAGAAAGATGCTATTTGGACACTTCATTCTCAACTATTCATTCTATTTCCTAAATTACAGCATTTTTATAGAATATAGGCAATCAGATGACTAACTCTACCATTGTATTAATGTAACTTACACAAAATCTTTGCACTAAAATGCTATAAATGCCATTAAGGAACATTAAACCTATTCAGCTACAATATCCATTTTAAAGTAAGACTTCAAATTTGATCTAATGTACTGTGTAAAATCAGAATAACATCACTCAGTACTAAAGCAAACTAAAGCAAAGGCTTGAACCTCTAGGATGGCTGGGAAGTTGCTTTTTCTAATGCATTTTAAAAATACATCAATACAGTGAAGCACAGCATGAAAACCTAAGTATTTAAAAAGATGAGTCTTGCCCAATACATATCTGGAGAAAAAGCCCATGTCATTCCAGAATCTCCAAAGGCAGAAAGGAAACAACCTCTGGCTGTTCTGTCACGGGGAAGAACAAACAGGCCCTACCAATGCGAGTCTCTCCCATGGATGTGTCATCTCTACGGCAAGTCAGAAAGGGTGAGAGATTTTCCAATTCCATCCCTCTCCCATAGGCCAGCATCCTCTTCAGATGCTCCATCTCCTCATGGGAGAACCAGAGAAGTAACTCAGCTAAGTCACTGATGAGCTGATCTGTACAAGATGCTGCATAACCCACTGATAATGGCATAGGAAGGTAAACTGGAAAAACACGCTGTCGTAATCCCGCTATTATTTGGTCTATGAGGTTGGACAAAATAACTACTTCTCTTCATCATTTGTCACATATAAAATGAGGAAGAGAAAGGTCAGCATCTGATCTCACTCTTTCAATGTGCATTTTGGAGAGGCAAAGGGGGCAAATGGGAGCCCTTATTGTCTAGAAAGGGTAAGAAAAATTTTAATGGAAGTCAGGCTCAATTTTTTTTTTTCCCCTAACAGAGTTGAGAGAATTTCTGTGGTATTCATCTGAAAATATTCCTATTACGTCTTTCCTGGATCACCAAACAAAAACAAGAGCCAAGCTAAGAAACAGGCACGTAAGCCTTTTCTTTCCCACAAAAAATGCATGTAGAGCTACTGGCAAATTAAGCCGCATTTTTGCTTCAAAGTATAATCCTTCCCTCACACTTGAAACTTCGTCAAGAGAATCCTGCGTAACTGTCTTGACTGTGAACAACTGGTAGAATAACAATTGTGCTTTCCATTAGAGAGCCTACTTTTCAGCTGCTACTTTAAAAATCACGTAGGATAACAACTCCAAGGTAATTAAGTCTGGCAGCTCATAATTGAATTGCTAGAAGACAAAATGTCACAGCTCCTCAACACTCTTGTTTCAGTCTATTTTAACGTAACAAAGATACTTGAGGCATAAGCTATAGCAGAAAGTTCAGTCAGTTACACTTCCAATTTTTTAAACCAATAAGCTCTATTGATAAGAATTTGGATGCAAATCCAGCTATAACCCGAAGACAGACACTTTCTGCCGAAGCATTTATATCTCTACCCTTGGAAGGGGCTGTGGCAGCACAAACACTTTCATGCCGATATAAAGACATCCAGATTCCCCGCAGCATCCCGCTTTAACTATATTCCAACTGAGTTAAAGGCTCAAATTTTCTAGGCGTACCGACACCAATATTTTACTTCATGGTAGCTGATCCATCATCACTGTCGCTGTGCACGCTCTCAGCCTGTGGCAAAGGCAGGATAATTTGAGTTGTTTTGCCCCGCTTCATTGAAAACTAAGATGACTCAAATTACTTTGAATTGGCTTCAGGCAAAGCTCACACACACGGAACAGCTATAATGGATCAAGTGACATGCAGGACAAGATTGGTGGGGCTAAACCCAGTGCTGAAAGAGCACAAGTCTTTTATATTTTTATTTTCCCCTGGCACCTAACACACCAAGTGCCAAACCTGACTTTGAGCCTTTGAGAGCCACAACACGTGAGTGACCAGAGGAGTAAAAAACAACTAAAGAGCTCCTACATCTTGCAGTCTCTGCAAGAACAATGCTAGCCACAGAATAACTTGAATGCTGAGATAAAGATCTGGACAGATTAACGAGGTTATCTCTGCTCCTGACTACTCCAGGTGTCCCTGCTTTGCTTACTCTCCTTTTTCCTTTATCACCTTGTCCTTTCCTAACCTGTTCCTGCCCCACTCTGCTCCAGCTATAATTCCCTGCTTTATCAGTCTCGGTTAGCCCTCTTAAAAATGGTAATTCTTCAAGATACGTCCATCAATGGTTCCTGCAGCACCTGCAAACTTTACATATGAACACTGAATCACGGTATTATTTATCTTTTCCATCTTGCATTAAGCAAAACCAGGGTGTATATTATCTCACATAGCAGCCATGCACTGACACTAACCCCTTCGGTTACCCTCTCATATTTTCCATCAATTTCTCTGAGACTCCTCAAATTAAAGCCAAATTCTAATTTATTTTTCATGTAGATGTCGAGGCACTTTTAACCTCTAAATCCAAATACTACTGCAAGCCCACCAATAGTTAAAATCCTATTTAAAACAACAAACACATGTGAATTGTCCATCATTAAAATACAACTCTGTTTCCAGCAAAGTCTTCCTGGTCATATCACAACAAGACTTTTACAAATGAAACTATTAAGATTAAAAAAATTAAAAGAATACTACTAACTTCTAGTGATTATCTGGTCATCTGACACTACAACATACGTTCCCTGGTACCTACTCAAACAGAATGTATTCCACAGCGTGTGCTGAACACAACTGCATCATCATCTGCATCACTTCCGATGCTATTCCTTATTAATTAAGAACAGGTGAGAATATAAATGGTACATATCTATCACAAGTACTGTAGAGAAGTCCTGTTTTGTCAGATTACGCAGGAAACTGTCGAAGCCATTAGAAATTCTCCTTGAAAACTGACACTGCAGAATGTGTCAGGAGTTTCTGGTGATGTCAGATGAGAAACTGCAGCAACAGCTAAGAGCCAAGCCATGCTCCCCCGAGACACCGATTTTGGCAAGTAGTACTGAAACACTGCAAGAATGTTTCTGAAATTGAGATTACTGAAATGTAATATTTTTTTTGAAAACTTTATTGTGCACCATTTATCAAGCCAAAGCTACAGTTCCAGGAAGAAAGGACCATCTGTTTTTCTTTGGGCTTCTTCTTCTTAAGGCTCACCTTTAATCAATTTAAAGTTTTTTCATACATTGGAATGCAAAAAATTAATAACTTAAGAACTAGGTAAGTGACTCAATGCTTCTGCTTGAAATACTGACTCCTCTGATTTTAATTATAATTAACTAGAAAATTACTGCCGACTTGTAATACATACTCATTAAATCTGATAACTTTATACTTTTAACCTACAAAGGGGGCAACAAGGACTCTGATTCTATTTGCATCCCAAGCTTTGCCCTTCACCAACCAAATATACCACTTGGATCAGCAAAATCTCTCATAGGCCTATTTTTACACCCCAACTGGGATAGTACTTGTAACAACAAAGGTGCATTGCTTAGCATTCACAAGATTTTCAGCAACATGGAAATTAAAGCATTGCATTATGAACTGTATCTTACACATGATTTTAAAGAAATGCTTGTAACAAAAAAAAAAAAAATCCTCTGAAAGACCAGAAAAAATTGTGCTGAAAACAATACAGTACCTTCATTCAAATATTTCTCAAACTCAAAGCACCATTACTATTAGGTAAAGATTTATTAGAAGTTGCATTTAGCCAATACATCAATACTTCCATAATAACTTCTGACTATATACAACTAATCATATAGATAAATAAAAAGATGAAAGACATGATGAAAGTAGCTGGTTTAATTTCCACAGATATTGCAACTTAGATGACCAATACCTGAACCATCAACTATAGATGCATTGCGTTGAAACTGTTTGGTTGATTTCTAAGTTATCTTCCTGCCTTTACAAGCTCATAAAATAAACAAAACTTTTCCACGAAACCACTGGACACAATTTAAGAAAAACAAAGCTAAAAACTGACAAACACCTATTAAAAGTCTGGCACGTAACACAGCAGGGCCATCAGAGATAAGTAGGAGAAATTCTACTTTTACTAACAAGATTCAGGGTTGTCCCCTTTGGAGACCACTTTCTGCTATATCACTGCCTCACCAAACTTCATACAGATCCGTGATGAAATCTTCCTCTGTCATTCTTAATTTCAACTAAGGGTCTTCCCTTTCAAGTGTCCCCTAACTATGTAGCTATACAGAATACTTCCATACAAGACACAGGCTAACTGAACACCGAGACATGTATTTCTAAGGCGTCTTTTCAGAAATGCTATGGTACAATAGAAGCTGAACATTTATTATTTTAGACTATCAAATTATGGCTTGAGTGAAGGACATAGTTTAGCTGGATTCCTCTCCTGTGACTAATAATACATCATTAGCAGTCTACTAAAAATAAGCTAAAATTCACAACACTGCAACCAAAGTACTCGAAGCCTGTATATTGTGGAGGCTACTTATGAATCTGGCATATAAGTAGTGGCTTATAACACTAGAGAACCATTACCCAATCTACTTCCAGAAATTGTCATCCTGTAACACAAACAAGAGGAGCAAGTGTGTGCCTGTGCCACCTCTACCATCACTGCCCAAAAAGCAGAGCAAGAGCCCAGAATTTCATTAGCAGCTTAAGCTACCATCGTGGTCTGCTAACACTGACCTGCCACAGCTCCATCTGCCTGAGCTTACTCATCAAATCTATTAGATGTGTTCAGTTTATGCACAGAATTGAGAACTGGAGTGGGGGAAAAATAAAATTAAAAAAAAAAGGCAACCTCTAAACAATTCCTGACACTTTCAGGAACCAAATTTTGCCAAGCATAGCATGGCATCCAAGCTCATGGAGCTGACCTTCCAATTTTATTAAAGGCATTAACAAGCATACATACAAATGTTTTGTTACCAAAAAAAAACCCCATTTACACACACACATATATATATGCTACTTTTGAAGAGACAAGCCTATGAATCTTTCAGGCCATACTTCTGATTCCATCTTCCATCATTGCTTTAAAAGTTGCAGTTGGAGCTGAGCCGATTCCAAGATTTCAAAACATCTCTGCTGTATTAAGGAAGATCAAAATTTTATCTAAATAAGTATTTTCTTATTTCCTGTAACATTAAAAGAGATGTCTTTTGTTAGGTAAAATTGACCTCAATGTTTGACTGCTAGGGAAAAAAGTATGCTACTCAGTTGCAGCTCTTAAGAGGACTAAAGGGCCAACAAGTGAATGCAGTAACAGTGCAAGAGTATGAAAGTTCCTCCATATGGAATCCTGCCAAAACTATCTGTTAAGATAAATGGCCTGACAAAAGGGAACCATAAATAAGGTTACTCTTTCGACATCATAAAGCTGACGCATATCCTGCCCAAGCTAGTTTTGTATAAAACAGCAAATAAATCTAAGAGATAAATAAAATGCAAAGAGATGCTTTTATTTCAGATAAGTCTGCCTATTTATTCAGAAACCATTTGTGCAACAATTTTGGCCTATCTGAAATG
>JAOXJM010000023.1:11895814-11920993 GCA_026413425.1 Tringa solitaria | reverse complement strand
AGAAGCTGT
Source organism: Tringa solitaria (assembly GCA_026413425.1). NCBI lineage: Eukaryota > Metazoa > Chordata > Aves > Charadriiformes > Scolopacidae > Tringa > Tringa solitaria. The sequence goes on along the minus strand of JAOXJM010000023.1, from coordinate 11,920,984 downwards.
GGATGCCCCGTCCCTGGAAGTGTTCAAGGCCAGGCTGGATGGGGCTCTGAGCAACCTGGACTAGTGGGAGGTGTCCCTGCCCATGGCAGGGGGTTGGAACTAGATGACCTTTAAGGTCCCTTCCAACTCTAACCATGCTATGAATTGCCCCGTCTCTGAAGCAGTACAGTCATATTCACACAGCACTGCTGCTTGCTTAACCTCTTCTGCCTGTCCTTCCTCAGCTCCATATCCTCACCTTTTTCCCTTCCCAAGAGCAATCTCTCTTCGCCACAAGCACCACATCTTCCACCCCAAGGCAGCAGTACCCCTCCCATACAATCCCCATGGCAATTCCAGCTCACCTGATCAGGCAAGGAGCAGCATGCTCCCAGTGGCCACACAGCCTGCTGAAGAGGAAAGCCGTCATGCTGAGGGCCATGTCGTTGACATGCTGGCTTGCCAGCTAGTGAGTCTATATTTATGCTGTAAATACTTAAAGGGTAGGTATCAGAAGGATGGGGTCAGTCTTTTTTCAGTGGTGCCCAGGGACAGGGCAAGAGGTAACAGCCACAAATTGGAACACAGTAAGTTCCAACTAAACATGAGGTGGAACTTCTTTCCTGTGAGGGTGGCAGAGACCTGGAAGAGGCTGCCCACAGAAGTGGTGGAGACTCCGTTTCTGGAGACACTCAAACCCCACCTGGACGTGTTCCTGTGCAACCTGCTCTGGGTCAACGTGCTCTGGCAGGGGATTGGACTAGATGGTCTCCAGAGGTCACTTCCAACCCCATATCATTCTGTGATTCTGTGAGTCTTGCCAGGCTCTGCACACTGGTGTCCACTTGTGTTGGCACTACAAGGCTGTGGTACCCAATTTACCATTGCTTCAGTCACCTGAGGAATGAATTCCCAGACACCTCCTACCAAAGACAACAGGGAATTGACTCTATTATCTTCCTTTAGCATCTCTCAACCACTTAAAAACCCAGCCTGCAATCAAAGTATCCTTTTAGATATCTACGTCAGCCATCCCAAACCAATATGCATTCAACAAGGATATGTTGTATTCAACAAGTAACAGCTACAAATCAATGCAAGATACAAGCCTGCAACTTCGAAACATGATTAAAAAACCCCTCAAATAACCCCAAAGGGAAAGAAGTACTTAATGAGGACTTGTAAAATGATCTAAAAAAAATGTGAAAAATCTCAAAACAAAGAAAGCCGGAGCTGACTCATGTCAGAGATGAGAAACCCAAGAAATTAACTGAAGGATTCAACAGGAAGCCTGAATTACAGAACCCAAGCATTTTCAAAGTACAGAAGCATTCCTTTACTGCTGCTGACAACTCTCTCTTCCTAATGCAGCCATCACTCTCAACACCGGATTTAGCATGTATTACAGCCTTTATCCATCTTAAAACATTTCAGGTGCATAAAGCAATGCGACTAAAGCACCTCCATTTGCTGTGTGGGCCAGAGCTGTTGGGGGACAGTCAAAATTAGTTTAAGATTCAGGCTGAAAGCCGCAAACAGTGAGAAAGGCAGCACCCTCTTAGTGGGCTGGTAGTTCTTCATCTATTTTGTGGCAGAACTCCAAGTTATTGGGGTACTGTACTTCACATGTGCTCGTTGTCATAGCAGAAGGAAAACATGCTCTGTCTCCAGGTAACAAGAAACAGTCATTCTTAAAATACAATTTTTGTTTTACATTTCAGTCAATTTTAAAAATTCTTGGCTACGATGGGACAAATTGCTTTCCAAAACAGTTGCATTTTTGTAAACTTCATTTTTATTAGAATATTTTCTTGAAATTATTTCAATATTCTATGCAAAACAAAGTGTTTGCATAGTAGCATAGAGCAGAGGCATCTTCCTGTGATCGTATTTTGGCTTGTTTAGCTTATTATCTACATGCTTTCATTCAAGGTACAGCTGGAATGACCGACACACCACAGCTTGTTATGATGATGATTTCAAAGGGTTTTAAACAGCCTGTTCTCTACAATAAAACTAGTTTTTCTTCACAACTGTTTCTATGGCTTGGAAGTGGGCAAAGAATGCAAAATAAGTTTATCTGGTTAGAAAGAAAAAAGGTTCTTTCAAAATTAAAGGTGCAGAAGTTTCACAGTCGTCAAGACTCCACATGCTTCACATTTCCTTAACAGTTCCCGGCTAATTCAAAGTTGTTTGTACGAACAGGTCAATACATCTCCCAGGTTCAATATAAAACAAGATTTAACCTACAGTATGGAATTAAGCAATACTACCTGACAAACAGAGCCAACTGCCTGATAACAAGAGTGATTTTTAAGCACTTAGTATTATGGAGTCAGCAAATGGGGTTTTATTACGCTACTGAAAAAAACGTAGAGAAATACTCTTTAGTGCCAATAAAACACCATTGTATTATTACTGGTCAGTGCATTTCCATTCAATCAGCACAGGTAATAAAACCACATGTTCATTAGTCTTCAAGAACTGAATGGGGAATACTAGGCATTGCGTTTAATTCTTCTTTCGGCCAACTACCAGTGGAAAAGGTAAGCTTTATCTTCAATTAAAATCAAACTCACACAGAGAGCTCACGATGCCTCTTCTCTGACAGTTCTGCAAAGAAAGCTGGCAGTTAACTGTGAACTGACTTAATTGAGCTCTGCATTTCCTCTAAATCCAAGAGGTGAGCCAGAAATTCCACCTCCCCTATTCAATTTTGCATTCTGAACCATGCTTTCCAAGTCATAAGATTGCATTTTCAAAACAATTTTTAAAACCTTTCATCATTGGGCTTCAAGGAGGTGAGCAAGAGGAGAACAAAGATTGCCAACTTCCCAGGTGTCCATTAAACAAGCCATCAAAAGAATGACTCAAACTTCTTACTTGTTGACTATTTTTGACGGTTACTAAACAAAATCACCTAGACAGGAGCACAGGCAGCTGGATAACCCTTCCCAGCCTGCAAGACAAATAACACAGGGGGCTCAGCAACCCCTGAGCAGGTGGCCAAGTGACAAAACATCAGCCAGGCAGACAAAGTTTCAGTGGAAATGACCCACCCTGGCAGAACATTTCTAGTCCCACAATCTCCAGGCTTTTCTGTTTGAGCATTTTATGGGTTTTTTTTTAATAACAACATTTCAAAGGAAATCTTTACCAATTCTTACAGTCAGAGGGAGAAACTACCTTTCTTTTTAAAAAGAAAATTGCTTACAGCAAGCTTTTGTGGACTGACTCAACTGTATTTCCAGATCTACAGCTTACCCCATTCTCTTTGATCATGTAACTTCTCACTTGTGCCTCAGTTACAAGAACTACAGAAATACCAGAGGTTATATGGGAAGCGATGACAGGAAGAAGCTGAATTATGAATAGCACAGATATACACTCTAATCAGTAGCCCACACGATACAGGTAAGAAGCTCTATCAGCCTCCACAGACCTCTTTATGAACTACATTTTATTTCTCATCCCTCTCTTGGGCACTTCAATATTTTAAGGAACACACAAATATGGCACAGATCACTATCACAGGAAAGAAATGGGAAGAAACGGGCACTTGACCATTAAAACGACTTCCCTTTTATTCACTTCTTACATTTAAAAACTTCTAAGAGATTTAATATATGTATCATAAAACAATATAGGTCAGGGAAATAAAAGATAATTATCACCACAAACCACAACCGTGACCCTCTCTAACAGTACAGCAGATATTAGCTTACACGTGCACAAAATGAAAAGTACAATACTCAGTAATTTCTGTAAATGTTACCAATAAAATATGATTACTGCTGCATCTTATAATTTATTATCTCTTTTATTTGCCAAGACTTAATCTGACTATTATAATTCAATATAAAAATTAATAGAATATTTAATTTGCTCTTCCAAGTAATTGTGTCTTTCCAAATGCAAAAAAACTGGCTGAGATTTTTTGCAGTACAGCCTTTAGATACTGTAAGCAGATAATTCAGATATCAAATCAGTCTGGTGCTTTTTCACTCTTGGTTACCTGTACTCTTTCCACTGTTGCTCCAGACAACCATTTAGACCAATAAACCTTGAGTGAGAGCATGAGCTAAGTTATTTAAAATAATTTATAAGAAGGTATCAAGCAACAGCTACAGCCGCTTCCTGGAAAGAAAAAAAAAAAAAAAGATTTGTGGAAAAGTAGCTTGCTTTTATTCCTTGCTACATTCAGAAAATCTAGATGAATTGACAAATTTAAGCTGGTGTAGGAAAAAACTGCACAAGAGCTTTTCCTAACAAAAGCTACCTCATTTTTTATTATGCATATTGCAGGCACAAATAATTTTAAATGACTTCACGGCTTTTCATGCATATAGTTGTTCTCTGTATTATCCTTTGAGTTACTGTGGCCCCCCAAGCCTGTATTAAACAGCAATCAAGAGAAGAAGAGTGCACTGGCTGACAAGTCATCAAAAATAGATTCAGCAGATGAAGAAGAGCTGATGTATACCCTCTATCCCTTTCATCCCATCTTTAAGTAAAACCAATAAACCATAGCCTTGCAACAAACACATAACAGTGGTCAGTTCTGGAGTTTTACTAGGTATATTAAATAAAACCTTCATTTACTAGGTATATTAAATAAAAAAGCTCTAGGCCCACTCTACATAAAAAGCTACTTGTGGTCAATGGCTGGAAACATCTAAGTCCTTTGGTTTTAAAAGTCTGCAACAGACCAAAAAGCTGACCAACTTTGACAGATAACAAACCCAAGTCAAAATTATGAAAAAACAGATAAAACATTCCATTTTGTAACTGGAGATGTTATAAACAAACCAATAAATCAACTTCCCCCCCCCCCCCCCCATAAGAGCATTCCAGCACTTTAGTTCCCAGCTATTCTTAGTGGGGAGGGGTGGCATTCATAATTTCAGAAGTGCCTGTTTCACAATAAAATCTTCAGCTGGGGAACAGAAATCAAGGACTCCACGCTGAAGAACAGTTACTCAAAGACAAAACTACTTAGTAGAGCGTTCAGTGGAGTATCTTAAAATCTCTGCCACTGGCGCTGTACCAAAATCATTCCCTGAGAACAGTGAATGCTCTTCAAATTATTGATAGGCAACTGCAACAGAGCCTGAAAGTACAATTTCAAAAAAAAAATGCTGAATTTTCAAGGTTCTAAAAACCTTGCTGCATTCACCATTTCCAAGACAAGTTCTTTGCTCTACTTACAGAACAGTAATTCACAACTCCCTTTTGTGCACGGACACATCCATGAAACTTCTAATGGCTTTTTCTACCCTCACCAAGACAGGTTTAACAACTCAAAAGAAATACAGGAGTCAGGTATGAACCAAATTCAAACAGCCTGTTCAACAGGCTGTGAAAACCACCGACCATCAATATGACAGTAACAGCGTGACGGAAAACTTTTGATAACTCATCTTATTATGAAGACTATAATTCTGAAAATAAAAAGGGGGGATGTGAAAAGCAGGCTTTCAGAGGCCTTAAGCAAAGTACTCAACTTGGAGAAAGGTTCAGTGAGAGCTCTGTATTTGTGACCTCCCTTTAACAAAAACCTCTCTCAGTTTTAAAACAGAATATATTAACCCAAGTTAAGTCCTCCTTTACCAGTTATGATGTGTGCTACAAATGCAGGTACAAGTGAATTTGATTCTGGATGGGTAATTTTACAGCGTGGCTTAGGGTTTTTTCTTTTTAACCAAAGCAGCTTTTTTTTTCCTTTTTATCTTTTATACTATAACGTCCATCACCTGTAAAACAATGCCAATTGCTAAACTACTTTATTTTTTTTGCTAGCAGCACGTTACATGCTATAAAACTTCAGCAGCCCCCATGTTAGAAACCCCAACACCAAACTTACTGAAGACAGTGAGGCTCCACCTAGAATTAATTGCAAGATTAGATTATGGATTTTATCTACTCTCAGAATTGTTAAAGGGTTGCAAAGAAAAACCAGAAGCTTATCTTCATTTCTTGACCTTATAAGCCATTCTGGCTAAACCGTACTTATACGAGAGATGGAGAGCAGTGTCTACAGACAAATTTATGTCACCTTTTTTTTTTATAATAATAATAAACATAAATTGCTACTACCAATTGCATATAACTCTGCTAAGCCTTAACATCTATTTCCAAGACAAATATCAAAGAAAAAAAAATTTGCAAATAACGTTTTAAATGTTCTAGCCATTTAATTGGAAAATTCCATACTTTAGAGAACTTGAAATTTTGCAGGGCTGCCTTTGTATCAGGAATATTCAGCACTTTGAAGCATACTTACACCTCAGCAAATATCACGTGTTTATAACAACTTTAAAAGCCACATAAATTGTGGTTTTCTAGTGAGTTGTGCTTACAGACTGGCTGCTTTCAAGGTAAGCACAGCAGAAACAATAGATCAGTTACCTGGCAGGCTTCAAACCAAAAGTGGAAAAATGCAGTAGTTCTGCAGAAAATTTACCAATGTTTCCCTCCCACTAGAAGCAGCAGAAACAGTTTATTTTGCATTTAATCCATTTCTGGACATGAAATCCTGTTCTCAAACTGTTATGCTTTGGTGAAGATGGAACACCCAAAGCAATCCAGCCAAAAAACACACGTTACCAAACTACTGCCCCACTACTAACGAGTAATATTTCTGCTTCAAGACTTTACACAGTGAGAGCTGAAGCTCTGCTGTGCTTTTTGGAGCCTTCTAGAGAAGAGTCTTCAACTCTGGTTCGCATAGCCCACCAGCAGGATCAGTCAACACCATATCTGGGTATTTCCAAGATTACGTTACAAACCAGTGTTAAGAACTGCAGCTTTAACCCCGTCTTCAGCTCCGTAATTCATTCTTTCTACCAGTTGAAAAGGGAAGCTTCTCTTCTGACAGAATTCCAAAGGGACTACCCTCAGGGCTTCAAGGCGATCCAGCTCTTCAAAGCCATTTCTGAGGGAGAATTTCACAGCGTAAATCCTTCCTCCCCGCATCTGCCTGGTGCTGTGCACAGACGCAAGCCTGGCCCAGGAGGACGCACGGCTGAGTTAGATGATCTCTACTGGAGCTAATAAAGCTCCTCCGTGTCTCAGCAGGGATTCTCAGCCCATGCCCAGCCGCAGGCTGATGCAGATACGGCGCTTCTGCTTCCAGGGCTACCCAGTCTCATTCTAGAAAACACACTATGTTTTTTTGCCTTCAAACCCTAAGCATTCTCCAAGACAAAAAATGTTTTACCAATATAGTATAATTCGGCCACTCGTGTTTCTTGTTAAAGCTGAATTACTTTGGTTCCTCAAAGAAATGACTGACCCTTTGATTCTTCCTTGTAAAGTGTTTTGCATTTACAGGCAAAGGACTCGGTGCCATTAACAAATGAATAACAAAATGTTTTGCAGGAACATTTAGCAAGGTCATTTTAGGCTATAACAAATTACCAGTATAAGAAGGTAAATAAAGTCATTCAATGCTGAAGCAACCGGGGAGGTTATCTGCCAGTGCTTATGTAACACTGTACTAAGCTGCCAGAAGACAAATAGAAAAAAGCAGCATCTAAGACGTAGATATTTAGCTTTTTAGCTTTGTACTACGTAAAACAGTAGCTCATTTGAAACAGAATCTCAGTTTGCAATAAAGTTTGCCAGAACTGAAAGCAGCTTATAAAAAAGAATTAAAAGCAGTTTAATAGGTGTTATATTTCCCATTGCAAAGACCAAGTCAATGTTACAGTAAGAATGAGTTTCGAGTCAGCTGCAAATACATTTGGCAGCTGCAGATTCATTAGACAGACACGTTGTAACAGACACAGAGATGCCTGGCAATTCAAGAATAAAGCATCCATGAAATAATTACAGACCAGCAAGTGACCTAGTCAGGGAAATAACTCATTAATAGCTATTCAGAGACTACTAGATTTTACAAGTGTGGGCAAGGCTCTAGCTTAACAAGAGCTATTAGGGGAAAAAAAAGGAGGAGGAAAGAAGGAAAGCCTCACAAGAAATTCTGGGGCATTATCATAAACCAACCGACCACTTCCAGTCTCCAACTCGATACCACTGACGTGGCTAAAAAACTGCCTTAAAAGCTGCAAAGTGATAGGGGAAAGGTACAAAAAGAAAGAACAACTTTTAAAAAGACTGTGATTTCGAAGCAAAAAATCGTTTGGATAGTTAAGGAAACTACACTGCTCTTACGTTGGGGATGAGAGGTCAGAAGATAAAGAACACCCTGACATACACCAAAACTATAAGGTGGAAGATAAAGGAGACAGGTGATGAGGTAGACATAGTCTAGAGGACATTATTTATTGGTATCCCTTCTCCCCCTTAAAAGAAATAATAATAAAAAAGAAATATAAGAGGAAATGCAATGACTCAATCTTTGCACTAGATAAACTGTATCCAAAAAAGGAAGATACTACCCAGATTTGGCTGTGCAGATCATACTACCAGAAATATCTAAATCAGGAATCTTCTCATAGCAGTGTCTGTAGTCATGGAACATGTTTAATATCAGCTGTATCTAGACTTTTCTTTAAGATCAGACAGATTTAGAGTTAATGATCTAGCAATTCATTATAAGCACTTTTTTTTCCTTTTTATTTTTCTCTCTCGCTACAAGAATTTCTCTTCCAAGAAGATGTAGCATTCTCTCAGTTATTTCCAAGTGGGAACACACCCTAGCATATGTTTCCTCTTTTACCAAGTGCCCTGACCTTTCAGGAAGAAGATTATCCAAAACCAGAGAATTCCTGGAAAGAATCTGCTATTTCTGATTAGTGTACTGATATCACAGAAACAGAAGCTAGAAAAGCTTATTAATGAGCATATTTTACAGCTTGAAGGTGGGCAACTGGCTAAGGTTATATATGAGAAAGCGTGTACATCTTTCCAGTTGCACCTGCAGAAGAATTCCCAAATGCAACCACAGCTCCTGAAATGCCTTTAACGAGTTCATTGCAATGGGCATTGTGGAGGTGATATTTCTGTTGGGGAAATTATAAATCATGGACTTGTCAAAACCAAATGCTTATGACATTCCCCTTCCTTCTCTTTCTCATCATTTTGAGGCTTCTCCCTATGCCTTATGAAAGTAAACACACCACTGCAACTCTCAGCGTTCCCAATAACCAAAGGACAGTATATCTTTACATACTGGGACATGGGACACTCCACATTCAAAAAATGCAGCCTCGAGAAAATTAGTCCCCTTCTGGTGTGACTGTAAGGCACGCTGAGGTTAAGAAAAAAACCACCACAAGCACAGCTATAAAGTTGAACACAGAAGCACCAGCATTAAAAATAACAGCACTGATGATGAAATAGTCTTACGTCCCAGAGCTAAGTGACATTTTTCATCTGAGCATCAAACAGACAGCTATCTTATCCTACATTGAGATGTTCAGCTCTGGAATATTTTTGTTGCCAGCATGACCATCAAAGCAAACAACTTGGTAAACAAGAGCAAGAGTAGCGATGGCAAATGACACAACACCTGAATCAATGACCTGATATCATGGAAACTATTTAGAGAAACTAGAGTTACAAGACCTTCCTCAAACAAGGGGCAGTAAAATTGTTCCAACTCTTTACTAAAATGTTATGAACTATTTAACTGGCAGTTGGGTCAACTTGCCGTCTTTCCCAGAGGCGTAAAACCAAGATAACATGCAGGGATGGTGCTTTCCAAGCTCATGGGCAAACTGAAAAGTATGTGAACTTCTATTCTAGCAGAGGCACCTAACTGAGAAACATTCCTATCCTACTGAGCAGGGTCTTAAACCTACTTCTCCACAATAGAACTAAAAGAGCCCCGGTGACAAGCAAGGTGAGGGTCCTGCCTGTCTCCTCCCCTCAGCAGGTCTACCTTGAGCAACAACTGAGGCAGTAACACCTCTGAAAAAGTTAAGCTGTGAACGTTAAGTTAAAAAAATCCTGATTTTGACTTTCACAGGGGAACATATGCGGGCATGACTTTTGAGTGCTTCCAGTCTTAACAATAAATATGATTTCTTGTATGTACTTTGATCAGAATTTATGCACAAGCACTGTCTTCCCATAAGGGTGGCTCTTAATATGTAGATGGCCTTAAAAGCTCTGCACAGAAATACACAGAGGATTATATTGTTTTACTTAAAGATTAATAATATTTTTTTTATAGTTTAAATAGAAGATGTTTGCAATTTCTACTATGATATCTACAAAAGTGCTGTTAGAAAAATGCTAGGCTGTTACAATATTGGTTATATAGTTGGATTAACACAAATAACTCAGATTAAGACCATAATTTCTCAAGGTTAAAAGATATCATTTTTAACTTTATTTAAGGTTGCTTAGCACTCAAAACTTCCCTCTCACACAAATCCTTTTCACCTGCTTCTGTTGTTGTCACAGATTAACAGCCAGAGAGACGGAGGGCAGAAAGAACCAAAACATGGCAGCAGTGGGAATAAAGGAACACACTATGTCCAAGGGAAAGCCTAGAGCTATTGGAAAGCCCTGTGTTACAGCTACACAAGGCAAAACAACATGCCTTCTAACAAAGACAACTTGAAACCAAACAGAAGGTTAACATACTGACTCAGGCATATATGAGCCTGAGTTTTCCATCACCCCTCCTTCCCAACAACCCTCATCTAACCCACTGATGGAGGAGTAAAACTGGTGGCAAAAAAGTTTTCAAAAGCGCAGTAAGGAGAAAATTTGAAAACAACTCAAGGAAACATGGATTCCTGCTGAGCACAGTTTTCAACAACAACTAGGATTTATTATATTGAATTTTTTTTTTCCAACATAGACACAAGCTACAACAATTCAGCCACAGCTGAACATTCTATTGAACCATTAGAGTAAGAAAAGAAGCTTTCACAACAACTTTTTTTATAAGATTTCTTCTTTTGGGATCAAACAGATATATTATTAAAGTAATGCTGGGAAAGGGCATCAATAATGGAATAAGTGATGTCAAGGATTGCTGAGCAATTAAATCTGATAAGTAGTTTTGATGTATTGATGAAAACATCACAACTGAATATTCAGGAAAAAATACTGAATACAAATGTTCATGAAACCGTTCATTAAGTCTTCACTTCCCCTCTGCCCTGGATTTGAGTATATCAAGCAATGTAAACAACCTTCTACCTCAATATTTAGAAAAGTTTAATGGGAAATGCATACGGTAATTTATTTTTTAATAAAGATATTACTAGCCATACTAAATATTTAATCCAAGTTCTCTTTTAATTTGTTTGGGTTTTTTTGCTATACAGAACGGGGAATGGGTGGGGGAGAGGCTTAAGTGACACCTTTGTTAGTTCCTGTAGTAAAAGGTAAGCTAGGAACAGTCACCAAAGCCAAGATTTTTAGATCCTCCTCCACCTTCACCAGTTTACTGCGACGACAAAATTAACACCCTTTTCAAAGAGCGCACTGCATTAACACAGCCATATGAATGCTGTTTGGTAGCAGCTGGCTGGTCAAACCCCATGTGCAGAGCCCTGCACCACTCCCAGCACGTGCCACTCTGATATATTCCCATTAGGCAAAGGATGCAGAATTAAAGCTGCAGTTGGTTCTTTGAAGGGAATTATCACTATGGGATAAAAGCAAAAAATTCAAAGGATCAAGGTTTTATCATGGCACATCCCATTTTCTAAATAAGTTTCTAAAAACATCTGATGAACCTTCCCATTGACTTCCTTGCAGAAGGCAAAACACTTCTTGTACACGTACTACAGTATTTACAATCAAATAATCTTTAAAAATGGCTTATGTAAGTAATAAAGCCTCTCATTGTAAATCACATCTGATTCCAGTATTAGGTTTTATTTTATCCTTTTTTTTTTCTTTTTTTTTTAAATTAAACTTTGCTCCATAGCAATATCAGCAATTATGCCTGTGGTGGAATGGGGTAGGAAGTTCACACACAAAGCTCACCCACTGACTAGGCAGCGATGACAGGATTTGTTAAATATGCATTTTCTCACCTTAAAGGTATCTCGCTGGAACAGCCTGAGCGCAAGAAGAAAAAGTAATGGTCTCTTGGCAGCACATATAAGCTGCCATTACTGTGATGAAACATTAAACCACGAGCAGCTGCCAGAGACGTGCTTATGTAAAGGAGCTCGTTTCTTCAAGTGTTTTAGCTTAAATAGATATTGAAGTCAAAAGAATTGAAGTAATTTTAAGAATCGCCTTCTAGGTCAGCTTTCACCTCTTTTGTACGTATATTACAATAACAATATTGTGTTTGTGGAGGAAGGGCTTGGTTATTTATTTTTTTTTTCAAATCTTTGAGAGAAAAGATTAAATTGAAAAGAAATAGCTGTCTTCTGCTTCATACCAGCAAAGTAGTACAGACTTTTTAAAAATCCAGGATCAAAACTACCTTATGCAATTTTGAATTTGCCATGCCTCGTACCAATCCATCAAAGAAGGATTTCCTTCATTTAATTTCAGGCATTTACATAAGTGCCTTAAGTTGGGTCACTGGAATTATTTCCCCTCGTTCTCCATCCCATCTCACTCCATTCAGAAGGTTGATCCTATAATCTAATTTCACAAAAAACAACTCCACTTTCTTCCTTTGAAGCAGCAAATATAGACACATCTTATTTTCATGGAGGCTTGATCTACAGGGGGTTAATATTTTAGAACTTACGAGTAAAATTTCCAATCACAGTAGGCAAAGCTGAAGAGGCACTTAACCTCCGGGGTGCAGCACTCTCCCCACATCTTTGTGACATTAAAACCATCCAAATGCAAAATACTGTGTGGGCAATAATTTTTTTTCAAGTTTTTCTTCTGAGAAAAAGGAGGGAAGGAACAGGGTACAGGATGCCATGGAAGAGTTTCCTGTCGTGAACAAAGGTTTTCCTACTAGAACATACAATTGTTGTTGCACACCCACACAGTCTAGACTTTGGAACAGAGTTTTTCAGCAAATAAGGAATCATAGAATGGTCCAGGCTGGAAGGGACCTCCAAAGGTCATCTAGTCTGACCTCCCCACAGTCAGCAGGGACACCCCCAACTAGACCAAGTGAAATTTATCCCAGGTTGTTTTAGAAATTAGTTGAAGACCTGGGTTATCAGACCCACTAACATTTACATATAAAAAGGGTAAGAAGTAACAATGACTCTTTACATACAAGAAGCGACTAAACACACATGCAGAGTCATAACAAACTTCAGCAATGGAAAAAACTGTTTGCAAAAAAGCTCCCTCTTCAGTTTTATTTCAGTTTGTTCCTGCTCACTTCTGCAAAAGATGATTCTTCCACCAATACCACCAGAAGACATTTGGAAAAACTATGCTAGATTCAAATTGTCCTCCTCAAAGTTTAAAGCCAGAAGATACCATTAGATCATTTCACTGAATTTCACTTAATTTCACTGAATTTTTAGAGTTGGAAGGCTACTCAGTTCAGTTCACTTGGCCAACAACAGTTTGGCTAGAACAACCTTCCAAAAGCTTGCCCTATTTGAAAATACCAGCATGTGGATATCTAAAACCTCCCACTATTATGCAACCTATATTTTGATTTAATAATTTTGTTTCCATAAAGATAATTGCAAACTAACCATGAAACTTCAATTTTCACTTAGATAAACTGGACAAACATATCATGAAGAGTTAAACGAAACACATTACAAACACTACTGAATTTGACCAAACAAACTTATTTTCAATATAATCATACGTATTCAAAGGCCATCCTATGCCAGATGCACACTGGGCAATTATCACTGTGACCACTAGAATATTCCTTTAGCAAGTTCTATTTTCCAAAGAAATTATATATTTTACAAAAAGTAACCTACAGATGATAAAACACACATCAGGCAGGAAGACTCCCTACTCATCATGCTGTGAGAATAACCCATTACCCTCAAATAGTCCCAAAGATGTAATCTATTACTAATACCATGAGTACCCCAACCTCCTACCCCATAAACACTCGTTATATATATATATACACACAAACATATATTTAAAATGTGTTAGTAATAGGCTACCAGTCCTTAATAATGGTCTATTAAGTACAGTCATTACAGTGGCAACATTTAATAGATAAATAAACAAACAGTCACTTTGATTCCAAAAATCTTCTTCGTTTTGTCATGACAATTTTATTCACTGGATAATTCTTCTCCCAACTCAGGAACAGCCACATTTGTCTCCAGTCAAATTATTCATAATTGAAAAGAGTAAACAGTGACCAAGCTGGGAAATTTAGTTCGTCGAGGGACTTTCTGAGCAAGCATCTAATTTACAAGAACTTGGCCTTTCAACAAATACTTAGAGCTATTTATACATTCAGAGACAAGAATACAAAAAGAGCACTGTAAACATCAAACACAGCAAATTTTTCCTCAGGGTTCCTACCCAACAAACAGCTAAATAGCATATCGGTATTTAGATGTACTAATACCTCAAAACAAGCAAAGAATTTACACTTGACACATAGAAGTGCATAAATAAACCTAAATCAAAAGTGAGCTGTGATACATCTACTTATTCCTGGATGAAAAACTCCTTTCGTTTTAGAAAGTGGAACTAAGCCAGCGTTGCCACAGTCAAGGAAATTGCTACTTTCTCTTAGTATTTGCAAATTCCTATGACATCATAGGCATAAGTTAATGCAGGGAAGATTTCTCTAGTTATATTGGGGCGGGGTACTTCGGGGTTTTTTATTATTTTATTTTAATCTTATTTTGGATTTCAGTTTTCAGTTTGTTCTTAAGTCTTCTTTTCAAGTATCCCAAACTTGTTTCAGATGTAGTAATTTATCCAACTAGAAGAAATTATGCTATTAGTGATATGGAAAGAGCCTAGCTAAGAAGTCAGCTTAATTTCTCCACTAAATAAGCTCCTTTTTCATAAAGGATAAAGAAGTTCAACCATGAAATTTCCAACATTAGGAAGACTGCACTGCTTATGAGCAGGACAGGCAGGTATGATTCTAATTAAAAACTGACATTCGTCATTCAAGGCTCTCCATTTGGTTCCTTGTAAGTTTAGAGAAAGGAAACAGCTTGTTACGCAAAAAGTAGTACGCATTCATACTCAAAACGAATCAAAGATACTACCAATGTGTAATCAAAACTGAATTAACCTCTGCAGGCAATTTTACTTCTAGTATTTAAGCTTTCTTTTCCAACAAATGAATCATTTAGAATTTAAATAATTTCATTTGTTTCACAAGGAAGATCATAAGCTTTTTCAAAAGATGCAGGTTTTGTCAATAATACTATTTGAATTCTAGAAGGGGGTAGGGGGAGGAGGGGAAAAGAGGACAGGCCTTAATTCACTGCCTGGAGCATTCAGAGAATTTGGTGATCATACAAACTTTTAAGGAATAAGACATTCCAAGAAACGCTGCCAAGATCTTCAAGGGTTTACAATGCTTCGGATGCATCGAATGGTTACACTAAACTTTCATTGCACTAGAAGAATGTATTATTGTGGGTATTTCTACAAAAGAAGTGAGTCCTATCTTACAGGTACTAAAAGAATCCCAACAGTCTTGGGAAGAAAATCCCTTGTCAGAAAAGTTATGTTCTAGGGCTCTAAGCACGTCCAAAAGTTTGGTCAGACTAGATGTACTGACAGTAAATAAAGTATTTATGGATTCCATAGAACTTATTTTATGAGTGGCAATGACTATAGGTTGGTAAAGCATTCTGGCATTCTATTAGCCTTTTCCATCTCTCACGCTGGGCAGCATTTCTGTTTCTCCAATAAAAAAGGAATTAGTCATGCAAGTTTTCAATCCAGAAAGAGCTGCCCTTACCCCTGCAGAAGATGCCAGGTGGCATCTTAGAGAATGAGTTCTAGAGAAGTCTATATTCAACAGAAAGAGCATACATCAGCATGAACTGAAAACTCCAAGTCAGAACTATGAAAGCCTAACAAATTCCCCCATTGACCTTCCATCAAGACCTTTGCAACTATCAATTGGCACCTGCTAAAATAAAACATCCTACTTCCCACCACCTCTTCCCTCACACAATGCACTTCTGATTAATATCAGTTTTCTTTGGAAGTGCATTCCTTGCTTCCTGTCTTTGCCCATAGGCTGTAAAAAGAAGTGAAAGAAAAGAGGGGAACAAACTGCAATGTCTGAGCACCTGTAAAACACAGAATAACCTCAACACTTTAATATACACCTTCGCAAAATCCACATCACACTGGGCAGGAAAAAGCTAGCTACTTGTTGTAAAAGAAAAAAAGCTCAAACTATGGACTTAAAAAGGAATCAAGAAGGAAATGAGTCATGGGGAAAATTTCAGGGAAATTTCACATGAAAAGGAAACCCATGAGCAATTTCATAAAATTTTCCATGCTCAGTTGTTCCCCCCCCCTTCTTTTTTCTTTCCCAGAGGCTTGATGGAAGAGGACAGGCCTCAAAATAATTGTATTTCTCCTGCTATTAGAGGAAGAACAAAACAGAGAATAGACCACAGTATGCTCTGATGCCCCGAAGATTCGTCTGTTGCATCTTTTTATTCATGGAATTTGGAAAAAAATGTATTGCATTAAGAACTGGCAACTACAAGCATTCAGAAACCATGAATCAGATTGCCAAAAAAACCCAAATACATTAAATAACCATTCCACTTCCAGTTTTCAGACACGCTGTCAGGAAACGAATAGTTTCTTTCTTGTCCTATGTCAAATGGGCAGGTGGAAAATTCCCAAGCACGTTCTTCTTGTGGCTACATTCTCAATCAGCTGTAAAGCATATGTGTCAAAGTCCCAATAAGGTAATTTAGATTTATAGCTTAGTTCCCTCCCTGATGCTCAGAGCCAGCCTTCTATCTTTGCTCCTGCACTAAAGAAACCAAAAACTTGGGATTGTTCAGATGCAGAAGAGGAAAAAAAAAAAATCCCTATAGATGAAGACAGATCGTTAACACCCCTACTATTGATTGGCTTTGCTTAAGCAAATTATCCTCTTTCCTCTCTAAAAATCTTAAATCATCACCTAATTAAAGAAAGAAAAGTAAGCTGCTTTGCTGTTCCAGGTCAACGTTCTTTTTCTTTTTTTACAGAGACCACAATAGCTTGGAGAACAGATGGAAACACCAGCTGTAAGCTCTGAAGGACACTGATCTTCCCAGTTTCTCAGAAGACTGAGGCACAGCGCTCTGCTCAATACATTTACCCATTCAGATGTTTTACAACCTTTGCAGCTTCTAAACAGCACTCAGATGCTGTTGATTGGTCTTGATTCAGATGGTCTTGATTCTGAAAAGCTGAAGTAAAGGCTTTCTCAAGAAAAGTTTACCACAGAGTTTGCAGGGTAATTTGTTCAAATGAATTCGTAACAAGAAAAATTGAGTCCTCATGCAAAACATTTGTCTACCAGAGGCTCACAAAAGGATTCTGCTACTGACATGACACTGTGTTTGCCTCTAGAGCAAGTGTGGTTTTCCAGGAGTCTTCCAATGAGACATTGCCTGGACTTGATGAATCAAATTTTCTAGCTTTTGCACTCTCCAAAATAATAATAATAAAAAAAAAAAAAAAAAAAAACCAAAAAAACCCCAAACAACCATAGCAATCAAAATAGAAGCAGAGGAACTGAGAAGCTCTTTTCTTGCACAGACATGGTCCTCAGATTCCAGACTATGTCTCAGTTTGGGTGGCTGTTCCTTCTGGTTTATGAATTCCAGTCTTACAGTCATTGACCTGGAAATCCTTGCCCTTTGGAGAATGGTCACAATTAGAATCCTCAGAAAACATCTTAGGGAGGTCACAAGTCCCACCATGGCTCACAAAGGGTAGAAATGGTTTCAAGGAATCAATTATTAGCTCTGTGAATGTGTCACAGCACAGTTCATACACAGTCACTGCATTATACAGATCAATCATGCAGTTTGAATGCATAAACCTAGGCAGCAGGACCTCCTCTAGAAAATCCACTGATGAAGAAATAGTTCTTTCCTACCACACATATGAACATGATTAAGTTCAATGAGTTGTTGATATAAAACACCTTCAGGGAAAAAAAAATCTCTTTAAACTCTTACAACAGTGTATTCATTGTAGCTCCAAGAATTTCAACTAAAATAAGAATGACCTGTAGAAAACAGCAGCTGGAGCCAGCCACCAGCCTTCCCCAAGTCAAAGAACTGACCTTGTGAACTCTGTTAATGGTTGCCACACACATCTGGTACAGAAGAAACCCAAGCAGCTCTTCTATAGCTGCAGATAACATCCACATTTTTGCTCTAAAAACCTGCTTCCTGTCCCTCTGCTTTAGTTTCTGATCCTGCTTCTCAGCAGCGCTCTTTGGCACTTCAGTTGTATTAACTCATAGTGCCAGCACAGCCTTGGTTTCTAATCATAGAATAGTTAGGGTTGGAAGGGACCTTAAAGATCATCCAGTTCCAACCCCCCTGCCATGGGCAGGGACACCTCCCACTACATCAGGTTGCTCAAAGCACCTCTGGTCTGCTTAACACAGATTCCTGGATTTCACTGCGTACCGTACCCCTCACTCTACTTACTGCTTCTCATCATCTCACTGGAGCTGGAGGAGGAACACACAGGCATGGATCAGAGAACCTCCAGCCTAGATCACTCTTTCTGGAGCTCGTATCCCCTCCTCTTCCAGTTCTTCCTAACAGTATTTCATCCTGTCTGTCCTAAACTGCAGGATATATCCAGTCACTTCCAAATTAAGATTCCTCGCAATCAAGTAAAGGAAGAGCAACCAGCATCAACTCAATCAATACCCTGGACACAAGAATAACAGCTGAGCATCATCAAGGCCCTAACATATGCTCTAGAACTTCTTGCAGCCTTAACAGATGAGGAATAAAACAAGTCAGATAAAAAGCACATCCTTTACAGTACTTGTTCTCTAGCATTTTCGTTATGGCATCCACTCTGAATTAGATCAGAGACTGAAAAAGAGTCTGGTTTATTTTGTGGGTTCTTTGGGAAGTTTTGTTATTATTCTGGGATGGGGTAGGAGAGGAACATTTACAAAAAAAACTGGCAAGAAGTGGCAACACCCACTTTTCCTTTGTTATTTTGGCCCCCATTGCTGATATTTTTGGATTTTCATTCTGGAAAAAGGAGAAAGATGAGGAATTGTCTGAAAGAGTGTTTGCTGGGCTGCTTGCCCTCAGAAAATTGGAAAATTGCCCAGGCCAAAGAAAGAAAGGATTCTATAAACTCAGATCTGATTTGTGTTTAACAGAACAACATTTACAGAGAATAAATATTTGCAGTGTCTTAAAGAGACTTTGTTATCTTGTATGGTGTTGAAGAAAGAAATGTACCAGTGGAAAAAACACAGAAATTGCCAAACTCAACCAGCAGTAGTCCACCCAGTCCTCCTGTCTAATGGCGTCTTGAACCATGTGCTTCATAAGAAGGTGCAGGAAGAAAGCCTGCAGTAGGCAGTGATGGCGAGTTTATTCTTAGTCTCTGTTAACCTTTATCTTAAGCCATAAAATACATGGGCTTATATCCTTCTCATTCATTAGCAGGCTGATCTTGTCTTCTATATAAACAGACCTAATCCCTTTGCTCTATCAGCAGTCTTTAAAGCCGTCTTCACTGTTGCCGAGTAGCCAAATCCATAAAGGAAAAGGACTGACAGTAGCCAGATAACTTGCCCATTCGAGCAACAAGGGTATAAATCCCACCCTCTGTTTCACTCAGTCAGTCAGAAGCGAGATGATTAAAAGTCTGTAACTTTCTTAACGGCAAAATGACCAGTGATTCCTATCACCATCCTCCATGCTCCCCCAGAATCTTTAAAATAAAATTAAAAAGTTTAAACTCTGGGTTTTGTTCTAAGGAAAAGTTCCCGTTTTATGGAATATCTTCCCAGAAAGCACTGTTAACAGTGAACAACACCTCAGATTGTGTAAAGCAACTGAAATCTTTAGGGAACATAGTATTAAAGAGGAAGAAAGTAGTAAGGAGAAAATTAGATCTTACATGTGGGATTTTTTCAGAGTTATTATAGCAAGGGATGCTCTCGAGAAGCTGTCTCTCCAAGCCAGGCAGATCGTGTTGAGCTCACCAGCCCTCCAAGGTGCCAACTACTAAGATTCAATCAGCCTTTAACTGTTGGAGGAAGTTCCCAATAGGGAACTGGGGAAAGGAAGGACACAGCCACGTTAATAGACATTGCTGGCATGACCTTTAAAGAACAGCTGGGAGCTACCAGTAGAACCAGTATGAACATTCACGTGAAAAGATCAAGTCTGCAATGACTCTTTGACAAACAATTATTTGTGATCTTATTCAGCCTATGTTGCTAATACCATGGGGAGTGCAAAGAAAAGGAAAGATGCCAACTGGTGAAATCTGGTCTAACAAAACAAAAAATGTCTTCATGGTGTCTGCATTATTTAAAGTATAATTTATTCATCACCACCACAGACTATGAAGTGTCTGAGCAACTTCTAGAGCAGAGAACTTTTTTTTCTCCTGTCCAAAATATGAAGAGTGTAAGAAACACAACTGGCAATCACTATTTTATATAATAACAATGCAATACTATGATTCACTTGCATTAAGTCTGACTAAATATGCCATTACCTTTAAATAGAAAATGCAGCTAATAATTTCAAAACTAAAATTAGAAAGATATATGATGTGAATCCTATGCGGTTTACTCCTAATTTGAATAGATTATGCTGTCTTTCAAATGTTTTTGTAGGTGCTTATCAACTTTGCTTTTTTCCTTTCACTCATGTTTGCATTATTTTTCTTACCACTATAATAACAACTGCTTACAGAAACACATTTCTAGAATTTTATATAAAACAAAGGACTATATTACTACACTACTACAGTAACTGTGCTGATATGAAATGTAGATGCCATTGTAGCTGAAGAAAAACAAATGGCAGAGAAGACGACAATGAAATATGTGGGAGCAAATATGCAAATAAACCCTTTATGATGAAAGGAAATAGTACTAAAAGTCTTCTAAAAATGTCAGCTAGGGGAACTCAATAAAGGTCAAGACACTTTTTGAAAAGGAGAAGTTAATCAAAGATTTTCTGTATTTACTATCTTCTGTTCCATAATTCAGTACAATGTATTCTAGGTTACTTTAAAGCTGAAAAGTGACCTTTCTTGCCAACATTCACTGTTCATTACCCTGGAATTCCCAAGTTTTGGGACTTAGGGCTCGAAGAAGCCAACCAAAGCCATTGATGTGTAAACTCTAAATCTACACTGTGCAGGATGTACAGTAATGTTAGTCTCCAAAACTACTACTCAGATGATAGAACTTCACCAACATGACTACTTTTCACTGTTCTTGCATAAACCAAAATAAATAACAGGTGGGGAATGACCCCAGAACTCACTTCGTATATTTTAAACAGCCTTTTATGTTACCGTTCCCACCATTAGAAAGTGAAAATAGGTGGGTCAAATATTTTTGTGCCAATAAAAACGTTTCATTTAACAACAAAATGTGTGTCAAGAAGGCCAATTAAAATCTACAGGCATGTTTTGAAGTCATTGAATTTAGAACTACTCCAAACTTGTGAAAATAAACAAGCATTTCAAAATGGAAGCATTTTCATTACAAAAGTGACAAGCAGATTTCCGTCACCTAAAGGAGAGTCACTTTTTAGTCCTTTTTTATTTTAAACTGTTACTCTCAAAATGAAAGCAAAAATCAAGAATGAGAGAAATTGTTTTTGATATTATGCGTGCTCTTGAAACCTCTTATTTTTTTGTGGCTTAACAACCACTTTTTCCTGTGTTTAAAGTGCTTCTCCCCTTTCTTATAGCGCAAGACCATTACGCAAGAGGAGAAAAAGCCTATAGCAAAGCAGAGTACAAAGCAAGTGCTTCTGTCCTTCCTCCATCAGGAAAGAAAATTATTTTCCTATGGTGGCTCAGTTACAATGTACATTTAAATTGCTCTAACAGCAACTAAAACTACCGCTTCAGTTCCCAATTCACACACTTCTTAAGACTTCAAAGAGGAAAGGAACCTTTTTTCCCAAATACCCAGGGCTGATTCTGCAACAAAGTATTTACCTCCTCTGAAGCTGATTAGAGCTTTAAAGGAATAAGTGAGGTATCTTTTATTTTAAAGGGAATCATCTTTAACTGCAAATCATCTACAGGTGATCTCAAACCAATAAAGATTGTATGCCATTTGCACAGCAGAATCACCTACAATGGCTGAGGTTGGAAGAGACCTCAGGAGGTCATCTGGTCACAGAATGATAGGGGTTGGAAGGGACCTCTGGAGATCATCTAGTTCAACCCCCTGCCAGAGCAGGGCCACCTACGGACATGTCCCCAAGACTGTGCCTAGTCAGCTTATGAATCTCAACGTGGGCGATTCCATCACCTCCTTAGGCAACCTATGCCCATGTTCACTAACCCTCCCAGTTAAAAAAGTGTTTTCTGATGTCCAGGATCTGATGTCCGTATGTTTCAGTTTATGCCCATTGCCTCTGGTCCTAACACTGGGCACCACCCAGAAGAGCCTGGCTCTGTCCTCTTCGCACCCTCCCTTCAGATATTTACATATATTGGTAAGATGCCCCCTACCTGAGCCGTCCCAGCTCTCTCAGCCTTTCCTCATATGTCAAGTGCTCCAGTCCATTCATCATCTTGTGGCCCTTCACTGAACTCTCTCCTTTTACGTGTAGTGTGTGTTTGTGCAGGGTCTCAACCTTACAAATTTCTGGAGGCATCCAGAGTGCCCTTATTAGCTGGGTAGTTCAGCCTCTCAGCATCCCTTTAGCTGCTGCACAGGGTTTCTACAACAAGAAGAGAGCGAGCTCATGGCCCTCCAAATTCAGCACAAGGGGGTTTCCGTCTTTAACCACTAGAATTAATCCTTCAGTCCTGGTCCTAACTCAAACCAGGTCAACTTTTAAGAAACTCTGAATTAAGCCAATGCTTCCAGAAGTAACTCCTTGCTAGCTGCAAAATTAAAAGACTATAAAGTCAAAAATTCATCAGTCCTCAGCTCCATTTCAAACAGTTCAAACTTCACGAAGCAAATAATTTAGCTTATAATGTTGTTTTTGCAACATTGTAAGGCTGAGAGAAAAACTAACGGAGATTAAAAGACAAAATATGAAGATCAAAATCATAAAGATGACATTTACATACCAACCATTGCCAAAAATAAATGAGAGAAGGGAAACAAGTGAAACCGTTTCCAATTTTAAAGCTTTTTAGAATGTGTATAAGGTCTCAGTAGTTCTGTGTTATGGTATGGCCTCTGGGAATTTAAATATACTCTGGGAAAAGGTAAATATATTCCAAAATAAAACAACAAAAAAAAAAACCTCTCTCCACATTTTGGTAAGAGGACCCAATACCAAATTTCTAGGTAGATTAGAAGACATGTTCAACAACTGGAAGATCCTTCTCACTTATTTAGATTAAACCAGTACTTTTTCACAGTGCTTTCCAGAGCAATTTACAGTATTCTGCAGCATGCAAAAAGGATATAATTGACAAACAGTACAAGAGGCTAAGCATTTTTTAGGAAGTCAGAATTTTTAATAACTACCATTGTGGCGAAGAAGAAAGAGATTAAAGATGACATAACAAGAAATAAACTAGAGAAAGTCATTCTAGCAAACTCAGCATAAATGTCCTGGCATTGCTTCAGGCTTCAGCTGGGCAGCTGCTACAGACACAGCTTATCTTCAAACCACGTAACACAAAGACACTCGCATCAATTACTTTCTGCATCTCAAAATGTTGATAAACTGGAAACTGAAGGGGTTTGGCAATGGAAAAGCACCTACACTACTGTAATGAACAGAACACAGAAGAACTTGCAAAACTAGCTTTGCACAAGATTGCTTTTACAGGATTCTCCATCCAACAAATACAATTAAGGAGGATAGATAAATAGCTTATGACTTACATTGGTGAGATTTTAGGCATTTCATGGGAAATAAGAAATTTAAAGTAATCTAAAACCTCTAACAGCATAATCATAAGCCTTTTTTGCCAGTAACAGATTCCAAGCTTTGACTGTATTAGTCATTAAGGAAAAAATTTATTAATTTCCTGATATTGCACTGAAATTCTTAGACTAAACTACAACAAAAATAAATTATAATTCATTTTAGAAGGAATATCAGCAAAGATTCTCCTCTGATTGTTCAGGAATGCTGGGGATTTAAAATACTTCAAAACAGCTGGCTGCAGTTCAACACAACATGGCTAATGGGGCTCATTTATCAATTGTCCCATAACACTTTATGTAGACAAATAATTTCTCTTTATAACTTTCCATCTCTAGCTTCTGTGCTGTCAGATAAAGATATTGAACACATAGATGGAAAATTACATCAAGATATATCATAATCGACCCTTTTAAACTGAAAGTAGGTTTTTCTATGTGTTACGAACCAGCTCAACTCTGCTACAAGACACCCCGTTAAAGAACATCTACAATCTGCAATTTTGGTAAAGTTGTTATACATTTTGATAATATAATTTAGTCACTTTCTATTATGCAGGACAGATAATAGAAATATACCCTGTAGCAGTAACTTGTTGCCCTCCCCAAAAAGATCTTACTTTAAAAGTAAATTGAAGAGTATTCTCTTTCACTGGCACTCCTGAGAATTCAAGACATTTATTGTAATTTGTAATCAGATATATCCATGAAGATGATTACGGTGTCCTCAATCAACAGCTGAAGTAGTTATTTAAATGACCATGAACTAAACTAGGATAAAACTAAAACTGCAAGGTTCACACCTCATTCAAAATGCATCTTTCCAAGTTATCCACCCGTAAAGATGTCTGCCAGTTCACCAAATAAGCTTTTTCTCATTCTAAACACCACAAAAGACTAAGATATATTTAAATCAAGTAACTTCCAGTACATTTTTAGGCTTCACTGTGAAAGCCAACACAGATTGGGCAAACCTGTCTATCACCAATTAGACAGAATAAGTCAAGCAATGCACAGTGGTTCAGCATTAATTTCTCAGAAGAAAGGCATCCTGATCAATATCCTTCATCCTGACTGCAGAAGCATCAGACTGATATTGAAAAAAAGCTGTCCTAGATGGCTAACACAATTTTCACAAGAGTTACTATAAAGAAAATTTCAAAATCATATGATCATAGAATGGTCAGAGTTGGATGACCTTAAAGATCATCTTATTCCAAACCCCCCTGCCATGGGCAGGGACACCTCCCACCAGACCAGGTTGCTCAAAGCCC
>JAOXJM010000023.1:11874768-11887322 GCA_026413425.1 Tringa solitaria | reverse complement strand
TGGTCTGGTGGGAGGTGTCCCTGCCCATGGCAGGGGGGTTGGAACTCCATGATCTATAACATCTCTTCCAACCCAAACCATTCTATGATTCTATATGCTGGATACCTTTAAAACAACAAAACCATCATAAGCTCAATGAGAAGGCACTTGATACTAAGCTACACCTTTCAGAACCAGTGGAATGAAAGCGATACCTGTTCCCTTAATACCTAAAATAACATCAATAGCATGTGTGACACCAAAAGATGCCCCCCCTCCCCGCCAAAAAAAACCCCAAGAGTCACGGGAATTTTAACATCACTGATGCAAAGTCTTGGAAAGGCATGTTTAAAAGCAGTGAGATGAAAGAAAGTTTTGTTTCAAGGAATCCCAGTGGAATGAGGGGAGGAGGGGCAGAGAAACAAACACCAAAAAACCACAAAAATATAAGCCTGATGCAAGATTAAAGGCAAATTCATTTTCTCAAACTCATGAAAGGATAGTGGGTGAACCTAGTGGAGCAATTAATTTTGTATTGATGAGTAAAGACTCCCTCAGTTTTAAACCTCTAGGCATGTAAGAAACACTAATACAAACACAAAATTCAGTAAATAAAGTTTATTACAGCAAAACAAGCTCACAAGCAAACTAGTTCAGCTAAGAGAAAAAGACTAGAAAAAAAGAGGAGATATTTTGTCTCCATTTCAAGAAGTCTGCTAACATTGCTGTCTCATCTCACTGTGCCCAGCATCAGCAACATAGGACCTTATAACACAGAATGGTCTTTCAGGAACAATTTACATTTTGGCCAGGTCAACAAAAAGTCACATAAAACCAAACTGTGAGCCTTTGCACACACTCAGCGGGGACCTCTTTCAAAAGTCAACTCTCCAAAGGTTCCATTTTCACCTCTCTTAGCTTTAAGTGCTGATCAAACAACACAAGTGTGACATAGACAAGCCAGGTCTCCTCAGTCCGTAGCTAATAAAACATTAAAGCAGATTATGGAACTCAATACCAGATACCGGACATGAGGATCCTTCTCCGCGTGTTCTCAGCACCACAACCTGAAAAAACAAGTGAGCAAGGAAGGGACAACCTTAAACAAGCCTGTAAGTGGAGAACAGGAGCATAAAATTAGGGAAAAAAAAGACAGACAGAGGAAAACAAAGGTTGTTTATACCTGACAACTAGGTAGGAGGAAAGCATAAACTGAGACAGACACTCTGCGTGTCCCAAGAAGCTGGAATAAGCAGCCAATGAAAGGAAAAGGTGCGCTTTGGCAAAGCAGATGCGGGAGGAATGAGAAGCAGCACCACACTGAAGGACAGGACAAGTGACAGTAAAGAAAGGACACAAATGCGACTGTCTAAACAAAAATTAAGAGATAGAAACTCTACAGGGAGAAGTCTTGGACAAAATCAAATAGAGAGCCAGCAGAAGGACAAGAGGATTTGCATCTGAGACAGTTCATGTGATTAAGAATCTAGCTTGGCATTATTAAAAATAGCTGCTGAAGAAGTAGAGACTGCAGAAAAGATGAGACATGACAGCCTGCCACCTGAGCAACTGGAGAAAGGATTTGCTGGATCAAGTAACCCTAACACTGCTAAAACCCCAGGTGAATGTGAAGATGATGCCTCATTACACTTCCAATTTTCTTTTCAGATCGCTTTTGTGAGGAGTAGGGAACTACACGAAAGCAAAACTCATTAGGACTGAGGAGTTGGAACATATCAGAATCAAGGTTTCTCTGTGCAACTTCAGTTTGGCTTTCATAGTAAGATACAACATTATTTTTATTTCAAGATTCCAGCCTCACTGAGTACACATGGCGAACCAGCCCCTGAGATCTAAATAAGCCTTTGTAAAAGTCTTCCCTTTTTTAGCACAGAAGCTGTTTGGCAAGAAGTGAATGGAGAAAAGACTCTGGAAAGATGGGAAAGTTCCTTCACAGACTTACACTCCCTTCACTCTTACCACATATTCCCTACACATGGCTGACTTTTCCTTTTTTGATCCAAACTCCTCAGAAGTTTTAAGTGTAGTCCTTATTTTCAGAATGACCAATTTGAGATTTGGTTTCTCGAGGTAGTTTCACATTATACTTAACCCACAGCTGGTTTACATTAGCACAGGAGGAGAAACAGCTTTCATTTGTATCAGATCAAACACTCATTAGAATAGGTTCCATGTGACAGAAAGGCATCCCTATAAAACTGTTAGATCAACTGTCCCTGCAACCATCCAACCACTAAATCCACTACAAAGAGAGTAACAGTAACCCACGGCCAGTGATGGCAAAGGAGTGAGACCACACTTTTTAGCTGCAGCCCACACATCGACCAAACTATGTCTTCATGCTGTTAAACTGTACCTCGATTTGCTGAGAAGCCAGATAGCACAGCTGCTAGTGAAGGTTTACATTCAGAGTATTAGATAATACTATAAAATCTGATTACAAAGTCAAGCAACTCATTTCAGATCTCTGTGTTCAATTTAAGACATATTTTGGCTTTTCTGCTTTTTTTTATCCTAGTTTCCTCATTTGTAAAGTAAGAAGGCGGCTGGGGGGTGGGAAAAGACCATCTGTTAATCTCTCTGTATTACAGCAGAAGAAGTTTGTGCTTGAGAAATATTAAAGCACTGCTGTGGTAACCACTACTGAGAAGTCCAGAGGTCCAAAAGCAGAGAGCGGGCGGTGTCTTCAAAACAAGAGACAGCAAGCATGAAGCAAATGTGATATGGCAATACTTAGCAATCAATAAGCAAAACACGCTACCTACTATGTGAGCAGAGTCCGCTTCCTGCACAAGCACAAGTGGAGATTAAAAAAAGTCCAGTGACTCTCAGGTACTGTGTCATAGTGAATACACGCAAGCACCAGTGTGCAGCTGCAAGCATAGTTTAATTCTAGTATTTATTTAAGGTATGCAGCTTTCTGCTGCCACAGTTACGTTCCAAACAGCCTGGTTGTGAAACGTTACATGCCTTGTTCCGATACTCACCCTACACTTCTTACACAAGAGACCATTCAGGTCAAAGTTTAGCTTTGCCAGAGGGCAAATCTAGCCGAGACAGCACCGTACGCGCCAATATCAACGGGAGAAGTGACGACAGGCACAGTAAACAGGGAAAACCACCCAGCTACAGTTGGCAAGGACTGACTAACTTCTGTGTATGTGCGAGTCATAATAAGAGGCTCGACATTTTTCCAAAAGGAAGGATACTAGGGATGGGTTTATAGCAACAAGCCTCCGTTTATTCCTCTAGATGTAATAAAACCAGCAGTACTGAAAGCAAGGTTTCGGGTAACGTACACGTTCCACACACACTGAACGTATCCCCAGGCCAGCTCAAGCACTCTCCTCCAGCCGCTCCTCCTCTGGCATCGCCGCGGCTCCCGGCCCTCCTACAGCGCGCCGACCATGCCTGGGGAGAGACGGGAGGCGGGTCAGAGGCCGGCAGGCCGCATCTTGGCGAGAAAAACAACCGGCAAGGCCGGGCCAGCGGCGGAGACACGCAGCGGCTGGTCAGCCCCGCCGCGCCGCAGGGGTCGGCCCACGGCCCAACACCCGCCGAGGGACCACCCGTGCCCGCCCGCCCTCACCTGAGAAGGGGCAGCGCCGCGGCGGAAGGAGGCTCGGCTCCGCTCCCCGCTCAGGGAGCCGCCGCCCCGGGAAGCGCGGTCGCGCCAGCGCCCAGCGTCGCCAGGGCCGCCGCCATGTTCCCGCTGCCACCGGCGACCTCTGACCCCCCAATCACTTCCGGTCACGGCTGTCAAGCCGTTACCATGGCAACACTGCCGGCCCCGGCCGCCCTTAAAGGGACAGCAGCCACCTCAGCCCCCTCGCACCCGCTCGTTACACACTCGCTCCTCACACGCGTGTGTGTGACAGGTCTAGGGAGCCACCAGGTGGCTGAGGGAGCTCTGGGCTCCGGGGGGCGGCAGGCCCCATCCCACTCAGGGGCACCCCACCGCCCTGGGGCCCAGCCCCGCTCCCTCGGCCTCCTCTCCCCCAAAGGCCCAGGCCACCATGCTGGTCCCCAGCCTGGAGTTGGAGCCCGGGCTCGCCTCAAAAGTGGGTTTCAACTGGGCCTTTTGGGGTACGCAGAGCCCTGCTGCCGCTCCCATGGGGAGAGGATGGCTTGGGAGAAAAAAGGATTCGTCTCAATTTAGTTATTAGCAAAAAAGTGATTCATCAGCCCAACAGTGCTGTACGAAGGGGAAAAACCCTACTACTGTTAGGTGTGGATTCTGTCATAAAATAGCCCGTTGAGTGTGAGAGAAGCGGAAAATGATTGTGGCACGGTTTCCACTGCCGTGAGGAGATGGTTTCTCTTAACTTTCTCTGAAACTGGCAATATTTTAAGCTTTTATTGCACCCTGCTTTACTACTGCTCACTGTTGACGCGGTTAACCTTTTTATACTCTTTCCACATGTATGATTTATAAGGTAAACAAATCTGGTGAAACCCCCAGTCCAAGAAGGAAAACTCCAGGAGGTTTTAAGTAAGGTTTTATGCCTGTAAAACCAAAGTGAGCCCCTGCCCGGCTGACTAGAGCTGCTGGATCAAGACCAGAGCGACCCGGGATCTCTTTCTGACCCCACAACAATTTCACGTGCGCAGCTGAACGTGCCCCTCTGCAAAACTCCTGCAAAATACAAATCCCAGGGCAAAACCTGATCCCATACCCATTTAGGGACATATTGCCCTACAGCCACTCCTCTGGCAGGATCTCTCTTCTCTACTGCAGTTAGTTTTGAGGACAACACCGGCTCTTCTGAAGTGCCCACCATCATTCAGTGAGCATTCATTGCCTTGATAAGTACCTTTGCAGAGCTGAGAATCATTTATAAATTTGGTCAGTACTTGGAATAAAAAAAATTATGGAATGAGGCTTCTGGGAATCTCATCCTAAAAGTCATAAAAATGTTGGAAATTCCGTTGTCATCCCTTTTTCAGAGATCTCATTTGCTCATTCATCCTGGAGACGCAAGGGCTAAGGGGGGAAATTAGTTGTTGCCTTCCACTGGTGGAAGGTTATTGAGAAAGTGAAGCCAGATTCTTTTCAGAGAAGAACAGCAAACAGATGAGAGGCATCAGTCCCGCATTGCAGCAAGAAACATCCTAATTAGATGTTAAGAAGGAATTCTTCAAAATGAGGATGGTAAAGCACTGGAACGGGCTTCCCAAAGACCTTGTGCAATCTCAAAACTGGTCTGGACAAGGTCTTAAGTAGAGGTACTAATAGCATCCCAAATCCTTCAAAATGTCTCAGCTGAAGAGATGAAGACAACTCCCTAGCAAATTCCACTGTCTCTTGTGTCAGGAGGCTGTTTGTTGGGTGATTCAGTTCACCTGGCTTGTGCTAACTCTAAAAGAGGCATTTAGTCAGACTTACTCGTAGGCAGCTCCAAAAGGTGACCGATTCCATCTTAAAAGGGATGTCTAAGGCAGCTCAGCATGTGGGGAGCTGAAATGGCTGACTTTGGTAACACTCTTACTGATCAGATAGATAAAGTTAGACAAAATGAATCCTTACTGGTGCCTCCTGAAAATAACAACAAGAGGAAGGCAAACTACAAAATTTCAAGTAGCTAAGTGCAAGAGCTTAAAATAAAAGAAATAACACAGGCAGAATGGCTCTGAGGGGAACACGTGTTTTGGGCTGTCAGCCATTGACTCGTAGTCAGGCTCCTGGCCAGCCTCAAAAGTTTGAATAGGAATGGGGCATCTGCAGAGATGGCATCTGCAAAAGGCCTCCTGGTACAACCCTGGAATGCTAAATTGAAGGCTCTCCCTAAATTATTGTACTGCTGTTGTCCAGGAAGGTGAGAGAGGTGAAACCGCAGTCATACCTACGTGTGGCTTTTGGTAATTGTAATGTGGGGGAGTCACAGCTTCTTTCATTAGTTTCATAAACTGATAATGGGCAAAAATGCATATGGTTAATTGACTCTCAGGTTGAAGCTCTCTGTGTGGAAAAAATCTGTGCTAAAATGGGTTAATAAAATCTTGAAGAAGATTTTGTGGCTAAGTAAGGAGCTTTGGCACTCTAGTGTGTATCTCTGAGCAGTAAAGCACCGCCCTGAATCTTACTGCAGCCCCTCTGCCATTTCCAGGGTGACCCTGGATAAATCACTTCACTCTCCCTGTTGGTGTAGTAGGAATAATGATGCTTTCTCCTTGCTGAGAGTGCTGTCAGGAGATAATAATCAAAGTTTGTAATTTGATTAGGAAATGTGAAACACCATACAGCTCTCCTTCTTACAATGCCAACACCAGACTATACAAACTTCCAGTTAAGATATTTTATTTATTACTGTGGAGAAAACAATTTGGTAAGACAGATAATAACGAGTAATTGTATTTCTGTTTTCCTCAAGGACCCCAAAGCAGTTCTGTACTGTTTGTAGAGAAATCATTTTGTCTATCACATTGACATGCAGCCAGCTGAAGAAGAACATGACATCTTTTCAACCATTCCCCGTGGCACTCTATTAGAAAATACAAAAGAGAATTTAATTTTCAATTGCAACTACACAGGCAAAGTAGATAAGCACCTTGTGCTTTACAATCACATACTTAACACTGAACTTGCATGAGGTGAGTTAGTGTAACCGTTTTGTTAGAAAGCAAAAAGTCTGCTCAAGAAAAATACAGGCATTCATAATGCCCCTACAGTTTTTGTGAAAGTGGAAAGTACAATTTCTACAGCCAAAGACAACAGTGAGGGGAAGAAAAGAATGTTCAGTATTCAGCAAAAAGGAAGAATCCGGCTGACTGGAAATGTATGTGCATTTCAGAAGGCTTTGTTGAAATAATATTAAGGTACTGGCTTTACCTCCACAAAAAATAATGCCATTTGAAGATGAAGTCAAGCTTTCGACATGTTTGAAATAAAACAATATCGATTTATCTCAGCCACAAAAGAAGACCTGTGGGGAAAGCTGGAAGCAGTGAGGCCTGATTTCCAACAAACTCGCTCCCTGTGTCCCTCAACCCACCTCCATCCCCGCTGCATTAATTCCTTCTCCTCCCCACACCACGGACGACAGCCCCATGAAGCAAGAAGCAGTAGGTATGGGCTGGCCAGTGGGTACCAGCTGCCAAGAGGAACAATAATGTTTGATCAGTGGGGGCACAGATTTTAGTTCTTGCTCCTCTGGCATGTTGTCTGTATTAACAGATCTTGTAGGGACATGGTTGTTTCTGAGACTACCGCCCTTCCATCAAATTTGAGTTAAATTCAGCAAAAAGGTTCAAAAGCTATTGGAGGGGGGACTTGCAGCCAGACTGAAAGCTAGCATGGCCTCATGATCAATATTCATGTCAAAAAGAGGCCGAAGAAATAAAGAGTTGACTACAGTGGGGGGATCAGTGAAAACCTTTTCAGAAGGGGGTGAAATTAAAAATGATTCAGACTTTCTAGTTGTGCTAGTGCCTGAGAAATAGAAAGTGAGAACAGGAAATGAGACAAGCTACCATCCTTCCACTGACAGGACTTGGATATGTATGGAATAAAGACTTTAAAATGTTGATAGTAACACGTGAAAAGGGATTTATTTTTTTTTGGCTGTAGCTGGGGTTGCCTTTACAAAATGTCTTAAGATTTGCAGTGGGACACTTCCATCCATCTGTGTTGGCATAGCTCACCTGGATCATAAAGCTCATAACAAGCCACTAAAAGAAGGGAGACAAGAGGGGAAAGCATTTGAGATCGGTGTCACTAGCAACAGCAGTGTGCCTAAAACACTTTGGCTTTTAATCACTATTGCTTAGTTCTGCATTTACTCGTAGACTAAGTCCTCTTGGGGCCTATATCTGAGCCGAGGGAAATGATAGATCGTGTGGCACTCAAAAGGAAAAAAAAGATAAGCAATATGGAAAATATCTTTAAGCAACCAGTCACACCCCCCTAGAACTGCCAAAAATCAGCAGAAAGAAAAGCCATGTTCTCCTGTTCCTTGCGAAAGCCTCAGTCACTTGAATGAGAAGACTCTCTAGGAGCTCTTGTTGCTAAATGGCCTGGGCTGTGCTTGCATCAAAAGGTTTTCAAATTGTGACCCACAAGCTACTTATGGGCCTGCTGTTCACATGGCTATTTCCACCTCCTAAGTCATGCCAGAATGTGTTAAATGCTTTCCTAATGGTCCTACACCATGTAAACAATTGCAGAATTAGCCCCAGAGATGTTATAAAATGTTAAATTGAAGAAGTGGGAAGAGAAGGAAAGGATTATGTGACAGAAAGGGAAAGATACAAGGGATCCTGAATGCAAGAGGTGTGAGGTCATGAGATGCTCTCCCCAAAGAGCTGGGCCCCAGAGAGGGTACCATCATCAGTACCATCATCAGATCCTCTGCTCTGTTTGCTCCTAAAATCCTTTAGGATGGCTCTGCCCTAATCCCTGGACTCTGCCCTAACACTCCTCATGGAGCTCGCTTGCCAAAACTGCAGTACTCCACATCCATCTGGATTTTTCCTCTCTCTTGGGTTTTCTAAGCAAATTTCACTGCCTGTGAGATGAGCTGAGTTACTTGATGTCTGGATCATTCACCTTCTCGCCTTCATTTTCCTGCTTTTCTGGAGGGTTCAAGATAAGGATATGACAAGCCCACGTAAGGATTTTCACCTCTCCATCTGCTTCCAAAGTTAAGCAGATATCTGAGCCCACATACCCTCTTAGGTGTGGAAATTTGCTAACTGTTCATAACATGCCTAAGCTGCACTTGTTATATTTTTTTTTTTCTCAGAAACAGCAGAAGTAGAGAAGGGGCCTTGACTCCAAGGGTATCAACACAGCAGTGAGTAGAGATTACCGTCACCAAATCAAAAACAGGGGAGGCAGTGACAGCATGGAAAGCTTGCACTGATTTAAGCTGGTATAATATTTCTGGTGCCAGTAAGGTAGGTGTATATCTCTGGAGACAGACTAAGCTCATTCTTACGCACAGCCCCATGAACAGCAAACAATAAAGGCCACTGTTTACTGCCCTACAAATATAGTAACTGGCACGGGTGATATAACGGATTTAGCTGATTTGGGAAACACTGTGAGTTTAAATGTTTTTGCTATCAAATTCAAAAAGCAACTGCAGGTATAACCATGAAAGGCAATTCAATAAATTACTGGGTTTTTTAAACTCCCCAAAGCTAAAGAGAAGATGGATTTAATTCAGAAATATTTATTTGATTTAGTTGCTGTTTGGTTCACAGGAGACTCCCTGCAGGGGCAATAAAACCCAAGGCTGCCTTTTTTATAGTGCAAAGATTTTACACTGCAGCCCTCTCCAGTCTTTTTAAACATGCCCCTCTCTTGTTTCAAATACTAAGAAATTCCATTCATCATGACTCAGAAATTTCAGAGATGGAAACGACCTATTAAGCCCTGTGATCCATCTCCTGAGCAGTGCAGAATTGCTCCCTATAGTGCCTTCGTATTTTTAATATTTTGCCCATCACGTTTATAAGGTCACATTACCGAAGTGTTTTAAATCACATTTCGTGTTTGTGTAAACAAACACGCGGTTGTTGCATTTTGGTGTAACTGCTGTTACAGATGTACCGGAGAAAGGTGGCGAGCAGTAGCCAGGGTAAATGGCAGGTGTCAGTATCAGCGGGGGGGTGTTTTGGTGGTAAATGTGATCAGTGCTGTGCACAGTGGGCTTTCAGCTATTCCTCTTTGGAGAACGGTCATTCTAATGTCAGTCATTAGCAACTTGCTGTTGGTCACTTGGGAACAGCATGTTTCCTACAAATTGCTTCTATTAGTCACCAGTTCTTGTCTAAATAATTGGCTATGAGTAAGAGAGAGAGCGCCTGTGTGAGACAGGAGTTAACAGGATGGCAGAATGTATGGGTACATTGTTATAAGACACGTACTTTACATTTTTTGAATGCCAAAAAATAGTGGAATGGCCTCAGAGCTCTCTAATGCTGGGGTCAGGCTGGAGCTGCTCCACCGGAGTCCAACGGAGCTGTTTGAAAAGCCAAGGCTAATGTACATGAGATCAGTATCTGGCAGCAACACAGCAGTAAATTTGCTTGTCTCTGAAATGCAGTCACCTCTGGCATGAAACCTGGCAGCTGTTTCACATAAATTGGTGAGGATGTGGCCTGATATCCTTCAGGAAAGGAGGAAGAGAAAGAGAAGGAAGAGCATGGAGAAGTTTCACTAGTTTGCACCCTTCAGATTCCTGTCGCCAGGTCGTTTAGTGAAAGATCCTACACTGTGTTGTTAGTTTAAGTACCTGCTGTTTTGACAGCCTTTTATCTCACTGAAAATAGGTGTTTTGGCATGACAGCTAATAAAGGGAACAAAAAAAAATGTAACTTACCTACAAAAAAGAAAAATGCTGTGGCAGAGAAAGCAGGTCACAGTCAGTAGCACATCAGCGTTCAGCTATGTCATCCCCATCAGGAGCTTCAGTCTTCCCACCATCACATCTGAACACATTCTACTTTAGGATACTAAATGACTGCTCTTATGGTCCTACTATACTTGGTTTGTGAAAGCTTAAGCTGAGAGAGTATGAGGCTAAAAGATTAAAAATGCCCTCCTGATAAAACTCATGTCATAGTTACAAAGAAATATGTAAGTTTTTTGTTGATGGGGTACTTCAGAGATGACAGAAAAGGGGGCTTTCACATTATACAAGTCATTCTGGAGCCGCTGAAAACTTATATTGGGACTATAATGTAGGCATGTCCCACAGAGGTGCGGAGAGAGAAGCAGCAGGACCTTTACATCCAAAGCTGCCCATCTCTGGACGGATGTAGAGGGAACTGGATGGTTATTCCCCAAGGGCTGGGTAGGAGCCTGAGGGGGGATACTAGGAAACCAGAGCTTAATTATTGCTGTGTCGGGGAGGAGGCAGCAGCACTGGGACAGTGGATGGGGGTCAGAGAGGGGACAGAGGAGCCAGCCTTACGTAAGCCATTTCTCCAAGTTACACAACGGAGGATAGTAATAACACTAATGCACTTTTATAATGCATTCCTAGGGAGATTTAAAATGCTTTGAAAACGTAAGTAAATATTATATCATAAGGTGGCAGAGAACCCAGAGCAATGAGGAAATAAGTGGCTTCCTTGTAACTGTAGGGAGAGGCAGAAGTGTGGTGGAGAGGAGAAGGAAGGTCTGTGAAGCCCTCTGAGCACTTGGTCATAGCCTCTCTAGTGCCCGGTCTGCTGGACAGGAGGAAGGCTGCCAGGTTAGGAAGAAATTTTCCCTAAATCAGGAAACAAATCAGAACAGAGAAGCACATTTTTCAAGATGGGAAAAGAGATTTGGTGAAAACAACAGAGAAGCATTTTGGGTTCCCAGGATTTTATTACCTTTTCTAGTGTGAGCCAAAGGATCCTATCCAAGTTTCCAGAGATTATTCCTCACCGGAAAAGCAAAGCCCTAATAAAGGACATAGCAATTGCACAGTA
Organism: Tringa solitaria; assembly: GCA_026413425.1. Taxonomy (NCBI): domain Eukaryota; kingdom Metazoa; phylum Chordata; class Aves; order Charadriiformes; family Scolopacidae; genus Tringa; species Tringa solitaria. The sequence continues at coordinate 11,875,898 of JAOXJM010000023.1, read as the reverse complement.
AAAACAACAACAATAATAAAAAGATGGCTTTTGTTTAATCACCTGGAGAGGTCCGGTGTGATGCAAATAAAACAGGGGGTAACAAGCTCCAGGAGACTGATCACATCTACAGGAGCTTGTCAGGCCAAGGCAGCAAAGTGAGACCCAGCGAGGTGCTGGTGGGGAGCAGTATCACACACCTTCCCGCGGTCTTCATAGTCAAGCTGCTGTCTCTCATCAGCACGAGTGACCCTCAGGAGCTTTCTGTCCTCCCAAATTACTGTTCAAACCACTTGTTGGTTTCCCAGTGATAACAAACCCTCTGCTGCCCCTTACTACCTCCACAGGCTGGACTGGTTCCTTCAGGGTTACCACAGGGGGAGCAACCCAACCCTGGAAGGAATCACTGCATGCAGAGGGACCTCCATACTGATGAGGATGTGTCCTGTGCCTTCAAGAAGTCTGCCTCGTGCAATGAGGAGTGCTGCCATCACCTGGATCATCCTTGTGGAATTGCTATGTGCAGAGGGCAACCCCTGGCTGCCACTTACTTACAGATGGACTTAACAGCTCTTAGTCCATTCCAGCTCCTCTGCCTCCACTCATTGGGTGCAGCTGCCCTCGTTACACCTTGGCCATTTTTTGTCCCTGCCTGCCTTTGGGTGGCTTCAGCTCATGCACAGGAGCCCTGGGCAGCTCCTGTGCCATGTGTCCTCTCTCCTGCCTGCAGTACTGCTGTGAGCAGGACAGGTCACCCAGGAGAAGGCTGTCCTATATCTGGGGAGATCAGATTATGTGGTTCAGGATTCTTCCTGCAAGACAGAAATTGAGCCTTCCATCAAAAACTCAGCTCTCGCTGCCCCTGGAGTGAAATGAGAGCTCAGCTGTGCAGACAGAGGTAACATTGCACGGATCTATAGGACTAGTCCTGTGGATTTTGTGCTAGTTTAGATTTCAGGGATTTATGGAAAAATGTCTGTCCCGTCATATGAAATGCAGTAACTACTCACAGAACCATAGAATGGTTTGGGCTGGAAAGGACCTTAAAGATCATCCAGTTCCAACCCCCCTGCCCTGAGCAGGAACACCTCCCACCAGACCAGGTTGCTCAAAGCCTCATCCAGCCTGGCCTTGAACACCTCCAGGGATGG
>JAOXJM010000023.1:11844748-11857011 GCA_026413425.1 Tringa solitaria | reverse complement strand
GGAAGAGGCTGCCCAGGGAGGTGGTGGAGTCTCCATCTCTGGAGACATTCAAAACTCGCCTAGACAAGTTCCTGTGCAACCTGCTCTAGGTGGACGTGCTCTGGCAAGGGGTTAGACTAGGTGATCTGCCAAGGTCCTTTCCACACCAAATCATTCTGTGATTCTGTGTTAGGCACCTCTGGTAGCCCTGGGGACAGCGAGGAGAACATAAAGCTGCTTGCAAAGCTAGCAACAGTGCTGCTCATGTACATGTGCAACTGGGAATCGTCCCGCTATAAAAGGAGTTTAAAAACAACCAGACATTTTTCCTTTGTTCTCTGTTTTTCTGCTATGACACGACGCAAAGAGCAATGTACAGATGGTCAACAATGAAGTTGTGCAATAAAAAAGTGGTTGGCCTAAAACATCTGACAGGGATCCATCATGATTAATCAAGGACCAGAAATAAAATTGACCCCCACAGCACTGGGAGGGAGAGCTGGGAACCTATTCCCCAGTGTGTCTTATATACCATATCAAAAGGCTACCTGAAAATCCCTCACTGGAGTCAGCCAAATTATTCAGGGATCTCAGCCAACTCAAGTATCTTCTGCTTTATGAGCCCTGAGGACCCTAAGGCATGTGCACCACTGCTATTCGCTGCAGCGGATTCAGACCGGCTCTCTGCTATCTATATTTATCACGATCCCCTCAGGAAGTGCTTTGGCAGGATTTTGTAATGAAAACCCTGCCCAGAGCACTCTTTGGCATGCAGCGAGCAGCCTTAAAATAGCGCAGTGACATACTGCAATAATTACTCATATTAACACTCTTCATTGTGCTCCTGTGACGCTTTGTCCCCCGTCGCCTGGCTCGTCCCACCGCCTGGCACGTGGTGGGACGGCAGGGAAGAGCTGCCCTTTCCTAAAAGGCAAAGTTCAGTGCCAGGCTGGGATCTGAGTCCCTGAAGACCACGCAGACACGACAGTGGCCTCATCCATCACGCCAGCAGAGAGCCGGCACCAATGTCCCCATTTGCTTCCAGATCCAAAGTTCACAGGTGTTCAAGCAAGATATTTTGGTGCCCCTCTATAGCCCATCAGTGTTGTTTGAGGAGAACACGAGCGTAAGTAAGTGTAAAAACCCAACCAGCGGAAACCTTTGAACCCATATTCTAGGAGCAGGCTGCTGACTTGCTAATTACATGCTGGCTTTCAGTCTAGCCCTCATTTTCGGGTTTCTATCCCCTTTAGAGTAAGTCTTCCTGCACTGTGCTTACAGTACATCTCCTTTTACCTTAAATAGTAAGAAAAAAAGAGTAGTTTTCAAACAAAAGAGAGATGGGGAAGTGGGGACAGCTTTACTTGAAGTTGGTAGAATCCTCAAAGCTTCCGAATTTTTGAGAAAAAGGTTTTCTGTTCAAAATTAAAAAAACCTACTTGACATGCTTGAATTGTGCATCTTAAGCATCTGCAGTGCATTTTTTCTCTTGAGGACAAAATGAGCTTTTGAGAAACGACTTGTTACTCATGCCTATTTACCTAAACTTGCTGGATTTCAACAGCTCAATCTAAAACCCCTCCAAGTCAGTACAAACAATTCCAAAGACTTCAATGGGCTTTGATTAAAACCTCAAGTCCTCTAGGACTGCCTTTGCCACAGTCATGGTCCACATGTTTCAAGAAGATGCACTCCTGTAGTTACAGAGGCCAGGATCTCTGAACAGACACTGATGCAACTGCTTAATTATGGCTTCGCAAGGAGAGATAATACTGCAGTCCCTTTGATGTACTCCGATGCAGAGAAAGAGAAGTTATGGCATGAAGGCTCCTTTCAATCTTCATTTTCAGGGGGTGTACTGTCACTTTGGGGAAAATTAGTACTTGATAATGCACATTGCTTCATTTGCTGCATGTACATGATGCAATCACGGCGGAAGGACAACCCATGCATGTGATTTGTGTGTGCTACCCCTTTGTACTTCCATAGCATTGTCTAAGTAGCTCCAAGCCCTTCCTGAAGCTTAGCCCTGCCCAAGTAGGAATTTACAACCAGGCTGACATCTCTCTGCTGCCCTCCTTTTTGGACTCAATGAATTCAAAGACGCAGAGAGTTATCAGAGCATTCACAAACAGCAAGCCATGACTCAAGGAGCAACAGCAAACAGAATCAATGTATAAGGCTATTTTTTTCATTAAGAAAACTCATTCAGGCCACATGAGTTAGTGAATGTGCTCACAACCACTTCTGTAACAATGATGCCATGGAAAAATACTATTCCGAGAAAGTATCTGGCTACATCGAGCAGACTCCCATTAAGCGATTCTACACTCTTGTCAAACTGCAAAACATCTTCCAGAATATATGAAACAACTCTAGCGTGTCTTCAAATCTACCCTGAAAGCACAGCTCGGCAATGAACTCAGTATCTGAATTTGTAACGGGATAAGTATCTGCCAAATGTATCGTCACCAGCAAACAATGCACTAGTCATATGGAATTTTTTTTTTTCCATGCACCAGTCTTTATGAAAGCTTTCTCAATTAATTCCGTGGTCTCCAGGACCTTCTGCCAATGTCACCATTCATGGCTGAAAGGGCTGCTCACTGAGTAATGAACACTAACTTCTCTGGAGACTTTTTTGTAAGCTGTAATCAAACACAATCTTCTGTTAATTTCTTACACATACTTGATGCATTAACAAGAGGAGCTTTAAATACATATATATATATATATATATATATAACCAAACACAACTGAGGAAGGCGAAGCTCAGATATTAGCACCATACGAGGGTTCTGTTGATGACTTTTCTATCAAAGCCAGATCTGATTAGTGACATGAGGGAAATATTTTATTTGGAATAAAGCTTTTGCTTCAGAAGGCAGTGTCTCAAATGCAGCGCTGAGTCGCTACTCCTGTTCTAGTGTAAATTCTTGCCTGTGAGAAGAGATCAACGATAGGCACTTGCCCTAATTATTGCTCTAGATCTGGCTGTTTGCTGAAAATACACTTCTAAACACCTGATTTTGAACCAGACTAGCTTGGTTAGTCACAAAGACTTCTCCTTTGATGTGCAGCTCTCTAGGGCACAGCCTGCCTTACCACACTCAAAAGAGTAAGAAGTCTAAGGAAGCGCTGTTGGGAGAAAGCGGGACCTCACCATATCAGAGCAACCCACTCACCTAACATCCCTCTTGCTCATAACATTGGGTTATTTGAACTTGTGGAAACGCTGCTACTTAAAAACTCACCAGTCAGCTCGGCAATTAGCAGGGTTGATTCTCAACCTTGTCTTACCATGGCCTCTGGCTGAACAGAAGTTGATGGTGCAGCTGACCAGGCTATCACTGAGCTAAGCCACAAGTGAGGTCCTCTCCTCAAAATCTTCTTCAGCTGGACTTGTGATCCAAAGGAACAGATAACCTCTGCTGAAACACAGCATAGAGCAGGAGATATCACTAAGAGCTGCAGGCGTTAGCAGAGCTCACCAGGAACCCAGGAGAGGTCAGTGGTCAGGGAAACATCTGTCCTGGTCTCTTAAATGCCAGAGTTACATGAAGAAACCCGCGTAACTCAGAGCTTTCCTCTGCTATCAGTCTGCTGCTCTTAAGGGCACTTAATTTACTCATAAAAGAAGAGCTTCTGGAGACAGCATATTTTGGTATTCAAATATCTCACATGAGGCTACAGGCTACCCTTCTTACACACAAGACCAGGCATTTTAAAATGTCTTAGAACACTGCTTCTCATCAAGTGTGCAGAGGGCTAACCTCTAGTCCCTAGAAGGAAAACCAGAGGGTGCAGTATCGGAGAACAAGGAGCACCTACCAAAGACTTGCACATTTCCCTATTTTCCCCTCTGAGACACTGGCACATAAGTCCTTTAGATTCCTGGGGTGCCCAGAGAGTAATTTCAATAGGCACTACAGCTTGGAAAGAGGGATGGATCAAGGTCCTGGAGAAGAATAAAAGATCTCCAGGTCTCTTCTCCTTGTTTATGCTTTATGGTCCTTCTGTAGGTTAAGTTAACAGGTTTTTCTAGGTATGCCACAATCCCTATTACATTATTTTTCCATTGCTATTTCAAATTATACTGCTTCTCCCTCTAAGCTAATAAAGTTCTTTTTAAAAGCTCATAAAATTTCACCTGTGTACGTTTATGGCTCTCAGGATATGAACTAAACTCAATTGATTTAGCTATATTTACCACTGCTGAACTCCACACTGTATTTCACTGCACTACCTTCTCAGGAGGAATAAGTCACTTCCTTCTCCTTTCCTCTTGTTGAATTCTTCCAGAACAGCCACTGGATCCAGAAGATTAATCCAATTTTTCCCCCCTTTTGTTGGAAACCCACCAATACAATTTTGGCTTAAAATGTAAAGAAATGTATCTACACCAACAGCTTAGTTTCCTACCTCTCTCCCAGGCCTTAAGTCTGTGATCATCCACACCACATGTTCAAATGATGATAGAATAATTGGGGCTGGAAGGGACCTTTAAAGGTCATCCAGTCCAAGCCCCCTGCAATGAGCAGGGACAACTTCAACTAGGTCAGGTTGCTCAGAGCCCTGCCCAACCTGACCGTGAACGTTTCCAAGGATGGGGCATCTACCACCTCTCTGGGCAAGCTGTTCCTAGTTTGCCTGAAGTACTTCCTTCCAGAAACAAAACTGCACACAGGTGATGGGACTGTCATCCCATATTTCCCATGATGTAGACAACGCAGGTGTGGAAGGCCCCAGTTTTGATCCTTTCTCCTGGGGTGGTCCTTGGGTGCTCCTCTGGGACCCTCCACACTAGTATCTTCTGAATATTCACACATGATAACACTGAACATCCAACACATACCATTAGCATCACGTTATGAAAGCACCAGCCTGTCTGGTTACAACACCCACACACACATTTCTTGAAGCTTTTGGGGAAGGAAAAAAGAAAAAAAAAAAAAGAAACCCACAGAAAAATAACAACAATGCGTCAAGGCCATAACTTATGGCCCAAGAAAGACCTAAGCCAAGAGCTATGTAGCATGGGTGCAGCCAGGCTGCTCCAGAGGGACTCAGCCTCCAGCAGTATTGACACCAGCCACTACAAACCCCTGTGGTCTGCAGAAACCCTGGGGGGGGGGGGGGGGTTGCCTTCGGTAACAGATACAGCCAACGAGAGAGTTTAAATGCCAAACCCATCTCCAACGATCCACGGCTGCACCTTGCAAACCTCAGCTCTGAAAAGCCCAAAGAGGCTTCCTTGGTCCAGCAGACCTAAGTCAGGTCTCTCTTGGTCATGTCAAGGTTGGACAAGGAGTACTTAGCTAGCAGAAGACCAACGGCAACTGCGCCTCTAATGCTGACAGAAATTAACACCCACACAGTAACATGGTAGCCAGGTATAAACCCAAAACTAGAGGCAAAGTTTATCTAAACACATTTGAGTTGCCATGATTTCTTTTCCCATTTTAGACAAGACCCTGAAAACAGTTTTGATCTCTAGCCCTTTATTTCCTTTATGGCTGGAACATGAAGTGAATCAACATTTCAGGACCTCCAAAATATTTTGATTTGCTCTTGGTATTTGCTTATAAAAATGATTGGAGTTTGTGGGAGTGGAAGAGCTGGGTTATTTTCTGCTGCTTGGGGAAGGAATGAATTTGCAAGGGATACAACAAGAACTGGCTCCAGCCTTTCCGACTCTGTGGTTCATTCTCTTTCTTGGTTTCACAGTAAATTGTTGCACTGGGCTGGAATGATCCAGCGCTGCTCAATTTCTTACAGCCTTGTGACTTCTGAAGCAAGTGTTCAGCCCTGGTAGCTTCACGCCTTGGCAGTGGTCACCTCTGTATTGTCCTGACCTCCACAGAAGGAGCAATACTCCTCTCCCACATGCAACTTGTAGGTCCCACAGCTGCCACAGGAGGAAGGTCAATGGCAGTGGCCACACAAAGGAATCCTGAATGATGGACAGGGACCACCATCCACCTGCCCCGAGAGGGAGCCAGCAGGTCCCATTGCCACTGAAAGCAGAAAGCTGATTGACTTCAGTCAGGAGTGTTACACAGAATAGTCTGGTGAAGGGGAAAAAAAAAAAAATCACCCCAATGTGGAAGCTTCTGCTTTTTCTTCTCCTAAGGGATGAAGAAATTATGCACTTGTCCTGCTCAGAGAGATCTGAAACAAGGACTGGCCTGAAGGTATGAACCTCCCTGAAATTTCAGAGAGGGGATCCTCTCCTAAGATGGGCCATCTTAAAAACCTCTCTATTGTGGCCAATTTAAAGTTCTATATTCCAAGCAGAAATGAATTAGAGAACATTACATGCAGATGCAAATCTTAATTTAGCAGGTTTTGGCTGTGGGAAATTACAGATGCGGCACACCAGACCTCAAAACTCACTGTTTTTCTCCAATACCATATGCACTGAGACACCTCAATATAAAGACTCTCACCCAGGATGCTTTAAAGTGAGAAGAAATAAAATCAAAAGTGGAACTGCCATCTCATTTGGTTTTGTACAGCAGACACCATGTGTGTGAAAAGCAGCACACCACTCCTATTGACAGTCTCGCACTTCTGGTCGTGTTCCGTGGAGGCAGGTGGTTCGCTGCCGTCTCCTCTGCTCTTTTTGTATGGTTGTTTTAAAGACCCTCTCATTTTCTTTAGGGAAGAGATTGATTTTCCTTGAGAAATGGACCAACAGCCCTTTTCTAAGAGATCACACAGGCAGTTTGTACCTGGCAGCAGGAGGCCAACCACACTCATCAGGTCACGGTGAGGTGCAGCCACCAGCAGTATGGTGTACAGGAAGAAAATATCACCTACTGCTCTCCAAAGTCTTTCCTTGAGGCCCTGGGGCCAGAGGTGCTATCTGTACCACAGCACCGATATGGTGGTGGTCAGCCTGGTCCAGGTTGCGGGCTGCGTCCACGTGGTCAAAGAGCAGCTAGTCCAACTCTGACTGCTCTTCACAACATCCTCGCTGGAGGTTATCACCATCTCAGATCTGCTCACTGAGCTACTCATAGAAACGCTGCCTAAGCCACTTCTCTCAAAAAACATCCTGCTCACACAAACATGATTCAAATTGCTTGGGACCCTTTGCAGTTGGCCACACCATGAGCAGATCTAAAGGAATCAAAATATTTAGGGGAGGTCAGTGATGGGCAACCAGGTGCAGTAATTTCTCCAGCAAGCAGAGGTGCAGCTGGAAAAACACATGTGTGCACAGACCTGGTACCATCCCCTCAGCCACTGCTCTCCATCATGTCCTCCTGCAGGTACCTCCATCCATATAGGCAACCTCCTACTGCTTCAAGCTGACACCTGTGTCCTGAATCACTGCTGCAACAGCACGGTACCCACAGACTGCACTGAGCCGTGTCATCTGCTGTAGATGTGGTCATCTCAAGTAGGCTGGGCAGCAACACCTTACCTTAGACTGCAAGATTAACCAGTGCTGGTCTATCAGAGCTACTCCCAGGGCTGGACGTGCTTTCCTAGCAGAACTATAGGTCCCACATCATATCTCCTTGCCACCAGAGTTTTATCTGCTGACAGACACATGCGTGCTCTTTTGGTGCTCCAAGCCAGCTGGACAGGAACCAAGCTAACCAGGGCTAGGTGGCTTTCAGTCTGAGCTGGCTCACATCTCCATGGTTCAGGGTGCAAATGCCTTTGTGTGCAAGAGGCCATGGAGGCAGAGAAAGCGAGAGGCAGACGGAGAGTGGCGCGGTGGTGTTAGTCTCTTAGAAAGCACCTCATGATGCCTGCAGCAAGAGTTTCTGTGAAAAGATAGAAACCTTGTTCCAATCTGCACTTCCAATCTGCCCTTCTTTACTGCCAGATGTTTTCAAGCTGGAGACAGGTGAACAAATAAGCATGTGGTATCTGAAGCTCTGATAAGCAATGTTGCTTTTATTAAAAATAAATAAATAAAAATAAGAATTAGTCTTTCTCCATTTTCAAATCAGCCCAAATTAAAAAAAAGAAAATTTTCTCCTTTCAGTAGAAACTTCTCTGACACATTTAGGCTAATAAGTCCATTTGACTGATGATTTGTCACTCACATTCCTATTTCCTAATCACTTCCTTGTCCCGCAGCCACCCTGGCTGAAGACTGATGATGGCTCCTAATAGCTGCCGCAGCCGCCTTGCTCCTGCCAGTGCCGGGCACAGCACCGAGCACTGCAGTCACTGGTACTGGGGCTCTGTGGAGTGGCCATGGCTTGGAACCCAGCTGGAAACAGTGCCTGGTCCTGGGAACTGGATGTTTTTTACCCTAGTAACAGCCTCGTATTTTCAGAGCGGTGGAGGAAAGCCTACAGCGGTGCTTTGGAAAGAATGGTGGGTTTAGAGCAGCACCTCCTGCAGGGCACGTCTCCATGGGGTGGGTGATTTGCAGCCCCATCGCTGACCTTGGAGCTGGAAATCAGCCTCGTGGCTCTCTGAGCAGAGTGCAGAGTTTGCAAGTTTTCTCCAGGTGCTCTGCCTTGGTTGAGGAACACCCATGGGTGAAGCAAGGGTGATCACAGAGCCTCTGCAGACAGAGCACCAGAAGGTTATGACCCAAGTGGCAGCCACCACTAGCTTGATGGAGCAGCCGAAGCCGTGCCTGGTTAATACTTGCCCATCAGCAGCTGCTGTCATGGATGATCCCTGCAAAGGTGGAGTGGGGCTGGTGGTGTCAGGAGACTCCTGCAGGTGTTCCGCCTGCTCCATCACACTTCCCGTGGGTGCCTGTTAGGGCAACACAGCTCCTCACCTGCCCTGCCCGGGGGCCCCAGGCACGATTTCACACACACGGTTCCCATTTCAACAGGCCCCTCTTATCAAAGGGAAGAGGCTGGTATCACAGGAAAAAAAAAAAAAAAAAATCTGGATTTTGTGGGAACTGAGCTCTGCTTTGTTAGAGGCCATCCAGCAGTGGAAGACGTGAGCGAAAAGGCACAAGGAGGTGGAGCAGCACCCCTGTGCTGCTGCTCCAGGGTAATGCCAGCTCTGAGCCACGCTTCAGGCACCCGAATAAGCAGGCAAAGATGCAAAGCTGGACCAAGCTGCTGCCTCTGATCATGAGCTGAGGGACAACGGCATTTTCCACGACAAAACAAGCATGGTCTACTCTAGCCAAGAGGAACAGCACTTCCACGAGCGGTTTTCTCAAGGGCTCTACACAGAAACACTCCCATGCAGCAGCTGAAGAGACAGAGCTGCCGGAGATGCGTCTGATCCTTGCAGCCTGTTTTTTCTTGCTGCACTCATCACACCAGAGGCAGAGGCTTTTCGTTTCAAGCAACCCGTCATTTAACACACCTTGTTAAATCTACTCTGGCATCAGGAGGGGAGTTTGGGGATGCCCAGTCCTAGAAGCAATGCTGGTGACTCTGCTTTATGACTGGCTTTGATTGCTTTTATTACGCTTCCCCTTCCATCCTTCCCGTGCAGTCCCAGACAGGGAAGTGGGATCCCTGCCCAAGAGTGCACTCTGAGAAAGGGGAGGTCCCTCCCTCGGAGACAGGGCTGTCTCCCCTGCAGCATATTTGTCTAACTTTTCTGTAAAAGAGGTTGACAGAATAAAACGGGGAATTTTCTTCAGCCTTACTGACGAGCTGGCCTGCCTAAAAGAAAATTCAGCATACCCAAACTCAGAAAACCTGAGAATTTGCACATAAAATTTAAATCCCAATCTGGATTATTTTTTTCCTGAATGGTTTCTGTCTTTTCACTCAACTGAACCAAGCTCACCAGCCTCAAAAGTTGAGGTTACCAACCTACAACTCGGACCCCGATCCAGAGAGGAGAGCACCTCTCTGGGCAGGAGGAGTCACGGCACCAAGCACAAGCACGAGTGGAGACAGAGACTTCTGCAAAACACAGCTGTGCTTCAGTTCCTCTCCTGTACCCAGACATCTGAGCTTGTACCCCTTTCCATTTCAATTTTCCTACACCACTTCCCTTACTCAAATGAACACATCGTGGCCATCTCAGTGGAAGCCCTTACGCGTAAGTCACCCTGAAGCCAGGGTGAAGACACTTTTGCAGAACTGGTGATTTGAGTTATCTGATTTCAGGTACCCACGCTGAGGTTCCAAAGGGGCCTGAGACAGCCACTTCAAACCAGGCCACGTAATATATTCAGAGCTGAGATTACGAAAAACCTCAAACTCCTGAAAAAAAAAACAAAACACAAACCAAAAAAACCAAACCTTAAGTGTCCTCTGAAATTTGAGGTTGGTCACGTCACGCACATCCCTAAGGTGAAAACAGAGCGAAAAACAAAGATGTTTCCAATGAGGATTTGCAAGCTAAAGTTGATTATTTTTCTTTTAAGGTCACTTGGAGCAAAGAACAATATTAACCTCTTACACCTTGACCCTTTGCAGAAAAAAAAAAACCACCAACATTTACAGAAGTGCCTGAATGATTTCTCTCATTTCATTTCCCGTCTCCTTTTTCTTCCCATTAAACAGTGAAGTTTTACCAGTCACACAGAGGCCGTGTGAGGACGTGACAAACGGGAGGGCTGCGATGTGCTAAGGCAGCTATCGCCGAGGAGCCGAGGATAAACCTTTGCTCTTTTTGGCAAAAAACAGCATTTACACCGCTTCCAGCGAGCTCCATCTCCTAGAGAAACCTCAGCCTACTTGAATGGACCAGAGTCCTCCAACAAGAACCTGGAGCACCACACCCACCTAACAGGCGGGATATTGCTAACCTGAAAATGAGCAGAACAGGAAAAAACGCCTGAAAGAGAAATATAGGCACTTCAGGTGGTACAGCTACAAACAAGAAATACAGCTCACTCCCTGTAATCTTTCCTGCATCCTCTTTACTGGTAATTCCTAGATTATCGTTATCTTTGTCACCTAAGAGCAAATGAAATCACGCTAGTTATCCTTATTTTGGTCCACCCGTCTTTACAAGCCCCTTCTTTTCTGCTGGCCAGGAGCTCGTGGCTACAGGCTGGGGAAGGGCGCTGCGGGAGGGACTCTGGTGGGACCAATGGCCCACCTTGCTGCTGCCCACTTCCCCAAGGTCACCCCACGCTCCACTGGAGCATCGCCACGCTGCCACAGTCCTGTCTCTCACAGTTTTGAGATCTGTTGCCATGGCACTGGGGGACAAATCTCTCTCAGAGGAGCAGGGCCTGGACCTGCAACCTTGACTATTTTTAGCCACGTACTGCATAATGCAGAAGTTGATGAACATCTGCACATGTTCATTAGTCAGCCGTTCCCAGGTGCTCAGTGAAGGGAGCAGGGAGCCAGAGAGAGGAGAAAGGCTGAGATCAAACACTGAGCAAGGGCAGCTGCTTGTTGGGCCTTTCAGTGAAGAACTCTGTCCCAGTTTCACCCCAAAACCACCATAATGGAGCTAGATGGAAAGGGACCTTCGTTCCCTGTGAGCTGGAGGGATGTGGACCTATCATCCTCCTTCCCTGAGGTGCCCATGCTACCTGAGACATGCAGGCACCATGCCAGGATGATGGCTTCTCCCCTAGCTTCCTCCATCCCATGAGCAGCTCCCCAAACCCATCTTGCACTTGCAGCCCTGGCAGGGGTGGACCAGGGCAGGAGGTCCTGAGGGCTGGTCAAAGTTTTTGGATGAAGGCCATGAGGAATATTTCCAGCCCCTCTTGTTTTCCCTCCCTGCACTAACAGCACACCTGGGGCACATCACACCAGCCATCAGGTGACAGCACGAACACCTACAGGTGTCCAAAGCTGCAGGGAAGGTGATAGTGCTCCAGATGGCATCAGAAAGATTTCATATGTCATTCTTCGGGAAGAGCTGAAATGGATTAGAGATTATCAAATCAGCAGGAACACTGCATGACAAAGGCTTAGACTGTGCTGGAGGGGTCTGGCTCCTCCTGCCCCGCAGCTCGGTCCAAGCTGGTATGTAGACTGAAGCAGCAAACCTTGTTATTAAAAATAATTCAGAGTAGCAGGTTCTTTTTCATATGACAAAATGAAATGTTGTGGACTCGCAAACAGAAACACTTCACAGCTCTCTTTTCAGAGGGCTGGAGCACCTCTGCTATGAGCACAGGCTGAGAGCGCTGGGGTTGTTCAGCCTGGAGAAGAGAAGGCTCCAGGGAGAATTTAGAGCCCCTTCCAGTACCTAAAGGGACTCCAAGGGAGATGGGGAAGGACTCTTGATCAGGGAGGGGAGTCATAGGACGAGGGATAATAGTTTTAAACTGAAAGAGAGGAAAATTAGATTAGATATTGGGAAGAAATTCTTTCCTGTGAGGGTGGTGAGACACTGGAACAGGTTGCCCAGAG
>JAOXJM010000023.1:11810477-11844648 GCA_026413425.1 Tringa solitaria | reverse complement strand
TTTGACCAACCTGGTCTGGTGGGAGGTGTCCCTGCCCATGGCAGGGGGGTTGGAACCCCACGATCTTGAAGGTCCCTTCCAACCCAAACCATTCTATGATTTTTTAGATTTATTGAGAGCTAAGGGCAAATCTGCCAAATTCTGAGTGCTCCTGTCCAAAGACAAGAGGGTACACAGGCACAACCCCAGACAGCCTACATCCTAAATTCACTGGTTTAAACTGAGCTCAAAAGCAAGTTCTTCATCAGCAGAGCCAGGCTCTGGGCTGGCAATCCTGGTCCAGTGCAACCCGCGGAAACCACTGACCCACCTCCCACTCCAGACTGGGATTTTGCTGGCTGGGTCCTTGTGCAAGGTCTGACAGCAAGACAGGTTTTAGAGGAACCCCTTATGCACAAGGGGGTTGCACCATTTCTGGTGTGTAAGGGTGTAATCCCACAGAAAGCCAAGGAGCTGGGCTGATTTACACCCACTGCAGAGCTGGCTACTGAGAAGCAGTGATGCCTCACTCCCTATTTTTCTTGGTTTGTATAATGTTAGGGGGCAAATCAAGGCCACGTGAGGCTCTGAGATAAATCACTGACTGTGATTTAGCAAATGTGTAGAAATGCAGGCATGTGTGATTACACAGGGGACCAGCATCCTCTCTGAACGGAGCCAGTAGGTCAAATACGGTACGAAAAACACCCACCACCAAACCTGAAACAAGCTGTTACAGATCAACCTACTGCTAAAAGGAGCTTCCTCCCAAGCAATAGTTTGTATCCTGATGCCCACAAGTTCATGCCACCTGAAATACACTTCATTTTCAGTTGTTTTATTAGCTTAACGAGTGCTGTGCTTCCTCCCTACTCTCAGAAAGACCAAGCTAGAGGTGACAGGGTTAAAGCACTGAGCAAGGTGACAGCCAAGCTGGAAGGTGGGAAGGAAGGAGTGGCTCAGCTTGGGCCAGACAGGAATATCACCATTAGCATAGAAAATGGGAGCCATAGAGTCAGCAAGATCATTTCACACAAATGTCTCATCAGACGATGCCAGCAGGGTTGGTGGACTTCCAGGTGCTGTGGCAGGACCACATCCAGATCAGAGACAGCCACCAGTGGGACTTCCCATCTGCAGCAGCTTCCCACTCCCAGGGCATCGTTTCCTCAGCCCTGATGACCCACGGCTGAATCAGTGACTGGCAGAGGAGAAGCATCATGGCCCCAGCACGTCCCTACACACAGCATCCCAGCCCTGCATTCAACAGGGACCTCCTCGGCCAACTTTCCCGGCCCTTCTGCTGAGAGAGAGAGCAGGAGAGGGGGAGCCTGATGGCAAAGGAGGATCCAGGAGTTGAATTCGAGCAGCTGAAAAAAAAATTGGATCGCAGCCTTCACCATCGCATGCTAGAATTGTTTGTTTATCTTCCCGCTTCCTCTATAAAACAACTCATCCCAGCTGGGTCATAAGAAAAGGAACAATAGCCATATATTTTTAGGATCTATCTGTGAATCGCTGGTGACCAGTTTTTCCATTTTGTCACTCAGACCATATTGTTTTAGCAGAAGACCCTGCGAAGCCGTCCAAGGCGTGATTGTGCAGGAAAGGGGTAGTCCTGGCAGTCAGGGATCTCCCCAAACACCAGCCAGCCCCAACCCTGCCTGGTGGCATCATGTTTGTGCTACCATCAAGAAGTCAAATGCCACAGGGACCCACCAAGTGGGTTATAGCCATAGAAGATATGCACAACCTGCCAAAGGCTTTGGACATATAAATGTCCTACCTGTGATAAAAAATCCTAACCTTCTTTATTTTCTTTTTTTTTTTTCCCCTTTTATTTTTTTAAAAATTAAGGGTGCTTCTCTTCTATGTGGGGGTCAAACAGGGTTTTTTTTAGCCAGGTTTTTATTTTCTCTCCCCTATTACAGCATCCTTCACCACACAACACAGGATCAGAACCCATGAGTGGCGGGTGCCTGGCGTGACAAACAAGCCGCCTGCTTATTAGGACCCACAAGTTAAAAATGCAAATCCTCAGCCTAAATATAGCGTGTGATAGAAAGTCCCGGTCCGAATACAGCAATACGGTACCTCAGGGGACCGTCAGAGGCAGGAACAGCCCAGCCACGATACACAGGCACGTGTTCAAAGCTGCGGCGAGAGGAAACACAGCAGCTTTTTGGTCCCATCGGTCCATTGGGGCCCACAGCTTTCATGCCACACTGGGTAACCTCAGCGCTAACCATGAGGTCTCCGGCAAGGCAGAAAGAAAGCAAAGAGGTCACCAAAGCCAAACCTCCTACTTCTCCTCTGTTACCTCAGCAACATCAGGGGTGGGTTTCAAAAGCCCTTAGTGAGCCAGGAGCACAAGTTCTGCTGCCTGTGAAACATTCACTAGTGGGTGAGAATAATTTCCCCTTAAAAAAAAAAAAAAAGAAAAAAGACAGAAGTTTACTACGTCACAGATTCCCTCCTTCCCAGTATCTTCCACTAAGTCTCCAGCTCCCAGTAAACTGCAGACTTAGCCCACAAAGCTCCTTTTCGGCAGCAGTTTCTTTTCTCATGTTCCCAGATGAGGTAGCGTAGGTGCAAGAGAGGTGAAGAGATTTGTTTCAGCTTGCATGGAAAAATCACGGGAAATTCTGCCTGCGTGTCCTTAATCATAGCTCTATCAGCAATCATCCAGGCTTCTGACATGGCTTTCTCGTTAGCCCTGGGGACCCTCCGTTCTGTAGTTTCCCAAGTCTATCTCACCCTCCTTATTACCTCCTGCTGAAGTCTTTAATAAAGGTGTTTTATCTTTTCCATGCTCAGGGGCAGGTCTCGGGCGCTCATCTCGCCCCAGCCCTCTCCCGCTTTGCATAGCACTGATTCATACGAAATACAGGCACATCCCGTATTTCACATGAATCATTCCCTTTTCAGCTCATGTTCCCAATGATAATATTTTTGTGGAGCGGTTTTATTCTATTAGCCCACAAAAGGCTCCATTACTCAAGCCTTTCCCAGATTATCTAGCGTGTTTCTCTAAGGAAGCTTTTTTTCCACAGTGCTGTCTTTAATAAATCCCTTTCCTCTAAAATGCAGGGGTGGAAGGATGCGGGGGAAATGAGTCTAGCAGCAAATAGATGGACTTGTGCAGTCATTTCCCAACAGCTTACCCTCATTAATTAATATTTCTGAGGATGTATGTGGATATGAGAGCAGATAAAGCCTATAAATGCACATTTATTTCTTTCTATATGGTGTAGGGGCGAGGGCTCATCTGCTCAGCTCTGGATGTGGGCACATCTGCATACATGGATGCAAATGCACAGATGGTATCTGCCATAGCCCTGCCCAGCCTCCCCGCTGCTCCCAAGCTCACCCATCCCAGTGTGCACACAGCCAGCATTACACAAGCTATCCTCCCCCCAGAGTTCCCATCACAGCCCCCCAAGTGGGGAAAACCAAGAGGGATCACATCAGCTTGTGCCTCCTCAAAGGGATGCATCCCATGGGAATCAGGAGGAAAGGGCAGATGCCCTCTGCAACTTAAAAAAAAAAAAAAAACCACAAAAAACCCCACAAAACCAAAATCAAGTCCCCACATATGCTCAGAAATATTTACCCTTCTTAAATTTTCCATTCTGGACCTTGGCCAGGAGGTAAATTTCTTGTTTTGGAAAAACTCAACGAATTTCAGCAAGTGTAGGGGAAGTATTACACTCTCCCCATTTCCAAAGCGAAAAATTGTGAAAGAGCCACTCTTACACATCTTTAAAACTGATTACAAGTTTAAAAAAAAAAACTGAAAAAGGAAAAGCAAGATGTACTGTTGTTTCGGGAGCAGGTCCTTAAAGCCCCAACATCCTTGCACGGCCTTAGAAGAGCAGCCAGCACTGCTGTCATGGCTTGTGAGGCCACCTCTCCCCGCTGCCAGCTCCAGGGGACACAGTTGCCCACCCCCCACCCCCCGCCGAGTTTTGGAACAGAGGTCCTAGGCACACGTTACACCTCCTGCTTCGCTGATCAGAGCGGACAAGCAACTCCAAACTCCCAGTACAACCCTGTAGCCAAAAGGGTGAATGAGCCCCAAATGTGTGGGCAGCGATGGTGGGGGGGCATAAGGAGGGATGGCAGGGGCTTGCTTTTATCCAACCCTGGATAAAATATATACTGGTTGTATAAACCAGCATAAAACTAAAATTATACTGGTTGCGCTGAGTGCTGAGGTTTGCAGTTTGAAGAAGACACTGAAAAGGTAGGAATGGCCCAGAAGCTGTAAAAGGAGGAAGAACCCTGAAGGGCGCAGGAGAACCCAGAAGGTGGCTTGGTTGCAGCTTATCTGCCCTCACGGAGACGACGGGACTCTCTAATCCAGCACAGAAACATGGCATATTAAACATAGGAAAAATCAGCCACACTGGGCTAAAGCAAAGAGGATTGGATTGATGTTCCTCACTGGCTTTAACGTGCCCAAAAGGAGCCCTGATTTTATCTAGATGGTATAAAACCCCAGCTTTGGTGCTTCATTGCCCTCGAGCATCATCGGCAGGTGAGCCGTGTGGCCAGGGTGTGCTCAAGAGACCAGACCTGCTGAGGGGTCTGCTGCAGAGGGAAGCCTGCTCCTTTCCAGCAGCACCGAAAAGGGAAGGTGCTCAGAGGCTGTTGAACCAGAACATGTGAAAACCTCTCCTTAAATATAGTGCAGTCGTTGGGGAGGACAAGGGCAAAAAAAAACCAACCAAACAAAAACTATTACTATTTTAATTTAAAAAAGAAATAATTCCCCCTCCCTCAAATAGAAATTGAGACTGCAGGAGGAAGAGGAGATACCAGGTTTTAAGCGCTTCCATGCTTTTTAGTGTGTACTACCCTGCCATTTCTCTCCTTCAGTATCTTTAAGAAGCAGCATCTCTGCCCCAGGCAGGTAGCAGAGAGCCTGTGCCTGTCCAGGAGAGGGCCTTCTGCTGGGCACCCCATTCCTTTTGACCTTCTGGAGCCGGAAAGGGTTCAGAAACCAAATCAATTTTCCTGAATCCCTGCAGAAATGCTGAGCCTGGAGCTTTTCATCCACACACCTCCCCTCCCCACCACAACACGAACGTTCACATCCCCTGGACCCACACCTCCTCTGAGTGAGTTGATTCCTCTCCCAGCAGCTGATCCCTCGCAAACACCCTGGAGCCCCCCCAGGACCAGGATTTTGCCAGAAGGAGAAGCAAAGCCCATCATCTGCCCACCCCTCCCCTTTACAGGATACCCCTGTGCTGAGAAAATATCACTTCCAAGCCTCCTGACCCACCAACATGGATAAGAACCCGAGTACAAGGTATGCCATAAAAGCATCCTCCCTTCCTGAGCCAGCCTGGCTCCTTCCATGGGAACGCTTGCCTTAGGAAACCTCACTCCATGTTTTCAGTTGAGGCTTGCCAGTGCCTCTTTTATGCTTTTTTTTTTTTTTCCCTCCCCCTCTCTAAACATTTGTTTTTATGAGCTTCTTGTTGAGATCATAAAATACTGGGTTGGAGGACTATAAATTCACAAGGAGGTATTCTTTGAAGGGAGCTTTTCTCCTTACAATTAGAATAATAGAAAGAGAGGGATGGGGGGGCGGAAATCCCCATCCCTCCCTCTCTTGCAAACACCCTCCTATTTTGCAGCACAACATCTAAGTAGGGATCCAGGCCCCTACACATCATCTCACCTCTCAGATCAGAGAGGGTTTTGAGCAGGTTTAGACTAGAGCAGGTTTTTGCAGCCTGGGAACTGCAGGTAGAGATGAGCTGAAGCCAGCCCTGGCATCAATTCTTGGACCCAAGGAAAGCAATTTGTTTTAGATTTATTGCAGCCTGTTCGTGCTGGGTCAAACCTCCTACTACCCTCATGCCAGGAAGCGCAGGGTCACCAGAAGCACAGGGCTGAGGATGCTTTGCTTCACCTTTTCATCAGGAAGCCTAAAACCACTTCACAGAGAGATCACCATGAGGCTGTCAGGGCCCAGGGGGGTGAATGCTCAAAATCCGACCTCTTTGCCCCCTCACACACGGTGATAGTATGTCACACGTCAAGGACACACACTTGATTTAACCTGGTGCTACCACTACCATGCATTTGTCGGACCCTGTGCCTTTCAGGAGCATCACTGGTTTTGCAAGGGGGGAAACTGAGGCATAGAAGTTATATCAAACTTACCTGGCAGATGACAGACCTGAGCTGCTCCCCTCACCCCTGGGCTCCAGAGCCACTGGCTCTCAGGCAACTTGGGGACTGCCACCCGCTCCCTGGTGGGTTTCATTCACTTAAATCTCATCCTGCCCACAGCACAGGAAGAGCTGAGGGGGCACAACCTCAGAGTAAGGAACATTCTGCTCGGATTTGGGGCACTATTTGCTAAATCTTACAGCCTTCAGCTGAGAGGCATTCCTAAGGTGCAGCCTTAATTGGCTTATTTAAGATTAACTAGGCCAGCTGCCCGGACCAGCTGAGTCAGCAAGGGAACGCAGGGGGGTTTCCTCCTGCTTCGTCTTCAAACAGGCTGCTAAAGGAGCGAGTCCCATCCCCTCCCAGGGTCTTGCAAGCCTTGACTCAGCTCCAATTAACTCCAAACCCTGCTGATAATGGCACGGGAGCTGTGGCTTAATAATTCTGAAGCTGCCACCGTCCAGTGCCTGGTGACTGCTGCAGGCTCCAGCGGGGAAAGGGGGGCGAGGGGTGCGTGGCTGTCAACCCCCTGCCCTCCGACGGCTCCCTCCCACCACTGACTACTCCATCAAGGAAGGGGTTTGCAAATGGCAGGGCTGAAGGCAAGATTTCTGCCAGGCAGATCCCCCAGCCCCCATTATCACTGCTTCTTTTAAAAGCAACAATTGTGTGCGAGGAGGAGGAGGAGGTCACATGAAGGATGCCTGAAATTCTTTCCAAACCACAGCCATTTCTGACCCATCGCGAATTTCCCTGCTTACTCCGGCCTGTGAACTCTGGAAAATGCAATTAAAAGAGAAAAAGCAGAGGCCTGAAACCTCTGATTCAGGCGGGCTCTCTGACTTTCGTTAACGAGGGCAGCCTTACGCGATGCTGATTCAAGGGGAGCGACTGTCTGCCTCCAGCCCCAGTTCATCAAAAGTTCATCAGCCCTCCTTTCTGACAGAAACCCACCCAAAGTTCGTCCTGCCTTCCTAGAAGTCAAGGGAGACTCTTATTTAATGGGTTAATGTGGCTGAAACTGCCATTTGCTTGACTGACACTGGAGATGAGCAGCACTTATATATATATTTATATATGTGTATATACATACATATATAAATATATATAAATATACATACATATATAAATATACATACATATATGTACTTATATACATACTATAACTTCCCCCTTATAGCATCTTCTTTCCATAGGTGGATGCTTCATGCACAGCCTAAAGTCAGGCTGCCCCAGCGAGGTGGGGAGCGGGGGGGGGGCAGGCAGCAGTGGCTCCCACCCCAGGGAGGGGGACCAGCCTTTCGGGGAGGGCACAGGACAAGCTGCCAGTGTCACCAGAGCCGAGCTGGCAACTGCTGGGCACATTGTCCTTCTCCCCTCCGCCCACGTGTCAGCAAGCTGATCCCGATACCGCCTCACTGATTTGTTATTTGATATTTAGTCCTCCCCCAGACACATGCAGGTGGAGACACACAGCCGCCTTCGAACCAGTGGTTTTTAAACGATGGAGCTTGTTTTCAGCAGTGGAAAGTGATGGTGAGAAGAGGTGGAGGGGGAAGAATGGCATCAGCACGTTCGGAGGTGGCCCTGGGCTGGTGGTGGGTCTGGGCAAGAGGAGATGGAGGGGGATGAATGGGTTCGGCACGTTTGGAGGTGGGTCTGGGTTGACGATGAGTCTGGGCAAGAGGAGGTGGAGGGGGATGAATAGCTTTGGCACGTTCAGACATGGCCCAAAATAATAGTTAAAATATTGCAAAATGAAATTAAGCCCTTAGGCTGAAGCAGAGGGGCTGCACACCTGGGAATAGGTGGGGTGTATTGAAAGCAGTGCACCCATTCCTCTTGCAAGGCACTAGCCTCCGTCCCCAATAAATCTGTCCCCTACCCACCGGGTCCCTGTGACATCCGGGGCCTCTCCGTGGCAAGAGAGGCTCCCACAGGTCATGCTGTACAAAGCTCACCACTTGATCCCCGAGGTAACATTATCACCTTCTGTTTAATACCATTACGCAAAACTACCTGCATGGGGCCACCTGGGTAACTGGAGAACCTCCTGGGGCCACGTGCCAGGGTGTCCCCTTCCAGCCTGGACCCGCAGCTGGGGCAGGACAGAGACGGTCCAAGGAACAAACATCCTGCTGCTTTGGGCTGTGGGTTGCTCCAGCTGCTGGAGAAGTGGGATGGAGCCCCACTGGATGGGATGAGAACCTACCTCTAATGCTGATAGTTCCCACAACAGAGAAATGCCAAAGCCTGACAATTATAACCAAGAGCAATATAGCTTCCTTCAGGATTTGGTCCAGTGCACGGCTAAAATGTTGTGGGAAGAATTTATTTTTAAGTTTTCCACCATAACAAAATTATAGAGCTTTTAAAAACCACCCTTCCAAAAAAAAAAAAAGTTGAACATTTCCATACCTCTCTGTATTTCAAAGCACAGAATTAAGAGAAAACTGTCACAGATTTGAAAAATAGAAACTCACTCAACTTGGAGCCCACTGGCTGGTTTCTAAGACCTCAAGCTCTCAGAGCAGTTTTTAAAGGGGATTAAGCAACAACCTCCATTTTACAGATGGGGGACCCAAATCATATTTAGGATAAGCATCTGAAAGCCTGCCAAGCAAAGCCAGTAGCAGCATCGGAAAAGCCATCCACATCACTTGAATTCTCCACAGGTCTGCCACCCAGGGACTGAACGAGCAAAATAGACCTCAAACCGGTCACGAGGGAATGCAGGAAGCACAGATGAGACGCCAATTAAAAAGATACTAAATTGTACCCACCACAACGTGCAGTTAAAGCAATTAATTCCTTCCAAAGACAGAAAAAAAAATGGTTTTGAAGTCTGCGGCTTTGCTGGCAGATTCCTCCCTGTGCCCTGCAAATGAGAAAAGGTGGCACGGAGGGCTTTTCCCCTGCCTGGCGCGGTGGTCTGGGGAGCAGGAGGTGCTGGTGATGCCACCCAGGGCTGTGTAGAGGAGTCTGGGTGGGCTAAAAATGCTGTGTCAAGGTTGGGGCAACTTTTGATCTTAATTTGCCTGGGTTGTTTTGGAAAAGTGCTGCGTTCATGTTCCAGTGCTGCAAGAAATTATTTTTGCTCCCAGCCCTACAGAGAACACATCACCTGTGGGGATGGGGAATTATAAAAATACAGGGAGAAAACTCACAGTGGCTGCTTGGGCCGGACATCTACCTGTTACCAGAGTTTTCCAACACAGGTTGTGTCTTCCCCACGTCACAGCATTTCCCTACACAGTTGAAGTGTCTTTAAAAAAGGTCCTCTGCATTGCAAGGAACACTAATATGTATTTACTAATATGTATTTAAAATTGATTTCTCATGAGCCACTGGAGGACTGTTAGGGCAGGAGTGGCTGGAAGGAAGGCTACAGGCTCCCTGTTGTCATCTCCAGGAGCTCAGGGCTTGATTATTCAGGCCCATTGCACGGAAAGTGACTTTCTAGAAATACTCCACTCCTTAGATGCTTGGCGTTGCCGGCCTGTCCAGCCCCGTAATTCATCTGTCCTAGGAAAGATCAGTGCTAGGACGGGCCAGCATTTGCCCCCGCAGGGCAGGGGTTGGTGTCCCACAGCTTCACAGGGGAGTAGCATCCCAGAGAAGCGTCATTCAACACGCGCACCCCACATATAGGGTATGGTATGTAGTTGGGACTGTAAAAAACAAAGCAATAGCCCCAACAATTCTAAAGGATCGGTTATATTTTCATTTACACCAGCTTGACTTTTTTTCTTTTTTTTTAGCACGTTTCTGCCTACAGCTGTAATTGGATTTACTGGGTATAACAGCTGAGTGCCAATTGTGTTTCCATGGAGAAAACAGTAGGTCCATCTTGTTCTAGTGCGTACTCTTATCTCCAGTCCCTCCAAGGCACTGCTTTTTCTGCAGTCCAAGAAGCTCCTTTACACCAAAGACAGGAGTCCTGGGGAAATATTTGGGAACAGAGACACGGTGTGCTTACAGCATCCCAACAGCCTTGTTACATGGGTCTGAGGTGTTTTCTTTGCAAGCTCTGCCAGGAGCAGACATCACAGAGCTCGAAAAGGCAGAGCATCCTGTGGAGAGCAAACCTCCCCAGCTCTGCTCGAACTCCTCTTCAGCTCCAAAAGGTACCTTATGCAATAGACAATGCAAACCAAAGCTTCAAGGGCTGATGTTAGGAAATTTGCACTCATTTCTCCTTGGTCTGCACACCCCACCTCTCCCTGTCATGGGAACTAGTGGAAAATGTTCGCTGCAACCTCCACACAAGTGACACATTGCTTTCAGACCCCTCTTGGCGTGCACTTTTACATGCAGCACCATACGAGCGAAGCTGCCCTTCGTCTTTGAGGTGGAGCTGCCAGAAAGCCACAGCCAAGCCCGCTCCCGTCTTTCATTGTTCGTGAAACCGGGTTTTGGGAATCACGATGGGGCCAGCTGGCATCTGCAGCCTAGGTCTGCCTCAGGAAGCCGCTCATCACTCACCCTGTGCCACCCCACGCTCCCGAGAGCATCGTGTGGTACCCACGGGGCTCGGATGCCTGTCTGCAAGGAACAGGGCTGACAAAACCAACACTCAGAACTAAGGGTGGCAGTCCTGGATGGACAGTGGCTTCAGCCAGTGACCTCCGTCTGTTAGACATCCCTCCCCTCCCAGCTTCCTTAGGTTACCATGGCAAAGCTTCTCCAGGTGCACCAATCTGATATCCGTGGCCTTTCTGTCGGGAGCTGCTCATAGCCCCACCACTCCCCGCCTTCACCAGACCCCAAAAGGCTCTCGTGGGCAAGCCTTGGTGGTTGTGTCATGGCGGGAGAAGGCAGCACCCTCCTGCCCGTGCCAAGGGGGGGGAGAGGACACAGTCTGCAGGGTGGTTTGTCCAGAGTTTGTCCAAAGCCATGGCACGGTGGTGGTCCTGCCGCATTGGGCATCCTGCCCCCCCACAGCCTCTCCTTGTTCTGGCCACGGCTGCATTCCGAGCTGTCTTTTGCCATGGAAAGCCAGGCAAAGGGTGTAATCAATGGTAAGCAGGCTGCATTTTAATTACCCTTTATATAATGCGAACATGACTGTATTAATAAGCCTTGAGAGCCATGCGACTGCCTTACACAACCTTTAATTACTCAGGGAGCTCAGCGTTTTTCCATTGTCATACAGTTTGCTTTACCTTTTATTGTCTCTCCGGGCTGCCAGGCCCTGCAACACAAAGAGAAAGGCTTTCTGCAACTTCATCCGAGCCAGGCATCTGAAAGCTTTGTACCTGCTCCAAGACCGTCGTGTTTCCCTCCCTTTATTTCCTCAGAGCAGAAAGCCAGAACATCACCCAAACACATGTCGGTATTAGTAAGTGCATATGCACAGGGTGGCTTCCCCTCCAAAAAAAAAAAACAACCCACCTTTGTGTTGAAAGGGTTATTTGTGAGGAGCTATCTATATTACAGTGATAAAAGATGAGACTAATGGGTGCTTGACACGTTGCATGGGGCCAGACCCAGCAAAGCACTTAAGAAAGCGAATAAAGCTCTTAAGCACATTTTCCCATTGACTGGAGCTTACCTTTTATTAAGCACTGAACATGAGTATATGGGTGTTTGCAGAAAGGGGAATTAGGCTCTGACGTGACATCCTGGATCAATCAGATTTTTCCAGTGGCTTCAGCAGCAGGAAAAAAAAAAAAACAACCAACTCCAACCTACTCATCAGCCTGTACTGGAAGTTGTCCTCATTTCATGGTGATTGGCACACTAAAAAGCCTCCATGGGAAAAAAAGCAGAGCTCTTCTGTCCTCTTACACTTCACACCATCAATAGCGCTCAGGTGCTCCTTAAGTTTCGCTGGCCCCCAGGTCAAATCTGAGGGTAAGGTTTGCTTGGTTTCATTCCCCGCTTCCCAATGCAAAGCCATGATGGACAACTTCATAATGATCCTTGATGAGTCCTGCTAGACTTCCTCCTGGGGTCTTCTGTAAAACGCTTACAGGTCTGCTGAGATACCAGATAGTATTCAATGGAAAGAAAATAATGCTTCTTCATCAAGTTTTCACAAGGCATTGAAATGACCATCAAAAAACTAATGGATCATAATTATTTTACAAATTTTGCCCTGAGAAAAAGCAGGAAAAATAATTAGTAAAAAATGTGTTCCTTTCTTGCAAAGGTGTTCCCTCCAGTGCTGCCTGGCCTGTGGCCCAGCCTCCTGCTACGACGGGGGTGGGCAGAGATGGACAGGGGGACCTCAAGCAGAGCTGCCTGGAAACACATCAAAACTGTCAGACCCAATGCTAAAAGGGACTTCCCTGAATTTCTGCCCCCCCTTTAGAAGTTTCATACATCTACTGATGACATTAAAATAAGGTTCCAGCTGGGAAAATGGTCATAGAAAATTTAAAACACTGCTTCTATGGGCCTGATTCTGACACTAGTTTGCTCTGGCACCAGAGCTTTCATCAATATTACTGCTGACGTGTATCTGCAGAACTGCAACCAAGATCAAGCCTAAAAAAAATAAATAAATAATACAAGAGGCAGAATTTAGTATTTAAAGTATTTGTGGATGCTTCCCACCGCCCCACCCCCAAAGCTTTTATGTACAATTAGCTCTCCCAAGGTCCCCATTGGGGATCATTTCATTAAATAATAGCTCAATGTTGAGTTACAGAAATGAGTCTATAAAATATTACAAGGCATGTTAAATGACGCGTGAAAGTAAACTAGGTCAGTCGGGGAACAGGGATTTCTATTCTCTGGAAGGTCACAGATCTCTTTCCAAGGGACACGACAGCAAGCACTGATACATAGACAGGAGCTGCCATGCTGGACCAGGCTGTTGGTCCTTTTCCTTCTCTACCTTGGCCTGGCAATCCCCACCACCAAACGTTTCACTGCACAACCACCCCCAACCAACCTTCCTGAGGCAGACCTTCTCCTAAGCCCCCACGAGTTAAGATTGTCAGAGGATTTAAGGACTTACAGTTCTCTGAAAACTCTTTTTTTTTAAAAAAAAAAAAAAAAAAAAAAAAAAGGGTTCTTCCTGTAGATTTCTTTGTTATTTGTGGATATTTTACCCTGGTTGACCTCACTTTTATTTAATGGCAGCAAGCTCCACATAGATTGGGTAGGGAAAAAAAAAGAATTTCCTTAGTTTGGAAATTATGCCTTTTCTACTCCTTTTAGTGTTCAAGAGTTCAGTGCGATACAGGTAGGAGAGGATACAGGTATCGTTCTGTGAAAGCAGAGACAGAGATACAGGGAAATTGCAGACAAGCAGCATGTGATGCTGTAGCACAAAGTGTTAACAGGAACCCTACATAGACATTCCAAAGAGTTTTTAACCTGGAGCTAAAACACAGCATCCATGTCCTGGTGCCCATGGTTGCAAAAAGACACAGTAAAATGGAGAAGAGGGCAGAACCAGGCCACAAATGTAGCTTCAGGGCTGGAGAAGTTGCCTATAGGGAGGCATCTGGAGAGCCATCTATCTTCCTGAGAAGGTGGATTCAATTACAGTGCAGGAGCACATAACTTCAGGCACTAAAAGGCTCTGTCAGGAAAGAAAAAAAGAAAACAAAATCAAAAAGCTGCAGACCAAAGCCGGACAAACCAAGTCAGAAGCACATCAACAGCACAAGATTGAGAGTCGGAGAGAAACGCCAAAGAAAACAGTAGAGTCTCCCTCTTTTGAGATGGTCAAAGCCAGCACATTTAACTGCCTAGAGGACGTGTTTTAGCCGGGGGAAAAAAAGCTAACAGACTCCGTGTGTAGAGGGATGAGGTGTGGTTTCATGGCCTGAAATATGGGGAAGGTGAGACTGGCCAGGCCTTCTCTTATCATGCTCTGTGGACAGCGTATGGCAGACTGTAAGGGAATCAGTTCAGTAGACATCACATTCCCAAAAATGCATCTTTTCACAAAGACTGCGACATTGTAGAAGCCACCAAACTTGCAGCTATCTGAAGAGGATTGATTTCATGGGTAAAGGTGTTGAAAAGAAACAGAAACACCCCCAGGAACGTGCCATGGGACAAGAAGGGTCATCCCCACCTCTCCCAAGGAGGCAAAGGCTGGGGACAGCCAAATTAGATGGCCGCACCTCATCCCTTTGTGCAGGTTTCCAAAAGGTGTTTCTTTGCTATAAAGCTTCAGCAGAGCTGGTGGTTAGCAACAGAGATGAAGGGCTGGGCTGGGAGAAGGGCCACGAAGATGCTCAGAGGGCTGGAGCACCTCTCCTATGAGGACAGTCTGAGAGAACTGGGGCTGTTCAGCCTGGAGAAGAGAAGGCTCCAGGGAGAACTTAGAGCCCCTTCCAGTACCTAAAGGGGGCTCCAGGAGAGAGGGGGAGGGACCCATGATCAGGGAGTGTAGCAATAGGACAAGGGGTAATAGTTTTAAACTGAAAGAGATTTAGATGAGATCTTAGGAAGAAATTCTTTCCTATGAAGGTGGTGAGACATTGGAACAGGTTTCCCAGAGAAGCTGTGGCTGCCCCATCCCCGGAGATCTTCAAGGCCAGGCTGGATGGGGCTTTGAGCAACAACCTTTGAGGGGGGGTTGGAACTGGATGATCTTTAAGGTCCCTTCCAACTCTAACCATTCTATGATTCTGTGACTGCCCTGGCTGGCCACACGTGTCCTGGCACACACACCTGCAGTAGGGTCACACCATTCACCTGCCTCCCAGGATACTGGGAGACTTCATTCCTTTCAGCACAACTCTCGGCTGTCGGAAGGGGTTGGCGAGACTGGCGTTCTACAAACAGTAACATCAATTAATACAATTAACTCCCAAATTGTAGCTAATACCATGCAATGGTCAGAGCCTTGCACATCGTCACACTTGCTAAAAATAATAAGGGAACCCTGTCGACCCTCCCTGGCACAGGCTTGCTCAGAGGCACAAGACTCCAGCATGGATGCTCCCAGGGCTCCCTCCAGTCCCAGGCTGCCACAGTGGTCAGGGTTAGCTCTGTGTCACCACCGGGGTGGCGTGGGTGCTGCTGGGCTCAAACCCTGGTGGGGGCAGCAGCTCACGGTCCCCCTCACCCACAGCCCTCGGAAATGGTACGGATGCAAAATGCTGCTTTCGTTCAAGGATGCAGAGAAGGAAACTCACTGTGCAGCCCTCACCCCCTGCGTGAGCAAGCAAGGCCAGCTCCAGCAACCTCTCGCTTCTCCTTTAATTAGTTTTAGGCATGAAAATGGTTTCCTGCTTCCATCAGCTTTTCCTGATATAGTAATTAACGTGCCTTCCTGCAGAAGGAATACCGATTGAGAGGCAAAGCCATTGCCTGGAGAGAGCTGGACTTCCAAGGAAGTGCTAATTAGTCCCTGTTTGAGAAATCTGGTTAAAGCAAGTGAGCAGGTGTTGCTAGAAATTGGAAATAATCTGTACAAACACGTTCCTTCCTATGTGACAGCAGAGCTAATTACACCTCCTTGGGTCACCACTCCATTTTACATAATATCTCTCTGTTGAAAATGTATTACCACCTGGCACTGCTGCCAGATGAAACGCTTTAGCACTGTGAATTAACCCCTTCTCCCATCGCAGCTTCAGAGGAAGGACATCTCTATCAACCCCACTTGCTCCAAGGACAGGGAAAACATCTCACGTGCCCCTTCAGGAGGCACTGTGCAGAGTACCCTGCCTTGTCCCCTGCCGTACTGTCACTGGCAAGTTTTGGTCTTACTTGGTGTCAGCATTGGAAGGTTCATGGGTGGTTACGTGCTACATCCTGCTTCCGTGGCCTGCCATCAAAGCTCTGCAACCTCCTGGAAAAACCAAAATGTTCCCTGAGGGAAGGTGGTGATTGACATACCAAGAGGGGACAACGCTGCAGTGGCAACAGAAATAATCACAAAGCTAATTATTTTTAATATAGGGCATTTTACATGCAGGCTTTCCCAGGTGCAATGGTCTTGTTGCATTGGCTGGATCTCAGGCTGCTGTGAGGTGTCCATGGGTACCTACAAAGCTGGAATCAGGAAAAATGGAAAGCCCAAGCCAGCAGAGGAGGAAAGCAGCCAACTGTGGGTTTATTCAAACAGGAAGAATTTCCTAAGCACCCTCCCAAAACAGAGGCATCTCTGCATTATTTAGCAAGTGTCACACAACTGTAACTCCTGGCTTGCACCACATCCGTAGGAAGAGATGGAGCCCCATCACAGACAGTGGGGACAGAGAGACGTCACTGAGTCGCTTCCTGAACTGGGAGATGTGCACGACCCCCTGGGCCTCGGTTTGCTGGATGCATGGATGTGTTGGTAACTACCAGGAAGCAAGAGCTGCTGGAGGAAGGGAACACGAACACCATGAGCATGTTTGTGAGCAAAAGCCTGTTTCTAGGGTGCCTGCTGAGGCAACGAGGTATGGTCTCCCTGCAGGCACAGTGTGGTGGAACACACATAGCAGAGGTTCTGCTATGGTCTCCAGACTTTTGTACCCGGATGAGGATGCACCTCCATCCCAGGATTTGCTCCTGCCACAGAGACACTCTGGTCCTTCCGCCTGTTATATATAGGGTAATAAATGAAGAGAGATGGAATACTGAGGTTGTGATGAATCAGCTGAACGCAGCCAGAATGTGCCCCCAACAACAGCAGTTGTAAGTCTGGCCACAGGACTTTTCAGCCCAAAGACGAAATGCTGGCCCTGATACCCAACAGGTCTGAGGAACAGAGACAAATTCTCAATATAGTGCAGGATAATGTGAGTTTTGCCTCCGTTGCAGCTTCAGCCACAAGTGCAGGCTGAGCAGGTGAGAGCTTTCAGTAAAACACAGCATATGTAACCAGCCTGGGGAGCTTTCACGGAAAGTCCTTCCTCTAAGGGCAAAACCTGCTGAGTGTCCACCTTTCTAGCGGCAGGGCTTCCCCCAGCCATGGGCACTTACAGCTGGGTCTGCTGGCTTCTGCAGAAGCCGGGGGTGCTCCTCAGCAGCACAGCTGCCCCTGCAGTTGCTCCCAGCTCTCCTGGTCGCAGCAGCTGAGTGTGGCCAGGCTGGATAAGGAAGGAAGGTGAGGGGAGACAGACACTGCCTTTGTGAAGTTGATTCCAGACATACTGCCCCACACAGGCACTCTGCAGGGAGGGCCCATTAGGGCTCAGCTCAAAGGAGGCTGTAGAGAGGGATCGGTCTCTTCTCCCAAGTAACAGGTGATAGGACAAGAGGAAACGGCCTCAAGTTCTGCCATGGGAGGTTTAGGTTGGATATTAGGAAAAAATTTTTACACTGAAAGGGTTATCAAGCATTGGAACAGGCTGCCCAGGGAAGTGGTTGAGTCACCATCCCTCATGGTATTTAAAAGACAGGTAGACATAGTGGTTAGAGATAGGGTTGAGCAATGGTTTTTGTCAGCGTTAGGTTGATGGTTGGACTCGATGATCTGAAAGGTCCCTTCCAACCCAGGCAGTTCTATGATTCTATGAAGTGGTGAAAGCATAACGGGAGCTGGTATTTAACATGCAGGAGTTGATTGTATCCCTATAGAAATGCTTGGTTTGGGTCCTGTTTTCCTCCCCTGTCCCCTATTAATGGCTTCAGATGTCCATGGGGAACGTGCATTGTTGCCTGCAGAAGAAAACAGCCGCAGCTGATCAGGGTGGCATTCTTCTGTGGCATTCTTCTCCACCCATGGGGGAGCCCACACTCATGCTCAGTTTTTCCTAAAGCCACTTCTGACTCTGCATCCGCTTGGAGTTATCAACTTACATATCAGAGGGACTGACATGGCCCTGAAATTACAACATCTGATTACTTGGTCTGTTAACATGCATAAGGCAGAACAATGGTGATGTTCCCACTCCTGAGATGAGGAGCAGAGATACAGAAGCAGTAAAATATTTCCCCACTGAAGTCTTTGTCAGAGCAGGGGCTAATGCTTCACCACTGCTGCATCATGTCTTTTCAGTCAGGGATGTCCCCATACTTGATCCCACAGAGGTGGGATTCGAGTGTCTTAGTACCACAGCAGAAAAGTGTCTCCCTCTCTCGGATGGCCTGTTGTGCCCTGGAGGCATGTCCTTCCCTCAGCTCTCTCTTCCTTCAGTCTGCTTTGATCTTTTCTTGTAGACCACATTCCTAGTACGATGTTTGCCTTTTTCATAACATCATTACAATGCTGACTCATGTCAAATTAAAGTTCAAGTATTATGCAGGAGGCTTAGAAATGTCCTACCTGAGACATGGGAACTGGCTCCAGTCTGAAGATGGCTGCAATTCAGGCCTCTCCCAGCTGTGACGCTGGCTTTAAAAATAAATCTTGTGGGTCAAAATAACAGCATACCTTGGATACGCCTTCAAGTTTTGAGCCACTTGGGTCAAAGCTGTTAAGGCTGGATATGTGACTATTGTGTTTTAAGAGAAAGCTGAGATTCATCATTCAGATGATATCTGAAGGAGGGATTTTAAGCAAGTACACATATTTTACAGGCTTTCTGATTAAGCTGCCTTCAGCTGCCTGGCAGCTACTTTAAAGTCCAGTGCAAGGGGTGGTCGCTACATGTGACTCACTCCAGCCCCAAGGCCCTACTTCATCCGTAGGTGAGGTACCAGTTCTTACGATGATGGAGAAACCCGGCCAGCAGCAGCCAGGGCTCTGGGCATCCTGCCTCTGTAACGTGGGACAGGGATGGTGGGTATAAATCTGAATTAGCTCAGCTTAAGGGATGAAGGACGCAGTATGGGCTCAGCAAAGCTTATGTGAAGAGCCGTTTTGGGCAAGTCCATGGCTCTAACTGCTGCCGATGTGCGTGAAGCTTTCTGCCTACCAGCTCCTTCTACCCCTTAATGGCCCTGGGGTCTGCTGGCACCCTGAGAAGAGCTAGGAGCCAGACCAGACTAGACTTGGGATCAGCAAGGGAGAAGATTAACCCCGCTACCTGTTACGATGGCAGAGGCAGATAAAATAAAAGCACACCCTCCCTCGCTGTGACAGCCGCCGTCCAGCCACGCAGGAGGGTGCTTTTTTCTCCTGCAAACAGAACCCCTTTCCTCTGCAGCCTCCAATGCTGCTGCAGTTTGCAAAGAAAGGCTGCTGACACGCTCACCCATTGACAGAGCAGACTTGCAAGGTAGTTTATGGCACCTACTGTACCCTCAACTCAGAGCTGTAAAATAATATTCACAGTAGCTACTGTGGAGGGCTTGGCTAGTACAGCCACACACAGAAATATCCAGCAAGAAAAAAAAAAATACGCAGCTATTAAAAACACTCACACCCAAGCCAGGAAACATCTTATTATAGATCTTGGTTTGAAGAAGGGAAATTAAAAACCCCTACCCACACTCAGCATATGCCCAGCTATATTTGTCTGATCCATTTATTACCTTAGCCAGTGCAATTTCAATGTTGCACTACTTCAGTCTTTCACGCTATAAAAAAAACACAAACCAAAACAAAACAAAAAAAAACCCAAAACAACAAACCAACCCAAGGCACAAGATGCCATCGCTGGTTTACAGCTGTGGCCTATCCCGTTTCTCTGAACATTTGCTGATTTGGCACCAGCGCAACACCAAGGAAAGCAGAGGGTGGGGGCTGGGATCTGACTGGAAGATGCAGATCACAGTAAAACAGGCTTTTTCTATATTTATAGCATCGCCCTGCCGGAAGGGCAGCAATTTGTTTGTGCGCTGATCTTTAAAATTGTGGTGGAGAAGGCAACATTCTGAATGGGTGCCTTCACTAAAGATGTACCTCATGCATGCATTTCTCAGGCCACAGAATTGGAAATAAAAGCTCTGGCAATGACACGCCATGCATGCACAGTTAAATGTGCAACGGAAAACATTACAGCTTGGTTAGTTATTGCTCCCGTAGCGCAAAGACTGGAAATCGATGCTGTAAGTACTTTATGAAGAAGGAGGAAGCTTGGCGCTGGATTAAAGAAGCGTGCACGGGTAAGCACGGAAGAAACCTGGCCATGTTTGTGGGCTGAGATTCTCCAAAGCCAACTGTGGGTGTAACCATGCCGAAATCACCAGCAAGCCCAGCTCCTTTTGCACAGAATGGATGCTGAAATCCCACAAGTTTGACACGAGCTGGAAGCTCCCTGTTGGGTGGAAGAGCCAAAATGGTTTGGGTTGCTACTTCTGCACCCTTGATGCAGCAAGTTTAACCAAGGCCCTGCAACACCTGCTTTTATTAATAGCCTGGATGTCCTGGGCATTTTTCTTTTTCGGTTCTCACGAGTTATTTTCACAACACAGCTTCCCGTGGTCACTCAATTTTTGGGAGCTGATTAGGCCAACTGGTGGGATAAATCCCCACAGATGAACCCACACCCAGAGAACCAAGAGTGTTTCTATAAAAAGTTAGGAACATGTGCATGGCATTGTGGGTACAAACAAGACTCAGCACGTATCTGCCTTCCCTCTGCTGAGAAAAGCTCGTTTGGTTTCATAGAGTTTTAAATAAAGATGACACTGGCCACTTTTGATGGTACGTAGCCCTTGACTAGCCCCCCTTTCACAAGCACTCAAGGTATTACTCAATAAGGGTAAGGGAATTGCATCTCCATGCTAGTTCTGTCCTCCTGTTTGTGAAGTGCTAGAGATCAGATCTGTCTGTGACTCATTTTTGCATGAAAATCTACCCTCTTTTAATACTTTACAGAATCACAGAATCATCATGGTTGGAAGGGACCTCTGAGATCATCGAGTGCAACCACACAAAAAAAACAAACAAACAAACAAAAAAAAACCAAACCAACACCACACCAATAATCTCGGGCACTAGAGCATGCCCTGAAGTGCCGTGTCTACACGTTTCTTAAATACCTCTAAGGATGGTGACTCCACCACCTCCCTGGGCAGG
Organism: Tringa solitaria; assembly: GCA_026413425.1. NCBI lineage: Eukaryota > Metazoa > Chordata > Aves > Charadriiformes > Scolopacidae > Tringa > Tringa solitaria. The sequence continues at coordinate 11,823,668 of JAOXJM010000023.1, read as the reverse complement.
CTGTTCCTTTGAACATCCTAGGAAAGACCATTGTGCAGGGACAGAGAGGCCTCTTGGGTATGATTGGGGTAAATGGGTCCATTTTACTCCAGCCTGCCTAGGTAGAGATGTAGAGTTGCACAGCTACAACAATGATGTTAAACACCTAGAACAACATCTTGGTTCTGTAAAAATCAATAGCAAAACCTTCTTGAATCCTGGGCTCTATCCAGGCTGTGGAAACAGCAAATCATGCAGAAAAAAGCTAGTGTTAGACAAGAGCTCCAGGAGTCAGTACCCAGTAACAGCTTCCAAAGGTCTTTGGGGTTTTTCCTCTCCAACAAAAAGGTACCAAGGGACCTCGCAGAACAGATTTAAGCAACTACAGTGGTAGTTGTGGGACTACCAAGTGGGACTTGGACAAAACGTGGGTCTTCATAAAGGTCCAGCACAGACTTCTTGGGAGTACAGGAACATGCACATCGAGCTCTACGGAAACATAAACCTACTACCAGCACTCACACACCCTCTTCTCACACATGTACTGGCAGGACCAGCTTTTATAAACACACATACCTACGTTTGTACGTGCAGACAAATTCCCATATCCACTAAAATACAGGGGTCATCCTGAAGAGGATGCATTGTACTCATCTCTGGGGGATGTGCGTGCCACGTTATTCATAGCAGCCCACACCAAAAGATGACAACTTTTGCCTCAGCTATGAATTAAAACACTCAGGAGTGTGCTCCTTAACTCCCTGTGTAGGAAGTACCACATAATCATCAACGAGATGACTGCAGACTACTTCCCCCTCCCACATTCGGTTCCTACGCTGGATCACGATCACTCACTGAATGAGAACTCAGGATTTCACTTTACACCCCTCCATTTGCCTTTTTTTTATTATACCAGACTCAGACTCTGCTCTGAAGACAGGTCTGTTAATATTCTTAGGGATTTTTGTTTGATTTTTGCATCAACAGTGTGGGGAAGCAGAGGAAGAAAGTCTCCTTGCCCCCAGCTCAGGTATTTGGACTCAGACCTGCCAGCTGCCAAAGTCTTACTCAGTCCTGGGCTCGGACTTACTTGAAGTATATTAAAATCTTCTGGGAATTTCTCTGTAAAATCCATATGAGCATATGCAAATTACTTTCCCTTCCCAGAGGTTTAACACAGCAAAATCTAGGTGTACTAGGCTGGCAAACAGACCAGGCCCCAACAAATTCCATAATTCCCAGCAGTATGACTATTAGAGCCACTCTAGAAGCTTGGCAGAGTATCAACTGGAGAAAAATCACTGAATTTTCACTACTTTTATTTTCAAGAACATCTGAACTTCTCTAAATAATAATAATTAAAAAAAACTAAATTCAGCTGGAGGTAGAAACTGCCAACATGAGATGGTGGATTAGACCAAAGGAAGTGATGGTATACCTGTTTGCCACACAGCTCAGCCTTGCTGTATGAGAGAAAGAGGATACCCGATGGCATCTCCAAAGCATCTCTCTCTGAATCCTGTCATCAGAGTCCACCTGGGACACAGGGAAGGGCTCCCCACAATTTGGGGTCAGAGTATCAAGTCTGTGGGCAAGAAGTTCACCTGGTCTGATGTACTGAAGAAAAGTAGTGTAGAAAGCAAATCTGTCCAGTGCCCAATCTGCTAGACTATGCTTTCTCCCTGATGCATATGACCGTAGGATGAATATGCAACCTTACACATGATGTGTGTGTGCCCCTGTGAGAAAAACAGGAGAGACCTGATCTACAACTGCATCTAAAGCTGATGCTGTTGAAAAGACAGAGAAGTGGAAGATACTCCCTTCACGGTCACTAAAAATATGGATGTTTTAGCACCACCCCTCCGCATAGCTAAGATAAAAATAACCTGTCTATAAATGCACTACTGTATTCTGAGGTCAAATAAGACTCCCAATGAAATCACTCCAAGGCATTCAGAAAACAATTTACTATTTATCTCACTGAAGAAAACTAGTCCCTAGTTTTTCCTTGTCTCCTCTTGCTAGGGCTCTAAAGCCCCCGGAGGATAACTGTTTCGATAAATTGCATAACAAATTACGTTTCAGGGCTGTATATCTCCATTGCAGAGTGTGAAACCAGCGTAAGGCTGCCTGTTTTCATGAGCTATTTTGAGACACGATGTCCAGCCCTCAATTTCTCAGAATCCATCAGCATTGCAGTGAATGTTTGTTCCCCAACACGTATACACACATACACCATCGCACACCTCTCATTGACCTGATGACTCCCACATATCCCCCCCTAAACAGACATTTCCCTTCACGCCAGAGGATGACCAAGAAGGTACTCCACTTGACTAGCAAAAGGAAAGAATTCAGTTCATCCCCATGGTGGGCTTCCAGCTTTGATCTCCTTGATAGCCACCGCATCTGGTGACCATGTGTGGTTAAAAATGGCTTCCCAAGAAGAAACGCTTCGCCTCAGCATGGGGAGGTCAGTTATTTTTAACCGAAACCTATTCCACCTTGGTGTCTCAGGAAAACAAGCTTGTTCAGCAGAATCGGTCCTTTAGAGTCAACGTGTGCTATCACCACCTAATGTTACTTTTGGCAAACAAACCAGTATCACCTACTTGCCCAGGCTCATCCACGTACAGCATAGCTGCCAAGGGAAAACAGCATGAAGAAAGGATGACACATTACTAATCTCTAACCACGCATGTTCAAAGTGCAAATGGAAAGAATGAACACCCTTGACCCTGCACTACCCTGTTTATCACCAGAATAAATGAAGCCCTGGCTGTGACCGGGTAACTTTCTCCACAGCATGAGCACGCCTCTGTCCTGGGCAGGGGGTCAAGGAGTGAGCTCCAAACCTCTTCAGCTCCAGAGCTTCTTGGCTAGGACTGTTAATTGCCACAGCAGCAGGGATGCAGGGACACTCAGACAGGGCTGTGTCAGATGACCAACAACTCCCACCCCAAGGCAACAGAGAGTAGGGCTCAGTGTCTGGACTCTGCCTACTGTCCAAGACGACCTAAACAAAGTAAAAACCAGGAACCCATAGAACAGAAACTCTTCCCTCAGCCTTTCCTTGCCCTGTCCAGTCACGGGCAAGTGGGAAGAAAGGAGAAGCATCTCTCTGCTCTGGTCAACACCCTGCCTTGCCTTTGAGACAGCGAGGCCGGGATGCTGCTTTGCATTTGCCGTCACACGCCTTGTGCTGAGTGTGTAAACACTGCAAATCTTGACTTTGCATTGCTGAGATGTGCGTACGCGCCTGAGTCATGGCTTTGATTTGATTGACAGCCCTTTGCTCCAGAAGCCTCCGGAGAGCTTAAGCTCGGGGAGTTTTGTAAGCAAGGATGTTATGTAAGCGGATAGCTATTTTTGTCCAAAGTTTAGTTCTGTACTCCACAAGACTAAAAATACACACAAAGCTAAAGAACACATTTCCAAAACTCATTAAACAGCCATGCCCTCTCTCCCATGATCCTCCTCCTGGTGATGGCATCTGCCAAAGGTTTTCTGTGCACTGCATAGACCAAGGCTTCTCCTTTGTAACCAGCCTCTTCCTCTGCCTCTTCATCGTCCTCCAAGACCACAGCCCAGCACTCGGGACACCACAAACACTTCTGCCACAAAGAAATGTGGTAGCAATGCTGGAGCAGAAAATAAGATTACCTTAAGGTGACCACAGGTGATCACTGCAGCTGTGAAACCAGCCTGTGCTCAGCATCTGGGGCAGGTCCTACTTGCCCCAGAGTCCCTTTTGCAAAGTGGTGGTGTGGCCCCAGATGACGAGGAGGAAGGATATCCTGCCAGACAGGTGAGGGCAGCACAAGAAGTTGTGGGCTATTGGGAGAGGAAAGGCAGCTTCATGGCACACAGCTGCTTTATTTTAGCAAAAGTCAGTGTTAGAAGGAAGCCAGTCTCCCACGGGTCCATGCCCTGGTCTCAGAGATGGCAATGCAACATCATCAATTCTCTGCCCTGTCCAAAGTTTTATGAGTGGTCTTGGGTCAGTTCCTTAAGCACAGATCCAGAGAGGTCTACAGAAAGGCCTTCAGGAGCTGGCCAAACAGCAAAAGTCAGGCTGCCTTAGTTCCTCCCTCTGCAAAATTCAGAGGGTAGCATGGCCCTATCTGCCCCAGTGTCACCATTATACATATCTTCTTGGCTGGGAGGTGATCAAGGGGGTGGGAGTGGGAGCCAAAATGAATAGTGTACCTCAGGCACAAGCTAAGCCTTTGCTTCTGTCCCATGAAATATTTTAGATGGGATAATTCAGGCCTATTATCATTTAGGTGCTTTGTAAAAAAAAAAAAATCCCACTGAACTTCTAGAAGATTGTCTACTGTTAGAGACTTCAGACAGTTAAATGATACTTGCTAATTCTGGTGCTCCACTAGGCCCAGACATCTATCCCTGCTGGCAGGTCTAATGAGGACTTTGGTCTGCACAAGAAATAGTTATTCATCATCACATCTCCTTGCCCCTTATGTAAGTGTTCTGCTTCATCTCAGAAGAAAGGAAGGGGGGGAGCTATAAATAAAAAGTAAGCAGTTATTTTTGGAAAGGAATTTTCTTCCCGGTGTGTGTGTGTAAACAGCTATCTTCTGCATTTCTGTCAGCTTATCTAATCTCTTAAGCAAATACCAAGGTTGTTGGGTTGGTGGTTTGGTTTTTTTTTTTCTATGGCTTGGTTGACTTCATCAGTCTTCAAAGGACTCCTTCAGGGGTCAGGATCTCCAAGCGCTGCAGCGTGCCCCAGCAGTGCCCATCGGGGCAATCGAGCTGCAACTGATGCACAAGGCAAAGTCTGGCCCTTGAAGTTGTTGCTTGAGCCCATGTTTTGTAAAGATATAATTCCCTACAGCTACTAACGGCATATTTATACCTGTGTATTGCATGTGTTTTAATTTCACTCACCATCGTGCTAAGGGGATGATTTTTGGGGACATGATTTTTGGCTGTGGGGAACTGGATCCCTGTGCCACCAGCCCCCCTGCCCATCAGCATCCTCCAAAGCACACACCTACTGTTGTCACTTCCTCAGACAAGGCTCTTTCCAAAACTATCAGGTAGGGAAGGACCCTGCCCGAGTGCCCCCACAGCAAGCTGGAACAGCCTGCCCTGGGCTTGTGGGAGCAGGCAGGGCAAAGGGATTATTTTAAAAAAAAATAAATTAGGTACCTGCAGTTACAGATGGGTGAGTATGTTGGGAAGGAGAACAGGCAGGAGATTTCTATATATAAAATGAAAAGCAGCTTTAGGAGCAGAAACAAGCTGCTAATGGCAATGGAAAAGCTCTCCACAAGAGACAGCAGCCTCATGTGTGCTGATAAGAGATAGGGTTAAGTGAATGGAACATCACATGCCTGGACCATTCACAGCTCTCCTTCCTACGCAAGCAACAAGCTCTGGAGGTTGATAACACTGGAATGTCAATGCAGAGCTAAAAAAAAAAAAAAACCAACCCAAAACCCTCTTGTGTGCTGCTTTAAATATTTCCAGGAACTCGGGTCTTGTTCTGAAAGCATCCGATTCAAAGACTGGGAAGGGTTCTTCACTCCAGCTTGTGATAACACTGCTCACCACACTGGAAGGCAGGCAGAGGCCAGGAGGCTTGAAACTTTGCATTGGCCTTGCCATGTGTCAAATCTTTTTCACCAGGAGCAGAGAGATAACCAAGGAAGGGACAGAGGGAACAGAATGACTCAAATGCCGCATTTGCCAATGCGACAGCAAGCACATTATGAAAACTAAAAATTAAAAAGTGATTGTTCTACACAATCTTGTAGATTCTTGTTCTTCATGCCCTTATCCCTAGCCTCTCACCACTGCCTGACGTCAGAGACAAGAGCCTGAACAGACCTTGGGTCTGACAACAGATGTCACTTCCTATGAGGAATCATCAACTATATAGTAATTTTTTTAACTATTTAGCTGAATTCCCTATCCTGCGGAAGTCAGAATTTTGTCACTGTGTTCAGTACACTCAGGGCCAGAAATTAAATGATTTGATTGTGATCAAACAAAGTTCATGGCAGAGGGAGACTTCAGTCCAACCCAACCTCCCAATCAAGCCTAGTTCTGCATTAAAACCTGTAAGATCATCTTTCTTTCAGTGCAAAAAGCCTATTTCCTTCATCCAGTTACCCAAAGCTCAACGACTGTCGATGGTATTATGCCAGCGCAGAGGATATTTTGGACACTGGTCACCCAGATGTCCGGAAACCCTCATTCTCAGAGCTTCAAAGAGTCCTGCAATGGACTAGAAAACATAGAGAACAGTCTTGTAACCAGCTGCCTTTCCTCCCACCTCTTGTTTTATGCTTCAAACTATCATGGCAAGTTTTCCAGGGTGGGCTCCCAGACCTCAGAATGGTGGTACCCAGGCACCCAGCCCAACACGTTCCTGCCCTGATCTTGAGAACAGCAAATGCTCATGCTACAAGTACAGTCAGACAGGGAACATACACGCTCAACATCTCTGAAAAATAAATTCAAAAAACAGGCCTACAAAATCTTAGTTTTATCGATTATAAACTGTGATGCCCAAAACCTCTTTCCCAGATACCTGAATGCAGTTATTTGTCTGAATTCAGCTTTCCCTGCTCAACACCATCTGCCTCACTGCAAAGCAGAAAAACGACCACATCTTTTGAAATACATGGCGGCAGAAAACCTCTTGGAGGCAGGCCACAGTCAGTTTGTTCCTCAGGAATAATGGAGGAGCAAGCTCTCCATGCACCAACTTCATGGGAAAGCAGACATCAAGAAATCAAACAGAAAAACCCACCAGGCTTTCCTGAGATGACAATCTATGGCAGGGTCTCTGAAGCCCTGAACTCCTGCTCTCAGCTCGTATCTTGTTTTCTATTGCACAACAGAGACTGGATGAAACCCACACTGCCATTTACCATGCTGGTGTGCAGATGCTTTTGCTAGAATAGAGTAAAGCTAAAGGGAGCTGCATGAAAACCTGCAAAACCTGAAAGGCCAAAAAGCAAGGCTGCAGCAACTCCTTCTCCCCCACTTTCCAAGGCTGAATTGTGAGTGTACACCCATACGGGCTGGCCAAACCCAGAACCAGGGTGTCTCAACTACCATGGGTTTTAGAGTCAAAGGCTAAATTGAGCTCACACAATGAACTCAGTGTGGTTTTGTGGGTACAAACTAGGCTAGAACTTCAGCCTACTAGTCTGAGGAAGGAGGAACAACTTTGCTTTGATTTAAAAAGGAGAGAGAAACAAAATAAAATGTTGCCATTGCCTTGCAAATCCCAAACTCTATAGTAATTTTGCTGGACTGGGTTGCCCTCCCTAGGTGACAGGCCACTGGAGATCATTTCTACCAGGTGTAGGAGCTGACCCCTGTGGGACATGAGCACTCTTCATCTGTTGGACATGTTGGCTCAAGACATTCAGCCCCCTTTCCTAGGGCTCCCTCTCCCTAAAAACCCCATGAAGGGATGACAAAGGCAAAGCTTTAAACTTCGTGCAGTATCACACAGGCTTTTCCCTACTTGCTCATCTTACAACCATAGTTTAGGTCTCTGCTCTTACTTCTCTTTGGGTAGGGACTTCCTATCACTGTTTACTCTCCTCAAGCATCCCCAGGCGTCTTGCAGCCACCCACTCACCATTACAGAAGGAGCATATCACATCCCAGTTTTAACAGTGTTTGGTGGATTTCCTCCGCTGCTAAAAGCAAAACAAGTTCTGTCTCACCCAGGCAGAATTACTACAACACAGAGAGGAAAACTAAGGGAGACGGTAGGAAAACCAAGGGAGAGAGCACCTCCAAGCAGGAGGATTTACAGCAAGGAAGCAGCACCCAGCTCAATACCACTTGCTCTTCCGGGCTGCCCCAGGACCCTCTCTGTGGCTTCAGTCGGGGCCAGGCCACCCCCATTTATCCATGCTCTGCCACTAGCTAAGACAACTGTGGGGTGAGATACACCGCCTTGATTTTTTTCCCCATTCATTAACTGTGTCATTTCTTTCCAGACACTGCCTGCAGCTGTAGCCAGGTCTCGAGGGAGCGCTGGGGAGTTAGGAGGGTCTGGCAGGTTGGGTCTCTCTTGTCACCATTGGCAGAAAAATGCAAATCCTACATTTGCCCTAATGCTTTCTCAGCTAATGCAATCCCTTCGATAGCAGCTGCGCTCTTCCTGGCTCATGCCCATGTAGGGGTCTTGCAGTAGTGCCAGCGCAAAGAGCGTGGCATAGCCATATGGCAGGCTAAAGTGTGACACTTCTAATGACATCCGCTTTGTCTTTCTTCGTCCCAGTGAGTGGTCTTTCACAAAAGGCATGCTTATCACCAGTGGCCAGCAGTCAGTGTCACTCAAGAGCTGCCCAGTCACTAGCTGGAAGCATCCTGGTGTTGAGACCACAGATCTACCAGCATCCCCTCTAAGAGTGGGAAGGCCAAAGCCAAGGACTGACTGAACCAACGCCGTGCCCTGCACCATGCAGAAATGGTGCCACGACTAGTCCTGAAAGTGAATAACCCCAACTGGTTCTTCACCTCTCTGACTCTGCTCAGAGAAGGACAAGGCTTGAGCTCCCCACCAACAGCTTTTCAGGCAGGAACATCTTTACTAAAACTGGATCAAAGGAGGACGGTTAGATCAGGGAGCAAGACAAGATCAAATCTCCACCACACAATTTCATATGGCAAAAGTAGCCTTCAAATACTAACTGTCCACAGACATCTTGTACCCAGGCCAGAATAAAATAAGATGCCAATACCTTCAGATTCAATGATAAATCCCTTTCCCATCTGGCCCCCTCTTCTGAGAAGGCCTGAAATAACTTGATAGTTTGAGGTTTCCTGGTTACAGTTCTCCTGATAATGGTAATAGCTCAGTGGCCTCATTCACACTGCACAGGCGTGTAAATACACCTTAATTCTCCCAAGTCACTTATTCAGGTAATAAATGTTGGCCTTTCCAATTTCTTAGGCAGCTTCAGTTGATACTTGAATTAGCAACTAAGAACTAAAGAGGATTTCTAGTAACTGAGGTGCCACTTACCCTTAGCTCAGGGGCACAAGTGAGTGAGTTGAACAAGTAGACAATTTATTGCAGAATTAATTTCTTTGTTGATCATCACTGTTCTGTGGTGCGACAGCGACCTTTCAAGAGGCAGAGGAGTCAAGCTTTGGCACACAAGGGCCATCTCCACTCAGACACCCTTCCAAGGGCAATGAAAGGCTTGACCCAGGAAACATTCTGCATAAACCTTAAGAGCAAGAGAAAAATCAGTTTTCCAAAGTAATTTTTTAGTAGAAAGGTACAATAGGGAGAAGCAAGGGCATATTTCGGTGTCTCATTGGAGCTTCATTTCCTTTCAATCACATGTTGTAAGCTGTCTTCAGCACAAAGGGCTGAATACCCCCAAAAAACTAAACCAAGAAAATTATTCTTCCCAGATTCTATATTTATTCTATATATTTTATATCTGGATCCACTCTCCTCTCAGACAGAGGAGCTCTGTCATGTCTGCACACAGCAGCTTACCTTTGCACACCCACAGTACACCCTATGGTTATCTAGATGTGACTTAGACCAACCTCCACCAGGGCAGAAAATCAGGCTGCAGAGAGGCAGGATTTTTCTGCAGATGTGTCATCCTGACCCTCTCTTCGAGGCCAGGGGGTGCAGGAAAGTGTTACAGCCAAAACTGCCACCTCACTCTGCTCTGCAGATTCCTAAACCATCCCAATTCATGGCCAAAGGTGTCCCTTTCACACATCAGTCTGCAGATACTTCTGGGCAATTATTGTTTTCTATTCAGGGAAACATTTCCAATTAATTCCTTTACAGCCACTCCTTTTCCTCACTCCCTCCCTGGTTTTCCTTCTTTCTTATTTCAGATTCCCAACCCAGCTTCTGGGCTGCTGTAAAAGCCCTCAGGGGAGACAAGCATCAGGAAATTTCTCTTTCCAGCCCCTCATAAGCACTCAGAGGCAGAAAACACCAAGGCAGCCAGGCAGCCTCCTTCTCCATGGAGCCTGATCCCTCTTCACATCTCCAGCCCTGCAGCCATCCTAGACCTGGAGAAGGCAGCCTGGGTGAGCTGCCATTTCCCCCTCTGGAAGCCCAAGTGACCTTAGCCTGAAGAAATGTTTTCCTGGTATTGAGCCTACATTTCCCCTCATTTATCCCATTGTTTCTACTTAACCCTTCCTCAACTACTGCATTACACTGAGACATCTAACTGTATTTAGCTGCCATGCACATTTCTGAGATGCTTTAGGTGCAAGTAATTCAGGTTAGCAACTTATATGGCACACCAACAGACATTATATGTGTTCACATGCCCTTCAGATGTCCCTAATTTGAAGTCTTGAATTAGCCAGTGACTGTCTGTTGAAAGTTAGCGATGAGAACTGTAACATCAGTGGAACAAACTTACTTGCCACTTGCACACAAGAAAAGAACTCAGCATCCCCTCCAAGCTTTCCACAGGAGCCGCTTGGTTTGTTCACCCCATGCCTGCTCCTTGACAGACATGGTATCCCCCATCACAGCCTTGCCAGGGCCACGAGCATTGGGAAGGGGGTCAGGGAGGAAGAGAAGTATTGCTTGGAGATTGCAGTTCCAAGGTGAATCTTTGCAAACCCTTCTCCCAGGAATGGAGGTATTGCTTCTGGTGTGGGACAGTCCCTCCAAAGCTAGTTGGGACACCTAAGGTACAGAGAGTGTGGTTGCAATCCTTTTATATTAAGGCATAATCCAGTTGGAGGGTGTCAACAGAGATGCTGTAGGACACAGGTGCACTGCAACTGCATGTCTGACTACTGCTACTTGCAAAATCAAAATCCATTCCTGAGAAAATTTGCAGAAATCAGTCTGAGATCAGCTTTTTCATGTTTCCTATGAATTTCCGTTACTTCCTCCATACAAATTAAAAAGAATTTCTTTAAAAAAACTGAGATGTGGAGTGACACAGGAATATTGCAGAATATTGTCTTCTGTGGGCACCACATAACTACACTGATCATCATTTTGTAAAGCCCAGAACTCCCTCTGCCTTTTCATCTTTTTTAACCCTTTAATACGTGTCACACTCTGAATAGAGAGGATTTCATGTCCATACCCTCAACATGTGAGGCTCAGTAGCCTTATGTTCCAGATCTCCCTCAGGCTTCCTTCCCAGTGATTTGCCTCCTTTTAGCCATTCAATGTCCCAGGAACTTTCTCCTTTGCATCAGCACTTCTATTTATAAGAATCAATCACAAGCAGAGCATTTCTTTGGCAAAACCTAGTCCAAATTGGGCCCTGTGCAAAGTTTTCACAGGTTTCTCACCAAGAGAGACAGTTTCATTGAAGATTCCCGAGCCAGACCAGAAAATTCAAACCAGAAGGCAAGTTTCTCATTTGGAACAAAGCTCAAAGGTAAGAGAACTTCCAGTGTCCTTGAAACAGCTTTGAAATCTTCCCCATCAGCATGTCTGTCCTTTGCAGGGATACGCCTGCTAGGAAACACGCCATTGCCTGCCAGCATGGGTGAGGAAGAGCGGTGATGGATAACCCACCAAAACCTTCAGGACTCAGTTTACATCTTCCTATTACCCTTACACAAGCCTGTGGGTTAATTAGCAGATTTCCAGGGCTTGAGGATGCTCAAAGCACCGTTCAAGGGTTAACAGCAAGATTGTTCTCACAGACTGAAAGAAGGTCTGGCTACAACTTCTCTTTGTTTCCCTCCTCCCTTCCCCACCTTCCCTCCTGCTGTTTCTTTTATGAACAGGTCTTTACTGTGCCTTAAGAAAAAAAATTGGCTCTCTGATGGCCTTGCTCTCCCCTGACTGCTTGGGGCTGTCAGAGAGCCAGTCAGAGGGTGGCTTTTGTAACAAGGAAAGCTTCTTCCAGGCAGAGGAAGACACTGCCTGGGGCTTCTATATTCACAGCCTTTCTATTTCTGGCTCTCCCTTTTCACAGGGCTTTGTTTGCTAAACCCTGCTCTCCCCCCACGGGACATTAGTGAACATACTTATCTCAGAAGCAGAATAAACTGAAAAAAAGCCCCAACAGTTCTGGCGGAGCCCACCCCAGAGATGAGGGGCTTTGCATCTTACATCTCTGCCTTTTCTACTTCCAGGGAGTTTGGTGGAAAGGAGACTAATTAATAGGAATGCCTTAACGGCTTAAATCCTGCTTTGTGGACTCCAATTTGCCTCTTGAGGTGGAAAGCAGAAAGTAATCCTATTTTCAATATAGACAGAGGTAGACTGTGCTGACACTGAGCCCAAAGCAATTTGAGAAAGGTCACTGCAATAATGCAATGCACAGGCTCAGAAAAACCCCAGGAGCTTCGGGGAGCTGGCACAGGATTTTCAGGTAAATGAAATGGCCCCAGCCCCTCCCCTGATCCCTGACAGGAGGACTTTGAGTCCATGACATCAGCTCACAGCAGCTCCCCCAACCCCAGCATCAGAGATGCGACCAGGTGTCCTGTCTCTTCCCTCCCACCTTATGCTGTGCAGCACAGCCTGGTACCAGCGCCACCAGCAGCAAACACACACAGAAGGTACCCCCCTCCATCCTTCACCACCCCTGTGTGCTTCCAGGCTCTCCAGCCAGGTCACAGCTTTGCCAGGCTGCCCTGATCAGCAGCCTCCAGCCCCATGGGCTCACTCTGGCCACAACTCTTCATGCTTTCGAAGGGCTTAGTGCTTCACCATCTCTTATCATCCCAGCTCAGAGAGTTTCTGAACGCCAGGTTTTCTCTGTGCCCATCTCACACACAGTGCAGGGATCCTGTACCAGGCATCACCAGTTTAATTTTCCACTGCATTGTAGCATGGTGATCTAAAAGCAGGCAAGTTTAGCTACAGCAGGGTCACACACCCAGCTTGACACCAGATTTTGAGGCGATGCTTAAAGGCCCTTGTCACCGCGTTTCCAAGGTGCCTAAAATACATAGGAAGAGTAAAGCGCTACAGTCTCTCAAGATCTGCACAGGAATATGCTTGCCAAGCTGGATATCACTGCTGTCTGTCTTTCCACATTAACTCTCTAGATCTAATGTGTCTTCTTCCTGAACCTCTTTGCAGGTAGACTGCTGAAAATTTTTGGGAAAGGTCCGTTTAAGCCAGCCTCTTCAGGGAAGCATACAGTTAACCACTCTCCCATCCGCAGAGGGCTACAGAGCACCCTCCTGTAGATTTTTCCACAAGTGGTTCATTTGAACATTTCCCGCCCCCCCCCC
>JAOXJM010000023.1:11724341-11752711 GCA_026413425.1 Tringa solitaria | reverse complement strand
ACCAGGTTGCTCAAAGCCCCATCCAGCCTGGCCTTGAACACCTCCAGGGATGGGAAGGTATGGACTGTGCAAGGAAGGTTCTAGGAATCTCAAGCATGGTAAAAACCCCGAGGGTGAAGCAAGGAGGAAAGAACAGCATCTTCTGACTCTTTTATAGGCTATATAGAAGGGTTTGGACTTTAAAAAGAAAGAAAAAAAAAAGCATAATTTTCAAAAATAGTACCTGTTATCAGAGGTAAAGCAGCTAAATCCGAAAGTACAAGCAGAGCAAATTCAAAAGATACCAACCCAAATGAAGCATTTCATGCTTAGCATTAGTATTGTCAAATTCAGGAGTGTTTTCACATAAGCACGTGGAAGTACCAGCAGCAAAGAAATTTGGGAGTAGCATCAAAAAATAAAAGAAAAAAGGGCTGAAACAGAGGAACGCTAACTAAGTGCTATCAATACATACAAAGTCAGAAGCTGGGAAAATGGCAGATTATGCATGTATATATAAAGGTTTGAGGGGAGGGTAATTAATGATAAAATATCCTAATTGACTTGGGACAGAGTTCACTCTGAAAGCAGAAAGTTAAGCCTGTAATACATGAATCTAGTTGATGTGTTAACACCAGCATTTTTTCTTAGAGTGAAGAAAAGGTAAAATGAAAAACCTTTAAAAAGACTGATCGTGGTAAAGAGTATATATTAATGTAACAGCTTTTAAATTAAAATATAAAGTTTTTCTGTTACAGAGAAGAGACGGAACCAAATGAAAACAAATACGGTGGAGGATCGGTGAGCAGATGTTTCAGAACATAAGCTAATAAACTGTATAAAAATATGCAAAGATGCAGTTTATTAGATCCTAATATCATCAAAAAGTCCTATGCGTATAAATGATCTACCTTGGTTAACTAAAATACCTATTTTTAGCAACCTTTGCTATTTTTGTAGTAGTACATTGATAGTACAAGAATAAGTAGCAATTCTAAATTATGGACTTCATTAATTGTATGTTGCTTAGGGTTTTATTTCCTGCTTTTATTTTGCTTTATCATATATGCATAGATGAAGGGAAAAACGTAACCCTTTTTTTCTTTTTCAAATCAGTTGCTGTTGCTGAAGTTCAAGCAAGAGAAAAGTATAAACAAACTGTGTTTGGATCCAATTTAAAGGGGTCATCATCTCCCAGCAAGAGAAACTCTGTTTCCCTTGATGAGAATGGTCATACCTCCTATTATTGAGAGCAATGGTGATTAACAGATCACCAGGGTACAATGCATATGTCACACAGAAAACACACAGCTGTGACTTTGTGCATCTGCAAAACATAGTATTTTGAGTACTGTGAGAAGCAAAGAAGACAAATGCAGGAATTTCTAGAAGGGTAAACTATATTTTTAAAATACACACTGTTAGCGTGGCTTTGCAATGCTAGGACAACTGCATAGTAGAGTTTTGAGCATCATTTGGAGCACATATGTATAAATTGATGGTGCTGGGATGGGTAGAAAACTAAAGGTCCCCCAGTAATGGGGATATCAAAATACTAAGTACATGTATGATATGGAATCATGCATTGTTCTGATGAAAGATTTTATTTTGTCATGGAGGAGATGATGAGGTGATTTTAACAATGGGCAGCAGGAGGGTTTCTGAGAGGAAAGCTGTTTGCCAGCAACGATGGGCAGCCCAGGGAGCTGCCTCACTGGGAGGACACCAGCAAGCAGGAGGCCCTTACATGTACAAATGGCATACAGAAAAAAAGTGCAGTTTTCAATCAGTTCAGAACAGAGTTTAGCCAGATGTGAATATGAAATATATCCTTTGGTTTCCAGTGGGTCTGTAATCACTTATGTGGGATCCATCTGGGTCTGTGTGTATAACCAGCATCCAGAAATTACCTCTGTGTGTCTAAGCCATCCAATAATGCATGTAACATAACTTTAATTGAAACATACGATTTTATTTACGCAATGCTTTTAGAAACGACACTAAAATTCCTAGAAACCTTTTAACTGTGTACTAAATGAAGCCTGGTAACATTTGGTTTAGGTTTTGAGCTGTTGTTGCAGATAGCAGAGTATCTACTCATAACATTTGTAGTCCTACAGGCAATAGAACAAGCTACCAAAGCAAGGTTTGCAATACATGACAAGAATGAGCAAGTTGCTCTTACTGCAACTGCAATAAAAAGATGCCATCCATCATTTTTGGTGTAAATCCCTCCTCAGCAGGACTCCCATGAGATACTGAAATTTTTACCGTGGCTGTACAGTCTAGAAGTATAATCCTGGGTATTGTAAGAGTTTGGTTAATTGTGCAAATTACCCTGGCTATAAGATAAATATTAAGCAAAGCTAAGTAGTGGCTATGTATGAAAGTATCAAAGCTGAGAACTACAAGCCACCCTCAGACTTACATGAGGCAAGACCAGATAGGAAAGAGCAAACGCCTCCAAGAAGATCAATTGCTCGGTCCTGGTGAGGAGCCTTGAGCCACAGGAGGGTTTGCAACGTCCTTGCTGGACTCATGTTTGACAGCTCATGCCCATGGACCATGAGGAGGGGGTCTGTATGGCTACAGCTCATGAAATACGGTCTTGCCACTGCCAGAAACCGGCCACAGGCTGTGTACTAATGCTGCAAAACCTAATATAGAGGTTTGTGAACTTGCTTTGGTTGCGACTTGCCATGTAGGGAGCTTCATGTGAGTTCTGTAGCTGCAAGAGCAAACATCTAACCTGGGACCCTCACCCATCTGCGCTCAGTTTTGCTTCACCTGGTCCAAGAGGTGCCAAAAGGTCTCCAGCAGCACGGCAGGGCTGTATTTCTGCAGCAGGAGCAGCGTTGGACACAGCAATCCATCCCTGAGCTGGGAGGAAAAACACAGTGTGGGTGTGCAGGCAGGGGTGGGAAACAGGGCCTTGAGACCTTCGGCACAGGGCGATACCGGCAGCCCTGGCGCTATAAACTACTCCCCCATGGGCAACCGCTGCTTCAACAGAGGAAGATGACCTTGGGACTTGAAAACACCGCTCTCAAGCAGCACAGGGGACGAGGAGCGGGTCTGCAAGGTGTGCACAGCTCTGCCCGGAGGGTCACTGTGGACATCTCGCCACTCTGGGGTCCAAGAAGCATGGCAAGGAACGGAACACCCCCAGGTGGACTTCAGCAGAGGAGGAAGAGAAATCCCACTAGCACCACCCTGGAAAGGCAGATGGAGCGGCACCACCATTGGCATCGCACTGCTGGGCGGAAGGACTTGGTGGGTCTATGACACCTGCAGCCCTGCCACCTTCTCCTAGGGGACAGCTGGCACCTCTGAGTCCGGTGCCTGGGCAGGGGAGAGGTGGACATAACCTTGGGAAAGCTGCAGCAGCTAAAGCCCTCTGCCTGTATTAGTTTTGACAGTGGTATGTTAAGGTGTGGTGTGGTGTTTTTTTTTTTTTCCTTTATCCCCTTTATCTCTAATATTCTTAATATTATTATGTATCATGGTTAGCATTGTTGTAAGTGGGTTGACGGGGACTCTCTGATTAGGCTGTTAAAGCTTTTAAGTAGTCTAGCAATAAATTGTATGTCTTCTCATAGAAGTTGTGTTTCTCTGGCCAACCTAAATGGCACAAATTGTGGTAAAACAACCCCGACTTCCATAAGGGCAGAATTTTTTAAGCTGGAATAACAACCAAGAAAAAGACAAGCAGTAACCTCAGAAAACTAAGTCTGGTTGAGTGCCACATTTCGTTGTCTTTCCAGGCTACAGGATCCAGCTCCAGCCTTCTCAGCCTTTCCATGCAGTGCTGCCACCCTCTCAACAGAGGATTAAATGAGCTTTCTCCTTACAGGACATGTAAATCGGTGAAATGCCCGATTTCTAAAGCACCACAGGTACTCAGAAACAGCAGGCACAAGCCCTGCCTCCGAAACCAACAGCCCCACCGCAGAGCATCGTCTCTCGGGTGTTATTAAGTTGTAGACAAGGTTGTTAAAACATGGTGCAGGCTGCTGGTGGCTCCATCCTGGTGCAGAATAACTGGAGTACGAATGTGGGTCAGGTCAGAAGAGCAGCCATTTATTTACGATAGCTCCAGGAGAGAAGACAGAGCACAGCAGAGAAACAGGTTCTGCTGACACAAGCGCCGTGCTCGCAGAGTGGGTAGAGGGGTTATATTCTCTCAGGGGTGCTATGCAAAAGGCAGGTAAGGGAGGGGGGAGAGCTCTACACATCTGTGAGACACACAAGGCCACAGGACAGCTCACGGCCAGTCTGGGTTCTGCTTTCTTTAGTGCATGATCTAGTTTATCATGAAGGTTACACAGAGATTACTGTTTCAGGAGCCAGGGGGAAGGTTCAATCAAAAGGCCTACTTACATCCTAGGATTTCTACTTCCTCAGCCCTCCAAAGGTTGTTCATGATGTGCAGGGCGACTGCCCATTACACGGGAACAGAGAGCTGCTATCAGGTATGATGGTGGAGGGAGCGGTCCTTTCACCCCAACCAGCACAGCAACCAACACCACAAACCACCCCCTACCAGCCACCTTCAGAGACTGTCCTTATTTCACCTGCCAAGAAAGGGATTTGAAAATACTTGCTTTAACCAGAGTGACTGGCTTTTACATACCTTCTCACGCAGGGTCCCCCAGCTCTGCATCAGTGGAGTTTCATCACATTAATGTCCTGGGGGTGAATGGAAACCAGGGAGGTGACCCACCAGCCAAGGCCAGGTACAGTCCTTATGGAGACAGGACACTACAGTTTGGGGATGAAAGGGGGGGTAGGAGGGTATGGAAGGATATTTTAGTATAAAACATTAGAAAAAGAAATTACCCTTTTCACAGGAACATCTACAAACACTCCCACAGCAGGGCAAGACCCCAAAACCAGCAAGATCAGTATTAACAAAGAGGGCTGGTCTGAGTACAGCAAAGCCTGATTTTCAGAGCAGGCAAGCACCCAATACCTCTCACTTGCCTCTGTAAGAGCAGAATCACAGAATAACCTAGGTTGGAAGGGACCTTTTAAGATCATATAGGCCAACCAATTAAACAAAACAAAAAAACACCAAACAGCTGCAGCCCTGCAAACCCGGGCCTCGATTCCCCACGTTGAGCAGCGAAGCAGCAGCACGGACTAAGCGTGGCTGCCAGCCAGAAGGAGCCCAGAGAGCCCACCACAGCCACGAACGTGCAGGAGCCACAAGGATTCCCCATCCTCCTTCAAGGCTGCACGTAAATCTGTCCCCCTTATCCAGTGTCCTTTGCTTGTTGGTCCATCCCTCTAACGAGGATCCCCTAACAACACTGCAGAACCTTTATTTCTCTAAAGAGGAAAGGGGCTTTAAACTCCCCTTAATACACTAAGCAGTCATCAATTTGTGTTGATACTTTCTGTTATCATTCAATTTCCTCTGCTCGCTGTGTTGCCTTCCTGGCCTTGGGATTAGACTTTCTGGCAGATCTTAAAAGCACCAAGTATATCACACACTCCTGCACCTGTCCCATAAAACATTAACACTCTCCCTTTCTTCTTGCTCATTATCTCAGATGGCCTTTGCTAAAAAAATCTGGAGCCATATTTTCCAAACTTTCAAATCCTGGCTTTAGCCCAACATAGTATCACCTAAAAACCATTAAACCAGCAATTGCTTCTGAAATTTGCTGAAGTATGCATGCATGTGTAATAAAGGTTTTAATTCAAAGCTTTCAGGAGTCAAAGTATCTGCTAAGAGAATGGTACAATTACAATATTGTCTGACATACAAATCATTTCACTACCTTCTGCCTAATTACAGTGAACCAATAGCAGCGTGTCTAAATTGGACAAGGGGGGAAAATAGCATTTTTTACATCCGGTAGTATTTGTTTCCTTACTTCTTTTCTTTCGCAAAAATGACAGAAAAATGTTGGGCCTGAGCCTCAGCCTTCATCTTCCTCTTGTTCTTTTCCTTTTGATGCCTGGATAAAAGAGAGTAAGAAAAGACTTCCACAGAAATACATGCTGCAAGATTTACAGCGCAGCTTCTGTGTTTATTGTTCCTCAGCACCTTCTAAGCCTACTAAAGCACTCTGAGATAATCAAGTGAAAGGCACCATAGAAAATTTTCCAGGTATTATATCGTCTGGAGATCTTATTCTCACATTTCCAGTCTCAAGACAGATGCATTCCTAGAACAGGGAGGAATGCAGGGAGGACAGAAGTTAGAATAATGTAGGATAAAGGCAAAACAGGAACTGGATAAAGCCATCAGGTAAGGCTCCTACAACGTTCCAGTCCCTCCAGAAGCAAGCAGTGGTACAAATCCCCAGCTGCAGGATAATTCTTTCACTATATCACAATTCAGCAAATCCAGTAAACTCATCAGTCTGGCTGGAAAAAGAATAACAACTACAAAAGCAGGGGAACTGTTAAGGCATTTCATAACTGTTGTTGCACTCTTTTGTTTCCCCTCTTATCTGATACTCCCTCTTTCTTCCCGCTATTTTGGGATATTTTTTGTGACTCCTTCAATGTACTTCAATTCTGGTAGAAAAGGCTACTTTTAGCCCACCCCACAGATGTTTCAAAAGCAGTAACTGACTCAAATTAATCTTGTGACAGAAACTGTGTTGTAGCTTTATGTTGCCATGGCTTCTTCAGTTGACAAAATAATACTTTCGACAGGTCTTTCCTAGCCCTCTTATTTCACACAGGGTGGGGCTAACTTGGAGGGCAAAAAGTGAAATAACCTTGTAGGAAAGGGGCTGTGGCAGAAGCAGGCATAGACCCGAGGCCCCTTCATTTCCAGGATTGGACCAGCCACCCTCCTTCTGACTTCGCTTGGTGTGAGTAGGATTTTCAACAACAAAATTTAGCCCGATGCTGGTAAACTCTGATTCACTCAAACAGGCTGCGAGGAAGCCCTGGGTTCAATGAAGCTTCACTGAGATGTGTTCCCTGTGGTTCTCAGCAGAATCTCTGGTCGGGGTAATACTTCTAGGCTCCCCGTCCCCACGGTGCAATGCTTATGGTCTGCAAAGGGGATTTGGTGTCATACTAGAACCTACCCACATATTTTGGGGCAAAGGACTTCAATTCGGTGCTTATAAAGCTACAGGCCACCAGCTATTAACTTCTGCTTGTTCCTCCTCTCCTTCTTTAAGAAAGGGGGTGGGGTTGGGGGAAGGAGAGGGTTACGAATCAGGCACTGATGTTTAATACTGCAGTGCAGCCCTCTGCAGAGATGAAGAAAAACGTCTAAATCAGTTCCTGTCAGATGTAGGCGTTAAGTCACGTTCACCCTCTCTGCAGGCTGCGCATCCCAACTTCACCAGCCAGAAGCTGGTTGCTGATCTTCCCCTATTCTTCCCCATAAAATATATTATTTTAAAAAAAAAGACATCAGGAAAAAAAAGAATCAGTCAAAACATACCAGCTACTGCTTCCTTCTGTGTTTGCATCTCAGCCTCATTATGTCACCTGAACAATAGGAATTCTCCTGGTCTATTTTAAGGTGGCAGCTGCCTTGGAAAGCTCCAAATCTGACATCCTCGGTGTGGAACCCTATGCAAATAAAGTTGCTTTAGATTTCCTATAAATACTTCTTCAACCAGCATGAGACTAACAACATCTGTCCCAAAGCTTGATGTTGCAATAAACAGTGCTGAAGCGTAGCTTTGGGAAGAACCTGACCTGAGTTTTACTTCAGAAGGAAACAAATAAGAACTTGGGACCTGGCCTGAGAACTTGAAGTGCCACAGGTGTATTCTACCCCAAAGATTATAGTCAGATGTAATATATCCTTCAAGTCAGTCACAAACACTCATCCCCCAGTAAGACTAGTGGGTTCTCCCCAGTAAGGGCAAGGTACCTACCCCTCTCAGCTGAAAGTTAGGCAGAGGAGACCTGCAAGAAAGCAGGCACGTCTCTAGGCTGCAGTGATTCAGTGAAAGTCCAGCCAGCTCTTCTTTTAAATCTTCTCCCAGTTAATCAATAATTTGCAGGCTGGCAAATTTTGCTTCAGGTTTCACTCCCCAACATTTCTAGGTCTTGGAACTTCCACAGAGGCCCTGGTGCTGTCAGAAAATAGCTCTTCATTAAAATACAGGCCTGATAACTTATGGCATGTGGCACATACCCAGCCATTAACATTTCTGAAACACAAATATCGATTATTACACCGGGCACATCTCACTGTAAATGAAGGGGGAGTGGGATGCAGATGCCCCCAGGAGATGAGATGGCACCAAGCTGGATCGAGACCATCCCATAGGGGTCAGCTCACAGATGGTGTTGTAAGGGATTGCAACAGCATTTTCTTAACAACAGAAATCTTTAAAATAGAGCCAATGCGTGGAACACTGGTGGTTTGCGGAGAAACTGGATTTATCCTACATGGATATGCAAATGAAGCAACACATGTAGTAGAAATTCGACAGTGTCTGGCATTCCTCTCTGGGATCGGGCCACATCAAATATCAAAGGAGCACAAAATACCCCGTTATAAAAAAAGTATTGAAGGGAGTATGCAAGGCAACCCACCATCTGTGGATGCTGCAGCAATGCTCAGCTGCAGTATTCTCTTTTCCTGTTGTTTCTTAGGCTGAGGGAAGAAAATAGTATCTCTACACAGGGGTCCCTATCACTGCTTGCTTCCCCTCCTGTAAATTAATTTTGTCACCTCCATCAAGACCCCACCAGCTGCTGCAGCCAGATCAGCTTGGGATTTTATTAAAGATAAGCTGGGGATGGTAATCAGATAGACTCAAAGCATAAAGGCAGCAGCCTCATCAGGTGTACTGCATTTGTTGAGGGAAGAACGGAAATGATCTGTGTTCAAATCTCTGGCACATTTCATACTAATCCTACCTGCAGCCTAGAAAAAAAAAAGGAGTCAGTAAGAGCTCTGAACACCACTTGATCTAGTAAGAAACCACAGAGATTTGGTGAAGTAGAAAGAGGATACAGAACAGCCAAGGCCAACAAAAGAAAGTATGTGATGAGACTGGAGAAGGGTGGAGCCAGGTGAAGGTCAGAATAGGTGGGAATCATCTGAAGTCTCTGAGCATCCGCTCTCAGCTTTATTTTTTTGTAAAAGGCCTTGAAGTCCTTGGGTTAAAACCTTAAATAAAAATGCTGGGTGGTATCATTCTCATCTGTCAAATATAAACATGTGCAGTACATGGCATACAGCGTGGACAACTGGGATGATTTGCTACAGCCATTCCAAAACCGGTCACTTCTGTTACTAAGCTTGATAGTAGGAAAGGACACTGCTTCCACTTCATGCTACATAAAGCCCAAACTGAGTGGTTAGAGCATGGATTTCACCTGAGCTGCCAGTTCTTGGACTTCAAACCAGGGCTGTACTTTGCACTGCCTATAGAAAGAAATAATTTAGTGTTCTCATAACAAAGATTTTGGTCTGGTCCTCTAACTGGTACAGATGGGGAAATTTACAGCTAACAGCTAACACACAAAGCTCTAAAGAATACCTGCAGAGTACTCTTTAGGGAAAAGGGGCTTACAAATGCGCTTCAGGAGACTAGCATGCAAAATGTCAAGTAAAACCAAAACCCACCAATTACTATGATTTCATTTCTATTCTATATAATTTCTCTCTGTATATATATTTCTCCTCAGAGGAAGCCTGTAGGGAATGAGTAGCTCCAATGCAGTCAGCTGATGACAAGAGGGGAAAAAATCAGTGTAAAGAAGAGAAGAATCAAGTCCAGAGTCTTTCAAGCACTGATTATTTGGCAGCTAGTCAGTGCTGGAAAAGGTCACTGAACTAAGCCATTTCTAAGACAATACTGTAAACACTTAATTTTATAGCGTTAAAAGATGGACAAAAACATGTGCCTCTGCTAGATTTTGCACAACTGCCCATTTAAGACAATAAAAACCAGATGTATGTACGCTTCCTGAAAAGAGATTTTTAAGCACAATAAATGAAAGGCAAAGATATAGCTTTCCATCCCTCTGTCCAAAGTGATGCACTTGTTGGCAGCTGGGCTCTCCTTTCTTTTCTGGCAAACTGAAGTGTCTGTGCAAAAAGTGACTCCTAAATTAAGATTGCTTGGCACTTTTTAATACACAGCTCTGCTTTCAGCTGGTTATAATTTTACTTAGCAGGCATTAAACAGTTGGGCTGAAGTTTTCCACGCTGGAGGTCTGCTTCAGGATAGGTTATTATGTTCTAAAATAGTTCATCTAGAAACAGTTAAGCATTTCTGAAAACAAGGCTCTGGGGATGTATATACTTTTGCCCATTTAAAACGAAGTTTCCAATTATTTTGTTAAAAAATTTTTGTGACACAATACTTTGGAGCCAGGCCTTGAAATCGGGTAGTGTTGTCACACCAGTGACATGCTGTTTGTCTGCTGCCTGTGTGTCTGCAGGGGGATGGGTTAGTGTTCCAGCTCAGTTTCTCATCCACGCTGGGCACCAGCCCCATGCAGAAGACGTGAGCAGAGCCTTCTCCATACCCGTCTCTCCCAAGCAGCCGTGCCACCAGAGCAGGAACTGAGAACAGCAAGCTCATTTCACTTGTGCCTGTGTTCTTCGTGCCTCCCTGGCAGCACAGAATAATAACAGCCAGGGATAAAAACCTAATTTAAGGGATAGTGCCAGCGCTAGAAGCCTTGGCTGCTCCCTGCATCACCCCCCAGCAGTCTGCTAGCAAGACTGCCTGTGCCGGTTGCGTGACAGCCCAGTGAATCAGACCAGAAACAGACTTTCTGTCTCCCTGCACCAGTTCACCATACGGCCATGCCACCAGCATTGCTGTCACAGTGCAGGGGTGAGGAGGAGCCTACAGCAAAGAGCTGAGCCCAGCAGCAGATAGCCACAGCCTCCGATGCCAGGCTGGGAGGAACAAGGTCACCTGCTGAAAACTCAGCAGGGATGCAAGGAGCAGGGCAGGAAGGTGAGGGGAGGAATGAATGGCAGTGTGGGGAGATGACAAGAGGAGAGAGCACAGACTGCAGGAGGAGGAACAAAGCACAACAGGACAGCAGAGAACAGGGAGAAAAGTAGAAGAAAAGGAGGAGACGAGTAAAGGAGCCAGTAATGAGTATCACCTTCCCCACGGCACCTGGAGCTGGTATCTAAGCATCGACACTGCCAGCAACTAACTGCAAAACCTTTGGCAGAGCAGCCTTCTCTGCCTTTGCCTTCCCCTCCCTGCCTGTGGCAGACTTCCACCAGCTTCTCCTTCAGCCTTTTGATATAAAAATACCAATGCTGCTGATGGGAGTTTTATGGCGGAAATAGCTTTCATGTTTATTTCTGGTTTCATACAAACATTGGAATTTTTTGTCCTAAATCTGCACTGGGCCGAGTGCTAAAAGCTGCTGTTTTTCTGTGCCTCAGGTTTGTTTTGACAGGCAGCCAAAGCTTCCAGAAGCCCCAAGCTTACCTGCAGCTTGACAGAGCAAATGAAGTAGGGGGAGATAGACAGTAAGCTACCTCCAACTGCTCCTCTCTTTCCGAGAAACGTGGCACACTAATTATGGGGCATTTCTCTCCTTGATAGGGAACATGCACAGAGCAGGAGCCTTCAAGCCAGAGACTCGGTCAAAGCAGTTTGGGTAGGCAATAGAGAGTAATTTTCATCCTCCCATCACTTCCTCCAAAACCCTATATGGGGCAAGAAATTCACCAACTCTAGGCACCTGGAGGGGAAAAAAAAAAAACAAAACAAAACCACTCCTCTTCCCCCAGCATAACCAGAACCAGCGTACAAACTGAAAAAAGTTTCCTATCCCATGCTTAGACTTTACATCAAATAAAAACCTCTGAAGCCTAGGTCTGACATCTGCTCAGCCTTCTTTGATGAAAAGCTTTCTCCAGCTGCTGGTTAAGAATCAGTCAGCCTTGGAGCTTAAATAGTAAAGGTTACTGCATCAAATGGGATTCCCAGCTCAAATCCCAGTCCTGAGGAAGCCTGCAATTACAAATGCTTAATCTGAGTTTCTTTTACTTTTGCCAGTTAAATGCACATTGGAAAGTTCATATCCAAATTATCCTTAGAAACAAAAAGTCAAACAGTCCAAAGTTAGGAATGGTGAGACGGAAGCTTTAACTACAAGCTCAGTGCACACCTATAAAAGGGCAATAGTGGTGCCATCCTTACTCTTGTGATCAAACACTGGTTTCACCCCCAGGCTGCACGTATGCAGGGACAGGATAACCATGTCCTACCATGTGCTACCCAATCCATCAGAAATCTGGCACTTTTTAAGTGTTCCACTTTTTTGACCTAAATCATATCTCTCTAATGTACTCTCAGCTACAATATGAAATCATGCTGAGAAACTTCATCCCAAGAACGGAGGCTTATTGAGCACAGCACTAAACTAATCCCTCCTCAGCAGGGAGACAAGGAATAGATAATCCATCGATCCTTTCTGAGCTGAAATGACTAATCCATCATGCTGGTGTAGTGATACTAGAAATGACCCTTTAATATTGCCAAGAGCAGGCATTTCCCCAAATCTTTAAGTTGTGCTAATTCTGTAGGGAAGGTGCAGCAATCATTGCAGATTCAAGTAGTTATGGCTTTTTTTTTTTTTTGCATGCATTTCACCAAATATATCTGTGGGTGCTGACTGAGCCAACATAGGTTATACTTTCACCCTCTTCCCTAAAGCAAAATGATTGCCCTAAGGAAGCCTAAGAAAATTGCTCCAATTGCAGGCAGGAGCAGCTGCACTCTGTGTGGACTAAAGCATACCTGCAGCATGGCTTTCTAGATCAGACCAAACTTCATAAAACCAGGTAGGACAGGAGAAAGATGTGCTGGCCAAATTCCACCGGTAGCATAGCCACAGAAGATGTTTCTGTCTGTGGGATGCACCCAAGTTCTCACCACCTTCCCTTCAGGCCTTCAGAGCATCCCACCTTCCTGACGGTGCACCAGGGCTAAGGTTCACCCCTGAAAAGTAATAAACATACTCTTCCTCCTTCTGTAGTCACCAGGTAGTTGTGCTTAGATTAACAAACAGCCTTCAAACACTTGCAAGGACAGGAGATGGCAATACTCCATCATCTATAAGGACAGAAGAAAGTCGCCAGGCAGTTTTTTTGGCTAAGCATCCTTGTACAAGCTAGCCATTCTGCCTTGTCTTCCCCTGGTAGGAAAGGGGTCTCCCTATTTCACCAATTGCATCTATTGCAACGTCTGCCATTAGTCTGCAAACAACCACAGCATGTGGTCTGTCATGATTCAGTGAACTTTCAAACACTTGTAAATGTTTACAGCAGTCAGATCAAATGCTTCCAAAAGGACAAAGCAAAATCCAAAATGTAAACATCCCCAAGCCCTAGAGGTAAACAGCGCTGAATCCTGATGTCAGGCAAGCACACATCTCTCATGGTCAGAGTCAAAACTGAGATCTGCACACCCTTCTCTCCCCCATCTACTCCCCTCAGACACTTAGGAAATATAAATTAACACCATAGCTTTTTGTTCCTTCTCCTTTTTTTTACTTCTGCAAGAAATGCAAGTTTCTGATAGTGTTAAATGCTTCAGATAACGAGAACAGAAACAGAGCCTACTTTGAAGGACAAATACTTTCCAGCTGCCTTCACCCAAACACAAAGAGGCCAGAAAGTTAGCTCTGCACTTGGTTATCAGTGTCCTACAGTGAGGACATTCAATAAGTTTTCTCAAAAAAACCAGAAATGCTTAAATTCAGTCTCTCCCTCTGTTTATCAGGAGATCTTGGATCCTCTACAGTGCTTGAGTCCACTTTCCCTCAACCCACACAAGTCATAAAGGAAAGGTGCAAGCCTCCCTCTAGAATTTCTCCCAGCTCTGCTGCTTCCAAGGGAATTTGTCTGGTTTAGTAAGACTTTAATCCCCCCTCACACACACACACAAATGTTTTCCTTCCTCGTTTATCTGAGTTTCTCTTCCATAACCTGCCTGTCATTGCAGAGACATTCCGGCTGTTACTTAAACAAGTGCCAGGGTTTATTTTTGCAGTAGCAAGTGAAACAGGAACACAGCCACCCCTTCAAACTGAGCAGAAGACAAGAGCAGTTTGTACCAAACTGTATTTCAGGCCCCTGGGAAAGAAATGCCACGTGTAAGAGGCACAGACTGCTGTCTCACAGTCACCTGCTTTTTAAAAGGAGGAGCTGCAATGCAAACTTAAGCAGATGACACCTACAATATCATTGGATCGGAAGAGCAATGGAATTGAAGTGTCCTGTGGATGAGGTGAATGAGGTCTTCCTTCACATCACCTCTACTCAGAGCAGGACGTTCAATCAAGTACCATTCCCAAACAGCCTCTGGAGGGCGAGAGAGATGAAAATGTCACTAATACCTGCCAGAAGGGCCCTTACCTAGTGAATGGCTGGCACTGAACTGCCAGCAGTCTTACGAGCATCACAGAAATCCTTTCAATTAAGAACAACCTTATTAGTAAACAAACAAAAGGCTGGAAGGCAAATGTGACATTTGTCCCCGTATAATTTCCTACACATTTCCTACCAGAAATCCTTATGCTAGAGAGAAGTGGTGAGGCAAGGAACGAGGAAACCAGGAGCAGCTCCATGCTATCAAAACCAGGCTTGTCAGAAGCCATCAAACATCTTTGCCGCGTAACAGTTGATGAGACAGACAGAAGCTCATTTTCTTTGGCCACATTATTTCAGATTTCCTGAAAGAAAAAAAAGCTTACCGAGTGACATCATCTATCAGGTTGTACTCCTCCTCACCACTCAAAGCTATCTTTTTAAGTTATTGGGCACTTGTAATTCCAGCTTATGAAGGGTCTTAGAATTGCTTGGTTCTTCAAAGTCCTGCAAAAACAGGGCCCAAATTGGAGACTGATCCTAATCGTTGCCCCAGTCGAACAAAGTCTGAAGCATTTCATCCCTGTTAGGCATCAGGGAGTCCGCAAAGCCCTCAAGAACCCCAGGAAATCAAGCCTCACTGGATTTTTTTTTTAATTGTTTTGTTAAATAAGTGAAGGCAGACCCAACAAGGAAACGCAACACTATTTCTGGCTTTTGCAGAATGGTATTACATCATTGCAGTTTTGGTTTCTCTTCTAAAATAGGGGTGACTAACCAGTTAGCCTTTCCTCATGTCACTGCTACAGCCTTCCCAGTCACCTCTTCCTCATACCTGGAAACCGTGTCCTGAACTGCAGCTTCACTGGTTCCTCACCTGCTCATCCACTGATGACCTGCTATTTCCTGCAGCTCTGGCAAAAATCTGAAAAGACAAGTTTGCCCTGTAAAAATAAGCCCGTGTCTGTCCCCAGAGCCCACTGTAACGCTACCTTTCCTAACAGAGCCACAAGATACATAAGCAGTTTCAAAAGTTCTTCTGAAAATCCATACAGAGCATAATTAGAGTGCATTTTTAATCCACAAACACACCATGCAATCTTTCCATCGTCCCAAAGCTCTGTTTTCACAGAATGATAGTCAGCAGCTTTGACAAAGTACTTCAGTTTTGGGTACACCTACGTTGCAACGACAGTGTGAGATCAGAGAGTGGGCAACATAAGCTCTAATATGGCTAATGTTGGGCAAGAGTCACAGCACCACCGCTAGCCCAAGCTGCAGCCAAAGCTTCAGCCCAAGAGCACAAATTCCGAGGTCTCCGTAACACACAATGGAGCTTGTTGGACACTGTGATTTCCTTGCCACCTGCTTCACCCAAGACAGCACAGAGACATCATCACATCCCGGGCACAAGTTCACTCTAGGGGCACATTTTGCTGTGCCAGCCATGCCTTGTTTGGGAATCCAAGGATACTGCACTAAGACAAAATAACATTTAACACCAAATAGCCATGTCTGCCCTGCTGCTCACGCTGCTGTAACCAATCACCTTGTTCCCTACAGATAAGTTATCTGTATTCACACACAAAGAGCTTCAAGGAGGAGCAGTCAAAATTTAGGAGGCTGAACTCTCCCACAGAGCCACCAAGGTGACAAGGAAAGAAATGCTTTCAATGAATTCGTCTCAATAGCATTTTTCAAATCATATACTTTGGGGAAAGTAATCTTTAACATCTCCCAGTCTAACATTCTACCAAAATGAAGAGGTCTTAATATAAGTTAGAATAAGCCCCTCAGGCTCCAGTACACCAATATATAAATCGATCCTCTCACCTCAGTTCTTCAGCTACAGTTCATGAAGTTCACCAGCTGACAGCAGGAAGCTTCTCCCTAACATTTGCACGCAAAGAAAAAAGGTCACAGAATTCCTAGATATACAAATTCCCAATTCCTAAGCCGTTTCAGAAGCTAAAACTTCTCATTTCTTGCAGAAGCCGAGTTTTGCTCAGCTTGCTGTCTTTTCAAAGACAGGGAAAGACATTTGGCACCCATAGTTCCATCAAACAAGCCATTTCCTGTTTTTATTTTCTCTTTTATCAGGCGTAAATTGAAGGCTTTCAAATGTCCAAGTGGTATGCATGAATCTTTACTTAGCACCTTCCGAAATCAACAGCGTGCTCTTTTGCCTCATATTCAGAGAGATGCTCATCAACAGCTTGTCACTGTGCTGTAGAAACACAGATTTATTCAATGGAGCAAATGGAAGACAGGTTATGTCATTCAGTTGACACAGTCCCATGAATATTACCCAAAAAGAACAGCAAATATCAATTCAGGACAAAACATACTTTATTTTGTACTGTCATGTCATAAGTACAAGAAAAGTACTGCAGAGAACCATGCTAATGGGGCTTTTAGGTCTGTGAAGAACAGAAGTACAAGATAACGGGGTACTACTGTACTCAGTGCAAAAACTGATTCATTTGAGGCACAAGTACACTATTGTTTAAGCAGCTTGATTCAAGCACAGCTCTGGTATGTGATCTACTCTGTTTTCTTTTTATGTGACAGTTCCATAATAAAGCTACTTTTACATGAAATAGGCAGTAGATTCAAGTCAGGGGTGTCCAAATTGCCACTTGGCAACCAAAACAATTAAGAAAAATACTCTGCATAGTCACCCTCCATGTTTTAGTTTCCGATATGGAGCTGTGGCTAGTGAAAAGTCATTCTGAAAGGTCAGAGCCCAGATCTGTTTGGTTGGTTGGGGTTTCCCCCCCCTCCCCACCTCATACATTTGTGGGTAATTTATTTCATGTTGACCACAATTTTCAAATAAGGAAAAAAAAAAAAAACAACAAACTTGTATCTTTGCTAAGGAATCATACATATCTAACATTCAAATTAATTTCAGCCCTTGAGATCTTAACTTATGACTTAAGATTATGACTTAAGACACAATGAAAGTGTTTGGGCACCCTTGAGTTAAGTTAATGAAGAGCATTTTTGCTAGGAAGGCAAGCAAGATCACTGTTTTAAACAGAGCTGACCTCTACAAGAAGAAAGCAGGAATCCAAGTCACTAGTTACTACTAGGCTGACATGTACTGCTGCCCAGAAAGATAAAAATGTAACATCACAATGAAAACGTTCAACAAAGTTGAAAGATAAAGGTTTCAACACCAGAAGCAGCATTTGAAAACAAGCTGTTTAAGTTAATCTTTTCAAGAGATGTAGATTGCATAACTCTAGGCATGAACAAACATGCTGGCAATCTTCTCCTTTTACACAGCAGCTGTGTTTAACATAGGAAGTCCTGGGTTTAAAGAAAGCTACTTGAAGAAGAATTAAGATTTGCAATTGCCCAACTACTTAATGAGATTAGTAGAGAAACAAAAAAAAAAATTACTACTGAAACAGTAGTTTCCTCAGTGGATCCCTATCATTACAGACACAGTTTCTGATCTGTAAGCAACGCAAGACTAAACAGACAACTATTATTTTATATTATTACTATGCTTATAAGTTACATCAGTTAAAATTAAAAAAAGCCAAGCAGTTTTGCCCTATTTCAAGAATAGTTTCCAATCAACACCAGTTTACGTGGTGAATGGGACTTCACAAATAAACAAGGAATGGTGACATCTTTGGGTCAAGAACAACAAGAAATAATGGGCTCTGTGCTACCAATCAACCTCAACAAGAATATGGCACAAGGGCCAGCCCAAGCTGTACCAACACTGAACCTTTAGCACTCGGCACAAATTCGGATCTCTTCACTTTAGCTAGCAAATCAGGTGAAAAGACTGGGTAAAAAAAAAAAAAAACCTAACTAAAAACATAAGCCAAAAATTGGAATATACTTTTAAAAAAAAAAAATCTGTAGTTTTAAAATAACTTTATGCTGACATCAGTTTGTGCAAACTAAAAAAAAACCTCATTGATTTCTCTCCAACAAAAGACAAACCCCCCAAATATTTTCCTTTAGCCCGTTGTATCTGTAGATACAATCTCAAATCTAACAGATGTAAATGCAAGAAAGAAAAAGTTACAGCATCTGCACAACATTCTTTCTACAAACAGCTGCTGGAGGGAAAGTAAAATATAAAATGAATAAAGAAAGGAAGGTTCCATCTGAAATACTCTCACAATCTTTCCCACTCTGTAGTCCATGAATCCGACTCTGATGCTAAGGTGACAGTGTATGTAAGCAGATTTTTTTGTTGATTTTATTATTTTTGAGTTTCAACTGAAGAGAACCTGCAAAGAGACTCAAGTCTCTTCAGGAATTGTCGGATGGAACATGCTCCTCAAATCCCTCGCTCTCTCGGACCAACGCTCTTTCCAGGATAACACGGCCTTCCTTGTAGCGCTGGCTGTCTTCAGTGGCAAATTCATAGATCCAGCCCAGTTTGCTGTTGCAGTTCTTGCAGCTCACGTCTCGAACCATGTGGCGGCCAGTGAGCATGACCCGATCCTGAACTTCACTGTATTGCAGATTTACCACCTGATACAAACACACAGGGGACATGGAATAGAAAGGATTAGTCTTCCTAAAGCAAAGCTTGGTAACAATGTGCATGACTATCAACATTTTAAAAAGCAAAAAGCCTGTGGCACTGCACATGAACTGACAACTGCAGTGTAGTGAGTCAACAGTCCTTGAAAATCTCCTGCTTGAGAAGGTAACACTTTAAAGATGCACTTCATGGAGATGTATAACCATTACTATTTAACTGAGAGATGTGAAACACTATCAAAAGACACATGAGAGTGCAGAGCTGTTTTCAACTTCGGGTGAGAAACTCCTGGAGAACAGCTTGTAAACTAATCGATATTAATCCACTTGTAATATATGTAACCCATTTCTGCAGCTTATTTGATCACTTATTCACAGAAATCAGAACCAAAATATTAAAAGAGATACTTCTTTAAGAATCTTGGGGTGCTTTTGAAATCATCACCTAAGAAAAAGGAAGGCTCAGTGGCTGAGAATGGAGGCATTAAACATTCATCCTTCTTTGTGTGCTATCTCAGCAATTTAAAATACACTTTTAACTTGTTTAGGCAGCAACATCACAGACCCACAATGTGTAATTCTGGTTGAATTAAAGGGTTGATGTCAGAACTGCATCCAAACTGCTAATATGCAGAAGATTCTAAAAGATGGGGCTGCGCTGCTTTCTCAGCTTTCCACCTGACCGTGCTTGCTCTCTTCTCTATGCTTCAGATGTAAGGCTTCTGGCTGCAGAAATGTAAAAATCAAACTTCTGTGATTAAACTCTGCTATCTGATACAAGAAAAATTTGAACCCCAGGATCCAGTACTTAGTGGATGAGAAAGAAATCAGATGAGCAGCTATGGATTAACGCTTACATATAAATGCTACTGCTAGGATTCAGCATACCAGAAATCCCAAGGCCAAGCACAGTTAAGTGAAGACATTGCTGATGTATCAACTCTGCCAATGGCCAAATGGCTCTCAAGAAAAAACCCCAAAGACACTAGTGATTACATGACCAGGGACTCTGTGAGAAAGCAAAGGACGATCACTGGTTTTCAATTAATCTAATGGACAAGTCTATATGGAAGAGTCAATAACTAATGGTAAAATTCACTCAGAATTATGACTTCCATATTTCAATCTGTTGAATTAAATCAGATTTGATCGATAAAAAAATATTAAACTAAACCAGATTATTATTGCCTGTAAAAGAGACTGTGGTTACCTGAAGCTGCCAAACTACTGTTAGCTTAAATGCGTTTCAGAAATTACACAGAATATTATCTATACTTTTTTTTTTCCACTGAGTAGTACTGCAAATGCCTTTGAAAAAAATCTTTGATAGACAAGAGATACTCTCACAATGAATTCGAGTTTCCTTTTACAGAAGTCTCCAAGTTAAAACTCCATGCATTTTGGCATGATGCCTCTTTGTATACACAGTCCTCTTTATAGCATTTTAGTATTCCAGATAAGCTAATTTAGATAGCTTGTCATCAATAGTAAATGCATAATTTGAGTTCAAAGACAGTTAAATAGAACAAAATATTTTTTTTTAAAAAAAGGCAATTAGACAACACTTTAGCCAGAATTTTTTGAATTTTGATGACAGATTCATAGCCCACAAACTCATTTTTCAAAAGCAAGTAGTAGTTCCCCCTCAGCTTCTTACCAACCTTGTTAAAAAGAAAGGCTCTCCCCGTGGCCCCTGTAAAACGAGTGGAGATGAGCTCAGAACGATTGGTCAGAATCGTGTCACAGTTTGCACAGGAGAATAGGCGAGTGCCACCAATATGATCCAGAAAAATTCTTCCCATTTTTAGAACTTACGTAAGTTCCTATTCAAGACCTGAAAGCAAAAAGAAATATCATGTACATGTAAAAAAAAAAAGAAAAAGCATTGTAGAAAAAAAAAAAGCAAAATCAAACCCAAACCACCCCACCCTATATATATATGATAGAATATTCTGCAAACCAATTCAGCTAATGATTGCAGAGGTTCTTTCTTTCATAGATGGATTACTGAACTTACAGAATGCATTCACCCTTTCTCATCAAGGCAAGTTCTCTCCCAAAGTGACCATCTAACCAATAACATGACATACTAGATACAAACTAATTACATTAAATAAGCAAAACATGAACTGAAACCTTTAAAAATATAGTTCAGACATTTGCAGACCATTGGTGGACCCTGCAGTTCTTCAACTCAAAAAGCTTCTACTTCTTTCCTATTTTCTTTTCCTCTTTAATGCAATACCAAAATTGCATTCCAGTATATTCCCAACGACTCACCCACCTTAGTCAGCACTGGGAAATGAAGCACTGAGAATTACATTGAGTCACCGAGACAATTACAGTTTAATTTTCCCAAGTCATCCCCCCTTTTTAAAATATATACTTATTTTGTCACTTCCTCTTAGCTTCGCACAATTTATGGCATGCAGCCACAAAACACCACCTTCCAGGATGCTTTTGTCTTTTAATATATCAGGCTAGGTTGCTGTATTTTACTTGACGCTTACTGATTTCATATATGTAACAACATGGGAAAGCTTTGGATGCTATTTCACATAATACATAATCCACCCAGTCTTTACACCACACAGCTTTATATACAAACTTTTAAAGCTGTCTAAACTGAATGCAAAATACGGTGTCATTTACCCAAGCTATTTCCAAAGCATCATCACTAAAATACCCAATCAAGTTCAATGAGCATAAAAAGAGAGCTTAGAAAGTTTAGAGCAGATCTGCATACCCGATAAATAAGCCTCTTCACTGCCTGGGAAAATTAAAGTATCTCACCAACTTTATACCAACTAACATAAATCACTCAAAGTTAACGAGCGAGTAGGCGCAGAACATATCAGACAGCTGAAAACTTAAATCACGAAGGGTAAGATACATGACAAAGGAATTAAATGATGATGTTATTTCCATTTCAACTGCAGAAAAGTTTTATGACTAAGCAGCTATAGTTAAACAAGTTAAATATACCTCCATTTATGCTTCACATGTGGAATCAGAAAGGAGTATTGTCTCTGCTTTTTCCATGCACAGCATTTACTTTGCATTCAAAGTAAATCTGACACACTGCAATATTAAAGTTGTGTGGGTTTTACTTTTCAGAGCAGGAGACAGTGTGCCGTTCACAGAGAAATTAATCAAATTTTCTGCTCATCAAGTTGAATATTCTATGTCTAGGATGCGCAAATACCTAAATAAATCCCATTTCAAGTTTTAGGGGATCAATTTCTTAAAGCTTACTCCGACAGACACAAAACACACACAAAATTTAAAATACCATTTTTATGTGTAAAAATTGTAAGACACTGACATCATTTCTCAATATTTCACCACTTTGCTTTCTTACAATGTGCGGCAATAAAAAGGGTTCCTAGCATTGAACAGAGTGATTTTAGCACGAGAGCCTTACATTCAGAGTTTTTTAATCACTATTAGTTTTTTGTGTCCTGTCTGAAGAATACATAAAAATTCAAAGCAACAAAATAACTCTTTCCTTTAAAGGTGATATAATACCCCTTTCTCTTCTTGAAAGGATCAGTAACACAGGTTTTGAGTTTGACAAAAAATATGTCAAAGATTTAGCTGAGTATAGGGGTGTAACTCCTTGTGACTCCAGTCAAAATACAGAAAGCATTTTCCAACAA
Source organism: Tringa solitaria (assembly GCA_026413425.1). Classification (NCBI taxonomy): domain Eukaryota; kingdom Metazoa; phylum Chordata; class Aves; order Charadriiformes; family Scolopacidae; genus Tringa; species Tringa solitaria. Next base: position 11,730,259 of record JAOXJM010000023.1, on the reverse strand, counting down.
TTCCTCTAAGCATTATACCTTTCTAATATGCCTTTATCTTTTCTAGCAAGCAAGGGCCAAAGAAAAAAATCAATCTGTGAATAGTGACAGCATGAAGGAAAATCAACAGACAATAAGTGTGAATAAACAAGTATCAGTCAAAGTCTCCAACCAGAAGAAACCACAAATACAAGCAATAAAAGCAATTGTGACAGATATGCCCATAAGGCACTTGGCCTAACTTCATGTGCCATCCTTACTAATTTTGGATAATGTCATTTTTGTGTTGATTGTATTGTGGATTAAAAACAATTAACCAATCATAAGTTACTGTAAAAGTGGAATCAACATCCAAAGGGTCGTAAAACATTCTTTCAGGGTAAACACAATGCTCACCCTGTCAGTATTTTTAGAAGCTAACATAAAACAAATCAAAAGACATCCCTCTCTGACCAAGAGCAACACAAAAACTAAGCTTGGTAAATGACAAGAAGAGATCCACTACACAGACTAACTATGCAAAGCATGCCATTTTGAAGCATATGCATCCGAACACTTAAAATGCAAATACATCACCCATCTAAATATATAGTTCATGTTAATGCACCCAGAAAAGCAGCAACCCAAAGTCACCAAAACCAAAATTGAAATACTTCGGATGAAAGCGCAACTGTAATTCTTACAAGCAAGGTAGAGTCAAAGCGACATAGAAATGTATTACTTCTGGATATGGCACTAAGCATGGTTTGAAGTGTTGAGTCCTGAAGGTATCGCACACTAATAAACACATAAAGAAATACATTCAAATACTTATGGCTGAAAGACCTGCCTAAAATACAAGGCCCAAAATTTTCAATTATTTACATCACCCCAAAAATGCTGAAAGTAACCTCAACAAGTATCTAAATGAGAAAGAAACTATAAATAAGACTTGGTTCCCAAAAGAAAGACAAAGTGACATTCATCTGATGGTAGCACAAAGCTATGAGAATTCATACTGAAGTTATAGCAGAATCTAATAAACCAACTGGTACCAGAACAATTTTCTTCAGAATACAGCACTTAAGAAAACATGTATTCTTGACATAAATAAATACACATTTGAAAACTTAGAAAATGAAATTCTACAATCTGCATTATAACTGTCGAAACAGTCCAGACTTCAAGTATGTTTTTATAAGAAACTGTTAAAATAATGTAATCCTACTAGAATGTCTAATGTTTAAAATAACCTCTACACTTAACTGCCCCCGGTAGATTTCAGTTAAAATAGATACCAGCCTACAACTATCATTAGCTCTCAGTTTTGATTGCTACAGGATTTCAATGGATCCGTAAGGGTCTAGCTGAAGCGTTGTAAAACTAGTCACATTAGTCTTTATATTACTGCTTACAGTAGTAAAAAGGAAAAATGTTACAAAATGACTGCTGGTAAGGCAGCCTTCAAATGCTGCATTTGATCATGGATTTTCTAAATAACAAGGAACTTTTGCTTTTTCCTCTCATATAAGACAGAGAGGTTAATTTCAGCTTGGGATCATTTCACATTCCCCCCTCCTCTTCCACACCCCACTCCTCCTCCCCTGTCAAGCTAAAAACATACTATTCATTTATAAGACCAATTCACAAAGTACCTGCTGTGGATAAAGACTGTTTTTTTCTTATTCAAGGATCCTGAATCCTGTAGGATGTACTCATTGTACACTGGAAAAACCAGAAGCACAACAGAACGAGGGAAAACAATTTTCCATTGCTCTCAGGCTCGTCTCCTTTACATACCAAAGTGGTGTGTACAAAGTCACTCAAGATAACTGTGTAATTTTTTTTTCCTATAGTCTTCACTTCCCATGTAAAAGGAGTGGGCGTCTATTTATGTTCACACATATATAAATGATCTGAAAAAAGCCACTTATAGGCAGCTTTTACAGGCAGTGGGAAGGCTCTCTTAAATTAAGAGAAGCCAAAGAATTATGAAATATTAAAGCATTTCTAAAGCTTAAGATCCTTCAATTAGATGGAAGAAAATCCAAGAGGTACACTTACCCATTCATCTACTCTATACATTTGTCTTAAACCGTGATATTAAATTAATGGCTCCAATGTGAAAAAAAAAACAAATGCAGACTTATTTGCCTTCATTAATGGCATATAAAGAATCTACCGCTTGTCAAAACTACACGGGTCAAAGAGACAGGTACTTCAATGAACCAGGAGATGATGTCACTGCATTATTAGTCAGCACCCTGACCACCACTTTCAGCCTGCATTCTCAAAAGGACCTTTAGCAGAACAGTCAATGATAGCTTTTACCACGATCAGTTAGTAAGGCTTGCTGACAGTGCATTATTTTGACAGTACAAACCTTGATACAACTTCTTAGTCATACTGTGAAACATTTCCTGACTGCACGCTTCTCCCAGTGACTGCACGGACAGACAGGAAACACAAGCACGGCGGCTGTGCGCTACACCATGTATTCCCTAGAGCAGGGCGCACCCAAACTTCCACCTGTCTTTCAGTGTTGATTTTGGCAACACTCAGCAACAGCTGTCAAAGAGCTGACATTCAACAGCTTCAAGCTGACCATTATCTGCACACAGAGCTGAAACCAGCTGAAGCACTACGTGGTTGGTATTTGTACTACCTGATCTGCCTACCTTCACAAGCAATAAAGAATAAAAAAAGGTAACACAAAATTATTTATTAACATTTTTAAAACTAACAGTCAGTGTTCTCTTGTCCCAGAGTGCATCTCTTGAAGACACAGGACCATCAACGTTTGGGAGAGCCAGCAGGCACTTTATATATACACACTGGACTGTGGATATTTCAGGAGCCTCAGCGTTGCTTCAGCACCATCTACTGCATCTCAGATCTACAACAGAAAACAGCTGCTAGTTAAAGGGTAAAAAACCATGACAGCCTCTCTTTTGTCATTTCACTGACTAAAACCATTTTCCTTTGTACGGTGAGCCAACAAGCACTTCTGTCCCCCTTGAAAAAGGGCTGTGCATTCCCCTAGGCACAGTAAAACATTCTTAAGATGTACTTACCCTGAAACCAGGCTTAAACTTCATCTTCACGTCTCAGAAACCCAGCTTAAGCTTCCTCTTCTCATCTGAGAGATGGACAAAAGAGGAAAAAGAATACTTGGCACAGCTACACAAGACCACACATTAAAGAATCACTGGGAAAGCAAAAAAAAAAAAAACCCAAAACAACTTGCCCCTTACCTTCCCAGGTTTCCGCTGCTCACAAGTGGGGGTGCATCTGAAAACACACACGTGGTCAGTCTCAGGAGGTCTGAGATTCAACTGTCTGCCACCGACTTCTGCCACTGTTGAAGTAAGCAGGGCCGAGCCTCTGGCCTCTGCCTTTATGTACAATTCGTTATCAGAAAGCACCACACGCAGCCAAATGGGAGGAAAGAAAGTGAACTGGAAGAGTATGCTATGCTCATAAGAACCATCCAGCTACTGTAGCAAACTGTACAGAGAAGTTAATACGGTCAAAACGACTGAAGTGGCTTCTGCAAAGTAATCAAAGTTGTGCCCAGATGGAGTGCGGGGCACCCGCATAGAACAGGCTGCCTCACAGGATGAAACTGCATTTGTGCAAGTTACACTAATCTAATTTACTACTGTAAGTTACAGTAGTATCATTTTCTATTGCAAATTGGCTTTATTTACAGGTAAGGCAAAAGTGTCGCATTGGGATACTGGCCTTTAAATACATTAATGGAACATTATATTGGTTTATGCAATAATACAGGGTAGTTTGTTTCAAGTTTACAGAGGGCAGAGCCATACAGATGGGTACTTGTTTCTAATACAGCCCCCATATCTCAGCATCTCCCACACAGTAACTTACACCCTCACAATACTCTTGCTAGATAACATATAAAAGTATTAGTTTACAAAGGGCATCAGACTCAGATTAATTTTCTTTCCCACTACTACACAAAAGAGTCCAGAAGCAACAAATATTCCTCTTTGTTTCTTCATGACCTTTCCTTTTTCCCATCCCTTCCTGTCTCCCCTTTCCCTTTTCCTATCCCTTCCTGTCTCCCCTTTCCCTTACCTTTTTCTCTCTTAACTGTTCTTATGAAAGCTTATTTCCTGGTTTTGTAAGAAATTTATTCTTAAACTAATTAAGCAGATGAGAAAACTTTTGCCTATTATCTGCAACTTTCTGAAAGCCTAACTAATTCAGGTTTTCATTAACTCTAATACTGAAGTGATACAAATCTTCACCCTAAGACACCCCTCTGCTGTTCCATGAGTCATTAAAAAAAATAAAATATAAAAACCTTAAAAGAAGTGGTGAAAAGATATTCCAAACTTCCATACAAAGCACATCCATCTGGCAGAAAGGGTGCTAATACACTTAGTGCACGTCACCAATAAATGTTTCTATTAACTAGGAAACGCTTAAATGCAGGTAAATGCTCCAAAATTAAAGAGAGTCTTGCTACCAAACATCCAGGGTGTCCAGGCATTTCCTCTACACATTTAGCAAGGTATTTTTAAATTAAATCTTGCTTAAGGGAATTACGTATTTAGGCAAGAGCTGAGCAACTCAAGATTTCAACATAGGTCAAATGATAGTAAACAAACATGAACCAATGACCTAACTCGGACAACAGTACTTCAAGCTTAATGACTACCAGCAGAGGGAACGCTAAATATATATATATAAATATATATTTGTGTGCATGTGTACAACTCTTGGTCTGTCAGATGACAAGTAACAAATCTCATCTGTTTTTATCTCCTCTACCAGGCTTTGAGGTGCAATTTCTTTTGTCCTCACACACTTGGCAGACACACCTGAAACTCACTTGTCATTATTATTAAAATCTATATTTAAACAATTAGATCTGCATTCTATAAGTTAAGTACTTCCACAACTACGGAAGTGAAAGTAGCAGATGACAGAAGCCTCCAAATAATATTTCTAAAGACTAACGTTAGAAAAAGAGAGCAACACTTAAAAATGGACAGTTTCGTTTGTCACAAACATTACTTGAATTCAGCTCTCCGAAATGAGTCTATAGATATACACAGCTGTTATATAGCTATATATACAGCTATATCTATAGCTATATAGCTGAACAAGCTGCACCAGCCAATCTTTAGAATCTCAGAGCAAGTTCCCCGCACATTCTACCACTGGTCACAAATATTAATTACACTAACAGTAGATCTACTGCCATTAGTTGTTGGCATCAAGAGTTGAGAGCCATGCCCTGCGCTCCCCTCTCACTGGACTTGTGCACTTGCTTTGTTATTCCTTCAATCTAACCCTAACACCGTGTTTATTGTTTAAAGAAGCTACAGAAAAGTAATTTATTAAATTATATTAGTCCAAAACATGGCTTTTACTCTGAAATAAGCACGCTGGATTAATCTAATCTGTATCTGCTGGCACAGTACAGAGAGTCACAAATGAACAGACAGATGACAGTCTCTGCATTCCTTTTTGCTTTGACTAGAACCTTTCCCAGAACGGGGAAAAAAAAAAAAAAAAGAAAAAAAAGCGGTTGCCAAATTATTTCAGTTCCCAGGGAATCCATACTTCCAGGGGCAAAACACCCAACCGACGAGCTGACAGGCGACGCCGGCTCATTGCCGAGAGAGCCGCCCGCACCTCCACGGGCAGCAAACCGCCACCACCGCTCCGCTTCTGACAGCCCCGGCCTCCCCTCAGAGCCACCCACCGGGCCGGGGCACGGGGGCTGCACTCGGAGCTGCTTCGGCGGCGAGGGAGTCTTTGGCGAGCGGCGAACAAGCGGCTGGCGAGGCCGGGGGACGAACAGGAGACAGACGGCCGGGCCCCACGGAGGCGACGCAATACCCCGAGGGCCCACCGCCACCGCCGGTCGGGACCCCCTGTCATGCTGAGGGAAGGGGAGAGGGGAGGGGGGGGGGGGGGGCAGC
>JAOXJM010000023.1:11649495-11677802 GCA_026413425.1 Tringa solitaria | reverse complement strand
CTTCTCTGGACCCACTCCAGCACCTCAATGTCTTTTTTGTGGTAAGGGGCCCAAACCTGGACACAGTAGTCGAGGTGGGGTCTCACCAGTGCCGAGTACAGGGTTCTTTGATGCAAAATTAACAGGAGGGGGTGGGTCTCTAGTATCGCTGAACCAACCCCCTCCCTTCTGCTGCGCTTAAGAAATAACAGAAATAACCTTAATTGTCTCCTTAGAGCCGACTCGGTAAGTTTGTAACAGTGAAATGGAAGAAGAAGAGGCTGACAAGCATTAGAAAAGGAAATAATCATTAGAGCTGACTGGAAATTGATGTTTCTATTCCACCAAAAGTGACAATGTTGCAAAACACGCTTCCATTCTGATTCGGAATAAAACATCAAAATATCAAAATCAGTATGGACTCAGTTTTACAAAGAAGAAAACTGATCCAGATATTTATTTTTACTATTTTAGCATAAATTGTAGTGTTAAAGCGCTATAAACTAATGAAAATAATATACATTAAATCTCTCAACAGTAGCACAATTAAAAAAAAATAAAAAACAACAACAACAAAAGACAAAGTCAAGATTGTCTGCATGTTCAAAAGGAACTGCCTGTGTTCCAGCTTGTGCCCGTTGCCCCTTGTCCTGTCACCGGGCACCACTGAGAAGAGCCTGACCCCATCCTCTTGACACCCGCCCTTTTAAGTATTTGTAGGTATTGATCAGATCCCCAATATCTATCATCAGATTTAAAGCTAACCATGGCTCTGCAGTTAGTCAAATTTTATGTACTGGTCCATAGTTAAGGATGGTTGTAGATAGTTGCTAAATAGTTGCTAAGGAGAGGATCAAAGGGAATAGTCTGAAGGAACATCTGTCGCCTAATTATTTGGTCTTCCTGGGACACTCAGACCTTAAATGAACATCTAATCAAGCTGTTTCTACAAACAATGCCAACTTGGCAGTGAATCCCGAAGCCCAGGTGTCCTTAACTGGACTGTTTTAATTACAATACTAAAAAGCACATCCAGAGGTCAAGAAGACCCTTTCCCAGGTGAAGGCCCTTCCCCCAGACAGGCATAGTGATGGAAGAGAATGACACAGCAGAGATGGGGAGGGACTCTTGATCAGGGAGTGGAGCCATAGGACAAGGCGGAACGGCTTTAAACTGGAAGAGGGGAGACTTAGATTAGATACAAGGGAGAAATTCCTTCCTGTGAGGGTGGTGAGGCACTGGAGCAGGTTGCCACTAAATCCCACTTTTGCTGCACCGGGGTGTGCAGCACCATCTTTTACTCTTTGAAATAATTCCTCTGATCCCATAACAGCTTCATTTCTTCAATAACCTTTGGTGTGGAACCTTGCTAACAGCTTTTCCAGAATCCAAACACCTTTTGTTCACTGGATCTCTCCTTTATCCTTTGTCTTTTTAAGTCAGTAAGTCATTTACAAACATTTCAATTTTTATGAAAGTACATTTTGCAGCAAAATCTGTTCTGTCAGGAGAAATCAGGGAAAAAAAAAAAAGCAGCGTCCATCGGAAGTACCTAAAGATTTTTTATAAATTGTGCAAAGTCTGCTTATAGAAGAATCTCCCCCAGCATGGAATTGTTGCCCCGTGTGGGGTGGAAGTTGGTAGAGCAGCTCAATACCTCCCCATGGTACTTCCTTCTCCAGTTGTCCTTTCCACTGAAGACTTGAAAAGCTTGATTTCCACTGAAGACGTGAAAAAAAAGATTTTAGCCTTATATTTTAAAAAGCCTATATTTTAGCCTAAAATATACTAGTGCACGTACAGACCTGATATCCTTATTCTATATACATCTGTCTGGTACTGGGATAAATAGAGGCTGGATGGCCTTTTCTACAGCTGTCTCTCTTCACTGACCTCATCCTCAGACTTTCTGAAGAAGGTTATCGCATTATGCGTACATGATATCCAAAATAATTAGGCCCAGATAATGAAAGAAGTACTTGCAGGGTCTCTCTCAATGATGTAATGCCCATCCCCCTGGAACAACTCCCATCACAGCATAAAGCACAGTCTCAAGATTGCAGGGGAAATCTAGATGTGATTTTTAAAATCTCTTCTGATTTCGAGGCTTTGAAATGAGCAACTACAGGACAAAAAATCTGTTCTTCTGCCTGGAAGGTGTTAGGCAGGGACATCATAAGCAGCCTCTTTTTCTGAGTTTACAGATCTTAGAGCGATGCTATTTTCAGCTGTGATGCATGTATTTCAGACACTAAGCTTCTCACCGGTATAGCTGATTGCCTGATGGAATGTTTTTTACAGGACTCCTTCTGCGGGTAGAACCGAGCTTCAGTGATAACTACAGCCTTTGGCTTGCAGAGCCGGCTCGGTGACAGACAGAGATAAAATTACATTCCATGCATAATTTGGGATTTAATGAAAGGAAAGCAGAAATGATACGAAGAAAGAGCTCTGCCTAAATTAAGTTTCTGCTTAAAGGTGTGCTCCCTATACACTCAGAAATCCACAGGCGCTTACTTAGACCACCTCACTCAGCTCTGGTGAGCTCCAGGAAGGTGTAAAATACAGAAAGCAACCCAAATTCGGGATTAGGGGGGCTGAGGGTAGCTTTCCCACAAAACTACCCAGGTCTCCTTTTGCAGAATTAACAGATTCTAGAAGCAAATTTGTGCTTTGTGTCCTTTAGAAAACATGAACCAGGTTTCAAAAGACCTCAGTCTTGCCCCGACACACATCATCATCATAAAACACCAATTAAATTACAAGGTCCAAACCTAGACCTGTCTGTGCCAATTCTTAGCCCTCTTTTGCAGATGTTTAGACCTGGGGAGCCCCTTCCATCATGGCCTGAACCTTTGCCCCCACTGCCTTGGGGAAGGGAAAGGGGGGGTGAACACCCAAATTTAAAGCTCTAATCTAATAATTACTGCACATGCTATATAGAACACAGCTTGAAAGCATGTGCAAGCACCATGGCTGACGTGAAAGAGGAGGACTTCCATGAGTCTCACTTATTTTTCTCACTCTCTCCTTTGCTCTCTGGGTGAAAAGACCCTGCCTCCGCCAGAGAGGACTCCACAAGTAATGCTGGGGACAATGTCCCAGCTGGGTGCTAGTGCCACCTTGCCAGGTTTTGGCGCAGTCGCAAGGCACACACTGGACCTGTTGGTGCGAGTGCTCTGAGGTTCAGGAAGGCAACTCCGTGCCTTTAGGAAGATCAGGTCAGACTTTAAATAGGCAACTGCAGCTTTAGTTTGCAGTAGCTACTGCTTTTATTCTCTGAGGACCTTTATACCATCCTCAATAAAATCTAAAAGCTGTTGAACCCGGGAGAGCTGCTAATGAACATGCTCCTCAACAGCTAAAAGCAAGAAAAAAAGAGTGCATTTTAAAATGAAAGCCCTGCCTTTAAGTTTTACGTTTCAAATGCTTTTAGTGTGGGGTTTTTTTTCTGCTTTCATTCCTGCAGCGTGGCCTGAAAGGCCAGTTTTGCCCACGTATTGTCCAATTCACGATGGGGCTCCCTGCATTTTCGCTGTTGGTCCTCAAATCGCCATGGCTTTGAAGCGGGTCCATCTCAACCTTTTCTTCCGCCTCTCCTCATCATCAGTGCCGCAGGAGCCCCATTGGGCTTTTGAACTCAAATGCCGCCTTTTATTAGAAGGGAAAATAAAGATTGTAACTCAGAAAATGGGAGGAAACTCAGCTGGGCAAGGCAGGATAAAAATAAACGGGAATTATGAACAGCCTTCCCTTCCCCCAGGCTGCCAGAGCTGCCGCACATGAGGTAAAAGCAACTTTCTTACACCAGCACAGCTGCTACCGGTGATCATTCCCACACACCGCAAGTGGCTTTGCGGGTTGTTCTGTGGTTTGTTTTTCATTTTTTAATATTTTCCAGTGAAAAAGTGAGCATCCCGCCGGCCTCTGGGGTCGGCTGGAAACCGGCGCGGCCTGGCCCCAGCCCGGGCGAGGGGCCGCCGCGCCGCTCCAGGCCGCAAGATGGCGCCGCGCCCCTTCCGGCGGGAAGCAGCAGCAGCGGCGGCGGCAGCCCTGAGGGGATCCCGCAGACCTAAGGGGAGCCGGGGCCCTGAGGGGATCCCCCCGCCACGCCCGGCTGCTGCTGCTGCTGCTGCTGATGGCGGCATCACTTTTAGACGCAGAGTCCAAACCAACTTCCAGTTGCAGGAAGGCAGTGCAGCCGCCTTCGCTGTTGGCCGCCACAGATGCGGGGTTTATTCCGGCAACAGAAGGGCCTGAGGTACCGTAACAAAAGTTCAGCCCTGGGGCTGGGCTCTAAACAAAGAGCGATAAACAGAAGCAAATTGTTTTGCAAGGCTCTTGCCGGGGGGGATCACTGGGCGGAGATGAGTTTGAGCCCTGAGGAGCCGGCAGCCATTTCCCGCCCTCTCACCTGTGCAGCCTCCGAGGGACGGGAGAAGCTGCGGTGGCCGGAGCCGGCAGTGGGCAGCTGAAGGGCTCCCTATTTATATTTAGCAAAGCATGTAAAATCCAGGCATCTGAGGCAGCCCTACTGGTGCATTACTCCTGAAAAAAAAAGAAAAAAAAAAAAGAAAAAAAGCTCTTTAGAGGAGTCGGAGGTGGTGGAGCTGCAAGAGCCACCATTTTCCCCTTTCTGAAGAGGAGCCTGGTGAGACTGGCTGTGGTAGGAGGTGGAGGAAGGCAGTTCCACTGCGGTCGAACAAGGAGCCTGCTTGTGATCATGGTCATCTCCTTCAGAAAGCAAAGGATTGCTGAGGAGGCTAATACCTGGCAGGAGCAAGCAAAGGTACTGCCAAAGACGTCTTTAGCTGTGTTTCTGGCACATTTGATGACATCTCAAATAGCTGCCCAGACAGTGGTAGCAGGCCTGATACCCTAAAGTCTCAGCTAACAAAAATCAGTATAGCTTTCTGGAGCTGTTGCCCTCTGATCTGGGGGCATCTGTCCCTTTATTTTCACTCCTTTCTGCCTCAAGGCTAATCAGCAGAGCTTGCAAACCAATAACAAATCGGTTAAGAATCAGCTTTATATGCAAAGCCTAAAATAAAACATCTGTATATATCCCAGAAGCCTTCACAACCTCCTGTTTTATTAGTATCTCTAAAATAACTTTTCTTTCCTGACTCTAATTCCAGCCAGAAGCACTCAGATAATCCTCGTAGGACTGTTATGTGTATTTCCAATTAAGCAATTTATAAGCACTGGCTGCGAGGAGCTTTTTGTTCTTAAGGAAATTATTTCTTCATTAAGCGTAAAACAAGTCTTTTTTTATCCCTGCTTTATCTGAAAGCCCTTGTGCCCCCTTCACATAAGGTTTAAGTACTGGGCTATGTAGAAGGAGATTAATCATCTTGTATCCCAACAAGCAAGCGAGACATGGCAGCTGGGTCAGCTGTACAGGGAATAGGCTTTTCAGCGTTTGTTTTCAGAGAGAAGTAAAAGTCAGACAGACAGACACTTACTTTCAAGCCTTTGCCAGAGGCAACCCACACAGTCATGAGCCCTTCTGGAGTCTGAGTCATGAAGAACTGCTGCAGATAAAATGAAGACAGTCAAGAGTCAAAAAAAAAATCCCATTCATAGCCAGCTAATGAGTAGAAGTTCCAAATTGCCTCTTGTTTTCCAGGCTGTGTACCTTAATTAGATGAATCACAGAACACTGAGGGTGGAAAACACAGGCCAGAGATCTTGTAAGAGTCCACTTCGTTCTTTTACACTAGGAGCATTATCCACCTCCCTGCCAGGGAAGAATGTCCCTCCATATTCTTGGACAGCAAAGTTTTCTGGCATGAGGCATGGACTGTTATGGAAAATGAAGGCCAGAAATTATATATGATTGACTTGAGCTAGTAGGGCGAGCACTTTATTCCTTGCCTTCTCCCCAAATCCAACTATCTATGCTATTTGTAAAGGTACTTACCAGCCCCACTTCCTGGTCAAGGTCAGGCCCATGACATAACAGCATGAGCAACGTGAGGGCCCAGCTTCAAAGTGATGGCTCACCTGCTGATATTAGGAATTGACTCATCAGAAAGCCTCCTGATGTGATAACGGGAAGACATTATGAGCCTTGGGCATTCCTGGTACTCTGAGAAGAAGCCCCATGTTAGTGTAATGAGTAAATGGCATTCCCTTCCCCTTTCTCTAACCCGGATTGGGAGACAGCTCAACAGTGGGACAGTTCCTGAGTGTTTATGATTGATATCTGGTATCAGTTTACAGTAACAAGTGTAGGCATGGAAGCACTGATAACAGAAAACATAATTAGTACAGTTAGTAAACAGCTAACCTATAGAAGCAAATAAGCAAGCAACACATGGTATCATGTAAGCCTGCACCAGTGTTTAGCTTGCACAGGGTCAGTGGAAAATGTATCGTGTATTGAACCAGCAGAACCAGCAGCCCCGTGTGGTTCTCCCAGGAATGCATGTGTAAAATCGCTGATGGTACTGGAGCTGGTGGTGGTGTTTCCAGCCCTATAGTACAATGCGGACATCATATAGCTCAGTGAAAAGATGATGAGATCAGAATGAGCTTAAAACCTTGAGGTTTCTTTCTCTGTATATCGTGCCATGCTCAGTAACACCATTTATCACCTCCCTTTCTGTTACTGAGTGGATTTTTATTTTAGCAGCATGAGGAAGAAATGCACAGCTGTTGTTCCCTCAGCAAGCCCAATGGCAATTGTGTATTTCGGTTATTCTGTTTTTATGATGTCTACCTCAGCTGTAAATGGAAGTAGGTTTCAAAAAAGAGATTTGAAGGAAGATGGGGTAATATGTGTCATCGCGCGTGTGGCTCCTGGGACAGAGACAGCTGTGCTGGCAAATGGCGAGTCACTGATCTGCCAGGTCAAAAAAAAAAAAAGAAAAAAGTCACATGTCATGAGAACATGAGAGAAAGGAAGAGGATAGAGTGACAAACAAGTCCTATTTGGTGCTCAAAGTCAGCGCTGTTGTCAGAAACAGATAAGCAGGTTGATGAAGGGACTGTGGAAAACAGAGACGTGTAGAAAATAATGCTGTCGTGGGAACTCAAGGATGAGGAAGGAAAAGTAAGTGTCAATAACACTATCAGTATGAGGGGCATGAGGTTGATCTGTGGTTGATCTGGAAGCAGTGCTTTGGGTCGGTTGCAGTGTCAGAGAGGTCAGAAAGGGGGGAGATAACGTCAGACAGGAGATCAGGTAAAAGTGGGCAAGAGCATGATCTGTTCTGAGTCTTGGAGACATTGCAGAAGAAGTATCACTGGTATTTAGGTATAGCCTAATGTGCAGTAGACTGTAGAGAACAACCAGAGCTGTTTGCCTACTTACCTGAAGGTAAAGGGACATGGCAGCATCTTAGTTATAAAAAATAAAGAGAACAAGAGGAGGCGGTCAGAGAGAAAGATCAGGATTTAATTTGCTTGGTGTTCAGTCAGCCAGAGACATGGGGGTGGCAATATTGCCAAAGCAAAGCTGAGCTGAGGGAAATAGATTAGAAGCGGTGAGTCAGACGTGAGCTCACAGTTGCACAGCTGATGTTTGGAGCTGCAGGAAGAGCGAGGATCAGATGAAGCTCCAAGGGGGCATTCCTTCCCGACTTTTACAGCTCAGGTCCCATCAGAGCACACACAGTTCAACAACCCTTAGTCATTGCAAACCTGCAAGAGCGCATCAGAGGTAAAGAGGAGAAAGGGAGCACAGTGGCCAGATAGAGAGCTGCAGGAATGTTCCTTGGATAGAGGTAGGAATTTGAGAGAAAGTCCCTCTCAAATTTAGATCTTTGCTGAAGACCTCACCTCTCAGGGGAATCTTTTGTGCGTAAAGGTTTAGGATGTATGTCAGCTGCTGCAAAGTCTGTGCTGTAACCAATCCAAGTAGTATGTAACTGGATAATGCATAACAACACATGGACCGTGGAGGCAGTAGTCATATTTCTGTCTATAATTGCACTCATTAAAATAATTTTGTTTAAACGGATTATCTTTGTTTGCTTTCCAGCAATACCACTGAAATCTCTTGTGGTATCCAAACATATATTTCTCCCCTTACTCAAGATCTTGTGAAAAGAGAACCTGCTTTGTGACATCTTCTGATTTTTACGTACCTGCCTTAGTGACTGTGATACCAACGTGCTCCTCTATTGCTCTGGAAACTAGCTTTACATGCACTGTTTCATCTACTCCTTAATTCTTCCACTGGGGCACTAAATCTGGACTAAGCTGAAATACTAGGACAATAATTCTTAATCCACCGTGGAACATTAACTGAGTGTTAAGACAGCGATTTGCTGTATATTATGAACGTGGCTCTATTTCGTTTCCTCTCTGGAGATGCTGATTCACTGATGGAGTGATGTTCTTCCAGGCAGGAAAAGATTAAATAGAGACAACAGACTCAGAAGTAATAAATAAGGCTGTAGAACAAAACTGCCTGATATTATTTTATTTTAGAAGTCATATATAACCATGTCATCAGAGACGTGTTGTGATGCACACACACAGGGGAGCAGAGTTAAGGTGGTGCCTCTAATCTTCTACTGTGCTAGTTCGTGAGGTTACAGAGTTTACAAGTGTATATTTTACATCGCATCAATCAGCTCTGGGAAGGAGTTTTGCATCTATTTAGCTACAAAAGCAGCATCTCCTTTTGGCTCTCTCCTAACCCCATCACAGTCAAAATGTTCTTCAAAGGAGTGCTATTTCCCCTGCTTCCCAAATGCAAAACTGAGCTGCTGGGGAAGAGGTGGGATCCTTTATTCCCTGAGATCAACGGAACGTGTGGTAGAAAGCACGTTTTGTGCATCTCAGTCCCTGCTTCTCTACGCAGTATGTGGTCACATTCTCTCCTTACGAGTGCAAAAAGGCTGTGTGGCTGAAGCTCTAAAGACAAGTTTGGATAGTGCTTCCCTAACACACAAGAGCACAGGCTGGGATCGCAGGCAGCCTGTCAGAGAATTGTCACATCACCCTGTCTGGAGGGACCATGTTCAAAACCAGCAGCGAGTGATCAGAGACAAGGCTCTTGCTTTTCTCTCATGACTTTGTGAACCTCCGGTCCAGAAAGCAGCTGGGCTGATACTGTTGTCCTGGCTGCTGTTCATACAGGTGCTGGAAGCTTACCAGACCACCCTTCCCCAAACCTGGGACAGGCAGCACATTGGGGATATTGAGCAGAGGCAGAAGGAAGGGGTTCACTGGACTCTATTTCTGTCTTTTCAGGGATAATGGCCAAACAACAAACATTTCAGCAGTCCTTTGAGTGCACTAATCTACTCCAGGACCGAAAATCGGTCCATGTGAATTGTGGAAATGAGGCAATTGTCAAGGTTGTAGTTCTCCTCTGGGTGGATCAAGGCACAGGAGAGAGTCTGAGGTTGCTTATTCATTAGAGGAAGCCACGTTGCTGTAGGACTTCGTGCTTGCCTCTTTTATCCTGAGCAAATAAATGTCAGAAAACTGATTGGTGACACCTAGCAGGTTACAAGTTTTCTGTATGAGCCGAACTCCACAAGAGCCCTCTGCCTGTATCTGGGAACTACAATCCATTTCCCCTAATCCAGACTCTTGCTCAAGAGGAGTGAAGAGAGGGCTTGATCCTTGTTTCTATGCAAAATCAGGGAGGCAGAATGCCCCATTTGTTTTTGAGGGTATGTTGCATAGCTGTGAGAGAGATCAAACCTCCCAAGACGCACTCTGGAAGTGACCCTGCTCTCTCCTGCAGGTGGGGGTCCTTTCCCAGAGCATGTGTCTGTAATGCCCAGCTCTTCTTTTTAGCTGCAGGAGGGCCTGGATGCCTACAGTGGTGGCTTTCAATGCTGGCCACTCTCACTCATTTCATGCTTTGGAGAACTTCAGTGTTTCACAGCAGGGTTGTAGTTGACATTCTTAGCACATTCATTTCTTTTCCCTGTCATAGCAATTGATATTCCACACAGTGCTGCCTCATTTCTGGTCAGGCTGTTCTTTACAGTTTATTTTTAAGGTTTCACCCCCCCTCCCCAAACTTGCCTAGTAAGAGCTTTTCCATAATTGCTGCTCAAGATTTGCATTTCAACACAGTATTTGGAGCTGGCTTCAGGCTCATGTCACCTTTCTACAAGGTTAATCCACACAGCTAACTTAATTGAATGATCTAAACACAGGAATGAGCTTTGGCTTCTATTCTCAGAACAGCATCTTTCTTGACCACATATTTTTATATTTTTTAACTTTTACTGATTCTGTTGTTTCTGCAGTAGTTCTTAAAACTCACCTCCTAATTGAAGGGGGCTGCAATATCTGTCATAAGAATTTTTTGGTGTATTTTTCCAAGCGCTTGTTGGATTTTCCAAGTTTTGCAGCCTTGAGGTAGGCCTGGCTGATTTGTGACCGATGGTGCCAGAGAGGTGGTTCTCTTATGCACCTCTCCACATAGTTATCTGCTTCAAATTATCATCAGTGATAGGTTTGTTTATCTTCCTCCTTATGGGTTCATAAGGCTTCAACACGACCTCTGTCATTGAATTCAAAGAGAAATGGTGACAGACTGAATAGTATTTGCTTTTGAAAATCTAGCTTTAAAGTTTCCCTCTAGACTGGCACTCCCTGATTTTAATTCATTTCTCGATGGTACCAATTTAAGTATTTTCTTCATTCTTCTCCCTAGATAAATGATTTTCTTTTTTTTTCTGTGAGGATTCTCTATTTGTAAAGATCCCTTGATGTTCTGCCTACATATTCCCTTTGCTTCGGATCATTTTAGAATTCTCCTATTTCTAACTGTTGCTCCCATTATGATGCTTGGACTCTTGCACACAATTTTAAAACATCTTCTGTCATTCTTACCTTTGCAGTTGTTACTTTGCCCCACTAGTTCTTTTTGATCTTTCTTCACTAGCTCCAAAAGCTCTTTTTTTTCTGATTTGGCAGGTAATGTTCATGAAGTTCAAGCTCTTGTGATCCTCTCTGCCCCCATCTGCCAGCATCTGTAACCTTTTCCTTATAAATAGTTCTTAGCACTTTGCCAAGATGTCATAATAAGAACAAAGTAGGAAAAAGTACAGATGCTAATGACATTTATTGAATTCTCCAAGTAATGATCCTTGGCTTCATCTCCTGCCAAAATGTGCTTGATACGCTATCTTTTTGGTCTCTTGCTATGGGTATAAAAATGACCTTACTCCTTATTCTTTTGCTGTAATTTTAAAAACTCTTGTTCCAAATAGGTAGTTTAACTGCCTTACTTGGCAAGTTTAACAACCTGAGTATTGCTGGCCTATTTCTTTGATGATAAATGGAAGGGGCAGTAAGTGGGGAGTAAGCTACCATCACACCATCTCCATAGGTAATCACAGTCATTTTTTTGGAGTTACGAGCCTGTTTGAATCTGTCTCTACTAGTAAACGAACTGGCAAGGTAGCAAACAAACTACTTGTAAACAAACTAGCAAACTCTTGGCACGGAAGAGGCCTTCGTCAAGCCCCAAACCAAGCGCAGGCATTGCCTGGAAGAGTGTTAGCTGACCCAGACCAGACCTGTGCCGGAGCTGTGCTAGCAGTTTAACAGCACAGAGGTTCCCTGTTCCAAGCCTGTGCCCAGGCCTAGACTTTACATCCTTTGAGTAAAGTGTATATTGTGCTTTGTTCCTTAATTTTTTCTTTGCTGTGACTGTTGGAGTCAAGAAATAGGTTCAAGATCATAGAATCATGGAGTGGTTCATGTTGGAAGGGGCCTTAAAGGTCATCGAGTTCCAGCCCCCCCTGCCCTGGGCAGGGACACCTCCCACCAGACCAGGTTGATCAAAGCCCCATCCAGCCTGGCCTTGAACACATCCAGGGGTGGTTCTCCTTCCAGATGCCTCTCCTGTGCTTCATGCTCTGGGACTGCGGGAAGGGGAATGTTTCCATCACTGCAGTGAGATGTTAGGCTCTGTGGTACTGTGATAGGAGGCAGACGTTGCAGAGGTATTTGAAATGTTTCGTAAGACTGTCTTTCTGGGTACCCTTTCTCCACAGCTCATGTCAAACAGAATTTGGAAAAATTTATCTGAAATTTTTCAGCCACACATAAAAATGAGAGCATGGCAAATACGTTGACCTGGTTAAAAACTTACAATACTTTGACTTGGAAGTCTTACTTCTTCCAGGCTTCATAGAAAAAGGTATTTTTGGTGTCAAAGTAAGTGCTTTCTGCTGTCTCCAGGAAAACATGAATTGGCCAAATCATAAATTCTGACCGATTTTAATTTGGACACTCTCAGCAGAAGCTTGTTAGAACCTGGCAGCTAAATTCCTGGCTGGTGACATCTGCAGTGAGCATCCTCCAGTCTCTCCAGCTTCAACCTGCCAGCCTGTGTGTGGCTCCATGCTTCAACTCAGAGCTGACAGCTTCTCCTGGGAAGAGCAGAGACCTCAGGGTGAGGAGTGGAGAGCGGAGCTGATACAGCAGATAAAAGGGGCAAAAATTGGAGACTGTACTAGGACTTGATATTCTAAGAAGGAAGGAGCTGTGAGGAAGGAGAATAAGCAGGGGGAAAGCAGAACCAGCGTTTATACAGCCCCATGTCTGTTCTTTCTCATCCTGCATTGAAACAGTCCAAGGCTTTTTTGAGTCTCCGTGTTTCTTTGTTTGTTGGCAAGTATCTGTATTATCTAGTGATGAAGTACCCGTCCTGCATCCCTCAAGTTTGTTGATTGAGTTTCTCCCTCATGCAGCTGATCCCTATGGATGATAACAGACGTCTACTGCTACCAATTACTTATTAGCACATGGTAAAGATCTGTACTGGGGACCTAAAAGGTTACAGTTCCATTTGGAGGTCACAAGGGTTTCGTATAATGTCATTTATTTTCACTTAGCACGGGAAATGACTTGATAATTCCAATAAATTACTAGGTACTTAAAGTAAACCTGGCTGGAAATACACTTTTCTGTCCAGCTGAAAATTTTAACAAATGCCATTTCACTTGAGACAAAATAGAAAAAAATAAATTACTGTGTTTTTGTGCTACAACATTAAAGGAAAATGCCCTTCTAATTTTTCTCTGTGAGCTGTGTCTTTAAAGGGTGGATGAGCATGAAGAAAATGAGATGATCAAAGATTTTATGGAAGGATGACTTCAATCTTCAGATGGCATAAGGCAGGGTTTAATCCAAAATTATCATACTATATGGGTTAATTAAAGGAAACAAATGTGAGAAAGCTAGTTCTACTCTTAAACAGCTCATTTAGCTTATCTTTAATGCAAATTGTTGATGCAATACCTGTCATGAAAATAAATCTCATTAAAAATACATCACTTCTTTGCACACATGTAAACCAAGAGAAGAATGTGCTCCTACCAGGTGATGTGATGTGACTCAGCTGCAGAGCAAAGATAATGTGGGTTTCGAAATGAAGACACTGTTGCTTTTGTTTAGGTTTGCATTTTTTGAAAAACCTATCTAAAGGGTAGTATCACTGAGTGGATTATCACAGTCCTTAATGAATGTGGGAGAATGGAGGGCTGTAAACCTCCTTTTGAATCACAGTAGAGCAGTATGATTCTCACCCATTTTACAGGTGAGAGACCTGACTAATCGAGGAAGTTCAAAGTTATGTGCTCAGAATCAATGGATGATGATTAGAGGGCAGACTTAGAGCACCAAGAGCTCCAAACCCACATTCCCTCTTTAAGTCTGGACTCATATTGTCAAAGGTTATATGTCTTTAAGCTTACAATTTCCTTCAGATTTTCTATGACTTTCTATTGAGTAGAAGTTCAGATAAAAGGAAACTGTGAAAGCAAATACTATTTGAAACTGTATAAAAATGTAAAAAACTATATTGTGCTTATAAATCATGACATCATTTTATTATTATTCTCTTGGAGCAGTTTATGGAGCAGTAAAGCCAGAATTCTGCACAGAGATGAAAGCCAATATCTATCTCCATCCCTGCACCAACATTAGTTGGAAATATTGCTAGACATTGCAAGCTAGGAAGAATATTAAGTAGAGGCTTTTTTCCATATTATAGTCCCAGGTTACAAAACAGACAAGTATATAGTCCTTTTTTGTATGCTTACAGAACTTCCTTTCCACAGAGCAATAAAGAAGTGGAGATTCCTAAACATCTGGGAGGACAAAGTCTGACAACTACAACATCGGGGATACCTCTAGAGGCAGCGATCTCCCTCCCCTTTAAGGTGAGAAACTCTAATAAAACCCATTTGGATGGGAAGCAGGCATAGAAAGAATTCTAATGATGTTTTTGTTTTATTATAAAATGCACGCATAGGGTGCAGTGTAAGGTCAGCAAAGCTTTCCTTTCATATTTATGATCCAAAAGGTATTGTCTATGTCTCCATTCATTCTGCGTATACTTTCCAGAGCTAGGTTTAAGCTTGGTGATTTCAGGCCCATGACCCAAAAGGGAGTAAGATACAAAGTAGGCTGTTCAGTTTATGAAATCCTGTTTGGTATCTGGTACAGCCAGGAGGTGGCAGAGCAAGTCTAGATTACCAAGACCGAATCTCAGGCTGTAGGTATTTTCCAGTCTTGACGCTGTGCAAAGATGGTGAGTTGCGGCAGTTCTCCCATTTGCACCATTCAGTAGCAACTGCCTGCACACCATTCACAACATTTGCAAGGCTATTAAGAGGGTCCCAGCAAGCTTGCAGATATCTCTAGGAAATGCTGCCTGGTCCTTTTTTTCTTTTTTTCTTTTTTTTAATTATAATTTTGTACTGCTGACTCAACTCTGCTGTTCAGTGGCAGTTTGACCAACTCGTCCTTTCAGCTGTGAGCATGAGTCTTCTGTGTACTCATGTCCTTGCAAAAAAATGACATTGGCTTTTGCCCACAACAAGAAGTGAATGAAAGCACACTGTTACAACAAGGGCTTGACAAGTAGTAGTATATAAATATATAAATTCTTCCTTCGGTTACTCCTTAGCACTGTAAGTGACTCATGAAAAGTAGAGAGAAAACATGTGAGAGGGCAGAGCAGATGAACAAATAGAGAGAAAAAGCAAATAGAGAATGACAAACTGGCTGATATCAGCTGGGATTCTTTCTGCATCAGCTTGAGCTGCAGGCCATGTCTCTTAAACTAAAACAGCTCTGGGTTGGGTCAGCACATGATGGGGGTTGCGGGGGGGAAACCAGATGTTGCACAGAAGTATTGCCAATAATTTGGTGGTCTAAACTATCTTCTTGTGAAATGACTCTATTAAATAAGCAATAGGCTTCAGCAAAATCTGCCTTTTTCTGAAGAGCTACTGCCGCTGGTTAGTAGCAAAAAAGCCAAGATCTCTGTGTGTTAGGTTTAATGGGCTGCAGCAACTCCAGGATAGATATTGCTGCCTCCACAAAAGAAGGCATTTACTGTCCTCTGCCTCTCAAGCAGATTTTTGTACATCCCTCTCCCTGAGGCAGCTGTAAAAGGGGAGGCAGAAGAAGGGCAAGGGAAGAATGTAATAAGCATTGTCTTAGGGTTTGGTCACCTTTAAGAAAAGACGGGAACATTTTGGATCTTGCTGTTTTAAAGGACTCAAAAACCTGATAGATGACAATGGAAACAGAGAGAAGCAGCTCATCCAGTAAAGGCTGCAAGAGGAACAGATGATGCAGAGGGGTTTGAACACAGGGTCAGACAGAAAGGTAGGAGAACCGTGCATGAGGGAGACAGGCAGAGAGGGGAGGTGAACAGAGGATCCTTTCCACTGAAAGTACCAGAGTTATTATACTCTAAATTCTGCATTTATTGTCCGCCCCAAATGTCTGCTGGTTTCAAAGCGGCAATGTACGATAGAATGTGACCCTAAATGGATGTAGTTGTCAAAGTCAACAATAGGAAGCACAGATAGAAAGAGATTTGGTATCTTCTCTGCAATCCTGCCTCTGGTGGTAGTTACTGCTAGAACTAGTCAGAGGAGGGAACAAACCTGTATTTCTTCCAATCCTTCTGGTAACAGCTCCATTGTTTTTTAAATTCTAAGAAAGGCCCAATTATATAGCTGGGGAGATACCGCAAAAAAAATATCACTGATATTCTCTTGGGGTTTTTCCTAACCTCCTCAAGTTTTTAGCTAACCACAGATAAGATCTATGCCTTGAACACTAATGCAGGCAGTGCCCCCCAGACAGACAGAGACACAGCTCTGAACACAACTGCTTGGGTGAGAGAAGAGGTCACCTACCATGTGGCCCCTGACTGCTCTGCTCACGCCAGATGTAGAGAGGGCATCTGGAAGACCAACTTATGTCCAGAGGCAACTGAAATAAGAGCAATTAGCACAAGCAGCCAGACAGACTGTGGAGATCCTTGTAATTTCCAATTGCTCCTGGCCAGGATGGAGTTAAACTGACATCTATCACTGAAAGGCTACTTATCTTGTGTTCCCTTCTCTGAGTCTTGCAGACAGTTCTGTGCATGTTACTGCAAGTCCTTTCAAATCAAATTGAAGGCTGCAGCTGCCAGGAGGTCATGCATTGCTCTAAGCATCCAGGTCCAAACCTCTTATCTGAAACAATGGTGTTTGGATTGGAAATGCTATTTTGATTCTCCTCTTTTTTTAGTTGCCCCAGCCTTGAGGATGCTGGCTTAGAATAGCTAGAATATTTAAAAACTCCGCCAAGCGCTGTGCTGACAAAACAGCAATTTGTATGTGCTCCATCCTTCTGGCTAATCTCAGGATAGAGTTCACATGCTGAATGAATCTTTTTTTTCTTTCATCATACAATGTATTAACTGGAGGTCATGCTCCACTGACACTTGCAAACAGCACCCGTCTCTGTCAGTCACAGCCATGCACAGCAGGAAGGAATTAACTCCGTCTAATAGTCGGGACTGATGTGAAAGTGTGGGAGAAGGGAATAGGGGTTAGCCTACAGGAATGGAAACGCTCGTGATTGAAATTAATATCACAAATCTATAATGTCACAGGTATTTCATACGTGGCTTGTTTTGAGAGATCTACAAAACTCAGTAATCGTGGCAAAGCCAACTCCTTTTGTTTTGTATGGTTACAGTTAAAAATGACCGAGTGACACTTTGCAGTCCTGTGAACCAAAGCACAGTGCTCTGCATCACTTCACAAGAAAGTAGTAACTGGATTTAGTTCAAAGCTGTAAGAAAATGGAGAGAGCAGACAAATAATACCAGCACTAACAGAGCTTTATTTCTGAAAGGAAAATTAATTGAGCAGCAATAAATAAAGGTGCTATTCACAAGAAGCCACTCATATTGCTGATGTGCAATGTCACATAAATGGGAGGTTAGGAAATGTAAGAATTAAGGTCATCTGAGCAACTGGTATCTAAGGGCGGATCCATCCTTTTTTCTTCTTTCCTTTTCCTTTCTTTCCCCTTTCATTCTAGAAGCTTCAGGAGGCTTCTTCCACTGGTGCAAGACTAAGTATTTTGGGACTGGGGGCAATTCCATATGTGATTAGCAGGAACATGTATAAATTAGCAGCATCTAATTCTGCATTTGTATTTTTGTCCCAGAATCACCAAGTACTTTATTGAAAGTTTCATAAGGACTTACTGCATATGTGCTGCAGGGAAATGGTTATTTATATTTTGTGGTCCAACAAGTTGAGACTGTGGGAGAAGCCACTGAAGATCACCACAGGCAATATTCCAACCTAGGATAGGAATTCAGTACTTTTAGCTTTTGTACAGCACTCACTGAATAATACTTTCTCTCACTAATTAGAAAATCTCTCCAGGGCAGAAAGGTTAGGAGTATTCCATTCCTAAGAAGAAAATTTGGATTTTCTGACTCGTGTTTTGTCTCCCTTTATATCCGGAATAGGTTTACTAGGCTGGTTGGAAGGAACTGACTGACTCTTCTGTTATTGTTACTTATCTGTCCATAGAATTATCAAGAACTGTCTTAGAAAAATATTAAAGCTGAGTCATATACCAATAAAAGCAAAAAAATTCACTCTGACAGTTGCAATAGTAAATTTAACTTACTCTTGCTATGCCTAGGCAGAGTGTGGCATATGGTACTGTGGTGATTTCATTTCAATTCAGAGTTTCTTTTTGACATATCGTGAAGTCTAATCACATCTCAAATGGAGTTACTGGAAGAGCAAAGGCAACTCTTTCAATACAGTACAAACAAGGGGGTCTGTGCATCTTACTGCCACCTGTAAAGCCACCTATAAGTGTCGCTAGAAAAGGGAACGTGTGTTGTAAATGTCTAAATTCAATCTGTGCAAAGACCTCTGCGTCTGTAATGTGTACAGGCAAGCAAGCAATGTTCTCCAGAGGTTGAGGCAGAGGTTGTGTGTGGAACTCCTGACTCTTTGTTTTGATCAAATGTTCAGATTGTGCAAATCTCAGGTGTTGCCTCAGTTTTCCTATGCATTCAGCAAGATACAGCCCATTCGTTGATGACAACTATGAGATTTCAAAGGGGAAAGTGACATGTTAAGCAGGATATAGGATTGTTTTACTGATTGGAATCACAAGTGAGAAAGTTATCTTTTCTTTTGAGTACGCCAATTTTTAAGGCTGTAGATGGCAAAAAGAATGGTGATTTTTACAGGATGGAATGCAAATTATTGAATGGCACAGTATTACTATGGATCCTGGAAAATGGAGCTGTCAGCTGTTTTAATGTGAGAGCTGTGCTGACTCTCTGACCATCATTAAGCGGATTATTGCTCAGATGGTGTGTTGTTCGCAGTAATCTTGGTCTTGCTCATACCTGACTCACATCTCCTGTGTTCTCATCAGGAATCTGTATTTCTTACCATTCTGGCCTCCAAGGTACCGAGCCTCCCGTATCTTGCCGTGTGTAGGAAGCCTGGGATCAAGCGTCAGGGAGCAGCAGCAGTCACTGCCAGAGTTTCCTGATATGAAGGTGTCAGACAGTGCCCAGATCTTGGGATCCAACATGGATTTTTCCTCTTCCAGCAGTTAAATTGCACTAAAGAAGGAGGAGGGGAGAGCAGGGAGCCAGAATGCGAGTCAGAAAGGTGCAAACGTGTAGTTAGAGAAGAATGAGCTTTTCAGTTCCTCTTGATCTTTTGTTTAACAGCCATGCATCATATTTTATATCATTGTAGGGAAACATCCAGACCTTGTGCATTAAGGTTGTAAGATGTAAGAAAGGATGTAAGAAAGTGGACACCCATGGAAGTGAAGCGAGCAGGCTTTCACTAGACAATGTGCTTAGCTGAGATGCAGGGTGAAGAGGAATTTTTTTATACCTGAATTGCATGGTAGTTCACAAATGTGTCTTTGGATAGATTTGGATTGGAATCCAGTCAAAATCCCCAAGGTCCCCAGCGAAGGTGATCTTTGCTGTAAGGGGCCCATCTGCACCTCATCAAGGTCCTCATAAATTTCTGGATAAGTTTGGAATGGATGACTATATTGTTGCTCTAATTTATCCATGTATACTATCAATAGTTACCTAATCGTTCTTTTAATTAGGCTAAAATTTGCCAAAGTATATGAAAAATTGCTTATCCCACTGAAAACAGAATTACATACTGAAAATTTGCAGTTTTCTGTATGTTTCAGAAGCCTGTTCTTCAACTTTTGCATAAATATCTTTATTGTATATTTTTACGTTCTGTATTAAAAGGGTGTTTATGGGAACTTGTGCTGGTTGTGAACACTGTGCTTTCCACCAGCACCTGCTTCTTGAGTAGGCTCAATGTGGAAGCATGTTCTAATGGTGGAGCTGTGCAAACAGTTTATTCTCTGTTCTGCCACAGCAGGGGTGAAGCGTATGTGGCTGAGTTAACCCAGAGTGAAACCTGACCGAAAGGCTTCAGTTTTGAGTTTCAGTTGTGTTTTGCAGGGAGACTCATTTGTTTTAGCTTTTTAAAAGTAAGTGTGACTGAATTTAGCCCTGAAAGATCCTGTTGTAAAATGTCAAAAGTAGCAATTTCCCCCTGGTTCTTTTGATTTTTCCTTTTTCCCAATCATAAATGATAGCCTAGGTTATGTCATTATACTGCATTTTTCTGCAGATAAGCTCTTCATCCCTGATTTGTGGCTCGGCTGTTCAAGTATGGTGGGAGGATGATGCTGGAGTAGTAGACCATAGACTGGAGAGAGGGGAGCTGTGGAGATCCCGTACCAGCAGCAGTGTCACTACCTGTATGGCACTGCGACCCTGCAGGCAAAAGAAAAAGAAACGTCAAACCCCAGTAGCAGTGGGATAAAACTGCTTAAAAACCCTCAGCTACAGGTTGCCCAGCTTTTTGTAAAGAAAGCAGGTTTGTCTAATTAATTAGGAAAAAGTAGGTGGATTAATTGGACTTAAATCCTTGGGTGATGCGTATTGACCTAACCTTCCAAATGTCGGTGCAACAGCTCTCCTTTCTGCATGATATACGTAGAAATGCCACATTCTCCCACTTCCAAAAGCCTTGCTGAGTTTCAGAGTCAGGTTTATCCTGACAGAGCCCATGTTGTGAGCACGCCTAGTTTTTGCTGCAGTTAATTCTTTCAAGCCCAGCCAAAAAGCATTGAATATTTTAAGTTCCTGCTCTCCTGAAAACCTCGTTTCAGGGAGCTCTAGCTCTGAGGAAGACCTGCCTGGGTTGGGAGGCTGCATGTGTTTGCCAGCGGGACTGTAGGCTGATTGAAGATCCACTGAGGCAGTCACTGATTGACTGAGCATCTCCCCTCCTCAGGAGGATCTCAGTGAAGAAACTCTTCCTACAAGGGATGAAGTTTGAATAAGCCTTGCTGTAGTGAGTGCAAAAGGAGGGTAAATTCCCTTTTCTTCCCCCACACACTTACTCATTCCATCACTTCACTTTGATTTTACCGAAGTCATTACATCAAACACTGGCATAACTTCGAATATGCTGGAAGGAAGCAGCTTCACTGGTAACATGTTGTTTTCCTTCTGGGATATTTCAGAAGTGGTCTCCCCTCCTCACCTCTTTGGAACTGGTTAATTAAACAGGCGTACTGGACTGACCACTCGTGCCACAGATTTTTATTACTCTTACCAGTTTTAGCTAAGAGTAATTTTTTTGTGTGTGCACAGAGCTAAAGCAAGACTTCTGTAAATTGGAGGAGGTCCCATTTGCAAAATCAATGTAGCAAAGAATATAAGAAGAGCAATATTGCATGACTTTATATAAAATACTATCTGATTTTTTGGGGTAAATTATGGAGACATGAACTGATTGGTATTGGAGCCTGTGGTGAATCTCCACTCTAGGCCAAATAACACAGTTAGTAACATGTGCCCAGCAGGGCCCTTGAGAGACACTGCAGAGACTGATACCTCTTTCTTCACAGAGATAGTACAGGATAGCCTCATACTCTTCCTTTTCTCCGGTTCCCTTCTCTCACAGCAGAATTCTCCTAGAAGGGAGAAAGATTGTTCATTCTCAGTGGTCTGGCAACTGTGAGTAAGTTTTATTCGTGATACAAACCTCAGACTGGTTGAAAACCACCATTTCACATACTAATCAATTTATCACAACTGTAAGGCTTTAAAGAAAACATGAGATTATGTCCCACATAGCTGTATGTTCATTACCAACATAGCCATGGGGCAAATTCTTTCATATGTCAGCTTTGGCATCTTTCATTGTCAGATTGTGCTTTTCTTGGGAGGGAGGCTTTGGTTCTGATGTTTCTTGTTCACAGAAAAATGTATGTTGAATTCTGAAAGAAAGAAGGATAAAAAGAAAAAACAAAAGGCATAGGTACTTTGATGGTGGCATCACACTTCCAAAACAGCAGCAGTTATCACCAAACCACAGCATATCAGGCTGGTGGTTCACACCAAAGGCAAAATTGATCAAATAAGTCACCAAGAACAGTTCTTTTGAAAGTGCTGTGTCCTCACACCAACTAAGGGGCTACCCATCTGAGCTCACTAGATGTGACAGCCCCTCTGTGACAACTGGGTGAGGCTTTGGCAATAACCTCTAAGGAAAAAAAAAAATATGCATGGGCACTTCAGAGAACAGCACCATACAGAGGGCACTCTGGTGGAACAGAACCATTTGGAGAATGCTCCCATCACTACCCACGGTTTCAAGTCTCTGCAGAATTCTTCTTCTCTAGTACGTGAGCTGAAAACATACTTCAAACATACCTCAGCATCTTTCCATTCGTTAAGGTATTTATGTAGAGGTAGGATCTGCACTTGAGTCTACCTTGAGGGTGTAATTGTGTGTTGCTAATGTAATGGCTGGAGCTGGTGATCCAAACAGCAGCGTATGAAAGGTCAATATGCAGGATGCAATGTTGTGCAGAGCAATCGGAGGAAAAATGGAGTCTGATTTAAGAGAGTAAGAAGGAAGAGGGAGGGCAAAAGCAGAGAGGCTGACTTTTAAAAAAGGGCCCAGCAGAAGTGAAAAAAAAACCCCTTAACTCCATCAATTTTACAGAATGAACCTCTTAAAAAGAAAGGTAATAGATAAAGGAATTAAAAACCAAAACCCAGAATGAGAGCCAGATTCTCTAAGTGGGTGTAGATTTCAGAGGAGCTGTTTCCACATATATCATCATGGAAACATTATATGTATACCCCCATGGACGTCCTTAAAACATCATGGGCGATGGCATGCCTTAAAAGGCAAGTCACAGTATAAAATTCTGATCTCATACACCCTAGTGACCATCCAAAAGTGGTTTCTACGAAGCATCTACATGGCAAAAATGAAATTGGGACTTAACTCCTACCTGCATGTCGCATTTGCCACCATACTTTGCATTTTCTTATCTGCCATCTGACAAATCCAGGTGACTCTCAATTCTACTGACAATGAGAAAATGTCAGAACCTAGTGCAGCGTTATTACAGTGATTTATTTGATTTCCCACATCAATTTAAAATAGTATCATATCTTAGCAAAAAAACCCGCAGGCTAATTTTCTTGCCTTGAAACTGTCTAGTGGTCACCTTTGTGCTTCTATCACTGCTTTGAGGTGCTCTCATTCACAGTAGAATGGCTTAGACACTTGTGTAAGATTCATTTCAGTATCTGATTAAATATTTTGGTTGCTGCATAGCTGTCACCCCCACAGCATTTGGATGAGTACATCAGTTGTCTAGGCCCTCAGTGGAGATAAGAATTTAAATCTTATTAAAATTACACAACAACGATGACGTACCTTTGCTTTGCTTTGCTGGTTCTTCCCTTGTTTCTCTGCAGATGTAAAAAATAAATGTATCGTTTTGGAACACCCCCCCCACGTTACCCAACAGTATTAACCCAGTTACTTGTCATTGTAGATGGGACCATTACAGTTGGTATCATATACATAGTCACAAGTTAATGTATCACAGACTACAAATTGACTCTACTTTTTCCTCCTTGTAATGAGATAGAAAGGAGTCCTATGGGTCTACAACAGGGATAATAAAATAACAAAGGAAATAGAAAGGGAAAATAGAAATAGAGCTTTGACACTCTCTCCTTGTACATGCTACTCCTTCTTATGTAGATTTTAAACTACAAATGGCTTGAAGCCCATGGTACCGCACTGATTTATGTCACCTGAAGATCTAGTCTAGTATATTACCACTTATTTCAATGTTGTCATACTCAGCTGTGGCCGCAGAAGGGCTGTCAGGAGATGCTTTTCATGTACGTGGAGTTTTGTGAAATACCCTGAGTTTCTTCAGGTCACAGTTTTACATGCTGCTACATGAACCTGTACCTCAAGAGAGGGGCAATTCACAGGAATTATATGGAAATGAAGACAGAGGTATCAAGCTAAAATCTTGACCCGCACCTGGGTCACATGGAAGTTGTTCTCAGAAAGCCCTTAATCCTTGCACAGTTCCAGTCTTGTGGTTGCCTACTAGGGAATTGGGTCTTCGGAGAGGCTGTTGCTACAACGATCTCCAAGGGGCCTTCCAGGGAATACGGGCTACAGGTGTGTTCAGAGGGATCATGGGCCACCTAGGAGATCCATCATTGTGGGAAGGTGGACCAGTCTGTCCACTCAAAATAAGAGACCTGATGCTCAGGACTTACTGTATTTGCTGCAGCAAAGGTGCCTCATCTGATGGTAAACCTTAATGAAGTCTCCGTTACTGGCCATTCCAAACACTCAGCAAAAGTGCAGATCTGTCATTTCTATTACAAAGTTACATTTTTATGTATAAGAACAATGTCTGACCGAAAATGTCTGTTCCCTGGTGTGTCTCAGATGCAGTAAGAGCTGTACTTAACCCTCCTCACTTTGAGATATCTGACAGGTGGGGCTGCTAGAGCAGTGTGTTCAGTTGGGCCTTACAGCTTCTCATTTCTCAGGGGGATGTTTCCTGCACGCACAGAGATTGTCTTTATGGATCAGAGGAAGCATGAAAAGGATTTTTCAAAACAAACAAACTAAACAAAATCTGACTGGTCTCTTTATCCTTTAGCTGGAAACCATTTCTTCTAAAGGAATCTCATCCAACAAGAGAGCAATCATAGCCGTGGCGCTGAGAGCAAAACAACAAGCAATTTCCTGTACTTTTGTCTTTCCCATTTTCCACAAGTGCAAATAGCTTCAATTACTTCCTCAAAGTTTGATGAGTTCCACAGCATGGCCAGTGATTAACTGCAAGAGAAATTTTTACACCCCTCCTTGACTTCTGCTTTTTGGTAATGGTTAAGCCATCGAACGTCAGTCCTAACGAATCACCTGCACAGAAACACAAGGGGAAAGGAAGAGGCAGTGGCAGGAAGAGTCTGCCTGAAATGTTGCAGATGAAAGACTTTCTCTGTGGTGGGAACAAGTTGAGTCATGCTCCGAACACCAGAGCGTGAGTAAGAAAGCTCCGCATCCTCTGAAGCTTGGTTTTATCGATGAGCTGACAGCGTCAGCCCCTATTGCCAGGCTGGCTCCCCTGAGTCGCTCTCTGCGTGCCTTCCTCTGCACTGGTCCTCTCTGCCCAAATCAGTAGTCTCATCCACTTGTGGTCAGGGCCAAATGGAGCCACCTGCCATCATGACTCAGTGGCAGCTGTTATGAATCTGGCATGACTAAGCATCAGTGGGAATAAGACCAGAAAACAGAGCAAGGGAAGAGGCCTGCAGGAGCCCTGCCTCACCTTCTCATCCAGCATTGCCATAATATATGAATAAGGACTGACTTCATGAGTGGTGGAGGGAAAGGAGTGAGAAGTCTTATGTGTGCTGGCCTCAGTTTATGTACTGAATTCCTACTGCTGATTGAGGTCCTGAATTGGAGAGGCCTACTGCTGACTGGGAAACAAGTTCAGGTAATTTGGGAATGACCATGATATAAAATAGCTTTAGAGCTGGAGTTTTTGAAGGAGGTAGATTCCTGATGAAATACAAAGGGTGTTGGGCACTGGGTGCCCTGACATTCATATCAGGTTCTAGGCTGGCTGGAGGGACAAGCCAGACCCTAGCCCTAAAGAGTGGGCTTTTGTACCAAGGCCTGGCTAATGCCGCTCTAAATGTGTTTTTCTGCCCTTCTGAAAAACACAAAGAGTGCTCTACTTAGGGAAACTTGAGGGTGGTGCAGCACTGGAAGAGGTTACCCAGAGAAGTTGTGGATGCCCCATCCCTTGAGGCTGGATGGAGCTTTGAGCAACCTGGTCTAATGGGAGGTGTCCCTGCCCATGGCAGGGGGGTTGGAACTCAATGATCTTTAAGGTCCCTTCCAACCCGAACCATTCTATGAAACCACATCTTCACTGGAGATGTGAAGATGCTTTGAGCTCATTTGAGCTTTGGCTCATTTGCTAATGTTTCCGTTAAGAAGGTGACACATTTTAGTCAGAGAGTTAGCATTTCTTCAAGTCAGTGTAGGAAGAAGACCTACCTGTCTAGTCCATGCTGATTTACGCTCGTCTAGTACTCACTATGACATCTTGGTCAACAAACTCCACTGGGGAAGAATAACAAATGGAGCGTGTTCAGTGGGTAGTTTGGAATAAGAGTGAGCAGAGATTGCAAGATTCATGAACCAAAAAGAGGGCAGCATTTCTTGAGTAGCTTATTCACGTGGGTTTATTTGCTCAGTGAGCTGAGAGCAAATGTGGAGTCAGGGAAAGGTGCTGAGGCCAAACATGCAGAGTGCCAGGGGGATGGCAACAGAGACTGCAGGCGCTCTTCCAGCTCACTTGACAGCTCTGGTGCTTCAACAAGGGGACCCTAGAGTAAGAGCAGCATTGTCTACAGACTATGAAAACTTCTCCATCCGCACCAGCAGTGTACGGAAGAACACTTCCTTGTTCTAGAGGTGAATTCTTTCTCATCAGGTCACCTAGACACTGGCCTTCTTACCAGTACCTTTGGGCAGCAGTTGCTAGACTTGATGATAGGCTTCTGAGACAGCAATTTGGGCAAGGCTCTCTTTGCCACTCTGTCCCCTTTTGCCAACCCCCTGATTAACAAAGTTATTCTAAACGGAAAACTGAGGAGTGCATAATAACAGTGCTACCTCTAAACCACTCTATCCCATCTTCTCCTGAATGGGTGAGGAGAATAATTTAGATGCATTGGCAATTTTCCTTGACCTAATGGCCCTATAGAAACTGTTGCAAACCTTCAAGCTTCCCTAAGCTGTATGGCACAGCAGGAAAATGGCACGTGGTCTCTCCTGGAGCTCTCCCTTCTCTTACGCTTTCATTGCTTCATTACAAATCCTGTATGCCAAGATCTTGGCTAGGACTTTTTACGCTGAAGTTCAGCAGCACATGATGCAGATTTCTTCAAAAAAAGCTTTTATCGCTCTGCTATCAGCTGTCTGGCACAGAAAGAAAATTAGGTGAATATTCACTGACCCTGGAACATTGCTTATTTAAATACAGTTTTAACAGAATACGAAGTTCTTCACTTCTTGGCCAAATTATTCTGCAGAGTCACTTGCTCTCCAGCTGCTGCATCCTCCTGCTCTGACATGGCAGCATTTCAACAGTATCTGCCTGTCATAGCATCACACTGAGCTTTGGGATTCTCCCAAGTGGCAGTCATTATATCACTGTACGGTGATATTATTAGCGTATTTTCATCCAGCAACAGTCAATGTCAGATTGTTTCATGATATGTTCAACAGGCATCAACATTTCAAAAAACACCAGACAAATGTCTTTTTACTTGACCTCTTTAATGCAATGTCATAGATCATTTGCATGTTTAACAGCTCTCAAAACATCAATGCGTGCGTGCTTACAAAATAGATATCTTCTCACTCCTTTTTTTCCTCCTTCAAGTGCCATGAGAAATTATTTAAGGAAGTTTTAATGAAATGCATCTGTCACTTATGAAGATAAATAGCCATAGTATGGCTTTCCATTACTGGAAATGGCAGAATTAAATTAGAAAATTACAATCCTCAGCATCTTCCCTGACTTGTTTTTGCATAATGTGTTAGAAAATATGCCCACATAGGCAGAATGCTGTAATACCAATGGAGCATGCCATAAAACAAGACCTCTTTTTATGGTTGTTTTGTTAGTTTGCATTGGAGGATTTTCTCCCATGGATGATTTTTGGTCCTGTTTCTGGGCACTGAGGCCCAATTAGTAAAGGGAACTTAACTAGAGCGGCAAATAGATAAAACCCTCCCTCTCTTCTAAAACCTAAGTTCTGGACTTCACTCTGTATTGTTATATGACTCCCAAGACAAATGGGAAGATCACGGTAGAGCATATGATCCGGACTGTATAATTCCTTATATCCCATCTCCTTTTCCATTACATGGAATAAAAATAGTGTTGCCATTAAAATCCTTGGGGCCACACTTTGGACAATA
Source organism: Tringa solitaria (assembly GCA_026413425.1). NCBI lineage: Eukaryota > Metazoa > Chordata > Aves > Charadriiformes > Scolopacidae > Tringa > Tringa solitaria. The sequence continues at coordinate 11,650,152 of JAOXJM010000023.1, read as the reverse complement.
GGAACAAATATTGTATTCTGACCCTTGGCGGACAAAACGCTGGCTATTAAAGGAGACATTTAAATGAGCAGTGGGATGGTGTGAAATTGTCTTTTCATATGGAATGGGCTCCTCATAGTCCCTTATTAGCAAGCTGGTCTTTTTGTCCTCAAAAGCAGGTTGTTGGTAATTGGTTTTGTCTTTCTAAGTGAAGAGAGAGACTCTTTAGAGTCTGGTCCAGTTCAGAGTAAGCCAGGATGTGATTTTGCAGCCTTTTGTCCTGCTCCTTCTGGAAGCAAAGAGGTAGCAATTGAAATAAGCACATGATAAAGAAGTCCCTTATGTTTCTCACCTGTGCTTCCAGCTGGTCGTGGAGGATGCCTGCAGAATACTTGCATCCCTCAGCCCTTGCACCCACTCCACACCAACATCATATGCTCCTGCTCCCCTGCTTCATTGATTTTTAACTCACACAGCACCCCGCCATGGATTTTCATGGTGGTTCTCTTTTCTTTTTTATGGCACACGAATTTTTCATTTTTTGTTGCACAGGAGGTGGCTTCAGCTGAGACAAGATCACAGAATGGTTCAGGTTGGAAGTCAACTTCCAAGCCCCTGCCATAGGCAGGGACACCTCCCAATAGACCAGGTTGCTCAAAGCCCCATCCAGCCTGGCCT
>JAOXJM010000023.1:11585311-11595486 GCA_026413425.1 Tringa solitaria | reverse complement strand
CCTGCCCATGGCAGGGGGGTTGGAACTTCATGATCTTTAAGGTCCTTTCCAACCCAAACCATTCTATGATTCTATGATCTTCACACCATGTTTGAGACCCCTCACCAGCAGTCTGTAAGTTACATAGAGAGATCATACTTACTGGGGAACTCTTTGTCATGGTATAGCCATTATTTGACCCCAAACAGACTTTTTTTCCCCCCTTTTCCCATCTTTCTTTTTTTTTTTTTCCCTTTTCCTTGCCAAACTATGAAAATACAGATTGAATAGATTCAAATGACACTGCTCTTAATCAACTTATGAGTTTTCATTATAGATTCTATAATGTCACAAAGTTAAGGTATTGACCCAGCACGGTTTAAAACATGTTTGAGGCTTTTTTTTTCTCAATCCAATATGCTATGAATGATAAAACACTACATAAAGCAACATAGGCTATATGAAGTACATCAACTACTTTGAGGTAACAAGTTATTGCACAAAAGGAATGTTTCTACACAGAATTCCCCATAAACTTCTTGTTACCTAACGTTCTATCAGAGATCTGGAGAAATTGTAAAATAATTGTGAAATTTGCAAATGAGAGGAAGAGCAAGATAAGGTAAAGAGCAAGCTTAATGCTTTGGATGTGTGAACTACATCCAAGCGGCAGCAAGGTAAGCCCTGTTAAGTGATGTGCGTTGTAACACAGCCAGGCATAAAGTCTGCCCAAGAGACAGGGCAACGTCACATCACCCCATGCAGGATGACGGCGCGGTATTTTGCAAAGCCGTGGCCTTGGAAAGGAGATTTCACCTTCAGGGTCCCTATCCTTTGAAGTGTTTCTGCTTTTTTATTATTGGTGGGTGCTGAGCACAGCTAAGCCTCGGAGCGTTTGTCGAGACCTCAGTGTGGATGGAGTTGTCTGGCTTTGCAGTCCTTGACTTTGAACTCTGCGTCTGACTTTATCCCCTGGCGAGGTCGCCGGGATGAGCCAAAGGCGAGCGGGGCATCTTGCTGACACCGCTTCTGCAAACAGGAGGAGTCGGGCAAAACATAACGTGCATATTTATTTTGCTCATTTAGCATGTGACAAATAATTTAAATAAATTAAAATGCTCGGGCCTTAATGGCAAATCAATGAATCACTTGATGACAATGGATCCTCCTGTACCTTTTGTGTCTGCATTAATGCTGCATTAGATCAGATGACTTTTATTATGATGGATACGAACTGAACTCATTTAGCAACAGGACAACCGGCAATTTCTTATCGTGAGAGTCCGTGTTTCTGCCAAGGACCTTGAACAGTCGTGTTTCCCCGAATCAAGGTAGCATTTGAGTTTCTGTACTTAAGTCTCTGCGGAAGTACCTTTTAGAAGGAGGGCTGAGGTTGTGTACATGCCCGGTGTGTAGAGTGCTACATAAACTCATAATTGCTGAAATCCCAGACAAATTCTTGTCATTTTCTGAGTGAAAAGGCATGGATGAGTATTCCTCCCTGCTATTACAAAATTAACTGTTCAATGATTACAAAATTACCAACTTCAGGATCAAAAAAATCCTGGACAGCTGATTTTACTTGCAAGTTGGCCCTCTTCACGGGGAAAATGAAATGGATTAACTGCAAAAACAGCCTGATCTTAGAGTTAACTTGGGATACTTGGTCCCCGTTTTAAGACACTGGGTCAGCCCTATAGGATTGATACTGTACCCTAAGGAAACCAAGCCCCCCACAACTTTTGTTGTTTCCCGTAATCTTAAACAAAATTCCCAGGAAATTTCCCCTACCGGAAAAGACGGTTTAGCTTAGCTAGATGTTTCCCAGCCCATCCGATTTTTTCATTACAAAGATTATGCTCTTGTCATACATTTTATTAGAAGTGACCTTTTGTTTATAATGTACAACATCACCATTTGCATGATACAGCGTACATCCATCTAGCCAGACCTTTAAATTTAAGTGAATTTTAGGTAAGAGCAGGTGTAGTATGTATAAGGACATTTGACTGTGTTAAAAAAAACCCTGCATGAAATTTAGAACATATTACCCAACCTAAATTTATAGCAGGGGGACTTTGATGTAACTTTTTACTTGCATCTGAATCCTTACAGAGGGGTGAATTTCTGCTGTGAGATGGGCTGCTATTTACTGAACTTGCTTTTTCATTTGTCTCTGGCACATTGCAATCCTTTTTGCATTTCTGAGCACAGGAGCCAGCGCTGCAGCTTCATGCATTATTGAAGAGTGTGGCCTTAGCTCCTACAATATAACAGGGTTCCAAATGATCCACAGATAGAAGCTTTTTATATGCACACAGGCGGGTCAAAAATGAGGTTCCAGAGAGGTAGAAGAGTGAAAGGACTGAAAGCAAATGCAGAACATAAATAAAAACTTGTGCTTATGCAAAAAGGAACAAATCATTTTTAGTGGGGAGGCAGTACATGAAAATACTGGGCTTTAGAAGGCCAGGTGACCTCTAAGCCCTTTTTTGTGATAATCTCAGCTGGCCAAGTGCTCTTTCTCTCTCAATTCCTTCTCTAGAAGCCATTTTGCTCTGTGTACGGCTATTGAATATTCTTTGAAGCAGAACCTCAGTAACCCATTTCCTGGCTGAATGCTCTCACCTGAAGGTCATATCTAGTCATCCATTCCTTTCACCTAACCTGTATCGTAATGAAGGAAAGCCTGCAAAGTTATTTTATAGCCATAGGAAATACTTCAGTGTGAGAGAAATGAAGTGCTTCATCCTTTAGGTGATCAAGAAAAGATCAAAGGGTCATTTTGGGGGACTTTATGTCCTGTTTTCCTCCTTTTGGATGTAGCTAGGGATGTTATTCCAAGAGTGAGGTGGAGAAAGGACAAATCCCAACTTGGAGCACAGATTTCTGTCAAGGTCAAAGGGGGTAATGAAGTGTTGAAACAAAGTGTAACAGCAAATCCTACCCCTGCTAACATCTTCAGGTCAAGTCTGGATGCCTTTTCTGGAAGATCCGTTTTAAACAGAAGGGCTGGGGCTTAAAGGAACAACTGGATGCCAAGTTCTTTCCCTCTGAAAGATCCTCCAGATGCAAGTTCCCTCATAAGCTTCCCCATCCCTTTGCATCAGTTTAGCACCCGTACAGCCACATCCTCTACTGTCCGCTTATTTTCTGGAACATATAATGTTCCCTGGGCTTGTGGTGACACAGGGGTCATTGCAAATTCCCCTCATATCTCTGTCTTCGCATGTGTTAATGTTAATTGGGCCTGGAAAAATACTACCTACACCCATGCTGTTGTATAGCTATAAAATATTCATACTAAGATTGGCAAGTCAGTGTAGCTGGGACCTAAGTTAAGCCAGTGGTATCATTTTAAGACTCTCGTAAATATACCAGTGGCTTTTGTTATCTGCTTTGTGTTTTCAAGTGTTAGTTCTACATACATATGAAATGTAACCTAGGCTTTTTGTTTAAGGGATGCTAAATTATTTCCATAAATCTTATATTGTTGGCTGTTTAAATTATTATGAGCCGAGGTCCCTGGCACTAAAGGCTACGCACTGCAATGAAACGTGTTCATATTTTCTGTGTTTATGAATTTAAATTATGGAAGGGTACTTTCTTTTTCTTCTGTCTCATGCTTTTTCTCCTCAGAGCACTCCACTGTGGATATTCACAGATGGGCTAATAATAATCGCGAGGGTTGCCTATTTGTCACCCTGTCACGGCTTGCTAGAGATTCTTTATTTGTGCTATTAAAAACACACAAATAAAAAACCCACCTTTTAGCTGTTCAGTGGTCCTCCTTGAAGGCCTATTTAGTTTCCAGGGGGGAATTGAAAAATCAAGTTTACAATCCTTAAAAAGAATAAAGAATGAGAAAGAAACTTTCCTACTTTATTGTACCCGGTCTAGGACTGCTTTCTCCAGTCCTGCCAACACACACCACTCACGAAAAGTGTTTCCTTTCTTTATCCAAGGAAGTTCAGATCATAACCAAGCAATGAAGAATGAGTTACATGATGTGCTACCAGTCTGACGATAGCTTTATCTGCATCCCCTGTGTGTTACAGAATCTGTTCTCATTTTGAGCTTTTTCTAAGCAAAACTTTCTTACTTTTGTCAACCAGGTGGCTTTGCTTTTCTTTCTCACTCGTTTCCAAGCAATTCATCTCCCACCTTCACCATTGAAAATAACCATAAGGTCATAATATAGCAGCTATTTCTAGGAAAGGAATAAAGGGAAGTATAAAGGAACAGCCTATCTAGCCACTGCAAGACAAGGTGTAACGATGCTTCTGAAATCACAGGTAAAACTTGAGTTTGCAGCCCCAGGCAATTCTCCCAACCAGAACTTGCCTGGTAGCCTGTGCTTCACATCCTGGATTTGTCAAAAACATCTTGAGAGTTTTCCAGTGATTAGGAGTTAGGAGAACTTTGCTCTCGTGCCTCTAGGGATGATATGTGTAGCAGCACACTGATATCTGTAGCCTGAACCAGGGTATTAACTCAGCAAGAGTCTTCAAAAGTACCTGTGCCCAGTCCCCTCCCTGCCAACACACCTCTTCCGTGGCTTTGTTCGGAGCACAAAGGAAGCTTTAGGGGCAGGGAAAGTATTTCTCTTTCTGTGCAGACAGCACAGAGAAAAATAGAGCTGATCTTGGCTGGAGAGGATAGGTCAGGTCGCAACAGAAATAGGGAATGCTTATAGTGGCAACCCGTGTTATTCTCCTCTCCTGTGGCTGGACTTTATGTAAAGCTTCAAAGTTTTTCCGCAGCGCCGTCTTCTAGGATCCTGATGAATTATGTACACTGGCTGGAGTTGGTGATCTGATACTCTCCCTTCTGCTGCTCTCTCGTACAAAATTACTTCCTCTGGGAGCTTCTGGTAATGGAAGGAATGCCCAAGATGAAGTAGGAGTTAGCTAATTGGTAGACATAGGCTACCTCAGTGTTAAGTAAAGTAATCCTACTTCAGACTGTTTTTCTCAGATCTCATTTCTCTTTTCTAAACTTGCTACTGTGATTCCAGCTGGAAAACAGAGCTTAGCTTAGCTTAATGAAAACGCTCCTTTCCCACCTTTTACAATTGATCACTTGTTATAATAAATATATACAGCACATATCCAGACTTCTGTCCCTGTTACAATCTCCTGTTTGCACTTACACTAATGTGGCCATTTCACTTTGGGTTTGCTGTGCACAAGTGACAAAAACGCGTAATCTTTCCCTGGAATAGCTGATGGGCTCTTTCATAATTTGTGTGTCCATTATTGGCATTGACTGACTTGGGGTCCCGGACCACAAGAAGCCTTCAGCTTCTGCAAGAGGCATAATAATATTTACTCTGAACAAGGGAATTGAGTTCATTGGAGCTGAGAGTCCACACAATTATAAAATCTAATAATGAGTTAGGGACAAACCTGTCAAGTAGAAGAAGTGAAAAGACAGGTTAGCACCCTTAACCTTACACACAAAAGGACAAGCAGGTACATGTGGAGCATAGTCCACCCTAATGAAAAGCACCACAGCCAACGAGCAGCCATACTGGGGCTGCTGACTTCTGCCCCTGTACCAGGGGACACCCAGCAGACTGTGGCTTCTACTGAAGGAAGTTACGTAGACCAGAAACTTCTACTGAAAAAAGATGCTTATGCAGACCAGAAACATGTTCATACAATGTTCTGCGTATGTTATTTCTGAAGTGCTGTAACAGGCATTGCTTTTTTTGTGCTTTCCCTCCTGCTGTGTTATGAAAGTTCAGTAGATATAAAAAGCATGGTGGCTGGTCCTTTGAGGACCAAAAAAATTGTGGTTGCTTTTAAGACTGTTGGTCGCAGTTGTTCTGTTGCACGTGGTTAATAAGTTCAGTAATAATAGAGAAACTGCTGATGAGTCCTGTCGTGGTTGTCCTTGGTATATATTTGCCTTTGACATTCAGGACAATCTTAAGCATGTTTTAAATGTCAGGAGAAGAGGTACCATGAAACGCCAAGACACTTCATCTCTAGTTTAACTGTTTTATTAATTTCAAAGGCTTTCATCCTACTATAATAATTCTTTTCTTCACCTCATCCTGCTTTTCTGTCTATCAGGAACCACCTTTTCTTAGCAATGATTGTTTTTATACTTGAAATTTCAGGTCTTGGCATCGTGTGAGCACAGCACTGAGTGTGTGTGCATGTGTGTGTGTGAGCTGTGCTGGCTCATGGGAACACTTAGATGTGAGCAACTCATATTTAATCTCATAGTGAAGGTTGCAGCAGTTTGTACTGGCCAATAATACAGGGCTACTTGTAAGGTTTCCCTAGACCTCAGCTGGCCTAAGGAATCACTGAAGAGTTACTAATTGCAGTGCAGGATTTGCCACCCAGCTAAGCATCAGTGTAGTGTGCTTTACTGATTCTTGGCCTGTTGTTCTTCTCCAGCTTCCTTGTCCATCCTTTCTTGCCTGTCTTCAAAAAACCTGGGGTTTTTATTTGTCCTTGCTGCTCTCCAGCTCCCAAGATACTGTCTGTGTTTTCAGCCACAAAAGGTCTGGACAAAGGCTGCGATGAGTTTAATATTTCTACAAAACCTTGTTTATGAAAGCCTATGCTGTGAAGATGCATAGTGTCTCCTGAAGAAATGTGTGTGCCAGGGATATTAATGTCTGTTGTGTGAGTCAGGTTGAGCATGGTTGAGGTTTACTTTATTAGCAATAAACCAGTATTTCTGTAGTTTCAGTATTTTATACTCTGTGATATTAGAAGTTATATCACCCTTTAAGTCTTAAGTTCAAAGGTTTGGGTGCAGAAGATTTTAATTTTTTTTTGCTGAAAAAAAAACTCCTCACTGTTGTAGTTTTAATGGGAAATAGCACTTTTAGCTTTGAATCGGCACTGGAGAAGGGTGGTGTATTAAGGCCATCACAGTGTTGCAGTTGTAAATGACCAGGGCGGCAAACAAGAGGAGCATCTCGGACCCCAGCAATATTCCAGTATCCACAATATTCATCCAGCTGCACGCGCATCTCCCCAGGGTGGAAGTGGTGGTGCTGTGCTGGGGGATCCCCTTGCTTGCCCTGGAAAAGAGCTCCCATCCTTGTGGGCTGAAGAGGGGGAACGTGGGGCTCACGGCAGCGTGTAGGGAAGGGGAGATCATGCATGGGAAGCCAGAGAGAGAGGGAAGGGTGGTCTCAACCATGTTGCAAGCCCCTACCAGCAGCAGGTCCCAGGACCCCAGTGGGATCAGATTGACTGGAAGCAGAACAGTGAGAGAGAATCACATCGTCCAGCAGCACCCCAAGCCCCATGTCCTACAGACTTCACAGGATTGGGATTCCAGTGCTGTGCGCGAGTCTGGTGGTATTGCTGAGAAGCACATGTCGTTGTGTTTGACCCATCAGGTGTTTTTCATCGTGGTTCTCATTGTGTGTTCAGAGATATTTGCAAGGGAGAACAGCTTTGTGGTGCTATCGTTGCTTTTTAGGTACGCTTCAGTGGAATTGAGACAGAATTTCTTGACTTACTCCACAGCAGCGTATTTATGGCATAAGTAGTGAAGAAATGCCGGTGAGACACTATTATACTTACCTTCCAGATGATGGATTGGTTATTCCAGCCACAAGGCCCATTGAAGGGAGATCAGAAGATAATTGACTGTCAAAGCTTTTGAGCAATGTTAAGGTCAATTGCCGCAGAGGTCAGTTTATTTGAACAATGGGCCCGTTTACAAAGGGTTACAGAATGCTAATAATAATTTTTGCTTTAATGGAAGTTCTCAACATTGTCAAGGGAGAATTAACTTTTAAATGTTAAGATTAAATACCTTTTTGAAATCTGAAGGCTCTTGGACAAAAAACCCAACTTTTTTTTTTTTTATTGCAACGAATGTGAAAGATTTGAAAAAAATGTTCTCTGGAAAATGCCAAAAGACAATGCTTTGATTGCATGCTGAAATAACTAATTTTTACCTCCAATCAGTTCGCTGAATTGCTAGTGTGTGCATGGGTATCATATGCAGATAGGTATATTTATGATTTCTTCAAATTTCTTAAGGTTTGAGAAAATAACTTGGTGGGAGTACACAGAAACATGACTGAGGGAAGTAGCATGACTGGGTTAACACTGGGGAGAAAAAAAAAATCTTATATTGCTAGTAAGCAGAAGAGAAGTTAAACTACCTAAATTCCTGAGGCTTCTGTCCTGATTAGCTACCTAATATGAGACTTGGGAAAACACTGGTCAGGCTCTGGAACAGCTGTGCTCAGAATAAAACCTTTTTTTTTTTTCGCAAAGGGCTTACTGTAGCTTTAAAAAAAAAAAAAAGAAAAAGGAAGAGACAATTCCTTAATGGATCTGCTCATTTTGTGGCCCCTTCATGTGCGTGTAACGAAGGGGAAAGCTGAAAGACCATGGGGAACCAAACCGTTGGCTATTGCATATATTAGATCATGTACGTACTGCCTTTCTGTTTTCAAATCAAGCTTAGTATCGATGAGATTTCTGGTAAAAATCAGCAAGATTTCTAGATCAGTCCATTTGTTGCCTTCACAGAGAGTGTTCTTTCTACCGCTTGAAGTCACCAGAAAAATTTCAGGGTTCTGCTTCTAGAAAAATGTTGGAAAGCACTGATTTTTGGCATCTACGCTTGCTGAGCCTCCCTGCTCCTCATGGTAGTGGGAGCCTTTGAAAGGGAGAGGAAACAGCTCTGCCACACACACACACAGAAAAAATAGTGGTTTTAATAGCTCTTTATTTTTTGTGCGTACGTAGAATGACACCAGGAAGCAGCATTGGTGGGATTTTCCATGTCTCTCAGCCCTCCTGCTCTGCAAGAGCTTTTCCTTCTTCAGCAGTTATTAGGACAGTTCGTGAGAGGTCTTGGTTGACCTAATGTGGTTTTCGGGGAGAGCTGCCACCAGGATGCTCGTTGGCTTCATTCAAGTACCATCAGCTCGATTTTAAGGATGCCAATTTCTTTTGTGGCTGTGGGCGTAGCTTTGAGTAGCTTTTTGGGGACGTGGGGGAGCATTGAGCCTGTGTGCTACCATATCTGCAAGTTCACACCTGCCTGCAAAACACCAGAAGACCGGATCCTTAAACGTATCTTGCTGGTTGGAGAGATGTAAAGACTGCCCAGGTTCCAAGTCATTTTCTACTGCCTAAGTGGTTCAAAGAGGTGGTAAAATACATGAAAATCCTTTTTTTTTCCTAATTAATCATTGCACTGTGAGGAATTAGGAGACTGAATTAGTTCCCTAATCTCCATGAGCAAAGGGAACAATCCATATACCTTCAATTTTCACACAAGTCTTCATTCTTTTCCTGTCCCACATGCTTCAGATGGAGCATTCTGGAGCAGCTTTTCAGTTTTATTGTTTTTCCTTCTTTGTGATATTTGTGCAAGCTAAACCAAGTTTAGGAAGAAGATAAACAGTGCCTCTGTGTAATTGTTTTGCTTTCTGGTTCTTGTGTGCTAACATACCCCTGAAATGTTTGTGTTGCACGTTCCTCAAAGGAAAGCTTACTGCTTGGCTCCCAGTCCAAACAAGTGAGATCCTAAAAAACCTGGGGATTTCCAGAAGAGCTTAGCTCCATAAATGTCATTTCAAGACTGAAGCAAACATTCAAGTGCGACCCTTATGTCATCTTTTTCTGAGGAATCCTGTATAATTGGTTCTGGAAATCTGCTGAGGAGCTGGCTGTGACCCTTTCTATGTGAGTGCCACCCGAGAAACGGCAACGAGGAGAACGTGCCCATGGATGTAAAGCATGCAAGGACTAACTCCATGTTAGTTGGGTGCTGAAACAAAAGTACCGTACTATGGGAGCTACAGGGCTGCTCCAAGTGAATCCCTGTGCGATGTACCAAGCCAAGTCTGTTTGGATTCCTCTGAAAATCCAAACCTCAACTGGAATAAAGAGCACGGCTCACGCACAGGTCCAGATCTCTGCAAGATTTCCTGGTTATCCTGGGACCAGGGTGCACTGGAATCCATGCGGTGTCGGTGTTTCCATGTGCAGCGACAGATGGGCTGGAGAAAGGGGAGGAAGAGAGAGCGAGAAAATGCTGCAGTGCGAGTAATGCTGGGAGTTCAGTTAGAAGCAAATCGGCAACCTGTATATCGCTGTATCTGCTTTTGTCTCTTAATAGAATCACAGGATTGTTAAAAATCATCCAGTTCCAACCCCTTGCCCTGGGCAGGGACACCTCCCACCAGACCAGGT
>JAOXJM010000023.1:11541182-11560314 GCA_026413425.1 Tringa solitaria | reverse complement strand
GAGAAGCTGTGGCTGCCCCATCCCTGGAGGTGTTCAAGGCCAGGCTGGATGGGGCATTGAACAACCTGGTCTGGTGGGAGGTGTCCCTGCCCAGGGCAGGGGGTTGGAACCCCATGATCTTTAAGGTCTCTTCCAACCTGAACCATTCTATGATTCTATAAGGGTTGTCACGTTGGGCTGTTTGGGATACAGGAGGTGGCTTTTGCTCTTCTGATGCCGCTGTCTGTGCGTCTCTTTGCCCCCCCCAGTGGCAGATGAACTCCTGGCTGTTCTGAATAGCTCTGTGCAAAATACCTCTCCCAGGATGTGTCAAACTTCTGCAATATAGTTTACAGATACTTTTTTACCCCCCCTGAATTTTAGGAAATAGTGGTGTTTTGGATTCCAAAATGAACTGGGACTAAAACTCAGGGGGATATAGCAGATTTGGCTATTAAATGACTAGTGTGCTTAAAAATGTCTACAAAAGATTAGTTCAGCAGAGGAGGGAGAAGCACATACCTTCAAGAGTGCATAATTATTCACAGCTTTGATTTAATAGGTACTAAAAGCATAATCCAAAGGACGGCCTCTATTAACTTACTAATAATTTCACTCAGCTCGGTGTCTTCAGAAAACTAATTTGACAGGGTTGGTTTTTTTTGGTTGCTTTTTTTTTAACACTTTCTAATGGAATGTTGTCTGTGATGAGTTTGTGATTTCCTGAATTGGGTTTGCTAAAAAAAGCAATAATAATGTGTTGGATTGTTTTTATTGTGGAATAATTTGGGGTCATTCTCACTGTGTATTTGATGCTCAGTGACACGGCAGTTGCTCAGCAAGGTGTCAGATTATTAATTTTTTTCTCTGGTAGGTGGTGTGCAACTTGCTGAATTCAGGTACTCATGTGCATGCATTCAAAATACCATTTCATTCACGTGAGTTGGATACCAGATAGATACTGCTGACATGAAACTCATTAAGTCTGAATGTCAAACAAAAGGGAAGAGAAACAAAAGGGAGAGAAAGGGGGCACCAGCCAGATGAATTTCTGTTACAGTCAGGTTCCTATGATTATTTGTTTTATAAACCTACAACAAATCACACTGATACTGACATCTTCAGAATGATAAAGCTATCGTGATACTTGGCTCAGCGTGGCATGGATATGAACTAATTGTTAAAACAAGTTCCTGTTTGGAAGGTGAGATAAAGTCAGGAGAGGAATGAGGAGAATAATACTTTGTCCCAGAAGAAAAATGAATCAATGCTTTCTTAGTAAAGATATTGCAAAAGTGATGTACTGCCTTAATTCAAACAAATCCTTTTTGCAATCTTAGAAGTACTCTAACATTGTTTTGGAAATAGTGTTACGAGTATAATAGGGCAAGACTACAATTAACAGCAGTTATTCACACCAAATTTATATAAAACAGCAGATGCTGTGACCCCATATACATATGCAAGAAATGTTGTTTAACAATTATATGGTATTTTTGCCATGTGCAATGGTGCTGAAATCCAGGGAGAGGAAAATGACAGGAAAAGCAGCATCTGCCTAGCTAAACTGAAGGATGTGCCAAGTGAAAAAGAAGAAAAAAATCTTATTAGGGAGAAATTTTTACTTTCTTTCAAATTACTCTTTGCCTTATATCCTCTTTCATCTGCAGACAATATGCAAATGACAGCTCAAGATTTTTTCAATAATAAAATAACATACAGTAAGACAACAAACATCTTTTCTCCCTGTCTCCCAAGTATTCATTTTCTCTAGAGATCTCTCAAACTTCATGCGAAAGGCCCCTTGTATGAATTGTTAAAACATGACAGTTCATCCAACCACAGTTTTGCACCAACCGGAGCATGTTTTCTAACAATGGCTGTTAGTCGGCACTTCAGTCTTTTTGGCCAGAACTGGCATTAAAAATGCACTTTTCGCTTATTGTTTTCGCTGCATGCAAGGGGGGACTTGGTGGACAATTATTTCTTGTGTGGAGGATGAGCTCTCTCACTCCTTGGAGCAGGAGAATGGAAATGAGAGCTATTGCTGGTTGTTCTTCCCACACCCCCTCCTCGCACCTCTCTCTGTAGCTGTCTTGAAAGACTCAGCTTATAATTGATTGATAAAGGAGTCCTGGCCCTTTTCTTTGTAGCTTGATTTCCACCAAAGAAAGCAGCTGTCAGAGATTTTGGTGATTCAGTCTCTGGTGCACGCTAAGGAGCTGGGTGGATATAAAGTATTTGCTGTCATTTTAAAAATTCTCTTAACAACCCAATGAGTTGTTGCATTATTGCTGCTTTCTCTAAGTGGTGGCCCATCCGGTTGTGGCTCAGTCTCCAGGGGATTAATTTAAATGCTTCTGGCCTGAAGAGAGCCCTGGGCTCCTTGGGAAGGCAGCTCTTGGCACCCAGTGCTTTTCCCCAGGCCCATCCCCTCGTCCTATACAGCAGGTGAATTTATGCCTCAGCCCCAGCCTTACCCCTGCACAAAAAACTCTGGGGATAAACCAGCCGTGGAGAAATCTTACTTGCCCACCGCCAGCTCTGACAAGCCCTCGGGGGCATGCACCTGTGAGGGCCATCCTGGTGGCTCCGGGACTCCTCAGGCACCGGGCCAGGCCCGGCCTCCCGCTGTCCTGACAGGACCGGGCCTGCCGTCCTGCCATCGCTGCCGGGGCCAGAGCTGCCATCGTGTCGGGGACAGACTGGCACTGTCCCTCCCGGTTAGGCGGAGGGGCTGGGAAGCCTGTGCGGAGCGAGCAGGTAGGAAGATGCCCTGGGCAGCAGCAAAGGACAGGGTGTTGCTGTGAGGGATGTGGGGAGCTCTGAGGCAAATGGGGCAAGGTCCCGAGGGTGTGCCTTCACCGAGCTCTACTGGGAGACTTCCTGTCTTCCCCCATACCCCAGCTGGCTGAAACGACACGTCCCCATCCCCCAGGTGAGGGCCCAGTTGCCTTGCCCGGCACTGGGGTTTGGCTGGGACTCTCTGTGTGGCCTGGCCTGTGGGGTCACAAAACGGCCGCCGGGGCAGCGGCTGGCTGAGGTGGGCTGGATGTGGGCTGGATGTCGAGGCTCACCCCAACCGTAATCAGCACTCAAGATCAGGGGAGCACACATGAAAGCCTGCCAGTGCAGAGGAGGGACATGGAATGATAAGCTAACTTGCACTAAGTGGCTTTAAACTAAAAGGAGGTCCCTGATGAACACAGGCTGCACTTCAGGGCAGGGTTGCTGTGGTGCCCAGCTCCTCTCCTCACCACTTCACTTGCAGATGACTGAGGGGGGGAATGGACCCTGATGCTGTGGGGCTCCTTGAGGCCTTCCCCAGTTCGTCACCACCCCTGTTACCATGTTGCTGCTCTCAACGTTTGTCAGCTGCTGCAGCAGCAGCCCAAGGACCAGGCAGCTACTGCCGGTGCAGGCATTGCTGGGTTGCCCAGCAGGGGTACATATGTCATACCTTATATACATACTCAATATGTCATATTCCTTAAAATGTGCCAGTTTGCCCTAACTCATTGCTGAGCCATGGAAGGAAGTAGGTGAAAATCTCTCTTCAGGGTTGCTTTTGTGGCAGAAACCAGGCACTTAAACGCTGCAGTTGGTTTTCCTCTTTAATTTGCACGACCACTGACACCTTTTTCACTTTTCCCTTGTGTTTTTTTCTGTGGCTTTTTGTCCTGTGGTAGACTTAATTCATTTTAACTTGCTGCTGTGCTTCCAGTTGGACAGTGGAAAGGTGGCATGAGGGATCCATTTGCAAGGAGTTTCACCCCTTCTTTGTGCCAGAAAAGGGCCTGCTTTCAAGGGCCTGGCCTTTATTTGGTGTGCCTTTTTCCACAAGGTCCTGCTGGGTGTTCGACAGGCTGCTGAGCTGACAGCCAGAGAGTGCAGTTTCCTATTTATGCTCCATTTTTAGGGAGAAATACTTAGCACTGCAGGCTTCCTTCTATCACCCCACATATGTACCCCTCTACTGGTGGATAAAAATTCAGAAGGGCCTGAAAAGGCAATTGAAACCCTTAGATTGAATACCCTGTGCCCTTTTCTACCCAGAGGGAATGGGGAAGGCTTTAGGAACTGGCTCTGTCTCTAGGATTAATAACTGGAAAATCAATTTGTCATTTCCCTGTCATAAATTAAAAGCTTATAGGCCTTATAACATGGGTATAATAGAGGTTAGTGGGTATTGATGGAGGTCTCAAAGCTCACTCAGCAGAGCACATCTCTACTATACAATTTAAATTATGTCTCCTCTACAAGGAATATCTGTCAATATTTGTATAAAAAAAGATATCCCGCACAAGAATATTTTATCTGTTTCTATACTGCTGTTGTGATTGTTGCAGCTCTAAGAGTTGGGTTCTTAAGGGAGGTTATGGTCCCATTTTGATCACTGTAAGTGACCTCTGCATTGTACATTTGTGTCTGTAGATGTACTACAAATTAGTCTTATTTAAGCTAGTGAGATGCCAGTTAGGATGTACGTCTCTGAGCTGGTTCCTCCTGAGAAGAGAGAACCTCAGCTCACTCCCTTGCCTATTGTAGTGAGGTTGGAAAGCAACCACACCTTTTCAAAGGGGTGACCACCTGAGAGTAATGGAGGAGGAGTGATTTGTAAGAGTCAGCACCAGGAGGGAAAAGGACCCTTTAAAGTCAGGCTTGCGTAGAACTAGAAAGGAGCAGTCTAAGAGGGAATTACCTGCTGGTAAGATTTCTGTATTTTAAAGGAGAGGTTGTTTAAAACAAATAAACCTAATCTGTTGTTGGGCAGCTAAAGATAGGATAATCAGAACAGTTTCTTAAAAAGAATAGCCTTTTTATATCTCTCTTTTAAATTAGATTATTTTTGTTCTAAATAAGGCATGTTTCTGTCATGTGTGGTTACATAAATGATCCAAAAATGATCCATAATCTGACCTGCAGCAATGTAAGAGGATATTTCCTGCAGATTACTGTGTTTTCGTATATTATTTATAGTACTATTTTAAGTCATTTGTTTATTAGAAAACTCTAATCATTTTAATTGAAACAGATGTAGTTGCCAGATATTTTAGTTGTTTGTGCACAAATTATTGCTGTTAGGTGTGTTGATTAAAAATAAATAAATTGAAGCACTCACAAGACTCTAACGTCATTAGACATGCACAGATTCCACCATCTTTTCAATCGGATAGTATTTTAATTTACTTTTCAGTCTATGTTTGGCATCCTGTATCTTCTTACACACTAGAAATTGAAATGATTGATGTCTACAGCCTTTCTTAAACAGGTGTTTACCTTGATTTGATTATAAGTGTCACTTTTGTTTCCTCTTTAAAGGTGTAATGATGATGAAATAGACTTCTAAGAAATTAAATGTTCTGTCTCTCTAGCGTCCAGTAGTTGCAGATGCAAAAGATTGTTGGACAAGGGATTGAGTTTTTTTACAATATATTTAAAAAGAGAGTTTGCAATTTGCTGGAACTTAAATTCCTATAGAGCCTTTAGGATCGATAATGTCAATATAGCTGTGGCATAAATGCATATACTAGATATAAATCTTTGTGACGTGTCTTTAAAAAAACCCACCAAAAATCACAAAAAAATAAACTTTACTGACTAGCCACACTACTCAAGTCCTAAAGCCCTGTATTTAGTCAATTTATATTGGTAATAGGTTTAAAAAATAATCACTACAAGTTGTGTTAGATTTAATTACCTTCACTGCAGTGCTTGCTTTTTTTCAAAACCGGACAGAATAGCTGTTATTCAGCTTCCAAAGGCACATGGCTACTTCTTTCTGTGCTTAGCTGGGTAAGAAAAAAATAAACTTGGTGTGTTTAAGCACATTAAGACAATAATTGGCAGCAATTCAAATATTGTGAAGGTTCTGTATTTGCAGATGTGGTTTATATGATCTTGTAGCAGCTACCATACCAAGAGCAGCTTATCAGTGAAAAAAAGGTATGTATTATATATAATGCTTTTTTTTTATAAAGTATATTACATTGTTGATAGTGAAGGACATTGTGGAGGAAGGAAAGCCTGAGGGCAGCAAGTTAATGTTTGGCTTGGAAGGCTGGATGCCATTTGCATAGACTTTGCTGTGTTGCATCAGATCACGTTTCTTTGCCATTGTTTCTTTGTACTGAATAGGATAACAGCACTGAAATTCATGTCTGATAGAAGATTTATTTAAGTAAGAGTCTATGAAGAGAGTAGATATTCCAGTGATGTGGGGGGACTATCAAGTTCTGTAAAAGACACAAGGAAGTTTTCATTGAATCACAGACGCTCTCAGACGTGTGAGCCAAGTAGTCTCCTCCTCTTTGAAGGAATGACCAGTTGTAAAGGCCATTCAGCTTGACCACAACACGCTTGTTAGATCATCGCCACTTTTCTGTGGGCTATTCATTGCAAGAGAAGGAAATAGTATGGCCACTTGAATTTTTTTCCTTTACTTTCTCCCCTTCAGGCAGAGGCTTCAGTTGTCTGCAAGGGTCATAACACTAAATGTGAGGGCTGTTATTTAATCACATACCCCAGTTAAGTTGTCCTGGTTGTAGGTCAGAGTCCTGTTGTGTTAAAGGCTCCATAACCAATTGATAGCTCCTCTTTTGAGGAGGTTCTGGAAAGTGAGCCTGAGCAGGGGAGCGGAGCTGGCTATCAAGTGCTTGTAGGCACCATAATCAGTGTCAGGGGCTGAGGACAGGCGGAGGAAAATGAAAGGGCCTTGCGAAGATCCATGAAGGGCTTCTTTGCTTGGGGGCAAGAGGATGAGGAGCACAAAGGCTTCTGTTCCCAGAATCTGGATGGGAGAAGAGTAGATACAAGCAGGGACTGCTGGAAAGCTCATGAAAATATGACAAACTGGTGGGGGAGAGAAGCCCTCAAAGAATGAAATAGTTGATTTGAAATGATTGTGCTTGCCAGGTACTGTCCTTGGCCTGGGCTTTCCCTTTTGTTATCCTGTGGGTGCCATCAGAAAAGTCCTTGCATGAGGTGTGTTTCTCCCCCCCACCTTTTTTTTAACAGTGCCTTAAAGCACATGCTACTCAAGGTGTTCCCTGTAACTAAACTATACAGTAATGAGAATGTGTCTTCTGTAACGTGTAATCGAGTGGTTGCTCTTTTGTCCGTTTGGCCCTTGATACAAAGTTTAACAGACTCTTAACACTTTAAAAGGTTAAAAAAATATTGTTTTTTTTTTTCTTTTTTTAAAGAACATCTATGGGGCTAGAGATAAGTGGTCTGAGGTTTGGGTATATTGCAGCAGCAGCAAACTGTATAGCATGAATATATCCACTGTTCCCTGCTGCCTAAATTGAACTGTGCTTCATGTATCATGAAATTTATGTTGATAACATAGAGGCCTGAAGAGGGTAGCGACTCGTGCATCCAAAATTTAAAGAAGTCCGTATTACTGCTGCTCATGGTGTATATGGATTCCTTACATTATATGGTTTCCATGGTGTTGTGAAGCATTCAAAATACTGAGTGAACGGTAAAACACCTGCTTAGGAAAATCAAATATAAACTGGAAAAATAGCCTCTGCTCCTTTCAGCTTGCTGTTAAAAAGGCAAATTAGCTGGGAAAAGTACAGTGAGAGGGCAACAGTATTAACCTTCAGATTAGAAAATGTTATATCACCAGGAGAATAGGCTGAACTACATAAATCTGTGCATGCTAAAAAGAAATTAGATGTTTAATAGAGAATGTAATTGAAGTTTGAAAAAAAAATTAGTTAATTTGACTAATGTCAATTCAGATTATTTGTTCCACTTGCATAGCTATGGCAGGACAGTAGACAGTTTAGAAAATTCCAAAGAAGAGCTGGATTTTTTCACTGGGCTTTTTCAAATGGATCTAGCCCTTTCAGAAACATTGAGTTAGTTCAGAAATAGTTTCTTTCCATTACCAAATACTGTGTTGAGTGCTGACTGTGGTGACAAAAGCAAGTGTTTACGGGGCATTCCAGAAAATTTAGCAATCTTGACAATTAAAAGTAAAATCCGCACAGGTTAACACTGTATGTGATGTTAAGCAACTTCAATTATGGTGTGATAGTAAATTGGACACTGGGAAGTGAATAAGAGTTGCACCAGCAGGGTAATTGGTTTCTGAAAGAGAAACATCTCAGAAAAGAAACATCTGTGCTCGAGGCAGATGCTGGCTGTACTGCCTGGAGGCTGAAGTTTTGCAGTTTTTCAAGCTTCTGCTGCCTCAGTGAAGCATTTCAAACGCAGGGGGTCAGAAGGTTGCTTGGCAGGGTACAGTGCCTGTGGCTACCAGCGTGTCCCATATGCCCAGGATATATGACTGGCTTTGCAGAGCCCTGCTCACTGAGGTGGAACATGACTATGAAGCATGTCAGTAGTCTGCACCGTAATGGTCCTGGGTGAATTTGAACCAGCATCCAAGAAGAGATTGGCTTTCTGTCCCATTTTATCTATTTTTATCTATTTTATCTATTTCTTCTTCAGTGGAGCTGACGCCTTTCCCTGCTTTAGCCTGTGCTGCCCTTTTATCTGTCCTTGAAGTGGAATTACCAGCTCTTGGGCCTTGCTCTTGATTTGCTGCTACCTCCAAAATGAACCTCTCTGTCCAATCCATTTCAGATAGATTTTTGCCTGTCTGTTTATGGACTTTCTCCATATCTTTCTACCTCATTATGGAAAAAAGCAAGCCTTAACTTACTAAAGTATAAAATGAGTGTGTATACACAACTTCCAGCACAGAGGAAGCTGGATTTAATTAATCTGGTATGTTCTATGTCTGTTTTCTTTTTCTAGTATTTGACTGCAATTTTGAATCTCCTTGTGAGCTAGAATATTCCCTTTCCTCGAAAGATCAGGCAACCTCCAACAACGCCTGGCTGAGAGTGAGTGCAGAGGAGATTTTACACCTACACATCCCAGATGGGCCAGAGAGAGATCACTCTGAGAATACACCTAAAGGTAAGGGGAATACAACTATGTAATGCCTTCAGTATAGTGGTTAGTTATAAAAAAAAAACAACCAACCTCTGCCCCCCCCCAAAACCCCAAACTTAACAAAAACCCCTCAAAACTCCACCAAAGCAAACATGTTCTCTTAAAATACTTAAGCTACAATCTTTTTGCCACAACAGACAATGAATGCAAACAGTGTCACAAAGGGAGTCATTCTGCACATGAAGGATCTGGTTTCGTCAAAAGGCAATCTGAATAATATATATAGGAAGCAAAATATCCAATATGGTATTGTGTAAAATCTGAATCAGGCTGACCTGTGCCGTGGACAGTATTTGGATGAGAACAATACTGTGGTGCCTGTGTTTAAGGCTATTCAGTGGTTGGAATAGATTAATAATAGAGCCTGGTTTTACCTCTGCTCTAGGTGCTGTTTACTGCTTGCTTATTTGCAGACTGGTTTAGGCAATATCCTTGTGTCCAGGGCTCATGATCGTATCTGTGAACAGCATAATATTTTCTTAAGATTATAAGTGCTAAAAAGATTTTTAGGTGTATTTGTGCACTTCTAATCCTGTGAAAGCAGAAAAACTCTTAACATCCTTCCTGCTGCTTGAGACCTCTCCCCATAAGGATCAGGTGGTGTTGATAAGAATGGAGCTACAAAATGGAAAGGGGAAGCTGGGGCTACAAGTTTTATCCAGGCAAGGAGAATATAGAACAAAGAGGTATAGGGAAGAACAACAAGAGATTATCAGGGATATGGAACAGTTTTTGTACTAGAAAGAATTGAACAGAAAAGGATTCTTTATTCTGCCTGCAATGGTAGGACTTGGAGGTCTACAAAAATGCACATTGAAGAGCAGTGGGAAGCAGCCATGAAGTTAGTGGGTGCCAGGTATAGAACAAGCAAGAGGAGATATTTTTCATATAGTACCTGAACAAATTGGTAATAAGATGCATGAATTAACCTTATGGAGGCCAGAATTTTAAAGAAAGATCAGGTGAAATCTTGCAGAATACATTAATCACTGGTTATTTAATTCAATAGTCTGTTTACAGTCCCTAACTCAAGAAGCCTCTATTACAAAAAGCTGCAAGTAAAAGGATCCTTTTCTTAGTAGCCAGCATCAGAGATAGTGTTTAACTTTGCAGACCTGCACTCTGACTGCTTATAACAGTTCTTTATGCTCAGGCAAATACTGAGGAAAAGTTTCAGTGTCACTTTGTTCATATTCTTTATTTCTGTTTTCTCATCCATATCAATAGTGCAGTACTTTTCCCCAGACAGTCATTATAAATTAACTTTTAAGGCCCGTTGTTTGAGCACTGATTCATGGGTAGACCAAGTCATTTTGGTGGGATTTGTGTCATGTAAAGCAGATGGACCACATTTGTGATGCATACGCAAATATCTTCTAATTTTCACATCAAAGAACATAGATGCACATACTAAATTTCTTGCTACAAAGATACCGTTAAGTGAAAATTTAAGGTATATCAGAATGTCTGCTGCTTGAGAAGGTGTTTTCCTTTTTTCTTAAATTCTCATGCAGACTAGCTACTGATGGAAATTTAGGAATTAAAACCATCTTGTTTTGGATTGAGAAGAGTAGTGGTAACTTTCCTGCAGTGGGGAAAAAAAAATGGGTAAAACCTGTGAGGAAGTAAATGTATTGTTCCAGGTGAAGGGCCTGGCTGGGTTGCTATGGTGCTGTGTATTGGTGATGAATGTTTCTTGTGAATTCTTTTTGGTAAAGTTATATCTTTGTCTGTATTCAGTCAGTTCTATATGTCTGTCAAAGCAGAAGGAGGGGAGAGTGTTTGCTGGCCATGTACCACAAAAACAAGGGTAGTGTTGATTGATGATTTCCAGTTGCCTACTGCGATAAAATTCCATTTCTAAGTCCAGAGTTTTGGGTGGTGGTTTTTTTTTTCTTCATCTGCAATATAGGCAATTTAGCAGGACACAAGCTTCAGCCTGTGTTTCTCTCATAATGAGGGCCAAGTACCCAGCGTCACATTGACTGAATGGATTTAGATTTGTGGGGTGGCAGAGTCAGTTGTTTGGGGTGTTTTCTTTGCTTGTTTGTTGTTGTTTGTTTGGGTTTTTTGTTTGGTTTTTTTTTTGAGATTATCATAGTCAGTGGTAATTTAATCTCAAGCCCTTCAGTAGAGCTGTAGGTCTGCAACTCATAGATGACTGTAACTCTTATGCATATAAAGACTCATTTGAAAATCAACACTTGGAGCTAGCATCTCTCTATTTTAAATCACTTTAATTACAGCTGCTTGGCACAGATAGTTGTGTGGTCTGTTTCAATCTGAAATAATTAAGCACAGTAATTCCAACCCCCACTGTTTCCTGCAAATTGTACTTCCAATTATCTCAATCTCATTTCATCTCCTTTGCAGACAGTAATGCACAGAGATAAACAGATAGCGTAACTAGATTTTGGGATGGTTTAGCTCATCCTTGTCACTTGACTATCAAGACATGTCAAGACATTGATAGAGACAAATGCCTTGGGTATGATTCATTGTGCTTCATGTAAGTTTCTATAAAAGGTTCAGTAGGAAATCATTGGTAGATCTCCCAAAGAGAGACATTGGAACAACTTCTGTATTTTTGCCCCTGTCCCTGCAGCATGATATATCTCAGTCTGAAGGAATCAGAACAAATCACTGTGGATCAAGCTGCCCAGAGGAAGAACTAGTTTCAGGTGTATCAGCATTTGGTTACAGTCACATCTGAATTTTCCACTCACTTGATGTGTTCAGCATGTGGTGTCCTACAAATCATTGGTTGAGAATTGGAAAATATGGTGAGATGGCAAAGTTCGATATTAAATTATTCAGGGTAAAAGATTGGAAGTTTGGTTTGCAAGGAATTGAAAAAGGATGTTTAACCGGATAATAGTGGCAGGTGAAATTCCATGTAGATTATTTGAACTGAGGTGGTGAAAGAACCAATCTGAATTTGGCATATATAGGGAAAGATTCTGAGTTAGTTGTAAT
This sequence comes from Tringa solitaria, assembly GCA_026413425.1. Taxonomy (NCBI): domain Eukaryota; kingdom Metazoa; phylum Chordata; class Aves; order Charadriiformes; family Scolopacidae; genus Tringa; species Tringa solitaria. Next base: position 11,548,383 of record JAOXJM010000023.1, on the reverse strand, counting down.
CACTTAGGCTGATTTTGGGGTAAGAATAGAGCTGTGAAAACATCAACTCAGTAGCAGTCACAAAGTAAATGTAATGTTGGGACTTACTGTGAAGAGAGTAGAAAGTAGGAACAGTCTGCTGTAGTATAAATGTGTGGGGCAGCTGTATCTAGGGCACACCATTCTGTTCTGGTTCCCATGCACCAAAAGTCATTTTGTACAGGTGGGAAAGTTATTAAAAGAATGGAAACAAGGATGATCTAAAGTATGTCATGGCTGTCTGTTAGGAACACTTAAATTAACTAAGGCTACTCTGCCTGCAAGAGACATTGAACGGAATAAGTGGCAGAGTTTTATAAAAATCACAGGATTTTATAAAATCTTTATAAAAGATGTATAAAGGTTTATAAATTCCCAAGACTGAAAAGATGAGTACTCAAGGAGTATTTGTTATTTCTTCCAATACAGAATTGAATGACATCAAATGAAATTAGTAGATGTCAGGTTCAAAACAAAAGGAGATCTATCCATATGTAGGAAAAGTAAAACTGTGGAACCTCTTTCCGCTGGGTGGTGTTGGTGCTAAAACCTTCTACAGGTGTGCAAATTATCAGGATATGCTCAGGGAAGAAAAATAGCTACAGCTGCCAAATTCTCAATTTTTCTGGCTCAGAAAGTCCTTGCACAATAAATCCCTGAACACCAGGGGTGGGGAAGTACAACTTGCTCTCCCTGTGTCCTATGTATCTACATGCATCTGGTTTCAGAGCCAGATGTCTGAAGTTAATGGATCTTTGGTCTGTGCTGGTAGGGCTGGTGTGGTGGCATGTCTCTCCCTCACCTCCCAGCCCAGATTTTTCTTCCCTTTGTACAAGGAGAGAAATGCACTAAGAATTTCAGACCAATTTGGAGAGTCAGAGAAAAGGTGCTATTTAAACATTTAACATTATTTGCTCTTCTGTTAAAGCCTTATGAATGATATTGAAACATGCAAAACTATTTGGTATTTGGTAGGAAGAACTGCAGGACTGTCTGTCTATAGAAATACACAGAAGGGAGGTTGTCAGGATATTTTGTGGGGTTTTTTTTGGAAACGTTGTGCTAGAATGCTTCATTCTCATCCTTTCCCCTCGATCTTGCAAGTGGACCAGGGGGTTAAAGAATCACTAGTGGATCTGTCAGGGAGACCCTGTATTGTACATGAAGATTTGCTGGAGCTACTAATATTTTCAAGTCAAACTTATGTAACTTTCTGCAGGATCAGAGATTTAAAGTTAAAATTCCACTGATGTGCTAAAGATTGACAGGGAAATCTCTACTATTGGGATCTGAATCAGGCCTGTATGTGCTGTAATGAGTAGGCAATTCATTGTGGATTACTAGACTTCCTTTCTTTTAATTCATGAATAAGCAAAAAGATGCTATAAAAAATTCAAGCATTCTGCATCACTGGCTGCATTTATTTATTTTGACAAGTGTGATTAATTCTTAATTATTTATGATCTTTCATAATATATTATACCAGCAAATATTCTGCAGTCTATCGTAATGAAATATGAGCAATTGGAGATCTTGCAACTGTAGCATTATTTCCTAAGGAGGCAGGTTAGACAACCCAGTTTGTGGTGAGAACGAGAGTGTTTGTAGACCAAGGATGTTGCATTTTGGAGCTGTGTTGGACATATGTGTTTGTAATGCTCTAGTGAAGGAGTCGTTTGCCTCTCTGACAAACTTGAGATGGGTCAAACCAGCCATTGATTCTGTGCCTCTTGACCCTTGGTTCAAACCCAAAGTTTTCTGGACTATGGGGGCCTCTGGGATACAGCTCTGAGGAACAGATCATTTACCGTCCATCCAAAAGTGTGCCTTTCCAGAATTCATCTCTCCTGTTACCTCATTGCAGTGCTTGTGTTTTCCTGCCTCTGGGGAGGCACTGGCTCAGCTTCCCATCAGCAACATTGCGTCGCTGTTGCCCATGGACTTAGGGATGACAATTCTTGACCTCCGCATCTGGGAGCACAGTCGTGTCAAATTTTACAAGGAAGAGGAAGAGAGAAACCACTAGTATGAAGTTAATCTTGTGTATTTAAGGAGGAAGGACCAGCAGCAGCTGGACCCTAAAACAAGTGCACACAAACTGGACCCGCATCCATGCTTGATCAAATGTCAGCATAATCTGTTTCCAACTGTAAATGCAGTTTTAAACTCGAAAGTTTAGAGACCTGACCACTCCTGGCTATGATGATGCGACTGGGTTGCCTGCTTCTCTTTTAAATCTCGTGATTCTAGATAACAGAAGCAGAAATTTGCTTACTTTATCTGGAGATTTCGACTGTGAAAATATGCAGATAATTGATAAAAATTTTGGATGAAGAGATAGGTTGGGGAGGTTTCAAATAAGAATCAGAAAAGTAATAAGCCACCCTGCAAATGTGAATACCAATTGAGGCAACTTCTTAATGGAAAATATAGATTAAACTTTCATGAAGGATGGCAGGGAAAGTGGGAGATGAATGAGGACAGTGTCCTAACAAGCCACTGATTAGTTGAATAACTCTTACATAAGTTCTAAAGTAAGAAGTAACTGCGCATTGTGTTAATGCGGTTTTGACTTTTGTAATCATTACTAAAGAACTGGATCAAGGCTAAGGCACTGATCATACTAGCAAATAGGAGATAATGAACTACAGGACTATAAAATGGCTGTTGACTTTAATTTATGATTCCTCAGACAAAGAAGAATGAGGCAGATAATACAAGATAATAAATAATATTTTGTTTCAGATTATCACTTTATTAACAAAACAGTAGAGTATAAATCAATGTGGGCTTGCAAGAAGTAAGTTGTTGAGAAGTTATTTTTCATGCAGGACTCCTAATTGTTACAAGCTCTTTTCTGCTTAAAATTTCACTAAAAATTGGCGGGGGGAGGGGAGAGGGGGCAAATCTCTTTGAAAAAGATAGCTGTTTACCAGGGGAAAGAATAAAGGGTAAAGAGTAGCTGGGCTCATGCTAGACAGACAGAGGCCTTCCCTTTACATTAATCCTCAAGACTGGTTTGAGGATATGCTTTGATCTCACAGAATTGATCTCTCTTATGTGTCTTTTAAACAAGATATCAGAGTATTTCTTCTTTTCTTTAGTAAATCAATATATGGGATTTGAGCTTTTGATAGGGTGGGTTTGAAAAAAAACCACCAAACAACAAACAAACCCCAAATCAGAATTGTCTGCTCAGGAGAATTTCTATTTTGGAAGAAAAATGGTTTTGAGCCTATCACAAATTTTGACAAAAAACTTGCAGACCCTCTTTTTATTGCACCCCTCTTTTTAATGCTGCAGAAGAATGTGGATCGTCCTACTCAGCAAGGATTCAATCCAGATGGTTGAATAGTCCTTGAAAAAATACTGCTGTGGTATGATGCCACTCTAGTTTTATAATATATAAACATTCAGGTAAACTACAGGTATCCTGTGAAGATTTGCAAACTTTTACACTTTTTTTTTAGTCAAAGTGGGATTCAGTTTTCTATTAGTTATTTTCCTCTTTAAGATTTAGCCATTGAGTCGGTGGAAGTAATTGTTATGTGTGAGTTGAAGGATCAGCTACATACCATAAGCGAAATAGTAGAAGAATTAAGTGAGATCTGGAAGCAACACATGGACTGAAAATTATTCATCGATTTTATTGCGAATGAGATATTTATGAATTTGTAGGGATTACTATCAAGTTCTTTGTGAACAGAGAGGGCTTTAAAATCAAAAATGTTATTTACAATTAATAGTCCTGGCTGTTCTAGTCGAGAATTAAATTTTGATACTCAACTTGGCAACATTAACATATCAAGTGTTACAACACAGCCCCAAAGGAATTTATGCAACATTAATACATGAAATGCAAACCAAACTTGCTTCCAGAGTCCATTGGGCTGTGCAGAGAAAAAAAATGCAGCATTTTTATGGTGGTCAGATTCCGGCTCATACTCTGTCAGTACAAGAAATGGACCAGATGTTCTTAGCATTTTGCAGCTTGCTCTTCTCATTAGTACTACACTTGTGCTTTGTTATTGCAAAATTATTTCCCTTTAATGAGTCTTCTCTAAAGAGGCAAATTATTGTCTCGCTGTAGGACGGTATGTTTGTTTATAGAATAGGTATGTATTTATTCGGACTGTGGATAAGCACCTGGGTTTGTTGATTTTAGAAATCTTGTTTGTTCATTCCTTAGTTCAGTGAAGACTTGTGTGTAACTCAACATGAAGCATTCTGTTCTGAATAAAAAGAATTAATTTCAGTGTGCATCAGATGTTCGTATGCTCTAATGGCTTGCTGCATACCTGTGACTAATGCACTTCAACAAGTCTATCCAGAAAAGGCATAGACAATGAAGAATAAATGGGTTGTAAAATGATCTCCTTCTCACTCTTAGAGATGCTTTCTCCTTGGCAAGATGAGGCATATTAAAAGGACAGCTGGAGGGGAGCGTATCCTGCTCTTGGCTGTGTTTGACCTTTTTGTAGGAAAAGACTACTGGAGTAATGCACATTTGTGATTTTATTTTTTTTTTCCCCTCTGCAATGTAGGGACAGTGTTCTGTGTCCCCGAATGCTTGTGTACATCGGTGCATATGTTGTGTTTGGAGTTTTTTAAATTGAAAAAATGAATTTTTCAAGTATAGAAAACATATTTATGTTATTATTAATTATTATTAAATTGTTATTTGATGGTTTTAATTTCTTTCTAGCCTGTCTGCTACCTCTGTTTTCTGTATATTTATTTTTTACCATGCCAGTGACAACTCAAACATATGTCTCTGTACCTAAAAATAGAATATATGGCAAAGGAGTATCAGCAAGATACTGAAAGCCTTGTAGCCACTTGGCTGCATATTGCCACTCCTTACCGACCATAGGCTAATTATATCCATTGCCAATTATGACAATAACCTGTACTTCTTTATTACGTTACCTATGAGGCTCTGAGAGTGCTCTATTAAATCAGGCACTTCATACTCTTTTAAAGAGCGGGAGAATTGTTTCTCCATGTTATCGAAGAGAAACTAAAGCACAGTGTGGTTAAATCAATCGCCCAAGGTAAGTTTTGTTTTTAGCTGTGACAAAGGTGGTGTATCTCTTGCATCTTAAGTAGTGCTAACAGTTAGATGAAGATTAATTTTTCAATATTTCTGTCGTTGGTTTTCTGATGAAGTTTGAGTTGTTTAGAAGCAAATCTGTAAAGGATATGGTGGCACTAATGCTTGTGTAGTATCTCATTTTTAGAAAGACACAACTGAATGTACTTTTTCAGAGGTGTTGCAAGAAGTGTCCCCCTAGACATGTTTAACAAGAATAGATAAAGTTAGAACTGACTGAATCAGTTTACCTTAAAGCGAAGGGGGACCTATGAGCTTGGCTTTATAATCCTCAAATTTTCTCATAAAGCAGCTTAAATGCAGCATGCTTATTTTATCCTACTCCGAGTAACCACGGAAGGTTGCAGTGTTAAGATAGTATGAATTCTGTTTTGTATCTTTTAAAAAGAAAATTTCTTAATGCCAGCAATGCCTTTTTAGGCAGTCCCAATCAACTTGCTTAGATCCTAATGAATAATCATACACTCAATTATGAGTTAGAAGCTATCCCTGAAGTTTCATCTGTTTTCTTTGTTTGCTTGTTTTGAGAGCACAGTGATGAGATAATGCATGCAGATGAGAATGGCCATAGTGGGAGAGGGAAGCAAACTTGTGGCCAGACTTCCCAGAATATTCTCCCAGTCTCTAGATATGCTGTGTCAGGGACTGTGTGCTGAGGGGAACAACAGAATATAGTCCTTTTTGTCATGTCTTAAGTCTGCTGGGTTACATACTACAATATCTTCTTGTTGATTTGGGATCTCCAATCCTAGCCCCTGTTCCTATGTTGAGCAATGTTGCCTTTCTCTGCAGTGAATTACGTTGTGCATCCCTCTCTGTAAAGAAATTGCTTTCTCTAAGTCCCCTTAAATACCTTTAGTCTTTCTTGTCTGTCAAATGCAAGCAATCTAGAAATGCTTGAACTTTATCTTTTACCTTCCCTAAATAAACAGCACTTAAATATGAGTGACTGTCTTTTGTTAAAATGAAAAAAGGCTATTTTTAAAAAAATCATTTTGACTTGGTATTAATGGGTCCATATCTCTTGCAAACCCAGATGAAAATCAGCTTTGTTAGTTGAATGCTCTGGTGTCATAACAGAGAAGAGAGAAGCAAGCACCACTTAATTCTAAATGGCATTTCCTTAAGAATTCAAGGAAAGTAGTAGTGGGCTTTTGGCCATTGTTCTGCATTTTTAGTTCATCCTGTTCCATGGCTATGAGTGGATCTTCCCGCTCTCCTGTGAGAGGCTCTTTCTAAATTACCTGGTCTAAACATGAGTAAACAAGATGATGAGTAGACTTCTCCAGATTTGAAGAGGTGTTCAAACAGCAGAACCAGAAGGTTTGTTGCTCGCCATTGCCTGCTTACAAAGAATAAGCCTGATGCAGGACAGGGCTACAAGAACCCACTTTGTGTGCTCCTTGTGATGGGGCTCATCTTGCTGTGTTTGTGTGCTTCCAGTGGGGAAGTGCAAAGGTCGAGCATTGCAGGGAAGCATTTTGCTGTGTACCACAGATAGTAATCTCTGGCAGTCATTTGGAGCCTTGCAAGGCACATAAACAGCATGATAAAGGTTAGATCACAACTCCTTTTCACCTGTCACAGTAATTTTTTTTATCATAGAAAAGCCCCAGCTGCAGAATTCTGGTATTGATTTTGAGCAGCTGAAGGTTCAAGGATGTTCTGGTTTCAAGGTGTTTATTCAGGACATTGCAGACATTAAAATGCTGAGTTAAAACAATGTTATGATGTAGGTTCCACTGTGTGTTTTTCCCCAAGGTGTGGAAGTATATGGGGAGGAGGCAGAGGATGGTTTAGTTTGACTGCTCTAAAAAATTACAGCTTTTCAGACTGCCAACTGTGGGTCTGCCTGAGATGATCCTATGTGTCAACAGGGTCACTTCATTACAGCTGAAAGTTTACTCTGACATGTAGAACTTGGAATTTTACATACTGAACTTTCTTGAATTGGGGGAAAAGATCATTCTGGTAGCCTCACTGCCTAATTACACAGTAGAGCTGTGAGAAACACTGGCTCACACTTAAAATTTAAAGAGGACAAAGTCACTGGAGCAAAGATTTATTGTA
>JAOXJM010000023.1:11495737-11520584 GCA_026413425.1 Tringa solitaria | reverse complement strand
TTAATTTCAATTTGAGGGCATTACATACTTCTATACAGTGGTAGAGTAAATGGTGAGTATGGAGTTTGGTTTTCTCTAAATAGTGTGAGTAGGTTTGTATGAAGTTCATGTATGTGACTAAAGGTAAATTACATTCATTTATACAACACTGAAGCATAAGAGTAGAATTTTAATATTTTTCAGATATTTTATGCTATTTCTAGCTTTATTAAAACATCTCCTTCATAAAATATTAGTGTTAAATTCTTGTAGTATTTGTCTAAGGGTTTCACACATCATATTTAAGAAGTATGTCACTAAGCCAGTGGGTGTATTTATTATGGTACAGTTTTTCCTTTTTTCCTTTCCTTCTCACTTTCTTCTGCTGCTTCCAGATCCACAGGGAAGGGTTGGATACTTCACTGTTTCATCTGATGGAATGGAATGAAATGAATACTTTCTGGAAGCTTTCAGCATTTTAATTAAACATGCAGATAGCTGAGGAGCAGTATATATTAAATTTTTTATTAAAAACATGGATAAGGTACAACGTTAATCAGTGAAAAAGATCTTGCCCTTGCTTTTCTTAATGGATTATATTAGTCATTAGATCATTAGAATGAGTTCAAAGCGCTCCCTCTTCGTCTCATACTGTCACTTTGTTAATACCACTCTCTTATGAGTCACCTTCCCTTTTAGGCAGTAATAAATTTTACTTCTCCTCCCCTCTTCTTTTCTTCCCAGCACCCACTTATTTGATTTGTTGTGTAACTTTCAAGGAAAGGCCATGTTACCTGGCTGAGGAGACTGAGAAAGATGCAACCAAACTGAAACAGCGAGGCAGTGAATTAGCTTTGCCGGTTCATACTCTGGTTTGATTTATATTCTTTCAAATGCTTTTGAAGCACAAAACGTGCTGGTCTCTGGAAATGAACACTTAATCTCCCTCTCCTCTCCCCCACTCCCCCTCCCCTCCAAGGTTGACATTAGCTACTTAAGCGGAATCTGATTTATGCAATTGGCCAAGGCTTCTGTTTGACACCTCCATCACTTCCAAAGTGGGGAACTCGAAACAAAACAAAGTGCTTGGAGAAGCTGTTTGCTCCCTTAGCAGTACCGGGATGTGCTTGGGTGAAGAATGGCAAACTGGTAGGACCAGCTTTCTGTCTTCACAGCAATAAAAATTTCAGTAGGACAGGAGATTGGTGATGGGTCTGGGACCTTTTCAAACCTTGGTCATGGGTTCAAATTCAGCTAGTCACCAGATGCTGGAAGTCGTCGCTGTCTGCAGGGCGTTTGATAGTCAGCGGGAAATGTGTTGAAGAACTGTTTTCCATCAAAGAACTGTCCACAGGAGCTGGCACTAATTGGCCACCCCTGTTGATAGCTTCAGCAGTGAAGCCAAAGATTTTGAGCTGACCTTGTCAGTCAGCCCTTGGAGGGGATTCATAGCATGGAAGCAAGGTAGTAGGCGAGGACGCTTTATTAATTTTTGACCTATATACACTTGTTCTAAGAAAAGCAATGATTTTCATATTTTGGCCAGGAGATTGGCCATGAGCACTGCATTTATTCCAATCTATTTCCAAAAAATACAGGACAGCAGTTTTCAAAAACTTGGTATTTTCATTTGACGCAAGTGAAAAAATGCTTATCCTTCATGCTCAAGCAACTGGGAAAGTACCAAAACCTTGTAGCTGCATAGCTGGCTGGTGGGGCTACAGTAGTAGTGGATCACCAAGTGCCTCATTAGGATATGATGCTGGGAAGGAAGATTTTTAAATTTAAAGATTTAACCTGCTGTCCAGTTTCAGATGAATATTCCACACCCTGGCTCTAGTAAAGGACAGGTCTCCAGTAATAAGATGCCTATCGTGTAGTGAGCAGTCTCTTACCTGGAGAATGCAGAATGTAGACTGGAATGCTTTTACAAACACTATCTTAAGCCTGCTGCTTTCTCATCTACAGATCTCTATTTGAAATGGCTTATTCATACAGTGCCTGAATCTTCTCCTACTGTCTGATTCTTCTTAGGAGCGAGCTGCATCTTTTATATTTTCTTACTTTTGTGGAAGTGTTGCCTTCAATCCTAGAAAGTAGCGTTGCCTCCTAAGAATTAATGCTCCTCCAGTCAGAGGGTGTGTTTGCATTACAGTGCAAATATAAAAGTACAAGCAATGAATTAAGAATATTGAATTCTCTAAGACACATGCTTTCTAAGCAGTTAAAGGGCAATCTCTATTGCACACAAAACATCAAACAATTTCTAGTACAGAAGATGTTTGTAAAAACTTTCCATCTGTTTGCAGATAATTCATGGCTAAATTAATGGAATATCCCTATGTTATTCAGTTACAGCAATGTGCACCTTGGAAATGCTTTGCTAAGATGTGCTACAAAGACCAGCTGTATTTAAAACAAACCAAGACCCACCAGATCTGGTGATACACCAGAGGTACATCTCATGATTCATATTCTTTGCAGAACGGTGGTTTCCAGGATCTGTATTCCTGGGGGAGGGAATTACCAAATTCATTTAATAAACGCTCCTATTTTAGAAGAAGATTACGTGAAAACTAGCTGAAAGACAGAGCTCAGAGGGTCATGATTAATGGCACAGAATCTAGTTGGAGGTCCGTAAAAAGTGATGTCCCCCAGGGGTCAGTACTGGGTCCAGTCCTCTTCAATATATTCATCAATGACCTGGATGAAGGGATGGAGTGTATCCTTGGTAAGTTTGACACAAAACTGGGAGGGGTGGCTGACGCACCAGAAGGCTGTGCTGCCATACAGTGAGACCTGGACAGGCTGGACAGTTAGGCAGAGAGGAACCTAATGGAATTCAACAAGGGCAACTGTAGGATGCTTCACCTGGTTAGAATAACCCCCTGCACCAGTACAGGTTGGGGGTGGGGGCTGACCTGCTTGAGAACAGCTCTGTAGAAAAAGACCTGGAAGTTCTGATGGACAACAGGATGACCATGAGCCAGCAATGTGCCCTTGTGGCCAAGAAGGCAAATGGCATCGTGGGATGCATCAACAAGAGTGTGGACAGCAGGTTGAAGGAGGTTATCCTCCCCCATTACTCTGCCCTGGTGAGGCCCCATCTGGAGTACTGGGTTCTAGGCTCCCTGGTTCAAGAAGGACAGGGAACTGCTGTAGAGGGTACAGCAAAGGGCTACAAAGATGATTAAGGGACTAGAAAATCTCTCTTATGGCTGAGGGACTTAGGTCTTTTTATTCTGGAGAAGAGAAGGCTGAGGGGGGATCTGATCAATGCCTATGAATACTTAAAGGGTGGGTGTCAAGAGGATGGGGCCAGTCTTTTTTCAGTGGTGCCCAGTGATGGGACAAGAGGTAATGGGCACAAACTTGAACACAGGAAGTTCCATCTAAACATGAGGAGGAACTTTTTTCCTTTGAGGGTGGCAGAGCCCTGGAAGAGGCTGCCCAGGTGGAGTCTCTGTCTCTGGAGACATTCAAAGCCCACCAGGACATGTTCCTGTGCAACCTGCTTTGGCAGGGGGGGTTGAACTAGATGATCTCCAGAGGTCCCTTCCAACCCCATATCTTTTTGTAATTCTGTGAAAAGGGTTATTTTAAAGCTCCCAGAGGCTGATGAGAAGACTGAAAAACCCAGATGTTTCAGTGGAAAATTCTCCCATAATTTCAGTGCTCTTTGGATCAGGCTTTTTTTTTTATTATAGGATTGCATTTATTTATTAGGAAGTATTTCGTAAGAAATGTTTTCTTGTCATTTAAAGTTCTGGAAAGAAAGTCTAGTCCTGATTTTTGCAAATTAAGTCTGGGAGGAAAAACTGCTTTTTGAACACTTGTACTTTTGCAACTGTTGCTGTGATAACACCCCCACCACCACCACCTTCTTGAGCAGATTCTGCAGCAGATACCTGCTTGTTCCGGCACGCCAGTAGATTTGCACATGATGATTATCTGTCCACCAACTTGCAAGGATGAAATGTAGCTGGGGATAAATTCCCAGGGGAAGAAGGAAGACTGAGGAAATATTGTGGGATCCAAAGTATATAGAAAAACTTGTAAAAGAAACTGGTCTTCTGAAAGTCTTAGAGCAGGTGAGTGGCCAGCTGCTGGTAGTGGCCTGATGAAGCATCACACAGACCCAGTGTCGTCTTTCACTCAGTCGCTCTATACTGCTGTCAAGTTCCTCATTGCCTCCTTTAGGACTCGAGCCTCAGTTGCCTTTCAAAACAAGGAAAACAGAAAGTCTCAAAAAGACCATGAAGTGTGCTTCAGAACTGAGACTTGAATTGGGCGGTAGTGGTGCTTCCTCAAAGGCAGTCTTTGCTGCTGGGCCTGCTGTGCTGGATGCCAGAGTGTGTTTGAGTTGGCTTCTACACACTTGATTATGCATTTATTAGGCCCTTCTAGCATAGCTTGGTCACAGAGATAAATTTGTGTGGATGTCAGATGTTTCATGATGATTTCTCTTCTTTTTTTCTGATGATTAATTCTGATTGATTAATTAATCTGATGATAATGTGTATGTCTGGTATCTGATTTGTCTTTGATTTTGTGGCTGAATCTCAAAGAAGGGAGAGGGAAGGAAATTAATAGAGGATGATGGTGGCAAGCAGGATTGAGAAGCTGGTAGAGATAATGAAGTATCAGCAAGACTACTTAGAGCAAAGAAGGTAACAGCTAAAGAGAAATCAGTGTGTATGGGGGGGGGGGAATACTAAAACTCGAGATAAGAAAAATGCAAAATGAGTATTAGTGATTTAAGACTGAGAGTGTGAGACCAGCAGGAAAGCTGCTGTGTGTGAGTAGGTAGAGCAGAGAGAGGGGTACATACAAGAGGTGATATCGGTTGCAGGAATTTGCAATGTGCAGCCAATCCAGTGGCATCAGCAAAGCTCTTTCAGTCGCCCCCTTTGCCTCTCCTGGACCACTTCAGAGAGTACAAATGCCTTTGCTGCTGCCATTGCTGAATGCTAAATAAATCAGTTAATCCTCTAGTAAAATTTAGACTTGAAATAAATAGGTCAATCCATTTGTTCTCTAACTAGAGTTCAGAAGGATAATGAGGTTTGGCTGGAGGCGACATGATACCCTGGAAGCATATTGCTGTTTAGGCCATTAATGATCTCTGTATGCTAAATGCTAATTCGCGTTAAATCATTCTTTTCTTTAAGCTTTTAAAAATTAGGCTTAAGAAAATACTGAAAACTCAGATTTTGAGAGACAAGCCCACCAACAGACAAACCTTCAGTGTCTTGTACTTCTGCTTGATGTTGGGGGTACATTCCTCTCTCTAGATCGTACTTGGTTGGATAAGACCTTATTCATTTCTTACGCTATTTTGTGGTGTTACTTGACACCATTAAAGACTCGCTGGCCTTTTCTCAAAATGTGGTGCTTTTCCTGGTGAGCAAATTAAATCTCTGTATGACATTTGCTTACAAGAGGTAGGCACTGAAAATTAATATATTATGAATCACGTTTTTAAGACTCAGATGAAAAGTGCTACAGAAATGCAAAATATTTATTACAGTTTTTATGTACAATTCTGTAATGTATGTGTATTTGTTGTAAATTCATATTGACATTTATTAACCAAAGATTTTTAGACTTTTTTCAGTGTTAGTGTTGTAAGATTGATTGCAGTACAGCCTAGTTTTTGAAAGGCTTTCTTATTTGAACTGTAATATGCAAATTATAACAGTAGCAGAATCTCTCGACTTCTTTTTCCTTTAATTGAATTTGGTAATTACAAAGCCATGGCACCTATGTGAACTGCCATATGTTATTCATCTTTCTTATTGTTCTCAATTAGAGCATTGTCTGGTATAGGTTTTTTGGTCTGCTTCTTCTGCAGTGATTAATATAATAGAGTTATAATCTCACTTATAATCAAACTTTCAGGAAAGCTTATTGAATTTGAGGTGACTTGTATGTAAGCAATTTCCCGACAGCCAAACTTGATGCTTGTAATTTATGGGATGTCAAACCTTTATCATTTCACGACCAGATTACTAGTACATCTAATAGTCAGGTTTCTGGATTGTTGGGTTTTGTTTTTTGGTTTTCTTTTCCATTTTAGAGGCAGTATCTGTGCTTCATTAACTACACTGTAATTTTATAGGAGGCTATTTTTTTTTCAGATACTTTGTAATTGGCTTGTTATCACGGTAGCACAAAGCAATCGCCTGTCAACGTGAGTGTGCCAGGCACAGTGAAGTAAGGAGAGTTGACTGGAAAAAATTATTTGCTTTAATGAAAAAACAGATAGATTTCTTTTTTTAACTATATATCCTCTCAGTGTACTAGAAATATTAAATTTATAGATGTATATATTTAGAAGCTACCTTTGCATGGAACAGGAAAAGCAGTACTAAGTTACAGTTTGACACAGTACACAAGTGTGTCAAACAAATCCTTTTAAACAAATTCAGGACATAGATTAAAATGTCAGCAAATAGTGGGACATCATAATTCTGTTCTGTAAGTATTTTTACCCGATCAACAAGTAGCATCCTGGTGCTGGAAATTCTTCCTTTTGACCAGTTTCACACTGTTGTAGTTTAAACCCAGTGGCAGCCAAGCATCATGCAGCCACTCGCTCATACGATCTTCCCACCCATACTAGGGTGGAGGAGAGAATTGTAAGGCAAAAGTGAGGAAAAGCTCATAGGTTGAGTTTAATAGGTAGAGCAAAAGCTGCACACACAGGCAAAGCAAACCAAGGAATTCATTCCCTGCTTCCCATTGGCAGGTGGGTGTTCAGCCATCTCCAGGAAAGCCAGCCTCCATCACGTGTGATGGTTATTTGGGAAGACAGACACCGTAACTCTAAACATCTCCCTCTCTTCCTCCTTCTTCCCCCAGCTTCTCTCGCTGAGTATCATGTCCTGTGGTATGGAAGAGCCCTTTGGGCAGTTGGGACCAGCTGTGCCGCCTATGTCCCCTCCCAGCTTCTCATGCACCTCTGCCCACTCACTGGTGGGGTGGTGTGAGGAGCAGAAAAGGCCTTGGCACTGTGCAAGCACTGCTGAGCAATAACTAAAACAGCTCTGTGTTATAGAGACTGTTTTAATGAGAAATCCAAAACGTTGCCCCATACCAACCACTATGAAGAAATTTAACTCCCAGTCAAAACCAGTACACACACATTCTCAGGATGTAATCTTCCTTGTTCTCTCCTTGCAGTACGTGCTATGTTTGTGTGAGGACTAGTGTAGTTAGTAGGCTTGGTACTTGGTATGAATGAACATGGTCAAAGATAGAGCGGGAAAGTGTGGAATAGTTCCTTTGCTTATAGAAGATGAAGATTGATTTTATTCAGGAGAGAAGTAGGGTGATTTGCCAGCTATAGAAGAATAAATGTTTGGCTAAATGTATCTTTGTTTTCTCACTATATAAAGGTTTTAGTTTCAAGTGGACCCAGATACTGAGGAACTATAATAGGACATTAGTGCTTTTTCTCCTAAAACTGACAATTCTTTTATGATTGAGATCCTCTTAAGTCTCACCTGATACACTGAGTGCTAAGGCGGGGAAGGGGGCATCTTCCTAATCTATCTGAAATAATAACTGCAAAGTTGAAGGAAGTGTCAGCATCTGTGAGAAGGTGCATAATTGACAAAATGAAAAGGCAGATATGATTTGATTTTTTTGGAAGCAGATGGCTGGGCAGGAAAGGTACTACATTAAAAGTATCTGAATTATAAAGGCCAAAACTTGCCAGCTGTGAAGGTTTCAGAATGATCTACAGGAAATATATAGCAGCTGCAACTCGGTTTCCAACTGTGTAAGTATCCACATGACAGAAACTCTCCATCATAAATTGATGGCCCTACTGGAAGTCTAGAGGCCAAGGAACAAATTGTCACTGTTATTTCTATACAGCTAAGATTATTCTGTATGCTGTAATGTAGGTGGTGCTGGCTTTACCCAGTACTTAAGCTCCCTAGAAAATATGAAATATTTTGATTCTTTTGAGTGCTGTTATATTTCAGAATGGTTTATGTTCCAAGTGTTTATGAACAATGATCTTTGATCGGCCTTCATCTCCCCTGCACAAGGTATTACAACCTGCATATAGCAGGCTGATGGCAAACCCTTGAACACCCTTTAGTATTTCTAGCAATAGCATCCAATAGCGTTTGCTGTATTTATTACCCTCTTAATTTGAGGACTGCAGACTAAACTGTATAGGACCATGAAGATTAGCTTTATTGGCTTTGTATGTCATTCCTCACTACCCTATTTGGTGTGTTTTGGGTCTTGTGTGCTTCAATTACTACAAAGTTGATGCTTTTACTGCAATACAAGGTGTCATCTCATTTCCATGTAGCTGTGACAGGATTTTCTCAAAAGAACATTTTCGTAGCTTTGTGGGCCATGTGGTGATATAAAATGACCACCAAGTTGTAGTTGTCTGCTGTTTCCAAAGAAAGGAAGACATTCCTCCACTTAAAGGCATTCTGCGGTTTGTATTTGAAACCTTCAGAAGTGGCAAAGCTTATACATTATTTTAAAGAAGAAAAGAAGATGTACAACATAATTTAGAATTTGTTTCAGTGTCACAGAGTTGCTAGAAAGGGCTCCCAGGTAAGGGCCGCTTCCTAAGTATGAGGTCCATTGCTCATCATGACCTCGATACTATTTTCTATGCAAATTAAAAAAAAATAATGAAGACTCACGGACACACTTATAAGCGTTCAATTTGGTTGCGGTCTATAGGATAGCAAGTGATGGTCACTGTGAACCAGGGCTGCCAGTTTTGGCTGGTACCTGAGGGGGCTTAGCTTTGGGCAGAGGCTTTGAATATCAAGCATCTCAAACCAAAAATGTCCTAAGATTCTCAATCTCATCTGTCTGTGCTTGAATGCTGCATTATAGCTCTGAAGAGATCGTACTGGTGTCATGCATCTCACCAACATTCTTGTCTCCATCTGCCTGTGTTCAGGGTTCCCATTCAGTTGATTTTCCTAGAGGAATGCCAAGGGATGCAAGTGACTACTTCACTTTTTCTCTTGATGCAAGAGTCACATGGGTGGTAGTTTTTCAGTGTTAAAGGATGCCAAAAGAAGGCAGCTTTTTTTTTGTTTCAGCAGTTTTATTTATTTCCTTCCACAAGTTTGTCCTAAGGGGAAAAAAAACCAAACACTATCAACTGTATCTAGAACAGGGGATACAGACATACTGAAACTTTAATTAAATTAAGTACCTTGACAGATCATCTTCAAAGAAGGAAATGGTTTGAAAGCCTCAGTCTGAAAGTCTCTGCAGTGTTCTCTTCAGGATCAGTTCTGCATTTGTAATGAACAGAAAATCCGTGTTGTTCTCTTTTTAAAAAAATCAGTGTAATAAAAAACCATTAAACCCTTGCCAGTTAGGATGAAAAATACTGCCTGCAGGAACTGTAAAAGTGCGTGCTGTCAAATATGACATATATGCACAAATACCTATGGGCTTGTTAGTGCCTCCATAGTGATGTGCTGTCAGCAGTGTGTTTCTACTGCATACGGCCTTATAATATTTACCTTTATCTTAAAAGAAAAGAGGAAAGGAGAGTTCTTCAGTGAAGCTTGGGTGTCTCCTGTAACCTTTGTGGAGTCTCTGCAAGCACTTTGTAAGAGCCCATAGCACATTGGCTCTGTGTAGGACCCAGGTTACTGAAAAGCAATAGCAATAAATCCTATGCATCTGGATGTTACAAGAAATAGGAGAACTCTCTGTTTGCTCTTCATTGTTGTATTACAGCTTACATGTTTGCTGCCTACACTAGCTTATTCCTAGGAGAGTTTATTTTCCATCCTTAAAAGAAGGCTGTCAGACTGATTTAAGGCCAGAAGTGATGCTTTCAAAAAAAACATGGGTTTACTGAACCTTGGATCATTTGACAGGTGGTCATAAGGTTTTGTTTGAAGTCAAAGAAAGGAAAAATCTTGTCTGGGTTTAAATAACTTATCCCTTGCCACAAGTTTTGGCAGTCTTGTGCTAATGCCTCCAATTAGGAAAGGAAGACAGCGTAGTCATGCAAAGAAAACTGACCTGCAGGTGAAATGCAAAATGTAGGGAAATTACGTGAATGGCGTAAAAGTGAATTAAAAGGTAAGATCTTTCCTCTCATAATAATATGGTGATTTACACTATAGGCTTTAGAAGCAGCCTTATTAAAACTAAGTCCTAAGCATCTTTTCTTGTTGCTCTGTAGAACAGCAGTGACCTTTGTGAATTTAAAGATAACATGGATGGTTTTCCAAAAGTACCTTAAGTTCACTCTGCTTTCTTTCGACTTTCATCTATATCATACTGCATAAAACACTGCACCAGTTTACGAGAATGCATCAGTTTGTGAAATGAGGTGTTTCTACTAGTGCTCCACTAGCAGGTGAGTCATCTGTCATCAGATTGAAAAGCTGAGGGCAAGGGTAGTTAGGTTAAGCTGTCCCCAGTCACGGGCCACATCTCTTTGAGATCCTAAGTCACTTCTGTACCTCTTGCCAATGGTTCTGATGTTCATTTCAAAAGTAACATTCTCTGGGGTTTTTCTCCATAGGGGTAAGCACTGGGACTTTTAAGGCTTAGTGCAGATAGAATCTGACAGCACTGAGGTCAAAAGCCACTGTGTACCTGCAGTAGAGGAAGTACATGAATTTCATTTATGCTCCCCTCACCAAAATGTCTCCATTTGGTACCAATAATGGTAATGACTTTGTGATGAAGACTCACTGAAACCATCAGCTGGATCAACCTGCCAGGCAGACCCAGCTTCGGAACTCTTGAGTGCTGTTCCGGGCTATGTAAAATCCGTTATAAACACAATTCATTTCCAATTCACCCTGTCCTTGTTCTGTTATCTCCAGGCTAAGACTAGAGTAGGGAGATAGTCTTTTAATAAGACTACTAAGACTAATAAGTTCTTTCAGTCTGCAGCCAACAGAAAACAAATAGAATGGAATTTCTCTTTTATGGTCTATCTTAGGGAAGTTAAAAGAGGATGGAATAATTGTAACCAAGATAAATATACAACTCATAATCTTCTTAGCATAACTATCCCTGTTTCTAGAAAATTAGAATGTCAATGAGCTAAAGGTAATTTGTTCAGGATGCCAACAGAATGATAAGTCTGACTATTTGATTATTTTTTTCTCTCCTTAGGTAGTTTCAGTAAGTCTGAAAAGTGAATGTAATTGGTCAGAAGAGCCTTTTACCACTTTGCAGACACACCTGCCCCCACCTCTCCCTCCACAATAATGTATGTGACTTCCTTAGTTTGATTTTGATATGGAAATGATTGGAAGGGCTGTGATGACATTTCAGAGATGTTTAAGTATTCTTTTCTGATTGTTCCATGAAGAAGAAAGCTTCTATGATGTATAGCAGTTAGTGCTGTTTAGTTGAATTTAATGTAAAGTTTATTCACTATAGCTAGGCTTTGTGTTGTCTAAATTTGTTATTTTTTAAGGTACACATTTATATCTTCAGAAGCAGCATTGATTTAAAAAGGTACACTGGAGGTAGGATTACAAGATGTGAGATGATTGGCGTGCCCTGTTCAGTGGGCAGATCCCCTGGGGCTGTGGTTTTTGTTTATAGAGCGAAAGATCTGTACAGTTTTTCATCCATAACTTTCATCAAGAACTTGAACTTCAACTATTTGCACTTGTGTGAAACCCACATTGAAGCCCCCTAGGGATTTGCCTGCAAGAAGAGTGGAGGGCTTGGTTGTCTGCGCCGGAAAAAGCAGTGTCCTTGTTATTCCAGTCCGTTCATTGTATTCAGAGCCCAAAAGTGTGATAAGTAGTTTACAAAATAAGAATAAATGGCTCTTCCTCAGCAGAAGCATGATTTCAAAGTGAATCACAGTTCACTCGCAGTAAGAATAGCAAACTGAAGAGATGAGGCCCAGGAATTATGGTTTGGTTTCATAGCAAAAATATTTGGAGATACTTGTGATTTAGTGGTCACTGTTGACATAACTGAAACTCCTCTTTGTTTCCTTGCATGTCGTTGTCACTGTTGGCCTGTTCATAGCTGACAGCTGGCTTTTCCCATATTCTCTTGGACTCCTTGGTGCAATGACAGATTCTCTGTAACAAAGTCTGGCCAAGACTCCTGAGTCTCTGGCTGAGACTCCTTTAAAAAAAAAAAAAGTATTTTAAATGATCCATTGGTCTTCCTTGCTAAACATTAAAGCATTTTTAGAAGGAGATGACAGCACAACCTTGTGAGAGATGATACTGGGAAGGTGGAATTACTCAGTACCTCTCTTTTGCTGCCTTTACAGGCCAAGCCTGCTCCTAGGCCTTGGCATGTGAGAGCCTGGTTTCAGGAATGAGACAGCCAGCACTGGGAGAGCACTGGGTTAGGGACTACTCAGAGAAGCTGGATGCATTCAAATCACTGAGACTGAGTAAACCCAAAGGTGCTGTAAAAGTAAGCCGAGGTTAGTGTCTAAAATCTATGAGAAATCATTGGGATTGAAGGAGGTCCTTGACAACATGAAAAGAGTAGCAGCATGTTCATTTCTATGAAGGGCAAAATGGAGAACTTGGAGAACTACAAGCTGGTCTGCCTCATATCAGTCCTTAGAAAGAACATGGAGCGTGTGCTCCATTCCCAAACACGTAGAGGACAAGAAAATAGTTGGGAATAGTCAGCATGGATTCGCCAAGGATAAATCATAGGTCACCAGCCTGATGGTCTTCTGTGTTAAATGAATGGCAGTGTGAGCAATGGAGAACCATGGATGTACTTCACCTTGACTTTAGTAAAGCTTCAGATACTGTCATCCCCAACACTGCCATGTGGGAGCTGAGGAGGTCTGGGTGAGTGAACAGCCTATTGGGCAAGTTGAAAACCGGCTGGGCTGTTGGGCTCATAATACTTGGGGACTTCATGTCCAGTGGTGGCCAGCATAGAGCAGAGCTGCCCCCAGAAGCCAGTACTGGGGCTGGTAATGCTAAGTATCCTCATCTGTGACCTGCATGATGAGACACTGGTCAAATTTCTAGATGATCCTCAACTGAGAGGAGAGGGGACTTGGCCAATGCACTGAATGGCAGAGCTTTGCTCCAGAGGAACCTTAGTAAACTTGAGGACAGGCCTACAGGAGCCACCAGAAGTGAGAAGCTCTGCCCTTGGGACAAGTCCTGCTGGTGTAGCATCCCAGGCTGGGAAGCACTGACCAAAGTAGTCCTGCTGAAGAGGACCTGGGGATTACAGAGGGCCCAACTCATCAAAATAGGGTAGGCAGCTGTTCTGCCCAAAATAAGGTAGGAGGAAGGCAGCCAGTACTGAGAGAAGTTATTAGTCCAGCCTGCTTGGTGGTGGTGAGGCCACATCTGGTTGCCCTTGTATCCCCTTCCCAGGTCATGGGGGATGTGGATCTCTCTTTTGAGTCTTGGCCGAACAAAGCAACAGCTGCTCTCATCTAATGTTGGTGACTGTCTTGTTCAGAGCAGGATGCTGGATGGAGACCTACAGAGGGGCCTTCCAGTTAATGATTCATTGATCCTGTTGTAAAACGGTGACAGCAGTGGGCAGGTCTTCTCCTTCCTTGTTCTGGAAGGCCCTCCAGGGCAAGACCTGAGACCAGACAGCTGGAGTCCCATCTGTTGAGATCTGATCTCTCCACGGCACGTAACCTTCATCTGAACCGTCCTCCTTCCTTCACCTATGCCACTATCTTTACAATAGGAAAGAGAATCTGTTTTATTTCATGAACAAGGCAGATTAGGTAGAATTTTAATTAAAGAGCTAACTGCAAGAAGCAGATGAAACCAGCTCTTTCGAATGAATGTTGCCATTGTAAATATTGTTGGGACTTGAGGAGTTCAAAGTACTAATTCTATGTGATGCCTGATTTTACCGCATTAAGGAGGCAAGCCCCTCACTTTTGTGCTATCTTTTCCAATTTGAAAAATGAATTTTTAGGGTCCTGAGGTTTAATCAGTTAATGTTCGTGCAACATTTTGAATTTATAAAATGCTATCTAAATGTGAAATTTAACTGTGTTGTTGGCGAACGCTTTTTATAAGTAATCTGAAGGCCCAGGGAAAATTCATTATGAGTAAGCTCCTGGACTCCTGTTCTCTTTCATTGATTGCCACATTGTTTTTCAGCATGTCTGTCAGTGGTCAGAGAAGCTCTAACCCATTGTCAGGCCCAGGGGAAAGGGTTGTTGTCCCCTCACTTGTCTGCTCCTCGACAAGTGGTGTGTGGGTGAAGCTTGCTTTTTTCCTATACGTGAATGTCAAGTGGGTTTTTCCAATCGGCAGAAGGAAAACCAGCAGCCAGTGAGAGCAGGGTGGTCTTCGAAAGGTGTCTGCCACCTGCATTTCTTTCCATCTTATAATTGGTGTGCCAAGCCATTCTCCTCCCTTTTCGTCCCTGCAATAGTGACTTAGGAAAGCATAGAAGAAATGAGTAAGCTCTGGAGCTAAAAATATAAGTGGTAAAGGGATCTGCTGGACAAAACTGGCATGCAAAATTGATAGTGCAGAACTGATAACCGAGTTAGTGAAAGGTAGATTTCGGATGAAAGAAGTGTGGAGACTGGAGATGGAGGAAGGATGGCTGAGCTAGAGTTGGCCAACTAATTGTCTCCTGGTACTGTGTGCATGGATGTACATGTGTGTGTGGAGAGGAGAGGCTGACAAGGACAGATTAAAATCTATGAGACATTAAAATACACCATGTCCTCAAAATTTATCTGTGAACCAATTTCATGATTCTCCAACGGTCTGAATTATCACTCTTGAGCACTTAAAGCTGACATAGCCGCAGCCTCTATGTGATGAGTTTAATCCTGGCAAAGAATCAAAAAAGGAGGAGGACTCCACCAAATAGATTTAATTATGTGACTTCTCTTGCGGCTTTTCTAGGTCTTCAGGGGAATAAATCCCAGTACTTGCTACTTGTTTAATGTGGTCTCTGACGTTACTGAACTGTGAGTTGTTGCAATACCCATTCTCTTCCAGGCATGTTTCTGTTCAGGTACTTGTGCGTCAGAGTATTGTCAGACTTCCTAATTTTTAAGCTTTTAGCCTCCTGAGTGTAATCAAATAAGCACACTTGAGAGGAAAGCAGTACCTAGAGGCACAGCATTAGGCTTCCTTTCACACTTCCCCCTTAACTACTGCGCACGTTGTGAAGTACTGAACAGACGTTCTGCCTCTCTGTTTTTATTGACAGAACTGGTTTCCTCTTTGCTCTCCCTTTAGGTTGGTCTGTCTGTCTTGCTCGTGATAACAGAAAATTCTCCTGTTCTCTAGTCTCAGAACAGAGATCTCAAAAGTAACTTGCTGTTCGCCTCTGTCAGCAGTAGAAGAGAAGATGTGTATGGTTAATCAGCTGTGCAATGCTGAATAATTTAAACGCTCTTTTGTCATTGTCTAGGAAAGATTTTAATTTCAGAATTGAATTTTAAGTTTTTAATTAACTAACTACTTTTTTTCAATTCAGTGCTTTTCAGCTGGGAGCAAACACTGCTGAGTCATTTAGGAATTGGGCTGTAACAGCATCTGGCTCTGGCTCCCATTACAGAAGGCAATACCTGGAGCTTTTAATTGTTTTCTTCTTCTTCCTTCTGACTTTTTCCTTTTGAAAAACTGGATGTAAAATGCCTTGTGAGAAAAACATCTTTTACTGTTCTCTATCTAAAGTAAGTAATGTAATGGGATTCTGCTTTCCTTGTGGATAATAGCAACCTGGTCTAGTGGGAGGTGTCCCTGCCCGTGGCAGGGGGATTGGAACTCCATGGTCTTTAGGGTCACTTTAGACCCAAACCATTCTATGATATGCTAGGGAGTAGTGGCTGACTGATAAATAGCAATAAAGTTTTAGAATAGTGTTCCTTTGGACACGCCTAAGTTTAGGGAAGCAGCGGGGGAAACCTGTAAAAGAGCTGTGTAAAGGTCACTGCTGGGAGGGTGGTTCCCACTGCGTGTAAGCCTTCAGGGCTGCCTCTAAAAGAATGGGTAAATTAATAAGTAAAATTTCTGAGACTGGAGCGTGAGAAAAGGAAGGACTCCTGTCTTTCCTAACTTTAGCTTATGTTTCTTTCTATAGCATTGCTGTAGTTCCCAAGGAGCTGGTTGTTTGAGGGAGGTTTTATGCGAGTGAAGTATTTGAATTTAAGAGAAGTCATATGGGGTGAATCACATTTGCCTGATACCTTAGTGAGAGGACAAAATTTGACTTTATTTGCCTTCCTCTTTATATTTGGGAAATGAAAGATACTTGAAAAGGAGGTAATTTTAGAGACCCTTGACTTGCAGATCTTGGCTCTGATACCGGTCTTGGCCACATGCTGTTCGCAGTTGTTTAATGTCTGCCTTAACTTGTCCATTTGTGTAATGTATTACATGCCCACAAGAGTTAGTATGAATTCATTAGTGTTTCTGAATTGCTCTTGCATCATCTGGAGAAACGTGCTCACAGACCTGCTAGGTATTAGAAGCGAAATCCTGGTTCTATTTAAGCTAATAGCAAGAACTCTGATGGACTTCAAAAGAGGTAAGATATCATCCAATTACCATAATTAGATTGTTAAGAATTGTTCAGCTCCAAATTTTGTAATAATTCAAAGGCTGTTACCTTCATGAATTTTAAGTTAGATGCAAGTGTAGCGTGTTGCAAATCTTCTGGTGCTTAGGCAGTCACATTGCACTCAGCACTGGAGACTATTCCCATTCTTAGTGTTCAGCACATTTCAGAGCCTTGATGAGGCAATTAGAAAATCCGTATAAATAAGCCTAGAAAAAGTACAACAGTATCTTTTCTTAATGTTGTCACTCAGGTAGTGCCCAGTTCTTCCATGGCTTTTACCAACTACTGAGCTCCTGCTTTGAGAGTTTTGCTTGAATAGTTAATTTGGAAGTTAGGTGTAAAATGAAGAATCCAAAGACCAGCTCTGTGGGATGTTTGTGACAGTAGTGGAAATGTTTTCTCCAGTCAGCATCTCCAAAGACCATAAAACTTGATTTAAATTTTTTTTTCTACTGTACAGTCCCCAACAGACATTGACTGTTAATAGTTTTTACAGCTCTAATTTAATCTGGTAGAGTATTGAACTTGTACGTGAAAGGCAATAAAATCCTTTTAGTAGGAAGATGGAGTTTATGTTCAGAATAACAATCTATCAGTTTTGCAAAGGATTGTTAAATTGCTGCTTTGTAACTGTGATCACATGAATTCAGCTTAGCTGTGTTTTAAGCCTTGCTTTTCAAGAAAGTAAATTAAAATAAAAAAACTATGGTCTTCAGTTATTAGTGAAGAAATCTGCTTGAATTGGCATGGGAACACTTTAATTTGTATCAGGTAGCTGGATGTCTGCTCTGTGTGTACTACTGGCTTGGGCACGTTGCTAAATATTATTTTCAAATAATGTGAACTTCCCTCTTCATGAATTCTAATGCATCCCAGTTTTGTAACTGATTTTTATGTCCCAGTGCCCTCTTTGATGTCATGTCTTTAGGATCTTTCTCAATTGTGTGGTATCAGCTATACAAGAACATCTCATGCTCGAAATCCTAGACCTCAGGTGCAAGTTGAGGAGTTGCCTCCATGTGTTTGTCCCAGAAGAGCTGGTTGCTGTTTTTTTCAGTGAAGGGTTTCCTGGAGAACCTTATTTTCCACTGTAACTTCTCAGGTTGCTGTGGTTTTGGGCTGTAAACGTCTTTCCTAACCTGCTGCCTCAGAATGGTCAAAGGATCCAATAGGGTGTGCTGACCTCACTGAGCATCATAAGGTTGTTTAGCAGAAGAACCTGACCTGGATTTTTACTGTGTTTGCCTTGAGATTGACTAGGAAGAATTTAGAGTATGAGCAGTTAGGAGGATACATTCAGAGCTATTGGGTAGTTATCAGATGACTGGCTTTTAAAGGCACTAGTAATAGGATAGTAAGTTTGCCCAGTCCCTAGGGCCAAGCGATGGCTCTGTCTTTTGAACATTTCAGTGTTCTCTCTGGCTGGAGTTTAAGATGTTTTATGCCTCTAGGAGCATTTATGCATTTGGGAGTTGGACTAGATGATCTCTATGGTCTCTTCCAGCTCTAAAAAATTCAGTGAAATCTGTATCAGACAAGGATGTTGGGCCAAAGATTGCAGGAATGGTCTTCACTGCTGGTGTGGTTTTGAGTCTTACACCTTTATTTGAAAGTTTCGTTGGACGGGTGCTTTATCCATACTGTACCTGTACCTGCAGAGTAGATAAGCATCAGTTTTCTTCTTTACAGATATCTCCTTTACCTCATTAGTTCTGTACAGCGCAACTTTAAGCTGTCTTCATCATCTCAAAAACATATTGCTACTAAGCTGATAAGCCATCCTTCCCTTTTTGTGACATAAATGTTAAAATGTTGTAAACAAGCTTCCAAAAGATCAATGGCATTTTTTTTCCATATATTAATTTGTCTTGTAATATTCATTTTATGTCAACTGCAGTAATTTCCTGGGCTTAAGCATAAATATCTTTTCATGTGTGTTTGTCTGAAGTGACAGCAAGTTGCCAGAGACATTATCAAACACAACGTGTGAGGATCAGGAAAACCATTGCATTATGACTGCAGGTATTAAAAATGCAGGGAAAAATATGATTAAAAACTGAGTACTGTTGGTGGGTTTCTCCCAGAGTTTAGGGGGAATGTGGAGAATACAGTTTTTGCAATTTAGATTAGCAAATACCAATTAGATTAGTTCTGAAACACCAATATAATCTTCTAGGGTTTTCAGTGTATTTGGTAGAAGACTGAAGGGCGTTCCCACTGCAGCCACATGGTTCTGCATGAAGATGATGATGATGAATGAGCTCAGGACCCAGGAAGTGCTAAGTGCCTGGGTCTGCGGCTGTATATCGAGTTACGATGTGATTATTTTAACTGCATCTCTTTAATATCAGCATTGCACTGTGCCGCCAGAGCCCAATTTAAAACCCGTAGCAGAAGACTCCTGAAATGACTTATTGGTGAACATCTTTCTGAAAAGTGAATAGACCCTTCAGAGTCCTCAGCAGCAGAACATGACACTGTAGCACGTACCGTGAAGGGGCCTTTCATCTCATTTTATATCCCTTGATACCTAAATAGCAGCAGAAGTTTGTTTGAAGCTACAGTGCTTTTTCTAGCTATTCACTTGGGAAGATCCCAAGAGTCTTATTAGAGCTGCGAGCTAATAGGAGAAAATAAGTGCAAGGAAATTATAGCTGGAACCTTAGAGTCTTAGGGATCTACACAGTGATCTCAGACGGAGCGTGCCACATGGATTCCCACCCACTGGAGTGAACAAGTGAACAAGCTTCTAATTTTGCCCAGAAAGTCCATTGGAAACAGAAATAGAAACGGGATATTCTTGTGTCCCTTGATGTGAATGCGGAATCGATCTCCATCTGATCTTTTAACTATTTCTAAGTAGCCGACTCTGATCCCATCCTGGAAAATTGTGCTCATATTGATCCCATGGGAGGCCATCGAATGGAGCAGTGGCAAGCAGTGATTGAGGGATTGTGCCTTTGAGGGGAAGGGAGCAGTATGAGGATTTGTGTTCAAAATGTATCATTTCTCACTTCAGACATGTTACTTATTCCTTTCTGGGGTTTGATGCCATTGATTTCAGAAGCCTAGGTCTTGTCAACTTCAATGAAAGAGGGACTTGGGCCTCTGTTCGTGGGTTGTTGTCGTTGTATGTGTGTGTGTACGTGTGCAGTTGACTGACAGATATATTGTATATGCTTTGGAGACAGCAATTTAATGAAATGGGGTTTGAGTGAAGTAGTGTTTTGAATCTATTGCTTATGTGGAAAAGAGTACCTACGATGCTAATGTACACGATAGGTGTCAGGCCCAGTTACTATAGGAACTTACTGGGCTGCTCTGTAATAAGGACATCTAACTCACAGAATCTGAACAGGAATCTCTGAATTCTCCTGTGTAACAAAGCCTCTGCTGTGGTTTCATAGCAAGTACCCCTCATTTCAACTTCGGAAACAGGTCCAGGAACACCAGAGTCAAATGAGGCTCTGATAGTTCTTTCCTTGGCTTCTTTCCATGCTTAGGGATTAGACAAGTACTAAGACCAAAAAGAGAACACCGCAGCAGAGAGTGAAGTCACCCAGGCTTTTAAAAGCAAGAGCAAAGTTATGGGTTTTTTACTATAAATAAAGTTAAATAAATTTATTTATTTAAATAAATTTTAAAAATAAAATAATAAAAAATTTAAAAGGTAATCTGTCATAGCTTCAGTATTTGCCCAGGTCAGTGATCTCCCCAAAAGTACACACTAGGATTACATTTCTGACAAGGCTGTACTGGTGGTGAGGGACCACAGCGTAATAGCCCTGTCCTTTGGAGTGATGGTCTAGGCACCGCTTCACAGCAACAAAATGTGGGGCTGGTCCTGGTCCTCCTGCCTTCCCCGGAGAGGGCGGCAGGGTAGACTCCACCATGGTAAAACTGTATTCCTTTTAGCAATATAATTTAGTGGGTAGAACTGGGCATGTGATGAATAATAAGCCACAATTGCAAAGTATGAGCCCTGTGAACAGAGAGTAGAAATAGTCACTAATCTCCTTTGGTTTGGCTTTTCTATCTCAAATTTGCTGCCAGCCTGGTTTACTACTACACTGATATTTCCAATCTGACCTCAAGTCAGGGTGTAAGAGGGACTATCCTTGGAAGGTGTCTTTACTTAGAAACCCCTGCAAGAAAAGAAGGAATGAAAGCTACCTTTATTTGTTATTTTGAAACCGAGTCCCTGTTGCAAGGCAGTAAGATGAGCAAATGGCTCTTGCACCTGGCAAGTTCCCATCAGCGATTATTGCAACGCTTAGTGTCTTTCTGCCACCAGCAGCAGTCTCTTTGCTGCCTTTCATGTCACACATTTCAGTGTTCTTATGGGGATGCTACAATTAAAGTCACAAGATTTAGTGCTCTAATTCTCCTTTGTTTGCAACAACGGGGAGAGACAGGGAAGGATAATATATGTGGCTGGGGTTTTGTTTTTATTTTACTGACCAGCAAAAATACTGTGTGTATATAACTGTGACAATAACAGAGTTTGTTTAAACTCATCAAACCGTTCCATTAGTAACTGGATTAAAGGCTGTTATTTCACATAAAGGAATCTTGTTACTAAAAAACAAATAAATGCTGCGATTACATTTCACTCCTCTCTGTTTACAAACCTTGACATCTGAGCAGGCTATACCTCGTGTATTTCTGCATCTTTCTTTCAGCATAAATGTTTTCTAGTTCTAGATATATCATTAGTGTGATACCGATGTCAAGAACATTGGTTTTTTGACAAGTATGTCAAAAATGCTGCTGCTGATAAGTGTGTATATGGGAGGGAAACATGGTGGTTGACAGGAATCCAGGTTTCATTTTTAGCCCTTCCATTATTACAGTGTGTGTAACCTGAGATGAATTGCCAAATCAGACTTTTTCCAAGCAGACATCTGTAAGTACAAGTGCAATTCTTCTGTTCCAAACCCATGCCTGACAGTGAGATATTCAAATCTGAGCTCTTCACCCTCCGTTCAGTGGAGAGAAATGGAAACCACCAAAGGACAGTTCACCAGATCCATTTTTGGATGTGGTGAAATTGCCACAGGTGCTCAGAATGATTGGTTTGCACCTCGTGGTCTACTTAGACACCGAGGTGAAAAACCATTTGTGGACCCTCCACAGGATTTCATAGACACCCTAGATCTCAGCTGAGCCATCCTCAGTGATGTGGAAAATCATTCCTCTGAATATTCCACCTTGCTATTTTCGAAAACAAGCTGCTGCTCCAGCTGAAATTCATGCATGCTTAAAAAGAGGTTTAAATTACAGCCCTGTTGAACCTTAGTTTCTATCTATGAAATTAAACTATTCATCAGATCTGCGTGTTTTAAGTATTAACGGACAGGCTTTATTAGTGGATGCTTCAGGAAATGAAATCTTGTTATCTTGATTATCTGATCAGTCTTGGTAGAATCTGTGTAATATCATAATTTTTCTTACTTCGAGGATTGATCCCTTTCAATCTACACACTCCAGTGTGCTTTCTCTGTGGATAAACTGGTCAGCTGCCAAAACAGAGTCATTTGACTTACCTGAAATGAGCAACAGCGTGATGAAAATACATTCCCTCTGTCCCACTGGCTAAGCCTCAGATTGTATTGAAATAGAATTAGGCCAAGGAAGTCAATGTACTGGATAATAATGAAATGTTTAATGTGGATTAGCTGCATATGAAATTAATACATTAGAATGAATTGCTGAAGAAATAGAATTATGTCAGGCCTTTATCCTGACTCTAATGACTTAAAAATGCTGCAGTATTCTGTTTATAGAAAAATAAAGCTATTGAATTTGCATTCTTTATTTGTGTGAGAGAAAGAAATATAAAATATTATGTCAAAATAAATAAATAAATATCAGAGGTGTCAAATCAGGATTCCACTGAAGCAAGGCCATAATGTTTGGGTCTGGACACCTGAGAGGTTCCAGAGATGGGGATGAAGCCCAGGAAGAAGAGATACATGAAGACAAGAATCTAAACTTAAAACTTCTTAATCACCTGCCTGTGATTAACTTTGGAAGTCTCTTAGTTGATTGAGTTTTATTGTTACTGTTTGTTATTTTTCCCTGCCCTAAATATTTATGGCTTTTTCCACTTTATGACTTTTCTTCTGGAAGAGAAATCTAAATGTAATGTTTGTTTTGGACCATCCAAAGGTGAAGCCTGGGAAGATCTTAATGAGTTTAATACAAAATGGGCAAATTTCCCAAACTAGTTGACAAAGATGATCTTTGACTGGGAGGCATGGAAGGGCTGCGGGGTGAGCTGCGGCATAAAAATTACAAGTATTCATCTGCACTCTGTGGGGCTTTTTGGTGGTTTTTTATTGTTCTTAAAGCTTTTTTGTTGCCTCATCTCTTCTAGGTTCGTTTCTGTTTCTCAATGCATCGGAGAGGCCAAGCCCTGTCATCCTAAGCCCTTGGCTGAGAAGCAGCAGTGACCAATGCATGGTTCAAGTGGCTGTTTATAAGTTTTACCAGCAGAACGGAGAATATATTGCTCGTGTCCTTCCCATTGACGAAAGCAGCAGTGAAATCTTATCAGC
Source organism: Tringa solitaria (assembly GCA_026413425.1). Lineage (NCBI taxonomy): Eukaryota > Metazoa > Chordata > Aves > Charadriiformes > Scolopacidae > Tringa > Tringa solitaria. The sequence continues at coordinate 11,497,506 of JAOXJM010000023.1, read as the reverse complement.
GGAGCATCCGGCGAAACATGGGTAAGTCTCATCCTCTCATTTGCTTTGCAGCTTGAGTTGAGAAGAATCCCACGGCCACAAAATATATGCTGCACATCTACTAAGGGAAGCAGGATACCACACTGAGTAGCTATTTCTCCTGTCTGGGTCTACATTTTTGTAGAAGTTGGAGACTGGTGCTTATTTTAATATACAAAGCATCTGCAAACTGCTGGATCCATGTAACAGTGAGTCTTCTAAGTCGACATCATCTTCATTCTCAGCACTTGTGAGTACAGACACACAATACTTATCCGAAGTTTAAAGCTTTTCTGTCTAATTCTCTCTATCTGGTTTCTTTTTACTCCTTCTTTACCAAAGTGTACTATTGGGCTTAGAATGTCTACTGAAGCTTTGCAGTTTCATGTGCCTGCATACATTTTACGTTTTGTCTTGTATTGGTGCTCTTTTAAACACTGTCTCTTATCAATAAAGCAGTTCAGAGCTATTGCTGGAGGAGTAAAGCTTTTGATCTTTCAAGGGTGCAACTGTTTGAAATCTTCTGTCCTCTTTGTGTAATTAATCGTTGATGATGTCTTAATTTGTCAGACTTCCTGTGCATTCTTTTAAATTTTGGTTAGCAGCAAAACAGCAGGAGCTGAACACAGTAAATATTTCAAAATGCTGTAGTAGTGGAGTAACTTGGAATTGAATTTGGATATTTGTGAGGCTAATGTTCTATCTGTTCTATATACTGTGTTTTTTAATTTTCTATTTTTACTTCTGCTTTCAGAAGTGTGATAGGAAGCATTGTTTTTACTAAGCGTCTCAAATGTTCTTTGTTTTGATGTGATAGATTAGAGAGTTTCTAATGGCAAATCCTGCTGGCTTGTGCGTGTAAAAAGATGTGATTATCTGACTACTGTCTACAGCAAATTTTGTATTTTCCAGTAGCAAAAGGAGAATGTGCAATAAAAAACCTTACAGGAGATAACCTAACTCATAGAAACAGTTTGAATAGTTGTAATTCTCGTATAACACATGGCATATAAAAGTGAGGAGGAGAGCTTGTGTGTGGATCTAGATCGTACTTAGTTCCAGCAACATCATCCAAATTGTAAATTACTGTTGATGTCTGGGGAAAGGTAATTAGGGGAGCGGCAGCAGCTGTCTTCTTCCTTAGCTCTTTGCAAATGCTGTGCTCTATGTCACAGCTAATAAACATGCTTTGTGCAAAGTGCCTCCTGCATTGGCAATGCCACTGTTCCTTGGCACTTGCGGGGAGCACTGCTGGGTGTAAAAGGCTTTGCTGTGCTGTGTGGAGGAGCTCTGGCTTGGATCTGTGGGCAGGCAGAACTCACCAGGAGCACAGGCAAGTGCCAAATGTAAGGAGCCTTGAAGGGAAAGGAAAGATTGCTTTAACTATGGTAACAAATGCCTACCTTTGCCATCTGCTGGAGACAATATGGACTACTCAGCTGTGCCTTGCAGATGGCAGATGGAGATTGTCACCACAGTAAAAAGACTCTGTGCTTTTAAAGAAGGTGGTCTTGGCCTCCAGTGGAGCACCACAAAGATGCTCAGAGGGCTGGAGCACCTCTCCTATGAGGACAGGCTGAGAGAGTTGGAGTTCAGCCTGGAGAAGATAAGGCTCTGAGGAGACCTTGTAGCCCCTGCCAGTACTGAAAGGGGGGAGGAAAGGAAAGATGGGGAGGGACTCTTGATCATAGAGCCGTAGGATGAGGAGTAATGGTTTTAAACTGAAAGAGGGGAGATTTAGATTAGATATT
>JAOXJM010000023.1:11483998-11495454 GCA_026413425.1 Tringa solitaria | reverse complement strand
AACCTGGTCTGGTGGGAGGTGTCCCTGCCCATGGCAGGGGGTTTGGAACTGGATGATCTTGAAGCTCCCTTCCAACCCAAACCATTCTATGATTCTATGGTTGTAGCTTAGTGATCTCATACGCTTGCAAGAAGCGTAGCTTGCTCTCTGACAGTGTTTCTGTGGCAGTAGGCTAGTGAGGATGTGCCTGTGGCTTTCATGGGTTTGTATGACTGACTCCTTGGTACTCTATGGGCTATGAAACTTTGCAGTCGGAGCAACTGGCTAGTCCATTTTTCCCCCTCTGGTCTTGTCTATTCACTGTTAGATGTGGTAGCTCTTCCTCCAGCTCAGCAATGCAGAAAGGCTCTGATACTGTGCCCACAGAAATGTCACATAGAGATAGTAATGTACCTCCGCACAGACCGCAGCCACAGATGACAGGGCAGCAGTTTGTTATCATTTGCCCTGAACCTTCATTCCAGAATTTATGAGTGCTCCTCTGCCCTTTGTTTGGAGCAATAATGTTTGATTATCCCAGCTCAGATAACAAAATATGCAAATCTCACTTCTGTAAAAATCTTCTTTTCTTTCAGTAGGAATCAAGAATAGCTAACTGTAAGTCAAGAATAACTCAATAAAGTTCTTAAATGAACTAGAGATCCTACAGTGGAAATCTGTGCTGTTTAATATTTTATTTTGTCTTGGAAATTGCAAAGAATTAGTATTGTTTTGTAATAAATTCTTTGACCATGCTATAACCAAATGATTTCTAAAATTTTATAAGGATTTGATTTCTGGGTGCAGGGTAATTGAATTCCTTAGTGATGCGCCTGTGCTAGAAATGAGTTTCACAGGTGACACTTATTTGATTCTATACACTTTCTATATTGTTTTGCAAACCAGAGATATAAAGTGTGTGTAGTTCCCAGTCCATGCCATTGTGTAAAATCTGGCTCATAGCAGGAAGAGTATGTTTTATTGAAACAAATGCAATAAATTGCATTTATTGGGTGGTAAAGCAATTAATTAATTCCAAGGTGTATTTTCTCATATGTTGAACTGTGCACAGTGACCATATCTTTTTACCTATTTTTTTCTTTTCAAATGGGATAACTTGAATTACATATATTAATAACTTACAAGGCCTTTACAGTTCACCTACAAGAGAACAAAGTAGGTGCTGTCAAGTATTACTTTTTCCTTCAGGGTGAGACCAGGCAAGCAAAGGATAATTGTGTCCTTGTTTATCAGCTCAACAGAATTTTATACCTTTTTACCTTTTTTTAAAGAGCCTAAGGATCTTACTCTGTATTTAATCTATGGAGTTCAGAACACCTTTGGTTAGACTTTCTCTAATTTAGTTCCTAAGCAATCAGTAGGACTCTTCTATGGGGAACAACACGTTACTGTATTCTGTTAGAATTAGATTTATTGCATGATAGAGTTTATAGATGATCTGGCTTTATGGATGTGTTTTTGGATATGATTAGTCTCTTCTGGTGTCTCTTGCAATTCTGTTGTGTTTTGCAAGCACCTGCAAATGATACAGGGAGCGAATCAGTGCTCTCAAACCTTTGTAATGGCAAAAGAGCTGATTATAATTCCTGCCATGGAGCACAGCACTTTCTGATTTATCCCAAATGCTATGAAATGTGGGTACCGTCTTTTGCTGTTTTTCTGCTCCCTTGGTGCTGTTTACAATCCTTTTTCCTTGCTATTTAACGGGCTTCCTTTTTTGTGTTACTGGAGGTGAGGAGGCAGCAAGTACATTTACGTAGTGTATTGGCTATTTAACAAAGCAGAGTGGCCACTGATTTCATTTCACCTCTTATTTGTTTTCCCATCTGTTAAATTTATAAATATAAAGCCAGTAAGATTATAAATGTGCTTAGTAGAGTAAGGAAAACATGAAGGAAAATTTGTTGACAAGGCCAGAGTTTGTAATACAAGGTTGATTTTTATTTCTTTTGATCTGTGTATTTCAGAGAAGTTAGAACTGGGCAAGGACAAAAATATCATTGCTCATTTTAATTACCATTATTCTTTTACAGCTCTGTCTGCACTGTTAATGGTAAGTTGCAGTATTATATACTATATAAAACCAAACTTTTTAATAAGGCCTTAGCAAATGACAGCATAACTTCAGTTTGGTCTTTCATTGCCGACCTCCCTCATCATTAATTCCATAATCATGTCCTTGCCCCCAAAATAATAATGTAACTAGTGAACCTTAATACTGTTCTCATGGCTGAAGGTAATTGAGGCCTTCCTAAAAAGGGGAGGTGGGGAAGATCCTCAAATCAGCTACTTCAGCAGGAATACCAGGACGCCAGCCTTGTTCAGATGGAGGTTCAAAAGATAAGATCTAAGCTGCTGGATGGAGTTCCCTTCTGCCATCTACCCTACATTTCCTCCCTGAGCTGAGCACACTGCCCATCCTGTCATTTTTCTACTTTTGCTCTACAGAAAAGAGAAGGGTCATTTCTCTTAGATATATGTCTGTGTCTTTTTAGGTTGTAATTGCTTTATGTTCGTGGGACTTTTTATCATCATACAAATCCTTGGAACTCTTTAGAGGCAAAGGGAGGTTGAGGCTGGCACAGATCAGTGTGATATGTTCTCTCACCCCACACTTAGGGGATGGGGACTTTAGAATCCCTGCATAGAAATGTCAGTACTGAACTATACATCTTTTGACTTAATCATACCTATTAAAACTACGTAAAATGACTTTGCAAGCCACATGTGATTTTTGAGCCATAAGTGGGACCTCTAAACTAGTCTAGAGCCTTAACCAAACTTGAGATTCATCTGAAGACTTCTCTGTAAATATGTTTAGTAAAACATGTCTCTTAAATAAAACCCTAGATCTCAACATGCATACATGAGCAAGAAAGCCATAAAACACCACTCTGTAGAGCCAGTACTTTAGTAGGTACATACATATTTCTGCACAGAGCACTTCCAAGAGAGAAAGAGCACCTGTTTTTGAAGGTTACTACAAATCATGATAGGCTATTCCCTTTCTGGCATCTACAACTTCATTCGAGATTGATTGCATTGATAGATGTCAGGAAAAATAAATGAAGGAATCACTGGCATCTGTCACATTTGACCTTGGGGCTTGAAGTCTGAAGGTTATTTCTTGTACTTGTGTTGTTCCTTTTCTGTTCTATTTTTTTTTGTTGTTGCTGTTTTTAGTTTCTTTCCAATAGCTTTACTTGTCTGTCTCACAGACCATGGGCTTAGTAGAAGGAATTTACTTTCCTGGAACCCTTTAACCTCAAAAGTACCTTTCTCAGGTTAGTGGTAATATGAATTTGCTTGGTGTTTTTTTATTTTGTGGATAGTTTTATTGGTTTTTTTTCTTCTTCTCCTTGAAAAACACTTTACTAAATTCAGGCCTTTGTTTTGCAAATGCCTGGACTATAACCAAGAAGTACAATGACCAAACTGTGTGTATTTGGGGTACATCATACGGGCACTTAAACTCATTTTTAGGCATCAAAATATGTCTCAGAAATTTACAGCACATTTTACTCAGAGTATTCTAAATCAGGAGTTTAAGTCATTCAGTCTAAACTATACATTTGAGAAATTCACGTAATTCAGGAAAATAATCTGGATTTATGGATTCATTAGAAAATAAGCTCTCCTGCCTTGGTGGCCAAGCACCACTAATCCCTGCTTTTAGAGAGAAATTTCAATTGTTCTAGACAGAAAATTAGCATTTAAAATTTTCCTGTGCTGTTATCCACTAGCCATCTTTTAGACCCTTTCAGTCTGTCAAAATAAATGCAAAGAAATTAAAAGGGAAAAACACCAAAAAGACGTTAGTGTCTCTTTTCCCCCTTCCCTTTTCAAAAGATACTGCCCTTGATACCTGTGAAGAATCAGTCCTTTTCAGAGCAGATGCTTGGATTTGAAAAGAAGTCTTTCATCTCCGCCTAACAAAACCTTGGTTATTTCGGTATCTCAAGTCTAGATTTGAACAAAGCTTTAACTTTGTTGGTTGTGGCACCTTGAGGAGTTCTTTGCTGGTTTGTTTTCAGTGGATGAGATTTAAATCAAAGCCCTTCAGAATGTGTACGGTGAAATGGAGCCCTTCAAAGCTTTACAAAACACTATTAACCTGTTACACAAATGTGTGCAGATGTGGAAAGATTGTTTTCCCATTCCACTTGAGCACTGGATTATGTAGATTAAGTTGCCACCAGCACTGGAGGTAGGAACATGTCTGTACATTTTCTGCTTTAAACTTCTTAGTGGTTTTACTGCTCATCAAGTACTATATTATTTCTTGAGATAAACGTGGATCCTTTTTGTAGGTTTTATGCAGCTTTAGAACTTTAAAGTGTGCCTTATTTTTGCATGTAACCTCAAGTATAACAAAGAAGTAACTTCAAACTGCTCCGGAAGGGTTTACTGTGTTGTCAATGAGATTGGCCTGTAGCAGTTTATTTCCTTTTACAGACATGTACATGGAAGCAAACTATTTATTACAAAAAATGATGTATTAATATTACCAGAAACTAAATTTTGAGTGCCATTCACTATTGCATCATATCATACTGTGAAGCAACAATATTGTGGGAACCAAAACCACTGTAAGTTCAGTAATGAGTAATCGCAATTACTTTTATTTTTTTAGCAGTTGATTACAGTCCCAATCAAACTGGTTGGAAATCGATTTTGGGCAGTAGTGGGGGGAAAAAATGGTCTTTCTTGTCTCCTAATATGTGTTATTAGACAGTTATTAGGTGGCAGTGCTGCCTTTTATTTGCATTTGTCAGATTCAAATGCAAACGAGAAGGCCACAGTTGTGTAATCTACTTTTGATTACAATAATAAAAAAAGACAGGGGAAAAAAGCGCCATTTTTAAATTGAAATAAAAGTAGCAAATGAGGAAAATTTTTGTCAAACATCAAAATTTGGCTTACTACAGAAGCAAATTAGTTAATGTGTACAGAATGGAACATTAGAAGAAAAATAAGCTTATTTTTCAGGGTAAGAGATCAGTTTTAGGGATGCCTTGTTGAGAGTAGCCATTTCTGTTACTTTTAACATCCTGCTGAGCACATTGTAGCGGAGGAGGGCTAAGGTGATGAGCTGGATGGCCAGGGTGCACTGGCACAAGGATCTTTGTGGCTTCCCAAATAATCACAGCACCTGTTGGTGGCTTCCTTGGAATCTGGGTGCTGCTTCTATATGTGAAACCCCAGAGATTGGCATATCTGACCCTGTAGAATGTTTGGCATCAAACTGACCACAATAACAGACTTGGGGCACCCTTTAAAGTGGCTGGTTTGGGTGTTTGTTCTTTTGAAACCATAGATTCCTTAATATAAATTATTTCTTACATGGCTGAAACAATTTCTTCAGATCACTCTGAGCAACCTAATCCAACTTTTATACTCTCCAAATCCTGGGCGCAAAAATCTGTCATCTTAAACTTTTATACTTTGTGTCCTTAAGAATTACTTGCAGGCTCCTCTTTCTGGTTTTTACTCTAGTCTCGCTTTCCAAAGTCTGAATTTTTCCCCCCATCCTCATTCCTTTAACTTGTTTCTCTTGTTTTATAGATCTCTTGTTTTCCCCTCTACCTGAGGCTTCTACTTCAATTTTTACAAGTCATCCCAAACTAATCTTTACAGCCCCGTGTTATACTTCCTATCAGTGTAGACACACCAGGATGAATTTCAGTTTCCTAAAACCTAAGCAAGCAAACAACCTTCCCCACATACACACACCAACCACCCTCCTCTTCCCACGCACACACACACACTTTATGTTTCTTCATTTAGGTGTCCCTTCTGCTGTACAAAATTGCAAGCAGTTTCTCCAGGATCCTATGCATCCGGGTATGCTTTCCCACAACCAAAATCCTTCCAACATTTGTTTCCAGAGACTAGGCAACACGCCTCATTAATAGTTCTAGCCTTGTTTCTCATTATTTTTCTGCTCCCCTCAAGCTAAGTTCTCTGTCTTTCTGCTGTTGGCAAAATCTTATAAACTAGCTTGCGGTATAACTGCTTTCCGTATCTGCTACTTATTTTTGACCTTAAAAACCTTCTGAGTTCTATGTAACCTGCTCAGCTCTGTCCCACCCTGGAGTGGGGTTTTGTCCTTGTGTGCAATTTCCTTGGGGCTTTCCTTGCTAATAATTGAGAATGTGCTTCTTATCCAAGGCGAATCTTCCCTGCCATATTAAATACTATAGAAGATTTACAAGGTACTATTCCTCCCTTCAAATTCAGAGAGGAATTATTAAGTAGGCGCTGATAACCTTGCAAGACTTAAAAATCATGTCCTTGACCCATCCAGCTGCTCAGAGTGGGAGCGCAGCGGTAACACAGTGGATTCTGTGTTCTAAGCCAGATTCTCGGGTATTACTCTTAGATTATCTCAGTTTTGGTTCATGATTCCACCGTGGGGTTCGAGTCCAGTAGGGCAGGTTTGCACCCTCACTTTAAAGAACACTGTAACTATTGCTGCCTCCCCCAAAATGATGCCTGTTATTCTCAAGTGCTGGTAAATCATGTGTTTTCCACTCAAGAAAGAAAACTCTGCTAAACTTGACCACTAACGCGCATATTAAAACAAAATCTAAGATTTATTCAACAGGAATTTGCAAGTTAATTCTCAGGTGTTTGGTGGTGTTTTTTTTTTCCCCAACTGGAAAATTGAAGGGAATGAAGGCTAAGAAACCATTCAGATGCTGCTGCTTGCTGTGGTGGCAGAGGCGACGGTTCTTTTCAGCGATCCAGGAAAGTACCGAACGGGCTTTCTTTCTGCAGGTACACAGGGAGGACTGTGGGGTTTAACACCAGCGTGAAGCACTTTGCAGGGCTTTTAATTTAAAACTAATCTGCTGTATTTGTTAAATAGTACTGCTAATGCCTGAAAGCATTTTTCTGTCAAATAGCTACCTTTGTTTGCTTTGCAATTTTATTGTTTTCTATGGCACACGGCTGGTACATTAGAATTTATATTCCTGTAACAAAATACTGTCTCCAGGGCTCTTTTGTACTGGCAGTGGCAAACCATTAATGTCAGCAGCTTGTCTGGCAAAAACATGGGGTTGGGCTGACACCACCACCAAAGGCACAGGTTTCAGGCAGGGTTGTCAGATCTGCTTTATACAGCTTATTTCTCAACTCATGCACTGTGGCACAAGGCTTTTCCACACACTGTGCTGAATAATGCTTGTTCTTAAAATGAATTGATATAGCGAAGCTATAACCATTCCTGGCTTGCAAAGTAGCATTTTGGTATGTTGGGTACAGAAATGAACAATCCTCCACGTCGCATTTGAAAGGGAAGCCTTTTCCCTATCTTTTTTGCGAGAGTAACAGATGTGCTCATCTGTCTTTCTTTCTGGACACTGAGTTCTCTGAGTCACCGAGTACGGTTGTCTTTATAAACATCAGTCCATAACCTTATGATATTTGTTGCCTTCTATATCAAACTGACTAAATATGATTTTCTATTGGAAATAGCAGCAGTGAAGTTTGTTTACAGAATGCAATTGGAGCTTTTCCTGATCATCCCTGGCTTGGCATGTCATTCACGCTGATGGATTGAGGCCACAAAGACGCAGAATAAAGTTCCTTTTGACAAGACAAAGCTATTCTAATCTGGGACTTGAACCAGCAGCAAGGTCTGCCATCCTTGATGAACTTCACATGAGGATAAGACTGCAGAAGATCGGCGTGAGTCTAAATCTTTCACGAGGGAATGAAGTTTTTATGACTCCACTTCATCTAGCAGGGAATACAAGCAGTAGAGTAAATGAGACAAACTCAGCTGTCTCCTGTATTCAGATCAGTGGCCAGTTATTATGATGCCTTTATAAGAGAACAAAATAACACTAAGGGGAAGATTTTATCAAAACATTTATATTGAAAAACTTTTTAATAAAGAAGCCAAATAATCTGACCTTCTTCAGCAGAAATAAAATACAAAGTGTAGAAAAACTCAGGATGACCTGATTCTTTTTAGGATGTTAAACGTCCTTAGAGTGTCTAGCTCAATGTGCTACCACACCAGAAAATAAAGATGTGGGATGATCTTTGGGTATTGCATTAGTTTGAATGGAGGCAGCTTTCTCAAATCTAGTAACTGGTTTTTTGCATCTCTGCATTCTAACTGCCTGGCTTTCAGGAGGCCGTGGTGCGGGAAGTGTGGACTAATGCTTTTGACAATTCAGATCCATATCAAAACCATGATGATTGCAATTTGTTATTATTTCATGCCAGATGAGCTATTCAGAGGCTCATTTCTTAGAGGTCTCTAGATAACATCTGACACAAGTTGATTTCCTTTATTTTTAAAGCCAGTTGTCTGGGAACTTGGGTTCCTTTCATTCCTTTAGGCAATTTCTCCAGGTCAAGGCTGGGGCATGTATCTGGACTGTTTGAAAGGGAATTGACTCTGCTCTTACTATTTCTGTTTTAGATGGGGGATTTTGATTGCCAGTTGTGGTTGACAGTGTCTAGTAAAACAGCCCCTCTCAAACAATGAGCGATACTATCAACTCCAAAGCTTATCAACAATCAGACCACTATCAATTTTTAAATTGTTTTTTCAAGAACATCTGGCTTTCTTTTCACTTACTGCTTTCTGCCAGTACTCTATTACGAAAGGTGAAAAAAATCCAACCTGTATAATTTTACTGACTTTTTTCCTTAATAATTTGAAACCAAAGAGAGTGGTGGTGTTTTGGACAACAGAATTTGTGTCTTTCAATCAGCTCTTCTGTCTCTTCTCACTTGTTCCTTGCTCTCTCTATCTCGACATTGTCTTCCCTTCTAGTTCTATCTTCCAGGTTTTTTTTCTAAACAGGCTTTCCAGCTCCACAACAGCTCTTGTTCTCTCTCTCCCTTCATCTTCACTCCTGGCATCTTGCTCCTGTCCTGCTTTGTCCTACCTTTGACTCAGGTATGTTTCTTCTTAATGTGTTCTGGATCCAAAGGCTGGGGAAGGCACAGAGCAGCCCATTTTGTGTGCCCAGGTCACACGCTGTTTGCCACAGCCCAGGGCGAGCACTGGGCACCTTCCCTCGCACAATCTCTGCCAAGAGGCCACAAACATTAGCTTGTTAGAAATTGGCCTCATTGAGGTGAATTTTCACAGAAAGGGCCACACAAATGAAGCAAGGGATGCTCTAGGTCTCCAGCAGCACTTTCATCAAGTGATCTGAACAACTCTTAAAAACATTAAAACCCACTGAAGTAGGTGGTGCTGTACAGATGGACACAATGAAGCACTAAAGCGATGTTTCAGCAGATCATTAGTGACATTGGCATTCAATAGAAGTGCAGCTGAGTAGCACTACATATATTATTTTTACTAGAAGGGTGCAGTTTTTAACGGGGAGAAATAATGTTGATGTCTAGGTTTTCAGAGTCAAAGGGATTGATTCAGCAGAGATGTTAATGTGTATCGCCTTCACCGCAGGTAAGTGGCTTTGCACTGTTTGGAGAGCCAGTATTAACCTGCTGAATTTCAACACATGACCAAAATCTACATTCTGGGTTTCTTGCAATGTGGAAGCAGTTGGAGGGGCGAGGTTAAGAGAAAAAAAATTAATTATTCATAGGTTGGGAAAATTCTGGTTCTGTATCTGCTCCTAAGTCCTCACCATGAGCAGCAGATGGTGGAGGACCCTGCGGAGGACAGGCATAGCACATCCTCTTCCCATGCTCTCTTCCCCTCCAAACCCTCCTTCCTGCATTAGTACTCCCCACTCCTAAGACATAGATGTCTCAATTGCGTCTAACTGAACTGTGAACGTTCCTTTCTCAAATTAACCACTACACAATCCCAATTTCATGTGCCTTTGATGCCTGGTTTTAATTGCCTTAAAGTAGAAAGCTTCAATGAGCAGAGAAATTAAAATTGCAAAATCCTGATGGCTTTTTTTTAGTTGAGTTATTTGCCTCTGCAGTCAACTTGAATAGCATGGGGTTTGGTTGTGTTTTTTCTTTATTTTAAGTGAGTGAATGTCCTATTAGTTTTCCATTTCTGACAAAGCTGGGGGCTTAACTGCAATGGATGGGCTACATTTTAGTTCCCGAATACAGAACATGTTGTGTGTTGCCTACGTTCTAAGAGAGACATTGTAAGTCAGTGAAACGAGCTCTCCCTTTCTTTTGAGGCTGGACTTAGGGAGGAAACTGATGTTTGGAAAGACTGAAAACCCTAATATATATAATGGATTCTCAGGGGTGTCACAGAGGGGCCAAAAAATGCAGGAATTAAGCATGTTGTATCCAACTGAAAAGCCAGAAGTAATTTAGGACAATCGCACGATTTCTTTTATCCAGAAATTGTATCTTCAGTGACATCACAACTTTTCATGGGAAAATTTCAATTTTGGTTGGTGAAATATTGGTTTCTTGGACTGACCCCAAAAATACCTTCTTAGCTGTCTGTTCAGGGTTACAGTGAGTGTTGTTTTGCTGCCTTAGTTCATGCACAGACATACTTCTGATGAGACAGCGTGTCTTCTCCAGCCAGGATGTGGCATGCCAAGGAAGTTGCATGACTTGAGGAGCACCAGGAGGAGTGCCGGTGGGAAAACTCTTTATACGAGGAGTAACACCACCGTTTGAATGTCTGTGTGTGACTGCCATAGAGCAATGTGGCATCATAAGGGAGTACAATTGCATAATGAACTGACTCTGAGAGAAGTACTGCAGGACAGCTAAATAAAGCAATAAATTAATTATGGTGATAAATTAATCTTTTGCTTTAAAAATGCAACCGTGATACTACTTTGCAAATTGTTTGGGTTTTTTGAACTTAATGAAGTGTAATAGCAAATCCAAAGAGTCCCATGTTTTCATAGACTTAGGAGTAAAGTGAAGAAAAATCACCCTGATGTTGGACAAGTTTATTAATTATTGAGTGAAAAAGAAGGTGTATGTCAAATTGCTAGATTTCAAATCTGGAATTTGTTGCCTTTTACCGACTTGTTTTGTGTCTTGGACTAATATGACTGCTTTTTTCTCAGTATTGACTTTTTCTTAACGACTTCTGCTTGTAGCCTTTGGTAATAATTTATGCCATGATCATACTCAGTTATTATCTACCGACTGATAATAGAGTTTGTTTTACAAACAGCTTTCATTGTAATGCAACTGTTCAGTGCTGGCACAGCGAGCTGTGGTAATAACTTCTGCAGGTTAATGGCATTCTTTACTCAGCTGTTGCTCAATTATCCATCAGAAAGTATCTTGTTTTCTGTTCCTTAGCTGTGACAGTGCTAGTGAGAGTGGTTTGGGTTTGTGGTTTTTTTCAGTGTTTAGGTGTAAAATGGATTTTGGTGCCTTTTTACCTCAGAAAAGTTTTAAACCTCTTGGAAAGCTCACGATGTTCTTGAAGGACAAAAACATAGCCTTTGACAGGACAAGGGGTAATGGTTTTAAAGTGAAAGAGGGGAGATTTAGATTAGATATTAGGAAGAAAT
>JAOXJM010000023.1:11456830-11467994 GCA_026413425.1 Tringa solitaria | reverse complement strand
TAGCCCCCCCCCCCCCCCCCCTCCATTTCTTCACTCTTACTAACAGGGAACACCCAGGAGTTAAACTTTGATGTCTTGAATTCTAGTCAACTGTGATATGTACTAATCCATCTTTTTTTTCCCTGGTAGAAGGGAAGGAAAACAGCAACAAAACCCACTTGTGCTCATCCTGGCATTAAATAGACGATAAAATCTTGATACTAAACCAATGATTATTTTCAAATCAGCTCAGTAAAGTACTTGCCTGTGCTTATGTTAATATTTTAAATTTGAAAAGGATTAATTTTCCAACTCACTGTCTCTTAAATCAGCTAATTATTAACTATGGAAAATTGTCCATAGCTCTTTGATTGTGCCATCAATGTTGTTTCTTATATTCTGGGTGGAAAGTTCATAACCCTTTCCTTTTCCTTGCATCAGGAAAAGCTCATATGCACACAAATACATAACAACCAAAAGTAAGAAGTGATTATTATTTTTTTGTCTCCATGAAATGTTCAGAATTATGTGGAGTGTCAATATATCGAGGGAGAAAAAAAGCATCTCACACCTTTTGTTCCCAAGTACTCTGGATGCAAATATACACATAATATACACAATTTAATAAAGTCTCCCGGGGTTTGCACTGATGTACCTGAGTTCTGCATGCGTTAGTGTATTTTGAGATTAATTCCCTTGTTTTAGAGTATGGTTATTAGAACCTCGATGCAATTGGTATTGTTACTGGTATAATGAAAACGAATAAATATTAACCTTGAGAATGCAGCAAATGAACTGGTCAGACAAAAACAGTGTCTCCAGTTTTTCATTTCATTTCTGCAGTGACATTTAATTTGAAGCATGTCTTAGACATTTCATTCTCCGATTATCTGTACCAGGTATTTACCCCTCTCTGAATTTGCCTGGTCTTTAGTTAATTGCAGACATAGGTGAAGTTCCCTCTTTTGAATGCTCCTTAGCCTGTTCTGAAGGAACGTAAAAGGATCCAGGATGTTGATTTTCGGCTGTTGCTGCTGGCGTGTCTCAAGGTACAACTCTGTGGGCAGGTCATTGCATCTGATGCTTTCCTAAATTGAGGGGAGGCTGTAGCCAAATATCTGACCTTTGAACCAAGTCCTGTCTCTTCAAACCCCTCAAAGGATGGGCGTAATCCACAGAGTACCATTGATGCTTTGGGCACTTCTGGTTCAACTGCTTCTTCAAAAGAAAGCAGTAGGGAGTATCTGCTGCACACAGAAGCAGCCTGTGAGCAGGGTTTCTGAACATGACTGTCCTTTAAGAAGTAAAATAGGGCTTTGCCAGGGAATGAAACAAGACTGTGAACCCAATGGCCCTTCCTCCAGTGCCCGGGGGTCGATGTGTTGCTGCCTTCTCCACCAGGCAGGGTTCTGCCCTTGCTGCTGTGAACTTTGGCAGAGGTTTCCGCAGCTGTAGCTCGTGAAAATTAGGGTAGATATGTCTATTTTACCTTCTAACGACTCACAGTCTGTATCTGAGACTGGCCTGCCTTGTGAGTTAATGTCATGGTCAAACCATGTCCTACTGATGGGTCAGTTCTGTTTGACAGGAGTCAGCCTTCAGTTTGCATACCACTAAATACTTCAACGAACAGAAAGACATCAAATCCTCTTAAACTTTGTCCACTGAAAGAAGGGATCACCAAGAAGATTTCACCTTAGTGCACGGTTTTTGGAGGGAGACACAAACATATTCTACAGAGATAAAAGTTCTAGTTTTTATTAGAGCTGCTCAGAAACTTCTGTGCTCCAAGTTTTTGTGAAATACTGGCTTTTGACAGAAAAAGAAAAGAGTTTGTGGAAGCTTTCAAGAAACTTCCATACTATTCTTTGACTGGCTGTACTTTTCATTTAGACTAATACAGTGCATCTTTATTAACGTTTGGGCTACTTTTTGTAGCCCAAAGCATTTGGGCACATTAAGTGATAAAATTTTGCAAAGCATACCTAGCAGAGAAAGGACTGTATTTCAAACCTTGTTTGAGCAGGTATAGGAAAAGAGTGAGGTGTGGTTGTACGAGACCTGTTCCCAGTGGCAAGATCTGCGGCCCAGGATGGCTTTTGTAGCGGCAGTGATTTGTGTTTGAGTGGAGCAAGAGGTATAAGATACAGAACTGAAAGAAAATAAGTGTGGCAAAGGAGGTTGGGAGCATATAGAAACGGTTTTTAAAGAATGAGGAGAAATGTCATCATTTTCAAGGTTACATGTGCTCCCTGCCCTTATCTCCAATCTGTAGCAGCCTAATTATGCTTCAAACTCCAGAATTACATTACAATTAACAAAATTTTCCCTTTGTGATTTCAGTTCAGTGGGTGCTCAGATTCGACCCCCTTACCCTTTTGGTAAAGGTTCCACCCTTTAGCAGGTAAAACTAGCTCGTGAAGATGGTCCTTGGATTTCTTGGGGAACATATGCACTACAAATTCTTAATCACCTTCTTTATCCCTGTGATCTAGTCCCCTGTTTAGAATCGGGTGGACCTTCTGGAGGGAATTCTGGCTGTTGTGCTTTCAAGAGGAGGGAACTATAGTTACATCTTCCTTGCATTCAGGAAATTTCTGTTATTTCTGTATCATCTTCCTGGTAAATTTATCCCATCCATCATTTTCTGATGTTCTCTAGTCAAGGAACAAACTTGTTACTTTTTTGCAAATGTGGATCTTAAAAGGGATTGATATTTTAAATTGAGTACAGTGATCCTTTAATAACATGGGGTGGATTTTGCTGGTGGGGGACTCGCTTTACTGCAGTGAGTTTAGTTTGGGCAGCCTGGTAGAACATGCAGGCAATAGCCGTGGGAATCAGGAAGTTCTGTGCCTTTAGAAGTAGAGAAAAGTCTACTTTCAGAGGTTTGGTGTAGAAGAGATATTTTTCCTCCTGTAAATTGTCTGGCTGCAGACTTTTTAAGCTGTTAAGAGATAAATTTAGAACTAAAACTGGAAAACACATGAATATTTTTTTTTAACCTGACTCTAAAAATATATTTCCAAAACAGATGACATATTTTATGTATTGATTCCATTCTTTGCCTTTGTATTGCTTTTTTTTGGTTGTGCCATATGAAAAGGAGTTTTTCAGAGGAATGAGTATTTTGATCTGCTTTTGGGTTTGCATGGATTTAATTAAATAACAACACAACAGCCCCTAATCTTAGCCTATTAAAATGTATTCAGGTCTGTATTTCTGTGTTCAAATCCTTAAATCTAAATCAGCTTTTTACTTCTGGGTCTGTTTGGCACAGCAAAAGCAGAACAGGGCTTTTCTCTGGTTTTCAGGCATCCAAAAGGTAGAAATTGCTTTAATTCTGTTTTAGACTGAGATGGCAGCATGCATGAGGCATCCTGCATTTTGACCAAAGCCACCATAAGATCTCACCACCTCTCCTCCCTTCAGTGTGGTCTCACTCTCTAAACCTTGTCATTAAAAATGAGATCTAAATCTATATTTTCTTCTGAACATTAGTCTCTGCCACTATTGTTTATGTTCTTTCCTGCTTACTATATTCTTACGTATTTGTGCACATTCAAAGAATATTTCTGAAGGATAAAATCAAGCATTCAAAATTTATGAAATGCCAGAATGTTTTCCTGTCCAATTTTAATTCTACCTCTTGTAATTATGTTCATTATGATACAGTCTTTAATTATATGAATCATAGTATTTTTAGTACAAGATACATACTTGATTCAGCACAGAGGATAGATGATGCTCACATAATGAGTAGCTATGCAATATTTTTTTGCTCTCGTTGTTCAGTTAATGCATCTGTGGTTTATTTACTGAAATTATTCAAGCCTTGCTCAGAAGACAAAGTTATTCATTTCCTTGGGGGTTTTATTCTTATCACACTCAGGACTAGAATTTTTAATATTTTAGATACTGATTTGTTTCCACACCATCTCAGACAGGTGGGGAGATTATCTTTATTGTGGGGTTATAAATCTAGTCATGAAGCCCGTGTATGTTGCCGTTTCCTTTTGGGGAGCTAAGAAAAAGGGGGCTTCAAAAGTATTCCCTGATTTTTAAGAGCCCGATTTGAGACATGTATGATCAGGTTTTTATTATGTGACACTGAGTATTCAAAAGGTATCATGTATTTCACTAGAAAGCAAAAAGCATACAGAAAGACGATCTTTTAGCACAGTTTCAAGCTTCCTGCCTTTTGAAAAAACCCACCCCAAAAAAATCCCAAACAACAAACCAGAGGAAATAACTAACCTGTCATATTTTTTTTTCTGTACCTGGCCTGAGCTAACTACTTATCAAGGGAAAACTCAGACTGGATAGAAATCTAGCCCCAAGATTTTTCCAAAATTTAAATTCACATTTGTGAGAGATGTTGGAAAAATATTAACAAGTCATCATAGTATTTCTACTCATAGTTATTGTAAACTTTTTGTTAATAGTTTCTGTTGAATACAGGCATTACAGAAGTGCAGCATATCATTGTTTTCCTCAGCTCTTTTTCAATGGCTTTGTCATTCCACAGTTTCATTTTGCTGTGTTTTTTTTTGGCAGGGGGAGGGAGGGGAGAAGAGAGATTTCTCCTTCAGAAAAGATTCTGCTGGAATCTAAACAATTTCCCAGCTGAACAGTGTGTTCATAAGAAAAGCTCTCACTTACAGACCAACATTTCATGAAAAGGAATTAATTCTTAAAAAGATCTTGGCTGGCTGTATTGTAGAATTTGTTTGAGCAACAGGTCTATAGATGGGGCTCGAGGAAAGACAGGTGACACCTCTTATACCTCTATCTTTTTCCATTTGTTTTTTAATTGACTGATTGAGATTGCGTCCATGAGCTGTTCTACTAGAATTTTGGTATTGTAACTCATGTTTTGATTTCTTGAAAATGGTCACTTACCTTTTCCTTCACATAAAATTGACTGCTGGCGTGGTAAGTAGTTAATTCTTTGTCTTTAGTAACATGAAGAATGCACTGGCCATTCTGCCTTAAAGTATAGAAGTCAATAAGCATCTTGAAAGAAAGGATATTCAGAACTGCATAAGATTTTTCTTTGAGGTGACAGCGGTTTTTCTTAGAGCTGGGTGGAAGGAGTTCCTGGTTCTGGTGCAGGCTAAACACTACAGTTTCCACAGAGGCAAAACACCCCCTGAAACTGCATGGAATCCTTCCTGGAGTAAAAGAGAGTTTTACTTAAAAATCAGAATGTGGTTTGTCCTGTACAATCAATCTTATCTTATCTCATTTAAATGAGGAAAAAAAATCCCTTTTTAAATGACAGGAAGAGCCAATCATGTTAATAATTTTAAATCTATTTACACAGTGTGATTTTTTTAACTTAGGTGTGCTGCCTTTTTAACTACAGCCATTCTGTCATTGCTCTGTACATTATTAAACAGATCTAAATGCTGATTGAATCAGTCAAGTTCATTGGTCTTATTTTTATGACAGCATGATTGAACACAGAATCTGCCGTGCTTAATGCATGGTAAGGCCAAACTAGAAGCCTTATTTCAATTTCTAAGATTTCAACAGTGAAACAGAAGATGTGTTAAACTTAGCTTTAATTTTAGATTAGATTAAATCTTGCCCTATACATTTAGGACTGGAAAACTGAGTAATTTTGGAGACGTCTGTCCTTCTTCAATAAGGACACTTTTTTTTTCATTCTGTGCTGCTACCATCCACTTGTATCCTTTCAAAACAGGACTTGTCAACGTTTTAGCACCAAGATCCCAAGCCACAGTTTGTCTTGGGGACTGCCAGGGAAATTTGCACATCCTTTTTACCCCAGGTGTCCCTTTTTGCCCTTGCTGCCTGTATATTACTATGAGCTCATTTGTACTATTGTAAGTTCTGCCTTACCCGTATCTAGAATTTTTCTAGACTGACTAACAAAGAAACAGATAGTTTTAAAAGGTTTAAAACAGATCTACATTACAAATCCTGCCTTAGTTTTCAAAAATGAGTGATAATTCTGACCACCAAATGTTGATCCAAGTGTTATGCTGTGCCCCTGATCTTTTCAGAACTCTTGATGCGGGTGAACAACTCTCAGCAGCTTTGCAGAATTCTGGCTCGCTCTGAAGATCAAACAATTTCTATCAGTAGGAAAAGGCCAGTGTCAGAGACAGCAGTCAACTTATATAACTGGGTATGAATTTGTTGTATATGTGCAAAGAAGCAGAAATTTATGAAGGTTTAAACTGTGGCAGAGGACAGACTGCTTTGACATATAACTATAGCAATCTCCATCATATATTCCTTGGTGTATTCTTCTGCTTTGTGTTATACTTCTGTTATCAGTTGGTGATGTTTGCTTGGTTGGCAACTTAATGATGGTATCAAAGAATTCCAGGATGTTAAGGTAGAATACTCCATGTTGGAGAATCTATCAATTTGGATTTTGCTAATACATTCAAGGAGGAGGTCAAATGGTGGTATATATAGCACCGGTTTAGACACCCTCTGGAATTCTTGTGTTTAGATCTTTTTCTGAATTTCTCTGTGCTGCCCATGGACACTATTCTTTCTTAGTACTCAAGTTCATCATGCAAAATGAATTTAGCTTGAATGGTATCCTAAGAGGGATCTATCCATGCCTTCTACCAGCTGGTGTCTCCTAGACAACATGGCACTGTGGTCAAAGCAGCTGAGACACTTCACTTCTGTTTAGGCTGGGCGCCGAATCATTTTCTCAGAGGTGGAAAAGTTCAGAAGGAGAATGAAATAAGATCATTTTCCCTCTATACTTTACAAAATCCTACAAAGTAGGATAGACCTTTTTGCTCTTGCATCATTATGTACAGAGGAAGGTTAGGCTTTCATTGCAGACTTGCTCAAGGCATGTTATGTGATCTCCAGGAGAGTGTATGCTTGATATTTTCCAGCACAATTTTCAGGAAAAAAACAGCAAGAGCAACAAGAAAGCAATATAGACTTGAGCAAATGCTGAAATAATGAGTGTCGTTCTGAGTTTGAAAGCCCTGAAGCAGATTGAAGTCATCAATCTCTGCTTTGCAGCCCCAATCCTCATTTTACCTGCATCTGTGCTGTGATCCGTTGTACTTATGGAAAAAGCATTAGAAGAGAACGGAGAATCCTGAAAAATTGTGGGGTGTGCTCTTGGGCTGATCCTCTTTAGAGCTACAGAAATGGATCCAAAAAGATAGGAACACAACCTGCTGGTGTCA
Source organism: Tringa solitaria (assembly GCA_026413425.1). NCBI lineage: Eukaryota > Metazoa > Chordata > Aves > Charadriiformes > Scolopacidae > Tringa > Tringa solitaria. Next base: position 11,460,819 of record JAOXJM010000023.1, on the reverse strand, counting down.
TCTACCAGGCAAGTTCGGAGATGCTACAGGGACAAGCAGTGTGAAGACACCACTGCTTCCATTTAATCATGCAGAAAAACTTCTTTACTTTGAGGGTGACAGAGCCCTTGAAGAGGCTGTCCAGAGAGGTGGTGGAATCTCCTTCTCTGGAGGTATTCCAAACCCGTTTGGATGTGTTTCTGTGCAGCCTGCTCTGGGTGACCCTGCTCTGACACAGAAAAGCAAACCCAAATCTTAATTTTTGTATCTTTTGGTCTTGAGGAACCTCTTTATCATAGTTGCCACAGCTGCAGCTTCTTCAGTCTTCAGATGAATGGAAGACAGCTTTTACAAAGTGGTTTTTTTTCTAAACCTTGTTTCTCAGTGGTTGAAAATAAATCTTGTGTCTTACTGACTTAATATTTCCTAGGGGCTGCTTGTACACCAAGGTTACAGCTTTTATGGAGTCATAACCCATGACCTAATGAGCCTTCCAGTGTGAGGATCTTCTTGTAGTGAAAGGCAGGAGAGAAGATAGAAACATAACAAAAACCCTGAATAAAAACCTTCTGTGATTTCTCTGTTTCTCACAGCGAGATGAGTCAGTGACCAAACTTTTCTTTTGCTTTTCAACCTTTTGGCTGTTGTAAAAAGAGTACTGACAAAGGCAAAGTCATAATTATCTTTCAGTAAAAAATAAAAAATTTGGAGGACAATTTTATTGCTCTATTGAAGCGCCGATCCACTTCTCTTCTACCGTACACCGTCAATACTGGGGAAAGAGGAAGAAGAAAATGAAATGCTGAAGAGGAGAAACACAGAAATGAAAGAAGGAACTGCTTCTGACAACCAGTAGCATTTTCCAAAGTTACAATCTGTGCAGTTCAATGGGGCAAAACTTAACTTGTACTTTAAAGAAGATCTCACAGCCAATGCCAGTATGTGTTGGAACTACAGCTCTGATTTCTCCTGAGAGCAGTATTGGTCTGAACCAATATAGAACCAATATGGAACGCTCGCTGAGCTTGGGATTGATGGCTTCCAGGTGATATCTCAATCAACAGAGCCTTTCTCACCTTGCTTTCTTTCTCCTTACACCTATTTAGTACAGTCTTTAAAAGGAAGCAGGTAGCTTAGAGGGGTGCGTTTTGGAATGACCTCACGCTGATGACTGAGGTGGGACTTCATTTGACCTTCTAAACTGGAAAAGGGGTTTACTAGTAAAGTCATCTTCATTTTAGCCAGAGTTTTGGGCAAGAAGATTTTTTGAGAAACACTTGCTATCAGCACCTTTGAGACCTCAAGCAGCCTCAGTGTAGTCACATGAACAGATTCATTGTGGACCACAAGTTCAAGTCACTTAATTCTATGTCTGTGTTAAAAAAGACATGGATAAAATAGTTCCCACATTCCCCTGGCTCAGTAAGAGCAGTAATTCATGTTCAGTCACTCAAAAAGTGGACTGATGAATTACAGCCATCTGTAATTATTGTTACTTTCGCTTTTCTTCTTACTTCCTGTTTTCCCTAAGACTGAACTGTTAAATTCCCAAACAATAAGTAGAAATGCATCTGTTAATGTTATTAATCTAAGGATTTACTTGCAAACTAAGATCTTTTCTTCTAGGGTGACCTCCCTTACGTATTTAATTTGCACAGCACTTTTTTTCCAGCCTTTCCTTGGTAGAACATAAAATACCAATTGAGCATTTGGCTTTATGCTTTCTGGCAGACTTGGGAAAAGATAGTAAACATTCAGTCCCATCCTCTTGCTCCCAAAATCTAAAAAGCCAGTAACAACCTGTTTTATTTTGCTGTGCTATTTTGCTGCACTGTGGGAGATTTTGCCGTTAAAACCACAGCACACCTTCTACACAGAATTTCTCAACATTTTCTTTTTCCCATTTTAAAATGAAACTGAAGGTAACAGTACGTGTTTACTAGCGGGAAAACTATTTCCCTAGAGGGAAAACTGATTTTTTTTAAAGAGTTCTTTATCATGTGCTGTTTATTCTGAGGGAAGAAAAGATGTAAAAATTTCATGAAGTAATCAAAACTTGAAAAGAGCAGAGAAGCATTGTCCGATCGATGGCTTCAAGAACTGTGTTTTCCAGCCCATCCACTCACTGAGTTTGACACTAACAGCATCAGATTTCTGTTTTTAGGATGCTGCCCTGAGGCTTTAGGCAAGACAGAAGTGTTACAAAAAGACATGTTGTAATGCTTTGTAAAGTGACAAAATTTGCTTTCATTCTGTCAGATTATAGCACTGTGAGCATTAACTAACTGGTGTGGTGCTTGAGTGGATCCACATGGATCAGGAACTAGGATTATGGTCATGACCTTTACTGAAACATCCTGTGTCTCCCAGAGCTATGGTTTGCAGCATGATGCGCCAATTACCACCAAAGAGATTGGTAATCAGTGCTGATTAACAACAGAAGGCTTTTTCAACATGGAATTGTACAGAGGGAGACAAGCCCAGCAGGTGCCCTCTCTGATATTTAATTAGCAGAGAATCTGGTGAAGGGAGGTGTTTCCAGGACTAGCTCTGGATTACCTAGAGGAGGGGGTTTCTCACAGAAAAGGTTTAAAAGAAAGTGCATGCTGGTGTCAGACAAAGGTTAGGATACTAACTTAATTAGACCTAATTAACACGTTATGAGTGCTTTGCTTTTTCAACCCCAGTGAGGTACTTGACTGCATGAGGACTTTTTGCTGTGGGCTGGAAGAGTCTGATTCTCAAGTGCCTTAAATCAAAGAGCTCCAAGATGCTGCTGATCATTTGCAAATGATCTTTGAGGGATTCAGAAGGTGTCGGGGCTGTGACTAATGTTGGTTTTTTGGTGTGTGGGTGGACGCTTGAGTGCCATATAGATGGATGAGGTACGGCAGTTAACGGATTGATTCGGTTGATGGTGTGTTGGGTGAAATCATGGGTGTTTTGGTGAAATTCAGGCTCAGGTGGTGCGCTGTTCCCCAGTGAACTAGGTTAGAGTAACTGAAAGTTAAATAGAAAATTGAAATACTCTGTTCTTTATGTGAAGAAAATGGAAAATTTTTCAACAGTTGATTATTTTTTGCACAGATCGAAAATTGTTTTCATCCAAACACTCCTCGGTTTGTCTTGAAATGAGTCAGTGAACTTGGCATAACTCTTAATGAACCTAGGTGGGATTTTCAAAAGCATGAACATTTGTCTGAGTCTTGTCCCAGTGGAGCAAGTGTGTTCACCCCTGACTTCACCTGGAGTGAAGTTCAACCACATCTTAGTGCCTGTTTTCCAGAAGCCTGTGCTTAGTGCCCAGATCACAACGGTCTCCTTCACACCTGAATTACTTGACACTGTTGTTTGCATTGCGAGGGAATAGGCCAAGGAATAAAGAGATGCTGGATATGGACCTTGCTTTCTGCTTCTTCATAAAATGCTGCTGTTGAGGTCAGGCTGGTGGGCAATGAGCAAATACTTGTAGTCCTGCTTTTAGTCTGTAATTGCTCTGAAAATAACAGCCAGGCTTGATGGTATGAAAAATAAAGGTGAAAATGATGGAGATAGGCTGAAAATATTGTACCAGAGCTTACACATAAAGCTTTCTCAAAAGGAAACTTTGCAAATTATTTTCTCCTTTCAAATAAAAGCTGGGGAGATAGGAGCATTGAGAATGGATTTTTCAAATTAAACACATGAAAATATGAGGAGCAGCAATGCCAATACGTGCTTCTTGGCAGTACTGGGCTGTGAGAGAAGAGATATCTGTGGCCTTTTCTCAGCCCCTCCAAATGGTTCAGATACTCACCTCCTATGAGGACAGGCTGAGAGTTGGGGTTGTTTAGCCTGGAGAAGAGAAGGCTCCAGGGCAACTTTATTGCCTAAATGGGCTACAGGAGAGATGGGGAGGAACTCTTTAACAGTGAGTGGAGTAATAGGATGAGGCATAAAGGTTTTAAACTGAGAAAGGGGAGATTTAGATTAGATCTCAGGAAGAAATTCTTTGCTGTGAGGGTGGTGAG
>JAOXJM010000023.1:11446496-11456556 GCA_026413425.1 Tringa solitaria | reverse complement strand
GTCCCTGCCCATGGCAAGGGGGTTGGAACTCCATGATCTTTAAGGTCCCTTCCAAACCAAACCATTCTATGATCCTATGACTTTGGGGCGCATGTATTCTCACAGTGTCTGTGCTGTGTTTTCCACACAGAGGTGCCTCAGACTTGGTTAGAGCATCGAGATATTACCATGGAAATGAATTCTTCCCACCCTTTTCTTCCGTCTCCTTATTTTGAGTACTATTTAAGATGTCTTTTGAGATAGTTGTAAAATCAGTATCTTTAGCTTTTTTGCATTTTTTTGACTGAGCCAGACAATGCACTTCCTTCATCTTCCAAATAATATTTTGATAAATACACATTTGATATCTTTCAAATCTTTTTCTGACAGTTTTTTCAAGCTTTAACAATCTAAATCTCATTCTTACTATTCCCTGAGGTAGTAACCCAGAAGAATGGGATACAAACACTTAGACTTGAATTACTGAAATAATTGTGTGTCTATGGTGTGGTCTCAAGACTTGCACAAATTTATGTACAGGGCAAACAATAAAGCACCTTAAAACAAAGCTTAAGTTATAAGCACTTCAAGATTTGGTCAATTAAATCACCACTTAAAGATGTAATAAGTTTTTCATTTTCAGTAGAGAAATGTAAGAGGTTCTGGGATCCAAAAGTAATTGCTTTGAACTCAAACTGCAATTTGTGGTTTGTTTCACTTGTCCCCAGATTTGCTTGTAGGTTACTGGCTGCTTCACTGAACCTATTCTGTTACAGGTAGAAGAGCACATGTTTTGAGACAGATATAATTTCTTTTTTCTAATACTTTTTAAAGTGATCAGAATGAGAATTACCATTAAGAAATCTGAATAATGGTGGGGAAACTCTGAAGCATCTTGAACAGCAAGGAACATGTGAGTGGTCACTATACCTGTTGCTCGAGAGACAGGGTGGACCAGGGACAACCAAGGGAGTGATGCTTTTGGCACCTGCACCTACCTCAAAGCTTGTGTGTTTGTACCCGGTGCCCGTTTGACGTGAGCCTTTGTCACTCTGGATGAAAAGCACCAAGCAAACATCACAAAGGGGTATCTTGGCAAACTAGCAAATCATACCCAAGCTTTCCACGTTAATGTTGTGTTAAAGGAGAAGTCAGTGATGTGAAGCTTGAATTTATGCTCAGGAAATTGCTTTTCATCCTACAGCATGGGTTCTTGAGCAGAGGTAGGCTCAAACAATATGTTGAAAATTATCTTTTCACAGAATTTTTATCAAAGTACAAATGTCCTTGCCTCAGGAAACTGTTTTCCCCTGAGAAGTGATGCTGGAAAGAATCAAAAAGAGCAAATTCTGTTTGCTGGCCAAAAATTCACCCATGAATAAATTACATCACAAAGCTACCAATAACATAACATTTTCAAAGACCGTCTCATGCTTTTGCTTTAAGAAAAGTGATTTGTAAAACTCTTGCCATAACAATGCTGTTAGGAACTATTATTGTTTATAATGCAATAGAATATAGACATCTAATAATATTTGTTCTGATTTAGTGGAATCCAGACCTGAACCAGGTTTTGCCAGTTTCATGGTTTTCCTATTTGGGAAGTTCCATGTAATTTTTTTTAGTGAAATTATGTTGAGGCCTTGTGTAGGAACACACTTATATTTAGTCATCTGTTGTTTAGAACAGCAAAAAAAAAAAGATAATTACTAGTACACATTTGAATCCTGAAGGATCCAAAGGAACTATCCAAATAATGCTAAATGCCCACTTATGTATCATTGTACTTATTTTAATTTTGCTTCTTTGTTACAGAGCTGAGATTCGGGGCTTCATTTTTGCTCTTTAATACAAATTTTTGGAACCCAGGAATCCTCACATCAGGAGCCTCTGAGTAGGCATGAATAATTATTTGTGACATGTCATTTTTCTTTTCTCTTAGAATTTTCCTTGCTCTGGTGAAAAATGATTGACTATTTACTAGGGGTTTTTTTTGTATCCCAGCATTACTTTTGTGTCTTTTCACATGCTTTGGAAGACAAGAATTCCTTCTCCAATCCAGACTTTTGCATTGCCAGAAGAGTTTCAGCTCAACTTTCCTTTGTCATCCCCTGAAAAGAAGTATACATCTGCAGCTGACTTCTAATGTATTTGCTCAAAAGACTAAATTCTGTTGGTAACGGTGACTTCACATCTAATTCCACACCAGACCATAAGGTTGAGTAATACTGTTGAAGGCCTCTTCCCACTAATTGGCCAGTGGAATCCCTAGTGGGTTACTGGTGGGCTTGTTAAAGGAAAACTTTTCATATGTGTGTTTAGTTCAGCTGCTGGCAGTTTTTTGCTGAGTGTTTCAAGTCATAGTGTCTAGGACAGGCTGGACACAGCTGCTGGGCACTGTCAGCTTGCACGTACTTTCTTAGCAGGCTTAGCTGAAAGAACATCAAAAAGTGCTTTTTCTGGCCACCTGTTGCTCTCATACATTATTCCCACAGAACCCCACCTCTGCTGAATAGAAAGGATTCAACTGCAGTTCTCTGCTCTATGCATGTGAAAAGAGATGAAGAAAATACACAATAAAAAAAAAACAACTTGGGAGAAAACTCTGTTACAGCACTCCAAAGACCCCATCAAGATACTTTCTTTAGATCAGGGCTAAGGGTAGGTAAATCTATTCAGATGAGAAAGAATAATTTAGATAGAAATTTGAACCTTTATGGGAAATTTATACAAATACTTGCCAAGTTTGTCATTACCCTACTTGTGGTGGTTGGTGCAATAGAGTGTAGCTGGTGGTGATCCTCGGTCTGGTCAGAAGCAGAGTCATGGCCATTTTCATTATTCTTCAGGCACGACTCTAAAAACTGCAGACATGTAGAATGCTTCTGGCATTTTTTAGCTGTTTTTAGTGCATTAAGTGAAACTAGCCTCTTTGGAGACTAAGTGTTCCATTTATTCAGAGATGTCTTCCTGCAATGCCAGTACATTTCAGCCATAAACTATAGGAATAATTTTTAGTGGCAAGAAAAGGATTTAGTCTTCACAGTCTGCACAGGCTCCCAGCGTAATTTTCAAGACAACCCTGCCTTGAAATGGAGAAGGAATAGCTAAAGATGAGAATCTGAATCTTCTTCTTGTGTATTTCATCACACTTCGCATAAATATGAATACAGCATCCTTTTCTTTTGCGGTTGGGTCTCTGTGTCCCACTCATTCCAGTCTCTAGAAGTAGTCCCACATCCAAGTCCAGTTTGCCCTCAGAAGGTGAAAACCTGTATCAGGTCTGCTTATCCAGAAACTTGACAGTTTAAAAAACAAAATAAATAAAAAGAAAAAAAGGAGAGGGGGAGAAGACTTCGACCCTGTGGAACTCTTTGAATCTAAAAAGCTTTAGAAGCAAAGAGCTTTTGATTATTATTAGGTTTTGGTTGAGTTAAAACACGTGTCTTAAAGTTAGGAAAATAAGGCTGGGAACGATCACTAGGATTGCAGGAGCTGGGACATTAGTTAGTCTGTGCCTTTCTGGTCTCTTTGCTGTAATGGAGGTTTTGGTTTTTTTTTTCTTCTTCTCTTCGAATGAACTGAAGGATACCAGCCTCAGCCATTTCTACAGAGATTGCTTATTTCAGAAGGCCATGTCCTGTCTATAATCTGCTGTCTTCACCTTTTCCCCATTGTCCTTTCTTATCCTTTCTCTTGGGTCCTCGTCTCCATCCCCCCATTTCCCAAAAACTGATGAGGTTGAAATTCACTCTTAAAACTCCTTTTAGTAGAGTCTTTTTTTCCTTAGGCATTTTTAGATAGGATTTCTGATTTAAGTTTCAGTTATATGCTCTTTCTGATATTAGCAGATATTTCTGTTAAGGTTGTAAGCACAGGATTATTCATAAAGGTTATCTCAGGAAAAGAACAACAACTGTGAGGTCTCCTCTGGACTGTAATTTGCGCAGCTCGGTTTTCCACCCTAGAAAGATCACTCCACTTTTTTTTTTCAGGGTCTTTTTTCCTGAAATGTTTCACGGATTGCCTGGTGCCCTTTAGAGAATGCTAAATAGTACACCGAGTGTTTCTTTGCTCTTGACTCCTGGCTGTACCCTGGCGTCCCAAGGGCTGAAGGAAAGGGAAAAGAATACAAGGCTGAGGCAGAAGAAGTTTACACAGAAAAAGAGTCAGTCTATGCTGGCCTTCAAGTATTTAAATACACTGCCTTTGTTTGGCTTGCGCTAGGCTGTTATTTTCATCCAGAAGTGTTCAAAGAGCACCTCTTTTCCCATCTCGTGTGAACCACAAACTACAGCCCCAGTGAGAATGTGGTCACCTCTTTGGCTGCCTCTGGGGCATCACGTCTGAGGCAGGCAGTGCTATTCCATGTATTTTGGCCGTCTTGCTTTTATCCACATGCTTTTCTGTACTTTCCCTGATACATTGCTTGCCAGTGCTGTGGTTTTCCAACTTCCCCTCTGTCCTTCTCCCTGGCCTCTGCTTTTTGATTCACTTGCCAGCAGATGAACTTTCTGGCCTTGGTAAGATCTGGCTGTATTCTCCAGTGGCCTGTTTACAAAAGACCTGTATAGGCTTCAGGGGTTTGAATGTTGCCCTTTGCTAACACCAAGTAACAAGGAGAAATAACCTTTTCTCCTTTCTTCCTTCCCCCTTTGTTAGTAGAGAATAGTGGCCAGAAAAACAAAGTACAAGGCAAACCAAGCACAGAGCAGAATGTCTAATAAGGTCTGAAGGGTTTCCCTCCAGGGAAAGGCTGCTTGAGACTTACTAACTTTTGCACATTTAACACGAAAATGGTTCTTTTACTCTGAAATTAATTTCAGAGGGGAGCGAGATTTGAAACAGTTGACAGAATCTTCATTAATAGCTCTTGATGCTCTTCTAGCTCTTTGCATTTTTAAGGACTACATCAACAGGAGCAAACAATAGATTACTTCAAGATGATAATATTATGTATTTTCTTGTTCATGTCTCCTGTTTCAGTGCAAGTTAGGTTCATTCAACTGAAACTCTGAGTCTGTAGCTGAAACAGAAAAATTGAAGATGTGGCTGCTATTGAGCCTCCAGTAGCATTGATCTGGGAGCACCAGTAATTCAGCTTTGTTAGGAAAAAGAGCAGTGAATTCAGAGAGCTTTAGCCAGTGGAGCATCTTCTACCTGTGCAGGATCACAGAACAGTTGAGGTTGAAGGGCATCTCTGGAAATCATCTAGTCCAGCCCCACTGCTCAAAACAGAGCCAAAGCAGGGTATTTGTACCTCGTGGTGAGATGCTACCTGATCCTTCTCTTCTCCAGATTAAACAATCCCAACTCTCTCTGCTTCTCCTTGTATGTCAGATGTTCTGTTCCGTATTGTCGTTATCTAAGCTGTTCATCTAACATCTACTTATCAAAGTATCTGGAAGCTCTTCCTCCTCATTTAACTGTGGGGTTGAGAAATCTTTCTTCTACTGACAGAATTCACATCTGAGTTAACTGAAGTGGGATGTTTATGGAGACAGAAATCAGGGCTTCTAGCAGAAGAGGACTTGCCCCATCCCTGGAGGTGTTTAAGGCCAGACTGGGGCTTTGAGCAACCTGGTCTAGTGGGAGGTGTCCCTGCCCAGGGCAAGGGGGTGGGAACTCAATGATCATTAAGGTCCCTTCCAACTCTGACCATTCTGTGATTATATCCATCCGTCCTAGAAAGAACATTGCTGCTCCAACAGGTTGCTGCATCCACTGCTTTCACATAATTCACAGGCTGCAATTTCTGTGAGCCTTTAGTAGAGTCTTGTAGTGGACTCCCGTACGTTGCATCTCTCCTTCCCCACTTTCATACCAAGTGGACATCAGGAAGCTTTAGTGGTGTGTTGAGGACTTCAGGCCTTTCCCTGCTACCTTGTGTTCAGGCTCAGAGGGTTACATTATGCTATAGTGCTCTGTTAAAGTGCTGCCAAGTCTCGTTCCAGAAGTAACATTATGCTGATGTATCAGTATGGCGAGGGGAATAAAACTGACTTTTTGTTTAGTCAGAGTTTAGTAAAATTGAATTTAGTTTGTTTGTCTACTCAGTTGTGTGTGGTTGAACAGAAATTCCCTCAAGGGAGGAATCCGTGTGTGTCTTTTTGAGCCAATTCCATTATTTTCTGTATAATCATTGTGGTCTGAGAACTTAGATGTCTGACTAACAAAAGTTATAAGGCAAGTTCTTGAATTTACATGGTTCGCATCAGCAGGCGTGAAATGTAATACATAGATTCACCATTTCTCTTGTTGCAATGGAGGGATGATTTACATGGGACATTACCTGCTTGGAAATGAACATTTTGCATCCACTAAGCGCCTCAGGATACAAAGTAAAAGTAGGAGGTGAGAAGAGAAGGTGCCTAAATTTTCTTTTTTCATGAACTAGGAATTGCAAAACATATAAACAGCAGGATAGGAATGCTGGAGTTGCTTGTACTTGGCATACTCTGAAAGGGGTTTGTTCACATTTGCAAAGCAAACCCAGAAATCTGGAAGGCTGAAACAGAAAATGACCAACTGCAACCAAAGCATTTGCTGCCTGTTTGCTCTGAATGTGCAATTGGCCTTGGTCTTTTAATTATAGTCCATAAAGATGGCTCTGTTCCCTACCCACCCTTGGGCTTCCAGGAGCACTGAGTGCTTAGGGCTTGGGCTGCTAATGCTATAATTGAAACGGCTGCTCTGCTCTCAAAGTACTTTTTTCATTCACCTTCAAAAATGTTGATGGATCTGTGGCATGTTCTGGGCATTTTTTGTAGATGTGAATCTCAAACGGAGCCACTTTCTAGATAGAACTAATGAAGAGAATTCGCTATGGCTTTTAGTGTGTTGTCTCAGTTTTTAAAAGGAGAAGAAAAAGGGAGGGGGTGAGGAGGAGGCTGCTTTTAGGCCATAAAGCTCTTTGGACTAAATTCACTTTACCTACAAGACCAGACATCCTAATTCTCTGTTATTCTCAATGACTAAACTACAAGTGAATGTAAAATATTACTAGGTCAAAGGGTCATTATTGTTACATTCTGCACTGATTTTTAAATTAGTGCATACAGAGAAGACCCTCTGGGAATTGTGCTGTAAATGAACAGAGCACTGGGAGGAGTCCACACTAATTCATCAAGGCTCCAGGCCAGTGGTTGCTCTGCAGCCCCCTATTTCTCTCTTGCCTTGGGACTAAATTGCTGTCACAGTCCTTGTTAAAGCCTGAAAACCTCAGGGAGGCAACAGAAGCTCACGTATACCCATAGCCTGTATTGACAGATCTTCTTTACTCATTGTTTTTCCTTATAGAATCGTTTCCTTATAGGGTCCTTTAAGATCACTGAGTCCAACCATCAACCTAACACTGCCAAAAGCACCACTAAACCATATCCCACTTCCCTTGCTCACTTCCCTGGGAAGTGACATCACAAACCCTATGGCAAAATTTCAGCAGTATCCATGTCCAGCCCTAAATCGTAACATTATCAAGATCATATGCAAGAACAACAAGCAGATTATCTTCCCCCTTCCAAGAATTAAATAGCTTCTCAAAGTGACTTGAGCCTTTTCCCTAGATGTGAACATCTAAGCAGTCCATAGAGATGCTGAGCTAGGGAGCCATCGGCTCGGCTCCCTAGCTTATTTTGACCCATGGATATTGCTCCATTTTTAGGTCTTGAAGCAAAAAAAGAAAAAGGCGGGGGGAAAGGGGAGGGAAGGAAAAAATATATCTTTTTTGGCTGCTGCTTTTCCCCCCATCTGTTTATGGCAGCCCTCTTGTATTGATTAGCTAATGATCTTCCATGGTACCATCCAACTTCACAAGCCTGTCATGCATCGACACATTTCTCACTCCCATTTTTCTGGGAGCATCCATGGCTGAGGTAGCCACAGGCTCTAAATATTCTGGCAGTTGAGGAATTTCTCAAAATCCATTATCCTTGTATTCAGTCCCTTTTCTGAATTACTGCCTGGAAATAGTTCTCCATCGTGTCAGATGAATGCTCTGCTCAGCATCTCTGACAGACTCGGGCAGCTTCAACCTCCTTCTGACTAGAGTTCAGTATATTCCGAGGTGGTTCACTCATGCAAGAAGAGTTGTGCGGGAGCATCTGAACTGTTAATTACCCAGGAGCTGGTTCACCCAAGAACAAGCTGAAACCTCTTAAAACCTTTGAGCCAGGCAGAGGCAAGGGCCGCTGTGGTCCACAGGCTGCTTTTTATTCAATGGTATTGATTGTTCCTGGCAGATATGGAGCCTGAGAGCCTTGTGGTTATGTTTGTTAGGGAAAATTAGAGGTCATTGTGAGACTTTGACAATCAATAAATCTAAATTTTGATGAAAAAGGCAAAATCCTACTCTGAAGCAAGTACTCGGGCAGCCCGTGTGGGAAAAGAGTGAGGGAGAAAAAAAAAAGCTCTGGAAATTTTACTGTGTTTTTCCCCTTGGACTGGAGCACTCAGATTACAGTTGTATTCTGTTCAGGAGAAGAGGAACAGCAAGGAAATGGTCCTAGAAAATGGTACATTGAAAAATCCTCTTGGTGTGACGTGAAACAGATGATTAATGTCAGGAAATGCAGTTTCGGTGTTGCTACCCCGTTTATGCTGCCTGCAGGTGAGCTGACAGTATGGACCCCTGCACGGATGCGGTGCACACCTGCAGCCTTTGATGTCTGAAATGCTCAAAGGTTGTTGCAGGCTCACATAGCAAAAATCATCCTTGTTTGGATTTTGATTTATATATTCAGAATAGGGTTTAAGTCAGATGCTGGATTAATTTGACCTTTTTCACTGTGCTGGGTATTGTTAACTTATAATATCCTCAGGCATCAAGTATACCTTTTTATGCCTAAGTTCACAGAAACATCACAATGTTTCTAAAGTCACATTTGAATGTCATAGCAGGGACCTTTCACTCTACTTCTGCCTTGTGAGGGAATTGTGCAATGGTTTTCTTTCCAATCTTTGCCTAATCCTGGTGAATTTACAAGTGAGACTTGCTCGTTGAGGCGGAGTTTATGATTCTGAGCTTTCCAGGATGCTGCAGTGCAGGGTCTCCTTCCCTGAATGGTGTCTAAAGGCAAGAGCTATCCCAGTAAATGTTATTGAATTGCAATTACTGATACTGTTTAAAAAAAAAAAAAACCAACCACAAAAGACTAGTTGGATTTGAAAAACAATTTAGCGTGCTACAGAGACAAAGAGCATTGGCAGGACTGCTGTGGTTTGGGAATTCATGAAAAGGCCTAGGTATTTTCTTTATCAGTAACCACTAAAGACTGTCATCAGTTTTACATGCTGTTTTAAAATTATTGTTCAAAAGCACCTTCAATTTCATTGGCAATATTATCCCAAGGAAATTACCTTCTTTGTTTAGGTATCTTTTTATTTGCCTGTGAGGAGCCGGTAAATTATACTAGAACATCCTGTGGAGTCTGTTTTCTATGCATATTCCTTGTCAAGTCTTTTATTTATGCTCAAAGAAAGTGTGTATGCCAAATGTTGAGACTAACAGGCAAATGTATGCTGAGCTAAATGAAATATCTCGGCTCTTCAAGTTCTGGGGAGCTGAGATCCCAGACAGTGGCTTAAACTTGCATTTCCAGGCAGTGGCAGATGTGGTTGGCTGCTCTTGGCTTCCCTTCTGGATGTTCAGCAGGGCCTGCTGTGATTCTCTCTCTCGGAAATATCCAATACTAAATGAGGCAGATTAGATCAGTGGGACAGACACAGGCTCAACGTGTGTGGGAAAAGTTTGACTTGACTGTAGGCAGCATTTCTTCTGTTTGGGCCTACACAGCAGATGTTATTCTCATATAGATTCCAAATGTGATAAGGTAGCGAGGACCTTGTTATCAACTGTGATGCTATTGCTGTGATTGTTGCTCTGTTGAAAGCTGTGCAAAGCTCGCTTCTGTGGTGTTTCTCTCTCTTTAAAGTTGGCATTTCGGTTGTTAAGTGTCATTGTTTCAGTCACTCTCTTTTTTTTTTATTTTATAGAATCATAGAATGGTTTGGGTTGGAAGGGACCACAAAGATCATCCAGTTCCAACCCCCCTGCCATGGGCAGGGACACCTCCCACTAGAC
>JAOXJM010000023.1:11434014-11446396 GCA_026413425.1 Tringa solitaria | reverse complement strand
TCTTCAACACTTCCAGGGATGGGGCATCCACAGCTTCTCTGGGCAACCTGTTCCAATTTTTTTTTTTTTAATTTTAGCACCTTCCTCTATTCAAAGTTGAGTTGTACAGTTTAAAGGCCCCCTCCCTAAGAGGGTAACTCTTCTAACACCAGCTATTTAAGCAATAAGGGCACAACCGTTCTGCATTCCGACCCTCAGCTTTCCCTGTTCACATCCTTCATAATGAGTTGTTTCTTTCAAAAGTCTGTTTGAAGGAAGCAAATGAAATTGGAAGAGGAAGTTGTTAATCAGGAAATGCATCTTTCATCTTCACCCCTGCAATTTCCTTTCATGTTACCCCTCACATTGCTTATGTATGAGACATCTTCTATATCGTACAGTTTTATGGGAGATATTTCATTCCTATTTATTTTGCACCATCTTTTATTTACTTCATCTATTTTGCACTGCATATGGCACACTCTATGCCCGATGCAATCATATGCAGCCAAACAGTGTGAATAACTGAAGTTATGGGAAAGGTGGTGTTTGCTAAAGATTATCTGCCAGTCTTTTTGGTTTCTGGGAATCTCTGAAATCCAGTCAGAATATATTTTTTCTAAACAGAAAACTTTTTATGGGGTTTGACCTAAAGAATGGGGTTTAGGAGCCTCTTACAGGAGGTAGCGGACAAGAATGCCTGAAGTAGATGGCCTGTGAATCCTTCTGAACCTTATGATCCAAACAGTTCTTCATCTACTCCTTAATCTTTCTTTGCATATATTGATACCTTATTTTGAAGTCCAGGTTATTAAAACTGATAGATAATTGCAACATATCCCTAAGGGATACAGAGTTAAGCATAGTTGTTCTCTTAAGTAAAAACCTTCTCTCTCATCCGCTTTTTCAGCCTTTGAACCTAAAATCTTTCATGGTTTTTATTCCACCATTTAGATGGTGAGCAGGCACAGTATTCATACTTCCCTTTTGCTGTGTTGTGAAAAGCCACTGCTGAGCGCTGAGGTAAAACATCCCAGTTTAATTGGTCTCCCAGACACGGCTATTGAGAAATCAGGTATTTCAGAATATGTTGCCACTACTCTTCTCTTTGAAAAGACATCCTGTCTTTCTGAAGCTTTGACTGTACTTGACTGTAATTAAGATTTGATTATTTTTTACTTCCAATATTTAAATAAAAAATGAAAACTACTCTTTGGCGCACCTAAGTAATGCTGTACATTGGGTTGAAAGGATGGAATTTCCTTCTGATCCTCAAAGACAATTAAGTTACTCCCTGAAGCATGAAATTTAATTACCCTCATCAGAAGCAGCATGATGCAGTGGATTAGGACATAGGAATAAGAATCAGAAATTTTTATCTCTGATCCTGTTTCTGCCATCTAGTTATTGACTAAATGAGTCACAACCTTCCTGTGCCTCCTTTTCACCCACCTGAAGAAAGAGGTGTTTGATTTCTTTGCTAAGGGGCTGTGAGGTCTGTGTAAGCATCTAAAGATGTAATGGTTTGTATGAATGCTGAGTGTTGCTGGGATTGCTGCTGCCAGTAGTTACTGCAATTTCATACAGTGAAATCTCATTTTTTGGCAGTGTTAGCTTCATTAAAGGGAGTGTAATCAAGCTCACATGCAAATAGGGAGAGGACTACAATAGGAGGTGACACTAAAGAGCCATTGTGCATCAGAGAAGTCTGCTGAGCTGTTGTTCTTTTCACATCAGTTTTGATGCTACATCTTGGAGACGATTTCTACTTGTAGCATCCCAGGAGTGCTTCCAACTATGTACTTTTCAAGAGGTGGAAGAAAGTCCCACCTCACGTGGTTTAACTGGGGAACAGGAAGGAAAGGTCAGTGCCAGATGAACATATTCCTCTGGGCAAGTTGTTCAGCTCTACTGTATTTGCAATTCCAATAGTCTCTTACTGGAGTGATTAGTCATGTGTTATGTTGGTGGGGAGCTCCCGTGAAAAACTCAGAACTGTTTATTGGCTGTGATGAAGAGGCTAATTAAAATAATTTGTTTTATCATTTAAAAAACCAGTGCTTTCTCCTGTCTCAGCCCCACTTGGTCAACAGAGCTTTTGTGTAGAGGAGTTTCTTAGCATGCTTGTAGCATTAAGTTGACATTTCAGAGTGGTCAATAACAATAATCATCCTATAAGTATCTGGGTTACTCTTTCCGCAGACATTTTAAAAAGGAAAACTGAACTAATAATAACTCTGCCTGGGTTACATTCCAATGCATAGGTGCCAGATTACTCTGTTGGAAAGATGTTTCTCCGCCATCATACAGCGTAATTTCATTTTCTGTCTTTGAAATCCTCTGCAGTTCCTGTTCTCTTTCTTCCAGGGCCTCTGTGTGTATGAAATTCCATTAAAAGATTCTCGTTTGTAATCAGAAGAATTAGATTTAATTGTGAGGCTGCAGTTCTTCACTTACTACCCTGATGCGATTCTTTACAGCATTCAAATGTAAGTTTTCAAATTTTCAGAGCAGGGAATTTGCTTTCATGAGGTTAGTTAAGCAAAATCTTTCTAACAGTGATTTTTCTAGGAGACGCTCGGGAAAGAGATACCAAAAAAATTTAAAATTAATATTTTTAACTCTGTGGAAGTTAACAGGAAAATATTTTATTTCGGTTTTTAGCTTCTACCATTTTAATAAATTTTCCCGCGTAAGGTAGTTGTTCTGTGGTCTTGTAGCATGCTCTAAATATGGGAGGAGAATCTATTACTAATGAAACTTTAGTAGCTTGATTGCAAAGTTTCATTGTTATCCAAGAATAAGTATGACATAAAAATATTCTCTATGAGCTACTTCTGTCTCACTGAAACCTAGAGCAATTTCTGCCATATTGCGATATCGCCCCAGTTGTACAATTCTCAGTAGAGTAGCTGTACAAAAGGGCCCAGCGTTACAATCCTAAAGGATAGATTGAATTAACTTCCTTCCCAGCACACGTGGGTTGATATCACTGTAAAATCTTGGTGGTCTCCTGTTCTAGGCGAGGTAATTACATGCTGTGTCTGACTCACCGGTCAAACTTAGCAGAATTACAGAGCAATTTCTTTGGGACAGTGGTGGTGTTATTAGTTTTATCTTAAAAGCATTAAAAGAGTAACAGGAGAGAAAATAATTACAATTATTTAATCTTTTTTATGGCAAAACTTTTGTGAAGTCATCTTCTGAAGGCATTTGGAGGGAAAGGCGGGGAAGCAGCTTGGAACAAGTCACAGGGATGTTAAAGGTCTGATCCAATGACACTAATAAAGGTCTTAACTGTGTTTAACCTATCACTACTGGTTACATCCAGCTTATGCAAAAGGCCATAGAAAAGGGTAGAAAGACAACTGGCATTAAATCAATAGAGGAAAACGTATACCATTTCTCTTTCTCTTATTAAGTAGAATGATCCGTGAGCAGAAGAGTTTCTGTTGCAAACTTTCTGCTTTGCACATCAAGAATTATCTCCTTTAATGCTAAATAATCTCTTGCATTAATATACAGTAGCTTTATTTGTTGGTATTTTAGAAAGTAGATCCTTTTCAAGACTACCTCATGACGCATCAAATTCAGGCCTTGATGTCTTTTAAGTAATTTTAAGACCAGTAAACTGAAATTAATTTAAAGTTGATAATTAAAAGTAATTACAAGGCAGCGTATTGTATTGTTTGAACTAATGAGAAAAGAGTTTACACAGCCTCCTATGGGTCAATTTTTTTTCTCCTGTCTCTTAGAATTGTATTGACATCTTCTTGAAAAC
Source organism: Tringa solitaria (assembly GCA_026413425.1). Classification (NCBI taxonomy): domain Eukaryota; kingdom Metazoa; phylum Chordata; class Aves; order Charadriiformes; family Scolopacidae; genus Tringa; species Tringa solitaria. Next base: position 11,442,636 of record JAOXJM010000023.1, on the reverse strand, counting down.
ATTTTTTAATTTTCTGTTTGCTGCAGCCTGAAAAAGTCTAGTCTGGTTCTTCCTTTATGCAGTGCCCATTAATTGCTGAAGAAAAAAGAAGATCTGGAGCAGTGTGGAGGCAAGATTAAAACCTGTTATAAACTCCTGTATAATTATGCAATGGCATGCAGGATGGAGAAAGTTACATTCTTTCACCAATTCATCTAGTAAAGGGAAAAATTCTCTTTTGGACTGCTACTGATAAATTTAATTCTGCACCTTATCAAGGTTTCATTCTCAAAAATCAGCTTCTAATTTTTTCACTACTTTATTGTGCTGCAGGTGGATTTTTATGTGAAATACTCTGATGCAGCTGCTATTATTGCCATTTAATTTTGTAATTCCCAAAAGTTCGCTGAACCTTTTACCAAGGAGATAAAACTAAGTCCTTGCTGAGATACATTGTGTTTTCCTCCCAGGCATGCCATAAGCATTGGTAACAATAGGAGTATTTTAGATGAGAGAGAGCCTGGACCCGGAGAAATAAAATCAGACTGTAATTCATCTTAGGTATGAGGAGTCTGTTAAATTCCACAATTTTTTTCCTGTGGCAAGTGGAGCTGGGAGAGGAAAACACAGTTTGAATTCAGAGAGCAATTTTTCTTAAGGAGAGGGGATAGTTTGAAGTTCTTGTCTTCCCTTATCCTCCTATTAATAGCTGCTGGGGACGCACATGTTGGATTGTCACCCAGGAAGGGCCGTGCAGCTTTTCATTTCCCATACCATGGTTAAACTTCTTTAGCCCTCATTTACTACATATAAGACAATAGGGTTTAAGGGTTGGTTATTTGGGTTTTGCTAATTGTTTCTATGTTCTCATTCATTGAAGAGTTTTGCTGTCAAATTGCCCTCTAAATGGGAGAAAGCAGTGGCTTTATCAACCAGGCTGGGAGAGTTTTTTGGGTGAAACTTAACTTACGCTGAGGGGCTGGTGCAAACAGACAGAGCACTGCACTGAAGACAGAGGTGGCAACACAGGTGTCAGGATGGTGACGGCACAGAAATTAATTCTACCTTCTAGATGTAGATGGATGTCTGGGGAATGGTCACAAGGATGGTTGCTGTACATGGGATGTCAAGACTGAAGTCCAAAGCTTCCTGGAATTGAGCATTTTGAAACCCCTCTTTAGCAGGATGAAAGAGCACCATTGAGTCTGTGTATGTTAATTGGATTCAAAATCATGTATCCACGAAGACAGACAAATGCAGGATGCAGGGGTTCTGGCTTGAGATTCTACTTGAGAGTTCTAGCACTTTTTTCTTAATTCACTGCCTCCAGGAGAGCATCCTGACTTGTACTTGCAATTAATCAGTACAGGCATTACCCAGAGGAGCATGCAAAATGGCATCTAAAGCATTAGTGTATTGATTAGAATTAATCAGTAACGTGTTCCTCCTGAAGCTACATGAGCAACCAAAGAGTGTCTAAACTATATGTATATATAGTCTTGGAAATTTAAGTTTCCATGAAAACTCGATTATGGCTTCTGAAGCTAGGTAACTACATGTGAAATAGAAGCAGGGGACCAAAACCTGGTACCTGGAAACTGAGTCATGGATGGGGTGTTTAAGAAAACTTAGATTACAGAGAAGTGCTTTGCCTTGTTCAGGATCTAACACTGAACCCTGCAAGGCCCGAGGTGGTTTCTAGCACACCTTCACGTTAAGAAGTGTGAATGAGAATACAGAAGGTCGTTTGAAAATTCAGCCCTCGAACTGTGTTCAGATACTGTCAGCAGCATTTTCTGGTTTGGAGAAGAGCAATACAGACTTGTAAGAGAAACTCCGGGTGTTACCCAGGCTTTCTTTAAGCAACAGATTCTGTCTAGATAATATATGCAGGTATGTACTTGTCTAAAGTCTGAAAATATTTGGATCTAGGATTTTGAGCTACACTGACACCGAAGACCATAGTGTTACTAGTTTCTGTCTAAATCTGTATATATTGCAGATTCTGGTTATCTGAGCCAATTTCTTTCTTACTGTAACTTCAGTGAAGGTCCCATTGGGTGGATCGAGACACTGAGCAATGTCTAAACAATCCAATATCGTGTTGCTTTACAGCATAAAGGATTAAATTAAGATGTTGAAGTGTGGTCTTTTTATTGCTTGAGGCAGTGCCTAGAGAGATCATCATGGTTGTTATGGCCACTGCTGTGGTAAAAATAGATTTGGATGTTGAAGGCTGTGCAGAGATGGTAATTATGTGTGCAGTAACTGATGCCTTTGTCCTTGCGGTTGTGACCTTACCGGCCTGACTGCTCACTCTACAGAGTGCTTGGAGGTTACACAGAAGATAACAGAAGCCATCTGTTATCTGCTGTAATTTGCTTTTGGGATCTAAGTTTCACAGAATTGCAGAATGGTTAAGGTTGGAAGGAACCTCTGGGTTTGAATAGTCCAGCTTCCCTGCTTGATGAAGGGTGAGTTACAGCAGGTTACTCAGAGCCAGGATTGAGACTCCATAAGATTTCTGGGCAACTTGTTCCAGTGTTCAATCCCCTCTTAGAGTAAGCAAGTTTTCTCTTGTGTTCAAATGGAATTTCTTGTCTTTCAATCCAAGTAGATGTGCCTTGTGCTTGCCTGTTGTCTTTTCATTGGATATGACTGTCTGATTCTGTCTTCTTTCCTGAAGACTTATCTTCTCCAGGCTAAATAAACCAAATTTTCTCAGTCTCTTCTTGTATGTTGGACTCTCTAGTCCCTTAATCATCTTTGTGGCTGTTTGCTGGACTCACTCCAGTAAGTCCATGTCTTTATTGTGCTGGAAAGTCCAGTACTGGACCCAGCATTCCACAAGTCTCTCCCCAGAGCTCAGTAGAGGAGAAGCATCACCACTTTGATCCACTGTTACCAGTGCAGCCCAGGAAGCTGTTGGCTTTCCTTGTCATTGAGAAAACATTGCAAGCTTATGTTCAATAGTTTGTCCACCAGGACCCACAAGTCATCTTTTGCAAAGCTGTTTTTTGGCCTGTGCTGGTACATGGAGTTGTTCCTCCCCAGAGTCAGCACTTTGTATTTCTGTTTGTTGGACTTCATGAGGTTCCTGTTGGCCCAAATTTCCAGCCTTTCAAGACTCCTCTCAGTGGCAGCACAGCCATCCTGTGTATCAACCACTCCTCCCAGTTGGGATGGAAACTTGCTGATGGTTCAGGCTGACCTGTTATCCAGGTCATTAATGAAGAAGGAAAACATTATTAGCTCCAGTATAGGCCCAGAAGTGTACCACTAGTGACTGGCCTCCAGTTTGATTTTGTACCACTGCTGATAACCCTCTAAGGCTGGCAGTTCAGCCAGTTTTCAGTCCACTTGCATAGTCTTTACTTCCATCAGTACGTCAGTCAGGATGGGATGGGAGACGGCACTGAAAACCTTACTGCAGTTGAGGTAAGCAACATCGACTGCTCCCCATGTCCATCAGGTTGATCACCTCAGGATGGAAAGGTATCAGGCTGGTTAAGCACGATTTCAGTATGAAGAGGTTCCACACGTAGTATTTCCCTGTCTATCTCAAAAGATGAGTGAAGTAGCTTTTCTGTTACCTTGCTAAAATGCTTTCTAAAATTAGATTTGTAACATATAGGCCGCTAATAGAAATCTAATAAAGCTACTACTAATTAACATCTAATGCATATCATTTATGCTGAAGTAGATCTTGGTGCTGCCAGGCAGCCTGTAGTACAGGATCTGCACATGGGTCTGGGTCTGTTAAATACAGGGGGTTATATGGAAAGGTCTGGAGATCAGTGTCTCTGTTCTGCCAAGGAATGATGGCAGAATCGACTCCCATCCAAGTTTCCCTGCAGGTCTCTACTGACCCAGTAGCTATTTTTAGTGTCCCTGATAAATCCACCAGTTAGTGTCATCTTTAGCTCATTTATTTTTGTGTCTCTGAAGAAAGAGGCTGATACTTGGGATTTCTTTTCACATGAATCTTTGAATCTCAGACAACCTATTGTAGGAATTTGTACCACAAGATATGAATATATTTTGTAATGAATCTGGACTTGAGTGAGTCTGCCTTTTTCCAGTCTTGCATTGCGGTGATATAAAATACCTGCCTGGCAACAGCTCTGGGAGTTAATAAAGTTTCTGTGGTAAACTATGAGAGACCTGAGAATTTCAAACTAAAGTTATTGCACCAGTAACTCAGAAAAGCAATTCCTAAAACTCCTGGCACATTTATCCAGAGGGTTAGCAGCAGCACAGAAATGGAAATCATTGTTGAGAGCCACTGTGTACTTGGAATTAAAATCCATCAGTCTTCTGAAGCTGAGGAGAACGATTTTCATGACATACAGATGCTTCTGTATTTCATAACCAAAATTAAATCTAGGGTGGTTTTTTACTCTATTTGTAGGGAAATTTGTATGCTCTAATCCCTATAATATACCTAACTCGACATGACATTGTCCCGAAACCACGACAGACATCAAAAGAAATAAGGCACGCAGAAGCTAGGCATTTCAAATACTCTCAGTGCTTTATTTAATTTAATTTCAGGAAAAGCAGATTTATCTATTTGGGGAACGGGGACAGAAAAGGAGTGAGGATGCCAACATCCCCTTCTCAAGCGGGAACCTTGAGCACGGAAGTTGGAAGACGAGATGTGGAAATAACTCTGAACAAAAAAATGAACCTGACCAGCCTAGTTTCCCTCTTCTTGCTGGAAAAGGAGGGAGGAAGAAACCCATTAGCTCATTAAAAAGGAGCAGTTGTCTTTCCAATTTGGAAGATGAACTGCAGTGTCTTTAGGCAGCTCTTGCTTAGGACTTTTTTCTTTAGGTACTTAACGTACCTGTTGGCAGCTTCCTTGCCTGCTGGAAATTTTGTTCAGTTCAGTGGAGTGTAATGCCATGGTTCTGTCCCTGCTGAGATAAACAGTGTGTCTGCCTCTGGAGCAAGGAAAAGTCTCTTCGCTGGTAGATGTATAGGGTCTGCAATTGATACCTGCTGGTAACAGGCACCAAGTGATGGTTGGTTGGTGCAAGCGTCATACACGTATGTTGTTACATTTCCTTTCAGAAGTATGTCTTAACTTGATAACATCCAAATTTGGGTATATTTCTGGAGAAAGAGGATCTTGTTATGGGTGCCAGATAAACTGTGTAGTTTGTTTTGTTCAGAACATCTGTGCCAGTGGGTTCTCTTCCCCAAGAAATATGTATTCTTGTGCACAGCCCATGTACAAGCACAAACCCATACATCAGAGGGTGATGGGGATACTTGATCTGCCAGGGAACTGGTGGATGAAGTTGCCAAGCCACTTTCCATTATATTTGAGAAGTCATGGCATTCTGATGAAGTTCCCACTGACTAGAAAAGGGGAAACATAATCTCCATTTCAAAAAAGGGAAAAAAGGAAGAAGTGGGGAACTACAGACCAGTCAGTCTCATCTCTGTGCCTGGCAAGGTTTCCTTCTGGAAACTCTGCTGAAGAACATGGAAAATGAGGAGGTGATTGGCAACAGATAACATGGCTTCATTAAGAGCAAGTCATGCCTGACAAATTTGGTGGCGTTCTACAGCATGGTTACAGTATTGGTGGATAAGGGGAGAGCAACTGATGTCATCTACCTGGGCTTGTGCAAAGCATTTGACACTGTCCCACATGAAATCCTGGTCTCTAAATTGGAGAGTCACAGATCTGATGGACGAACCACTTGGTGGATGAGGAACTGGCTGGATGATTGCACTCAGAGTTGCAGTCAGTGGCTCAATATCCAAGTGGAAATCAGTGATGAGTGGCGTTCCTCGGGGGTCAGTACTGGGACTAGTGCTGTTCAACATCTTTGTCAGTGACATGGATGGTGGGATTGAGTGCACCCTCAGCAAGTTTGCCAACAACACCAAGCTGTGTGGTGCGTTCAACACGCTGGAGAGCAGGGATGCCACCCGGAGGGACCTGAACAGGCTGGGCCCATGCCAAGCTCCTGAAGTTCAACCACACTAAGTGCAAGGTCCCACACATGGGTCATGGCAATCCCAAGCACAAGTACAGGCTGGGCAGAGAATGGCTTGAAAGCAATCCTGAGGAGAAGGATATGGGGGTAGATGAGAAGCTCAACATGAGCCGGCAACGTGCGCTGGCAGCCCAGAAAGCCAATTACATCCTGGGCTGCATCAAAAGAAGTGGTGCCCAAGCATGGCAGGGGGGTTGGAACTCGATGATCTTGAAAGGTCCCTTCCAACCTGAACCATTCTATGATGAGGAAACATTTTTCTTAGAGCAGTCAAAAATGTGTTTCCCTGACCCATTTTGTCAATTAGAAATAGTTAGTCTTCCTCAAAAATGCTTAATGTCGGTGTTTGAAAGGAACTTAAGGAAACACAGTAAGTTTTTTTTTTTCTTCATCTTTTAAAACTGCAGCGGGAGCTGTAAAGAGCATTTTCTTATAGGCTTTGTCAGACCCCAGTTGTCTTGTTTGGCTCCAGCTGACTAGTTACAGTACACCGCAAAGAGATCTTTTCTCCTTGGTGCTGCATTTTTTTCCCTGTAACAGAAGAGAAATGTGAAAAAGTGGATTACTGGGGACTGAATGGCTTGACAGAACCTCTCGTCTCTGCTTGTGTTTCTGGTTAGTGAGCAGGCACTGACTAAACTGGGGTGAAATGGTTCTGGAGCTCTGTATCACGCCTCTTGGGAAGCAGCCCCTCATAAACGGTGTCAAGCAGTGATTTTACTGGCAGCCTGTGCCCAAGGGTGAAAGGTGAAATGGGCCAGAGCGTGTCGTCATACAAGTATTTTATTCCTTAAGGTTTTTCTTGCAGATTGGAATTTTGGAATATTGGGGAAAACACAGATACTTATATTTTTACTGTCTACCTGTAGTTATGTCTTGCTGGACAGAACATTTGGAAGTTAAATCAGAGGGTGATATGGAAGAGCTGTGGGTCTGGGAGCAGTTCTTGTGCTGCCTGGCAAGGTGTTTCAGATGGAGCAGTAGACCCAGCTGATAAGGGAGAGAAGGTGGAAATTAAAGAGAGATGGGCCTTGGTGTCTTCTACCATCTCAGAGAGTAAATTAAGGTCATGCAGACTTTCTGTTCTCGTTTACTCGTGGCAAGAAGCAGACTAAATTGAACCACTCTTGAAGGTGGATGTTAGTCTCCAGGGCTGTTAATCTGGTTCCATGGCTCCTTGATTGACTTGGTGGTAGTCTGTTTGTTTGGGAGGTGGGGGAGGAAGTGTGAGGAGGAGAAATGGCATGTTTTTAGTTGTAGACCTTCCAGCCACCTCCATTAGAATCAAAGCATGTAACCTCAACCAGCAACACAGCACTGGGAATTACAGCTCTTGTGCAAGCCCTGGAGATGGGCTTATTGCCCGAGTGACTACAAGACTTTGCTGGTGACCTGAGGGCTGGGGTAGGTGGCACAGTGTGACAAGCTACATGTGGAGCTGCTGCTTTGGGGAATTCAGTCCTTGTACAGTAGCCTTCCTCACTGCTCTTCTCCTTTCTTCTTCCCTCTCGCTGTCTGATGAGACCAGATGGGTGTTGCTTCAGAGGAGAGTTGGACATCTAGAGAAACCGTTTCGGATCTCACTGGAATTTGTTGCTAATGGGAACAAGAGTGTAGCAGCTGTGGATTCCTTTGCGATGAAGAACTGCAGTACAGGTAACAGAGTCTTTTATTGCTTCCAGCTCATAGTCTTTGGATGCCTTTTTGGAGAGGAGCATGGTTTCTGGCTGTTACAGAACCTTCACAGAATGAAAGCTTCTTGTCAAATCAATCCTTTAAATGATAAATTTTTTCAATGTTGCCTTAAAAGTTTTTAACTTCCTGAAGGAAACAAGTGGTTTGTTGGTTGTTTTTTTTTTCCTTTGGAAAGAATTTCTAGGAAAATTTCATTTTGGGAGAACCAATGCAGTATTCATCCTGGCTTGCCAGATGCCTATCCTGATGGCTCCAGGAGTAGAAAGTAGAACAGACGAGTGGTTCCTAGACAGACAGCTTGCAAGCCATCTTTTTGATGTTCCTGCTAACACATTTCAGGGTTGTTTGTTTGGTTTTTTTAAACAACGATGAAAAGCTTGATTCTAATAAAGTAAGCCTTTCTTTGGCAGTGTTCCAAGTAGTTATTGCTGAGTAACCCCTAATAGCTCAATATAGTGGGTGGATTTTTAATAATGGGCAACCTTAATGGGAGTTACTTTTTAAAATACAAGCTCTGTTATCAATCCATGTGTGTAAATTTAGTGCTTCATGCTAGAAGCAGCTGCATTTTAGTTCTACCAGTTTTATGGAGGTTGTGAATCATACTGAAATCTTTAGGTGGGATGTCAGTGAAGAGTATTATTACCTACAGCACTTAACACATTACCTTTTGCCCATTTTATTTATTTGGAGTACTGCTAAGTTTAGCTGCATGTCCTTCTTTTCAACCTGTCTAGGACAGGGAAATCTGCTAGAGAACATACATTATCTTGGTTATTTATGTTGCTCTCCACAAAGACCAGTTATATTAAAGAGTTTATTACATAGTCATAGAATGGTTCAGGTTAGAAGGGACCTTAAAGGTCATCTAGTTCCAAACCCCTGCCACGGGCAGGGACACCTCCCACCAGACCAGGTTGCTCAAAGCCCCATC
>JAOXJM010000023.1:11393172-11408356 GCA_026413425.1 Tringa solitaria | reverse complement strand
GACTCGATGATCTCAGAGGTCCCTTCCAACCACCACAATTCTGTGATTCTGTGAGAGAATTCCTACAGTAAGGAAAATGGCATCCATCAGGTTGGATGGTCTTTGATTTTGCACCTGCCAAGGGAATCAAGTGCCTCCAGAAAAGAACAGTGCTAAGGGACAAGTACTCAGGATCATTTCTGAATGGATGATACTGACCTCTGATCCTAATGTTCAGTGACCTAATTTCATAAGGGTTGGCTGCTTTCCACATTGCTACCTGCCTTTTGCTGCTTAGCATAAAATGAATTAATGTTTTTTGCATCTTAGCAGATGTAGCTTGCTGTGGGCTCCCCGACTCATGGGGAGGGTAATGCAGGAGCAGGAGTGGGTATAGAAGAGAAAGAAAACTTCAAGCAGAGATCAGGCTGTTTTCTGTCTTACAGAGAGAATGTGACAACGTGATACATCCAAGTCATAGGTAATACATGTTGACAGGAGGGTGTGATGAAAGCTTGTGTTCTTTCCAAACCATGTAGCTATGTTATTTCTGAGCTGACAGAGAGGATATCAGTATTTAGGACTGTCAGTCTAGCAGTAAATTCACATACAAATAAAAATCTATCATGTGTATTGTGGTGTTCCTGAGAAGTACCACAGAACAGGTTACAGGATTTCAATCCTCTTTTCAAGGGTCAAAGATGCCTTCCAAGTTAAAATACCAGAAATGTCTGGGGAACTTAAGTTGTCTGTTAGGTGGACCTTTAGATATTTGACAAGATTAACCAGATCAAGCAAAATAGAATAATTACTTTATCAATTATTGGATTGAAGGGATTTCACAAGATGTTCTCCCCTTCACTGTTATTTAGGATCCTATGACCTGTTGGTTGAGAGGAAGGCAATTCAGTAATCTGAAGTAATTTTTGTTTTCTTTTTTCTAGGATCTGCTTCTGGCTCAAAAATGGCTCTGGAGGGTTCCTTCGGCTGTTGGAATGGGACGTCGATCAGACTGGGGCAGGCATGTGACTTTATCAGGGACTGCGCGGAGGGAGAAGATGAGGGAGACATGTGCAGTGAGTAAATCCAAACCCCCAGGCTGCGTCCTCCTTTTCCAAAAGCATTATTTGTTTTCAATTTTAATGCCTGAGACTCAATACTATCAAAAGACCAGTATCCTCCATAACTCGTGCCGTTTCTCTGGATGCGTCCCTGCAGTGGACCATTTGATATGCTCCTGTACTCGCCTGCATTAGTTCTGTAGCAGGTTCTTAAGATGCTCTTAGTGCTTCATCTCTTTCAAAGTCCTGATCAAAAATGCAAAGGAGGTATAGCCTGGATAGCTAAATGCCTTACAGAATTATGAAATGTGTAGTTTGTTAGAGCTTTTAATCAAAATATACTACAGCATGTGGCAGAAGGGAGAGGAAGGAGAAAACTTCCGAGATGAAAAATGAGTTGAGCCAGTAGCTTGTCTTTGGCCAACTCTTCTGTCTTTGTAATTCCTCTTGTTTTCTATCCTTTCTTCAGCAGGCAGTAGTCTAATAAAATGCAGCAGAAGATAGATAGCAGCCTTAGTTTTCTGAAAACTTGCTATGCCTGAATTCTTTGTAAATGTGCTGCGTGACCTAGATACATTAGGACCTTCCTTTAACCATCTTGAAGATGCCTTATCTCTTTTTTTCTATACCTCTACATGTTCTACTTCCAGCGTCTTCTCCTTTGCCAGTTTACAGATAGTTAGGGCTGGGGGATTGTCAGCCATGTGGTTATCCACAGGGCAAATATGTCCAGAAAAATAATCATTGAGAGTTCGTCATTTACCAATTTAAAGTGTATATGTCACAGCTGATCAAGCCTATGAACTTCTGTCAACAAAGCCGCATTGATTTGGTGTGCAAAAAATGTGTTCCCTGACCAAAATACCAGTCCCAGCAAAAACCTTTGGGATAGAAGAGGTGATTATCCTCAGTTTAACTAATAAAGAAATAAAGTAACAGATTTTATAGGTATGGAGAACAGTGGTTTGACCTGGGTTCATCTAGTAAACTAGTTAAAAGCTTGAAATTATACTCTTCTACATCATGCTAGACAGTGTCACAATTTGAAATTATATTAATTAGAGACACACGTTCAGTGAACATGAAATTTGCTTTCAGAGGAACAGTGTCATCACTGTAGACTTGCAGCTCCTTGGAACCAGTGATGCTTCATATTAGTAGTATCAAAACCTTTTTGCCTAAGAGCTTTAAAGCAGAGTTCTAAAACCTCTTACTATTGTCTCTGTTGTGTTCTACACTTAAAAAAAACAAAACAAAACAAAAACCCAAAAACTAGTAAATTATGATAATCAGTAGGTTGAATCAGGGAATTGAACTAGATGATCTCTGAAGGTCCCTTCCAACCCCTACAGTTCTGTGATTCTGATTCTGAATGCATTTTCATTTCATTGGAAGTAGAGAAGATGTATTATTTACCATCAGCTGTATGTCAAATACACTGTTGTGTTATTCTGCTATAAATGGCTGTGCCTTCTAAGGGTAATCCTGTCCATACCAGTGGGAAGAGCAGAGCTCACCAGCTGGAGTTGTACCAATCACGGATGCAATACTACCCCAGGATGGGGCAGGCTTAGAGAAACCTGCTTATCTGTTATTTTGAAACACTGGCTGTGTCTGTGCCTAGTGTCTCGTCCATATTCACGTATCTTTTCTTTCACTTACCTCTGCTTTTGCCCCCAGCTGCCACCCTGTATCCCACGATGAGCCAGTTGGTAAAGTGATCTGTCCCTCTCTGGCATACACCCTCCTCAGGGGTTGGTGTGGTTGCCTTTTTCCCCTCCGTGCAGCTTTCATCTTTAGCTGTTCGTATAAAGCACTATAGCACTTACAGTTGTGTCAGCAAAGAATGCTCTGAGAACGTAATTGAGAAAATGTAAAAAGCAGAATACATTTAACTGCCTGTTTAGCAGAGCGTCACTCCCTAGCTTGAAGAGAAGACTACACGGCTTGTTTTCAACCACAGGTACTGAGCGTGAGAGCCCTTACTCCCAGCCAAAAGCCCTGAAAAGCACCATCTTCCACCCAAGCAGCAAAAAAGACTGGCTTGCCTTAACAAGAGCTCGAGTTGTGGCTATTTCTGCTTATTTGCTTAGAAACCTGCTCGGTTTTGGCTGATTTCTCTGCTTTTGCCTCTTTGCTGTGCCTTTGTGGCATAAGACTTCTTATACAAAACAAATAACTGATCTTCTGGATTAGATGTCAGTTACATCTGCATGGAAGCCCAACACAAAACATATCATCTTTCAGCATTTCAGTTGTCATTTTGCTCCTAAGCAATGCGGATGTTTTCATCAGCTTTTTGCAAGTGTGGCAAAAAGTGATTCAGATATAGAAAGCAGAGAAAGGGGTTTCCCAAATCCTTCTGTTTACACAAAGGAGCTGTCAGAAAAAGATGTAGCCATGCTTGAAACTGATGGGGGAGCTTTTAAAATTGCCATTAACCAAAGGCTTCTATCTTTGAGCTTCAAGAAGGTGTTGGTGTTTTTTTCCATTCACAGTCATTCAGTTGTGCAGGTACTGATATATATATTTTTTTTCTTCCTCTTCATTTGATTTTTGTTCCTTTCTTAGCTAAAAAAAAAAATTCCTAATGCCAGCTGCTTGTTAACATCCCTTTACTTATTAATGGCCAATGAAATGTCATGGTGCCTGTTCTGCATGCAACCAATTAGTTTGTGTAGAGAGTGTAGAATCAGAGAGGGAGGACCCCAAGAGAAAAGCATGTTGCTGTTTGAGTCATAATCAAATATTCTTGCAGGAGCAAAAGACAGCTTCAAAGAGGCGGATGTGAAATTAGATGCTGAACTGTGTTGATTTGGGATCAGACATGCAGATTTAATAGACTGATGGAAGTGCCACGCTGGAAAATACTTTGCAGAGACTTCAGATAGTGGTCTTCTTATGTTTTTGCTAGTAAATTCATGCTTTTGTGGATTATAACTTATTGTAAAAAAAAAAGACATACTTCATCTTATTGTAGTAGAGAGTCATACATGTAATATAGCTGGTATGGTACAAGACAGAATGAAAACTCAAATTATTTACTAATATAGATTGGCAAAGCTCTGCTTTACAGAAAGGGAGAACTTGTTTCAGTGGTTTTGTCCTTCTCTTTTTAGTTAACATCTTGGATTTTAGTTCAGTAATCTTTTGTTGCAGGGCAGCAAGTCTGGGCAAAAAACTTACTCTTACTGAAGAAGAGTACATATACTTTTGGCTAGTCCAAAATTGTTTTATTTTCTGTCTCAAATTCACCAAAAAATTTCAGCCAGGGAAAATATTGGTTGATCAGTCAATGCATGTTAGGAAAGTAATGAATGTATTTTTTAAAGAAAACAAAATCACAAAGAATGGAGGTGCTAATAGTATATTTATTATCTAGAGATCCAGAACTTAGAGGATTCACCCAGGACTGATTCTTTCTTCTGCCTGAATGAATTTGAACCCATTATTTCCTGTATTCGTGGAGAGTTTCCAGGATTGTGGTCTGGATTTCTGGTCTAGTTCAGAAGAAGAAGAGTTACTGGAGTCTCTCATGTGGTTGCTCTTCCACGTTTTATAAATTTTACCTGGAATAGGGATTGAAAGTAATGTCCTCCATCTTTCAAATAAATCTCATACCCACGGGGATATAGGGTAATTTTCATTCTTTGCCTCATTGAATATTTAAAGATGTTAAACATGTGTCCAGCTAAGATAAAGAAGACTAGTGTCCAGTGCGGCTGGAGGAGTGCATGCCCACATATGTCAAAAGACCAGATAGCAGCTAGAATAGGAGCCTATAAAGTTTGATTTTGTGATAACATGAGCAAGTGACCAAAAAAAGTATAGAAAATTAATTCTACAGGAGCCGGTTTACTTTCCAGGCAAAAACGCATGAAGAAACCACAGGATTCACTTATGTCCTAGCGATAGATCCGGCCCTGCAGAGTCTCCCTGCGAGCAAAATGGTGAAGTAGCGACCTGTTGCCACTCAGCGCTCTCTTAAGGTTCCTGTCTTGCATACTCTAGTCCTTTTGCTTCCTTCTTGATCAAAAGCTGTACCTCTAGCAACAAATTCTAACCTTTGGCAGTTGTGATCTCAGTCAAGCCTTCTGGCATTACAGGATAACTCTTTGTTGACTGTGTGGAAAAGTATTTTCCCTTTTTATGCTTCATTTCTGGCAGAATTTGGCAGAACAACTTTCTAGCATATAGGTAACCGTTGAAACAAGCTCGTGTTTAAGATTCATGTGCTTATTTAAGTTCTTTTAGTAGATAATCTTTTTGCTTTCTGAGATTTCCTCCTACATTTGGTATGAGTCCATACATACCAGAGTAGAAGTAGATTTTTATGCTTGTGTCTTTTATAATATACCTGGAATTTCACCCAAAAGATTAAACTATAGTATCTGGTTGATTTACACCTAGTTTGGAAACAAGAGCGTGCTTCATCCACTTCATAAATTATGCCAGTTGCTAATTTTTCTTGTTATTAAAGTATGAAAAGTCTGCGTTAAAGTTAAAAAAACCTTGAACTTAATTACCTTTCAAACAAAATCTAAATCATTCTGAAGGCTTGAGAATATTTGGCTAGGAAGAAGTTTAACATCCTACAGCTTTTCTCTACTTCATCACTCAAATAAAAGCACAGACTCTTAGATTCTCACAGTTCTCCAGCCTCACTGGGTTACTCTATTCTCTGTCCCATATCCACAAGCTGCATCTTAATCTTGCTGAGGTCTAAGTTTTTTGAGGTTTCTGTCACTAATAATAATATCCAACATGGGAAGTTTCAGTAGACCGTTTCATTACTCCTGGCCCTTGGTTTACTTGATTTTCCAATAGAGTCAGATTAGCTTTACCTCGTCAGTGCAGTGTCTGCACTAATTTGAGTTTGAATTATAAACATTCAGAAAATGGAGAAGTACACGACAGAGAGTGCCAGCCAAAGAGCTCTATGTGGAGTAGCAATATGTGGAATTGTAGGCGCTGTATGGATTCAAAGTAAAAAAGAGCAGCAGAGAAAAGACATCCAGTGCATGGGACATCTGAAAATTCATAAAAAATTAATTTGCAGAGGAGGAATGAAATTTTCTGGGAAAGTAATAGCTTTTTGTTTATGTCCTTACTTGTTCATCGACACTAAGCTTTTTCTGGCCTCCGGGCAGGGATTGCTACTTAGATGACTCCTCCTGCTGCTCTGGCTTGTTTACATCATCCTAGATAGCGTATGACCATGAAATGAATTCAGTTGGACACCGAGCCAAGCTGTTTCAGTAGGAATTCAGGGCACATTATAATTTGTCATTTACTTTGGATCCCAGCCTCGGGCTGTGCAATGAAATAGAACCAAGTTCCGTCAAGGGGTAAAACACAAGGAGGCAACTCTCTGCATAACAGCTCCACATTTAAAGGCTAGGCTGAATGAATTTGGAGATTTTTAAAAGGGAAAAACTTGAAAAAGCCTTAACTCCAGTGCAGGTTTTGATCTTTTCATAACAAATTTGAGTGCTTACAGAAATTAACAATAAAACATGGGTCTCATCTCCATGTCAGGGTCCAGGTTCAAATTTGGCCCTACTTATAAGCCGCAGATATAAGATTTGTTTTAGTTTCCACTGTGAAGTGAGTTGTGATTTGGGCTCCTAGAAAATCAAGTACTCATGGTTGGTACCCTGCAGTTGTGCTGTTCCCCAGCTGTTTTCTCTGGGTAGACAAGGGAGTGAGTGAATGTGCCACTGACAATGAATTGCCTTTTGAGGTGTGCGAGTCAAAGCTGAAGCCCTGTGAGCAGGTATTTAATTGACCTGCAATCTCAGCCAAGTGCTTCTGCTGATATTTCGAACAATCTGGGATTTGGATACTGGTGCCTCCCTTCAAAATGAGAAAATTTCAGAAGGAAAAGTTCCTGATAGCCGTAACAAAATCTGAGTTCAAGAGCCTACTCTTCTCATAGAAGAGCAAATGAAATTGCCACTATCACATGACCAGCGCATCCTCTTGCTCTAGGAGTTTGTAGTCCACCCTATGTTTTGTAAATTAAGAAATTTTTGCTCTGATTTTGACAAGCAGTTGAAAGGAAAAACTAATTTCCTGGCTATGTGAGTTTATTATGTGTTTGCACATGAAATTTTATTTTTATCTTGCAGTTTTGAATAGATTACTTGTATCATTTTCCTTCCTTTCAATAAAAACCAACAACAACCCACATCCAAAAAAAAAAAAAAAAGATAGTTTTAGGGGAAGTTCAGGGGAACAGCAAAGGAGAAAACAAATGTGGGCTAAAACGGTTTTTAGTACAGATTTGAGTAGGCAATGATGTAAAAACTGTGAGAAATCAGGAATATCATCATCCCTTTTATGGCTACATCTGTTCATCACAGCAGGTTTTCTGGTTTACTGGGAGAAGGATCACCCCCACTGAACAAGTGTATTCAGGGGCTTTGTACTACTGGCCCCAAGGACTGGTTAGAATCTATAGTAGGGTAAAATGATTGGTTGCTCTTCTTTATTTTCATCATCCTCTGTATTAAAAGGGCACCTTTTTCTGCCAGGCTGACTTTGTGCTCTACCTTTTTCCCCATAAAACCCAGTTTGTGCCCTTTTTACTACTGGGAAGCCTTCTCATACCTGGCAGAGTTGTCAGCTGCACACTGGATGCAAAATCTACATTAAGGATCATTAGTGATTCACTCAAAGTGAAATTCCTGTTACAGTGGTTGTGATTTCACATGGCATTTAACAAAGTCTGTTTTCTTCAGGGGTTACTTAAGTCCAGAGTCTGCCCTCATGTTGAAGAAAAGAAAAGCAAAGGTAGAACTGGATCACAGTAGAAATTAGGGAGGCAGTGAGCGTTTATTGAGGATGATGGGAAAATTATTTCATGAGTTTTTAAGGAAATGTGTGATTCATGGCCAAGTAGAGGATGTTCACCTATGGCAATACAAGCGTGTGACTCAGGGCAAGAGTAGCAGTGCTTTGCACCATTTGTAAGAAGAATTTGCAATGTAGGTGGAGAAAGAGATGAAGGCGTCAGGAAGTTACCTTCTGCTTTGAACGAAATGACTATTACTTTAAAATTGGTTAATTTAAAGGCAAAAAGCTAATGTAACTTTATTGTTTGCAGCTGGAAACTTGCCTGAAATCCCAAGCCAGTGACAGAATGAGTGCGCTTCAAAGCCTGAAATTATGGCTTAAAATAAACTATCCTCTTTTCACCCATTCATCTCACCAAACAGATCCTTAGGTGCAAAAACTGAGGCACAAAACGATTCAGTGCTTTACCTGAGACCACATCAGTGCTCCCAGAAAGGTCACATTGCTGAGCTGGGTTGACTGGAGACCTAGACTGTAGGGGAGGGGAATCGTGGTAGGATCTTAACCCTCTCCAAGATTTCCCTTCATGGGGCTGCAGAAGAAAAAGGCTGGGAAAGCCTTCTCCAAGGTGTAACCTTGAGTGGGTTTATACCTGTGGAGCTGTAGAGGCCAGGTATTTAGGACACCCCATAGCGTACGCTGAGATCTGTACTTGGATGCATCAAAGTGTAGGGGGGAGTCACTTAGTCACAATCTGGGTGTTGTTACCCTTGCCACCACCCTCCTTGTGGTCAGGCACATGCATGATTGCACACAAAAGGACTGAGTAGCTGTGGGGGTGTCCTCAGGCCTGAATAGTCACTGCAGCTTCTCTGTGTGCCCACAAGTCTTCTCCTCAGCTGACCTGGGTTCTTCTGTATGTGTCTGTGTCTTTCCCTCTTGCAGAAAATCTTCCCTCTGGCTTCTACTGTTCATTTGAAGAAGGAGACTGTGGCTGGATGCAGGGCTCTTCTGCGTCCCATCCTTCTCCATGGCGGATTGGAAGCCCGGAGCACAACCGTTTTCCTTCAATCAAAGGTGTGTGAGAGTAAATAGTAAGTGCAGAGAATGCAGTGGAGAGCAAAGAAGATGCACAAATGGTGGGGAGAGGGAATAAAACACAAGGTACATTTTCCTATGTACTTATGGATTCAACCTCCAGTGAAACAAAAGCCACCTCTTTACTAAGTGCTTTGAGCAAAAGACTGTCCTGCTTACTTTCTGCCTTGAGGGTATAGACTGGTACTTCAGGTCTCCACAGCTGACACCAGATGCTAATCTTGACCCTTTCTAAACAATATCACACCAAGCATTCATCTTCATGACCGTCCTCCATACTGATCTGATTTTTTTCTTTCTAATTTTCCTATTTACTTCCTCTGTTTCTCTGTTCTGCTTCTTTTTTCCCCTTTTCATTTCCTAATTTTTCTTCTTTTTGCTCCATTGTCCCTTGAGTTCCACTTCTATGTACAATTACTCCATACTTGTTTCCTATCGCTAAATCCCAGTAGTTCATTTCTAGTCCTTCTCATACAAATTGTTGAAGGTTTATACCATGGGCATTGAACTGGTTGAGTTCTTGAACCATTGAACTGCTGGTTGGGTTTTGGCAAACAGGCTGTCTGCCAGGAGAAGCTTTTCCCTAATGCAATAATGTAAATTATTGGAGGCATTTATTACTGAGGCACAGAGCATCTAAAGGGATACAATAATAGCAGCAGGCTTAATGGTGTATAGTCCCAACATTGCTTTAGAAAGTTAGATCTGGTGTTAAACATGAAGAGTAAGATACTCTCTCTGTTTTTCTGTGAGCTGGTATGGGCTACGGTGTGTTTGTGCTGTCTGAGGGCTCAGCCCATAGTATTACAGACCACAAAGTGATGGATGCATGGGTAAACATGAAGGCAAAGAGCCAGAAAGAGGGTACTGTGGGGAGCTGGCAATAAAGTGCTGCTGATTCATGATTTGTCTGTGCTGTAGAGGCAATTTTAATGAAAGCCCAAAGAACTGGGCTCAAAGCAGTGGTACCGTCCTGGAGGGCAGAGCTGAAATACAAAGGTGTGTGCAAATACACACCTTTTCATACAGAGCTGCCAAGGAAGAAGCCTACTGTTACTACTGTCCTTGTTCTTCTTGTTACAACAAATGATTAAAGGAGCAAAGGGGCCTCTAGCTGCATTAATATTACTCTGGTGGTGGTTTGCCATCATTGTATTTTGTTTGGGGATTGGCCAAGAGAAATATTCTCTTCCGAGTTACTTTTGTTCATAAAAGATACATTTTGTTATTCAACCTTGCAAGGAGGATGAATCTGAAGTCATGGAGAAACAGAGATAGCTCTAAGAGGAAGGCAGACAGACTTAAATATATTTCCTGAGTATGTTTGTCGCATGGAGCTACATCCCTAAGAAACTGAAAAAGCCTTCTGTTCTCTGGCATTCTCCTGTAGTAGGAGCCAGCTAATGTGGGTCTGGGGAGTTTCACAAACCCTGAAATCAGAAGGCGAGTGCTGCAGTTTGATCTTCTTCCTGCTCTTTTATCCAGGTTGTGCACTCCTCCTTAACACCAGCAAAGCACCAGCAGCAGCAGCAAACGCTGTCATGACCAGCACTGCATTTCCAGCTCCTCTGAGGAACTCCCCCTGTGAGGCAAGTCCTGATATTCTGTTTTCTTTTGCAATTTACAGAGATTTTTTTGCATGTCTGACTCTGGTTTTCAAATATAGGCACTAGGTCAGTAGACAGCAATGGTTGGCATTTCTGAGTGATTTGTACTTAACCCTTAAACTGTAGATTTCAGAAAGATGACCTGTCTGCATCTTGTCTATAGCCTCACAGATTTTATTATCACTGATAGGATTTATCAATGACTTAAGACTTTGAACCATGTGACTTAGAGCATTTCATGTCTTGAATCGTCACCCTGAAATCTCACGCAAGCTTTTGGATTCTGGAGGAAGAGGGATTTGGGAAAATTTATCCTAACAATACACAGTTTGGTGTTTGTTGATTGACCACTGAATAAGCAAAAAGAATCAGATCCTCTCTGTTCCACTGATCTTAAAATGCAAAAAGGCCAAGAAGGGATGTATTAGAAAGTTCTCTGGAACAAAAAGTACATAGAAGATGGTGTTTCTTTGGCTTAAAGTTTGGTTTGCTTCACCTTCTATTGGATATCTCAGTTCATATAGCAAAGTCAAAGCACATCTGTTTTTGCTCTCTTGATATATTCATGTCCTCCTTCTTTAGGAAGTACATCCTACCTTGTTTTTCCTTCCTTCTATGACAAAGGCTTATGCAGGTTCTGAATATTTTAAGACCTTGTTCTTTGACGGACCAGCAAGAGCAAGTGTTTTTCATAATCCACCTGACAAAGGAATTAGGGTGAATGCTTTCCCAATATGTGTTTTTTTTTTTCTTCTTGTGTATACAACAGTGCAAATAATTAAACTTGCCGTCGGGGGAGAAGCTGCCATGTATTTCATCTCCTCACATGCCATCCCACCTCCGTTACTCCCCTTGGCACTTAAAAGGCATCCGGACACATCCAGCATTGCAGCTGTTGGTAATAAAGAGTGAAGGAGTTTGGCAAGGGTTTTGTCTCTTGCCTTTTCATATAGTGTAAAAGCTTCTCTTCTCAATGAGTCCCTGGTGGCTTCAAATTCTATTTTACTGGAACAATCTGTCTGTGAGCAGAATAATTTAATTCAGCTCTTCAGCACAACACGAGGAGAAAGGAGATATTCCCCCCTACACACTTATTCCTCCAATAGGTGCCAACAAACTTCCTTATAGTCAAATTAGAGTCAGAAAAGAGGTTGTGAAAAGACCATAATGTTGTCCTGTATTCATTCATCCTCAATCACTTCCTGATTGACCTGGCTCAAGTTCAGGCATTAAAAGATGAGTTTTCTTCTACCTGTCACTGCTGACAGCTCCACCTGGCATGTCCCAGCCAGGACAGATTCTCTGGCAACTGAAATCCCACTGACAAAACTCACTCATGATTCATGTGGCAAAGTGTGTGCAAATTAGACCCATTTATTCTTTCACAGTCAGAGCAAGACATAAACCTGCCCTCCCTCTTGTATTTGATCCAGATCGCATGCTCCGTTACTTATCTGCTTGCTCTCCTTGTATGTTCATTTACGTGGTGGCTAGTTCTGGCAGCTAATGCCAGTAGCTCAGACAGATTCTGCTCAGATTCATGTCCTGCATTGATATATATTAATGATGGAGGTATATTAGTGATGGAGGCTGTCCTTAAACCTGTCATTTAACATCATTCCTCCTCCTTGTATGCAATGCCTACCCCAGTATCAACACGCCTGGCTCAGCTGAACTCCTAGGGATGAGGCTGAGCGTGCTGCCCTGGCTATTCAGCTCACTCCCCTCTCCTGGATCTTTTAATCTTTAATCAAAAGATCCTCCGATCTTTTAAAACTACTTCAGCCTCAATATGTGTGTTACCTGCTGCAGTACTGTTTACCAGGCTGGAGGATTCTGGGGTTTGGCCAGAATGTCCATGGAACCAGGACTCAATGCTGTAGGAAGCAGTCAAGCAATCCACAGTGGGTGCCAGCCACAAAGAGTTTGCTGGTGCTTGAGGTTTATATTTTCTCCCTCAGCCTGGCTGTTTCATCTTCCACTGTGATAGAATGACAATGGGGACAACTGAACAGTCTGAGACAGTGACTGCTAACTCCCTGGAGACTTGTGGGGTGGCCTGATCCAAAGTGCTGATACTAGCACTTAGACACTCTAGAGCCTGGATGATCTTTGATTGATTGCCACTAAGTGCAAGACAAGCCCAGCCCTTCATCCTTGTGCTCTCTCCAGCTTGAGGTTGGTCACCAGAGCATGCTGGGCTACTTGCAGGCTGTTCTTCCCTGGTGTTTCCCATGCCCTGTGGGAGGCTCCTTATAACGTAGGAAAGGCAAAATCAGCCTGACCTACTCTGTACTGCCCCACATGCATCAAAAGATGAGAAAAGGGTACAAATGCATGCAGGAGATACAGTAATAACACAGCCTGAACTTTCCCAGACATGTTTGGGATTAGCCTTAATGTATCTTGCACTTGGTGTATAGCTTTGTATTGCACTTTGCTCCTGTTTGTTTTGAGCAGCTTTATGTTTTCATTTTCTTTGTTCTTCAGCGCTTTTGGCAGGTCAGAGCGGTTAGTTTGTGATTCTGCCCTTTGTTCTTGGTTCAGTTAGTTTTTCTCTTTCTTTTTATTGTTTTATTAAATCTTGGCTAGAGTATCCTGGCTTCAAAGAATCTCTCTTGTTTGCAGTCCAGACAGTCTTTGTTATCTTTTTCATGTTGTACGTTTGTTAGAATCCTTTGCCTGTTGACCCCATTAACTGTGTGTTTAAAACCCAATTTATGTGGTAGAGGGAAACTGTGGCACTTCTGCTAAATCTTGGGAAAATGCAGGAAGTGGTATGCGTAGTCCGTGAGAAGATACTCCATAGTATCTACCCTGAAGCAGCCAGAAAGGGTAGACGCAACAAAATGCTCATGAAATTATTCAGGAATCTTTTAACCCACATGTAAAAGTTCATTGGAAACAAAGCACATGTAATTGAGCACAGAAATGTACATAAAGTGCAAAGAATTATTCCAAACAGTGGCCTCATTTAAATGCAGATTTTACAGAGCTCGAGCAATAAAGCACAGCGTTATTCCCCCCCTTCTCTTCACACTGTGATTCCCCTGTTCTGAGTGGGAATCGATTGACCTGCAAAAGGCTGACAGGGCAAAGAGAATAGTGGGATGCTTAGACGTTTCCTCATTTTGAAGAAGAAATCCATGTGTATGTCATCAGGAGCTGTACTGCTATCTGGGAAACCACATTGCAGTTAAAGTGCAAGGGAAGTGCTGTCATCTCAGACACCACCCATGGCAAAACCAAATTGTTTTGCCACAGCTGATAGGCCCTAGGCATGCACAGTTTCCAGACTATAATGGCGACCTTCTTAGTACTTTGCAAAGACGTCAGAGAGGTGACACGAGTGTGTTGCGGATGTCCCGGGAGCACTTAGCGCTTTGGAAGCTGGAGACTCAATTCTGGTGCCCCACCTCTGGACAAAGAGGCGATCCTATCTGCCTCGGCCCCAGCATTGTGGCTGTACAAGTGCAGAATCTTGTCTGTTGACTGGCTTTTCATTCCATTTTTCAGAGATGCTTCCTGCCAGCTGCATCCTTGGGCTTAGAAGGATGCGGTGGTGCCTGGAGATCGTAAGAGTAATACTTTTGTCTGTATCAGAGCAGTAAAAGCCTTGAAAGCAGCAAGTCTGTAATAGAGAAAGAGAGTAACAAGAGAGGTGGTGTTGTCTGGGTGGTGATGAACTTGAAATTAGCCTTAAATGTTATCGCGTGCATCTCCACAAAAGAAGGTGACTCTTTGCAGGAGGGACTACGTTGTGATTGGGAAGCAGATCATTTCATTTTTCTGTTAAATCCTGGGCCAAATGTTTTAGAGAGTATAGTTATGCTGACAAACTATGAAAACAGATTCCTGTGATAGTAAAAGAGCTTTGTGCTTTTGACCATGTTTAAAATAATGAAAATGTTTTACTGATGCTATTTTGACATTTCAACTAGCTATTTCTTGAAAGCCACCATTATGTTATGTAAGTGCTAAACTGAGCCAGACTTCTTTTAAGCCTGAAATGACTTTTTTAATGTAAACATACTCTCTAGAAAATAGATACAATATGTTGATGTAAAACAGTATAGTTGAAGTTTGCGCTCTTATTCGAGTTTCTGGATATAAAGATGTTTTCATCCTCTGTGGTTATTAATTCAGTTCTCTCTTCTGTGCAAAAGTGTTATATTTTTTTTTTAAGCATGTGAATCAATAATATAAATCATTCCTTGAGTGCGTTCTGAACCCTATGCTGACACCTGCAGAGCGTGTCTCTCACCTGTATTCCTTGAGTTTTAAATAACTTAGAAGGGTACACGGTAATAACATTGACTCAGAACATTTATGAGCATAAAAAATGCAACATAGATATGCCTCTAGCACAGCCTTTCATGTGCTTTATTTTGCAGAACGTTGTTAGTATTCTTTTTTATTTTAAAGTGTTGTTTTTAAAATCTGTACAGCTTATTCACTGTTATCTGTCTTTATCTTCTCTTGCTTCCTTTGCCACCTGGCTTCTGTGTCATTGGATTGGAGGATCTATAGTATCTGAAATTTCTTGAAGGCCTGGTCACTCCACCGTACTCTGGCAGCAAAATTATCAACTCTTTCTCTCTCTTTTGTTGTTGTGTTTATTTTCATGTTTGTTTGTTTTTT
>JAOXJM010000023.1:11374579-11393148 GCA_026413425.1 Tringa solitaria | reverse complement strand
TCTTGATTTTATAAAAGTAAACGTAAGTAAGAAATAATGTGAGAATAAATAGCATGAGAATCTGTTCATATAAAATGCAAGCTCTTCTTGCCTGCCTAGGTATTTTAAAGTTACATGATCAGATCAGTTGCTTATCATTCTATTATTTACATAAGGAGTTTGCACATCTGAGTCCTAAGCAAAAGCAGAAGTATCAGCAGCCGACAAGAGACTGATCATGTGCAGTTGTTGATCTGGCCAAAAAACAGGAATAAGACCTTTTGGTGATCTTTCTTATTTGTAAGAGTCCAAACCTAGATTGCTGAGCGGTCCTAATAGGTGTCTTTGCTTATACTGTTGTGTGCAACCATTTCTCATTTCTAGTAAAAAAACAGTGTTGCCGATGTGATAAATTTCATACTTCAAATGTAGTTCATATTCATGTACAAAACTTACTGAGATTTGGCAGAGGTGCCTGAGCTATTGTCGAATTTTGTGTAAACCATATTCCAGCTTGCAGCTTCAGTTTCTATTCAATGGTGAGATGTTTTCCAAGCTTCTTTAAGGCCTGACTTACATTTACTGGGTCAGTGCATTCACATCTCAAAACAACTTCTACTGTTTCCTGTCCAGGGAAGAAGACCCAAGGCAAGAGTTATGTTTTTCAGAAGAATAAGTGTCTGTATTTCAAGAATCCCCAGTTCCTGGTCAGGAAAATTTTGAGTAATTCCTTTCAGCGAGTATTATAGGTAGCGGGCAAGGACTGGGGGCATGAGAACTAAGTAATGTGCTGCCAGGTGTAAGCAGGCCCAAACTTCACCCAGAAGGTTCCCACTACTTTATTTCTTTTGTGCATAAAGGAAGTAAAATGCAGGTCTCAGTTCTCAGGTGGTCTTGAAATTATGCGGCTTGTGTTAGGAAATCTACCGTCCTTGTTTTCCTTCACCTCTCTTGTTAAACCTGCCAAGCACTGCTGATATTGATAAGGATCAGGTTTTTTGTTCTTTCTTGGATGAATTGAGTCTCCTGTTTCTCAGCTCAAAGTCCACAAACTCAGGCGCTAGGGGGATTCTCTGAAGACATCTTTCCAGATGGTGTTTGCAGTACAGTGCACGTGGCCATCTGACCGGAGTTTTGCCTCAATATGCTGTGCATTTACTATGGGCTCACTCTCTCTTTAATTTTCCCCAAATCTGTTTAGAGGGTTTCATTTACTGAGTCAGTGGGTTTGCGTATGAACAGCTAATCATTAGCTGTGGTGGGTTCTGAAGCCAGAAAGCAATGTGCCATTGAGCCAAGGCCTACCTGCAATTCTTAATTAATTTTTTAGTGATGTTTCTAGCTTCTGAATATTTTGCTGCTGGCTTAACACAGAGGGAGATGTTTGATACGAAATGTTAGGGAGATACCACCAACAGCCCAGATTCAGATTTTTCCAAATGTGCCACTGCGCTACTTACAGGATGCATCGTGTATGTAGTACCATCTGCCATCATTGATGCCGTATTCTGTAGAATGAATGCCAGCCCCATTCGGAAGTCTTTACTATGGCATCCAGCTCATCATCTGCTCTGGTTCACTTCAGCAGGTGTGAAAAGACCTGGACTGCCCTGCTGTGAAGCTTAGAAACCGTGGAAATCACCGCCAAAAATGCCCATTTGGACACAGTGCCAGTCGATTCACTCAGAGCCAGTTCATTAGAGTCTGCATATTGCACTTTGCCAATGAGCTGATCTCCCCCATCTAATGCCAACTAAGTCTTTCCTTCAAACAGCTGACATGTGTGCAAAGGCATCCATTCCAATTCATCAATTGCTTCAGCTCTTGCTCTAGTGTTACACTAATAGCTATCAAAGCCTTGCTCGTTTCTCATTTCTGACCGTGTAGATGTTGCCTCTTACTGTCTGGCAGGTCTCCAGAAGAGACAGAGGTCTGAAAGCTCCTGCATAGTAGGAGCTTCAGGGCTTTACCTCTCAAATTTTGAACCGTCAAAATGGCACAGTGAAGTTGCTCCAAGTTACCTGTATTAGAAATTTCACATAGTGCATTACAGTAGAGTTGGCGTTAGGGTCCTAAAAGTGCTTCATGTATGGTAGGAGGAGTTGCTTTCACTGCTGTAGGTCGAGTGCTTCAAATGCCAACTGACATTCCAAAATTATTTAAAAAAAAAAAAAAAGGGAGTTGTTTCCTGATCAGTTTTCTCAAGGGAAATTACTTGTGTCTGAAAGGTATTCTAATGATATTTAAGGCAGAGCAATCTTCACTGTAATTTCAGTAGTCTCATGTCTTGGGCACTTGAAAGTATAAATGCACAACAGGTTACTTAATCTTGATTATCACCTGACATTAAGACCATGTATGCACTAAGAGTTAGGAGTAGCCATGCAGATATCAAGTTTGTAGGCATCAGCCTCCTACTATAAGCCTTTGTCAGTAGCCTCTTCCACCAGTGCTTGTTCTGGTGAACTTGTGTCATTATTTGAAGCAGTTCTTTGCAGTCCTCCTCAACTCTGCTTTTTCTCTCTGGTGTCTGCAAGCTGAAAGTCCTCACAAATCTGTCTTATGGTTCCCACTGTCTGGGGTTATGGAAACAGACATGAGACTCCACACGCGTTTTCCCAAACTTGGGGTGAGAATGAGCTGGTGGTCCAACTTGAGGAGTAGCTTGTCCCCAGAAGTACTGTGGTCTGGTAGGCCCCAGTGATGGTTTGCCCAACTGACTGAAAACCTATGCATTGGTTTTGAACATCTGTCATCAAAATGAGGTAATGAGATGGATTCACAGACTCATATCACTTTGTACACCTTATCGGTGCTGATGTCATACACACTAATAGTTCAACAGCCCCTGGAGTGAGTCCAGGCAACTGCAGTGATGTTTGGACTGGAGAGAGAGAAGAACCAGATCAAGATTTTTTTTTTTGGTCTCTCTCATAGTTTTGCCATGTAGTCAGTGTCACTGCGGGTTTTGTAACTTTGGAGACAGGCTGGTGAACTGCACTGTTTACCTAAATTCAGTACTGAGAATACACTGGGTACCCAGACTTTTGTTTCACCCTTGTGAGCTTAAGCTAGGAATAATAGCAACATTTCTGTCATTTTGACTTCTAAATCTGACTTGTCTGTCAGGACAGACTTAAAATGTGAGATAGGAATAGCAAACAAAATCTAACAGTTGTGCTTTATGCTAAGAAATGGCTATGAATATTCTATGATACCAAAGCAAGAAAGTGAGTAAAGTTATCAGGTATTCCTGTGTAAAATAGAAATTTAATTCCTAGCCTCGTAACTTAGATGTTGGCTTTGAAGTGTTAAAAACCAGAGGGCTATTTTTTAACATGCATGGATGCTAGATACTGTGCTGAACACTTTCTTGTGTCCAAAAATCCATCGTTAATGTAGATTTAATAAACTCATTCCTTCAGCATTCTCAACTCTGCCGGTTATTGAGATGAGATACAGCTCCTGCATGTAATATATATGTGTATTTCATTTATGCTCTTTATCAAAAAAGTGCTAGCTCTTCTTGTTCCCAAGAAAATTAGAGGACTGTATTCATATAATATGGATTCCGAGACTAGCCTGATGTAGAAGGGATTGTATTTCTTTTCATACATTAAGGGAAAGTCATAAAATGAGAAAACTACATTAAATAATTTTACATATGGGGATAAATGCATAGAAATGGACTCAATTACATTAAAGTAAGAAAAATGTTAGAAAAAAGGTTCCCTAAGGTATTTTAATTAATAAAAAACCTAATTATTACCGAACTTTAATTGGAAAGTCTGTGGAAACTTGGAAAGAGGTAAGGAAATCTGATTTTTTTAAAAGAGTATCGGGGGAGGAGGATGGGATTACTAGTGATGCCTGCTTATTGCAGCTGTTTTCCCTGGGGTTTTGCTGCTGCTGGATTATGAAAGTTTATTGCTGAAAAAATTTTTTGTCTTTACTTGGATCTCTTAGGTGACATCTTAGGAGAGTGTGATCTTTGTACTGCAGATAATAGAGGTATTAGCTTATCCCTTTAAAATTACAGACACATGTGAAAGCTAAAGCAGAGATGTTTTGAACACAACATTATGAAAAAGAAAGGCCAGTGGTTCCAATATTAAATAGCGTATACTAAGTATTATAGGCTTCTACATCTGTGGAGTTTTCTAAAAGGATTACATGAGCATAAGGGAGGAAGAATTGACTTTTTTGGTGATTAGAAGATGAAGAAATGAAAGAAGAGTTGGGAATTTTGTTAACTTTTGGATAATGCTCATGATGTTTCATTTCCTGTGTTCTCTTTCTTCTAGCTACGAATGTCATGGATCATCCACGGTGTCTTGCTGGGAAATGTATCCCTGGTGCTGGTTGAGAACAAGACAGGAAAGGAACAGAGCCGAACTTTCTGGCACTCCGATAACAGTGAAGGTGTGGGAATATGGCAGTGGATGATCTTACCTCTCCCAGATATACTGGATAGGTATGAATTTCCTCATCATTCTCCTTCGTGGTGATCAGTCATTTCATCGCTAGTGACCTGGCAATGACAATGGCCAGTATCACTCCTGAAAGTGATTCCTTCAGGGAGATGAAGTGCTTTGTCCCTGGGAGATATTTTCTGTTACAGGTGGGGAATGAGAATAACTGAGTAGTTAAAACAAAGCACCCAATTTTAGGGCTCCTGAGTGGTGGCATTGGTTCACACTCTGGGTCACTGGGTAGTCTACAGCAAGGTGCTTAAACTCCTGATTCTCCATTTCATTGACTGGAAATAATCATTCTCCTCACATACTGTTTCATGTAGTGTGTTTGATCCTCTTGTGTGGTTTGCTAGAGCTGGATGTGAGCTCCATAGTTGATTTTTGAGGAGGGGGGGAGGGGGTATCAAAGTCCCCGGTGTTCAACGTGTCTAGCTCTGAGGATGAAAGAGATGGGAGAAGAACCTGCTGAAAATCAGACAAGGATGCATCTGAATAGCTTTGTGTTAGCTGTAGCAGGAGGCTTAGCTTAATAAAGGGCTGTCTCAGTTATAACTGTATTCTGGCTTTAAGCATAAAAGGTTTATCTGGTACCATATGCTTGGTAGCATATGCTTATTTAAAGAGTGTTGTTTTAGCTGTTTCTTACAAGTCAGCTTTAAGGGAATACTCTTGTTCATTGTTTACTTACTGTGTGTGCTCTGGCTTCTGCTGTTTACAGAGAAGGCACAGACATACTTCACCTCCTGCTGCCCTGGCCCTTAGGCTGTGAGATTCATCTACAGTCTGTGTCATGAGCACTTGTGTCCTTTGTCTTTTAGGAAATCTGTGCCCTAGAAATAATGGATTTCATTAAGGGATAGTTTGCCTCGTAAGAAGTTTGAGCAAACATTGTATGAATATGTCTTTTATCTTGCTGGCTCTTGGGGATGCATGTAGGCTACAAATACAACAAGGACACTGCCAACACTTTGGTCCTGAATGTATAATTAATATGTGTGCGTCAAAGATTTAAAAAAGATCAGCATTAAGCTTATTGTGCAGTCACTGCTGAAGCACCATTTGTAAAAATACCTGGTTGCTTCATTCCCTTCAGCTGAGTTTCCTTTGAAGAATGGTATATTTTGCCATTATTATTTATGTGATTTATTTTCTAATGTTGCCAGGGGAATGTTTTGTACCTGAATTATTCTGTACTCTTACACTATTGCTTTCCTTTAAATTCTCTCTGGTTGCAGAGTCAGGCAGAGAA
This sequence comes from Tringa solitaria, assembly GCA_026413425.1. Classification (NCBI taxonomy): domain Eukaryota; kingdom Metazoa; phylum Chordata; class Aves; order Charadriiformes; family Scolopacidae; genus Tringa; species Tringa solitaria. Next base: position 11,387,445 of record JAOXJM010000023.1, on the reverse strand, counting down.
TACTTTGATCTTAGGAGCCAGGTTGGCAGTGGTTCATGTGGAATCACAGATTCAACTGATAACACGGTGCTGACTATTCTGTATACGGTGCTAGCACTCTGACTTCCCTGTTACTTAAAGAGAAAGTCGGCTGGGTTCACTGAGGGAGGGAAGTTTGTTGGAGATTAAAACATAAGCAAGGAAAACTTTGAGGTTTTGCTGTCCCTTGAAAAGTTTTTGTCCTTATTTATTCACAGTGCACTATTTTAATGAATTTTTTTTTTCCTAAGATCAATTTAGTTGAAACCAGTCCTTCCTAGGAAGGAAGGAATCTCCTGTGAGACTTTAAAATACTGCAGGCATCTTTCTCACCATCTCAAAACCTGTTTCTTAGGAAATCTGGGCTGATGTACACAGTAGAAGGGAACTCTATGGAAGTGTACACTAAAATGGTACTGGGGAGACTGCAGTATATATACTTTGGGGATAAATGACAGTTTTATTGAACTGTAAGAAGTATTGATGTGAATGTGATGCTGGTGCTGCTGAAAGCTTGCTGTGTCTGTCTTTTTCTAATTGGTTCCTGTGTCAGTAGCTGTGAGGGTCAGAGGTAGAAGAAGTGTGATATTGCAGATATGCCTATAGGAGGAACTGAAGCTTTAAATCGCCTCATAGAAGTAAAGCTCTTGAATAAAGCATACCAGTGTACCAGTTCAACACAAAATTAAAGTGCATTCCATTGTGATTGGGAAGCCAAATAGGAAGTGTTATTAATAACAAGATAATATGCTCTAAAAGTGCTCAAAAGAATACTTGTTCAAAAGCTGCTTAGCCATAATTTCCATGTTTGGCTTATAGCACTTCAAAGAATCATTAGGAAGACTTCCAAGAAATTAGATCAGCTCTATCTTTAGAAACAGACGTTTCTTAAATGTTTGATATCCCTCAGGCTGTCGGGAGAAATTATATTTTGGCAGAAAATCATAGCTAGAACATTTCAGGTGATTTGGCAGGAACAGAAAGGAGGGAGGAGTATGACAAAGAAGGTGAACTGGGACTGAGGGATGTTAGATTTCTAGCTCTGTGTTGGCCTGGGCATCCCTGGGCACACACTTAATTTCCAAGAGTGTGATGAGGAGAGGATTGTCTTCTTTCCTCCCGTTTGATCCTTAGGAAAGCACACAGTTAAAATTTCACCCTGTACAAGGCCTTACCTATTCTGTGTAGCCTTAAAGGAGGCTGAAGTCCTAGCTTTTTCCGTCTTCCCAAAGTTAGATGTCCTTCTATGTTCTGGAGGGTATTGGTAAAACAACCCTGAGGCTTGGCTCACATGGTGTGTGGGGTACAGAACTGGAACCCAATCCCAAACGCTTGGTATTGTCCATGGGAGAGGAACGGCAAAGGGCCTGGTGAAGGATACGCCGTCAAAGCAGCTACAATTAAAGAAGCTAATTGTGGGCAACAGCTCCTCAAACTGCTGGATGAACAGGTTGTGCCTACCAGAGGCAAAAGGTGAAGTCTCCAGAGGTGCTATATTTTAGCTTGCTGCTTAAATACATTCAACTTGAACAATCAACCCTTCGTTTGGCCCCCATGGAGCCACCTACCCCTCCCCGAAGAACACATTATCTGCAAATCATCAGACAATCTGCACAGATTAGTGAAAGCTAGAGAATTGGTTATTTTTACTTACTGGAATTTACACATTAATAGAGTGCTAAAATATTTGGGTTAAGAGTAATGTAAAGAACTGCATTATTGTAAAATTGTTTTATTTGATGGAAAATTGCTATTTGTGTTCTGATGATAAGTGATGAGCCTGTTGAGGATTGTTCTTTTTTAACTTCACAGAAATGCAAGTAGGAAACGGTCTTGAAAGCTCTGTTGTAGTTGGTAGTTTGGGCTTACTTTTTTTATACATTTGGTTTTAGTAAGTAAATGTGAATTTAATTTTTAATAATGATGTAGTCACAGGAATGTGACAGCAAGAGCAAACAGAAGCCTAATGTAATTGAAGATGAATGATTTGTGTAGCTAATAATTAGACATCCTGTTAGTATAACAGTATGGTTAAGGTATATCACATAGATAAAATGCAAGCAGGTGTAACGAAGTGATTCTCTGAAGTTTACTGTAGGCTGATGCTTATTATCACCAACCCACCCAGCAACTGTTTTGCTGCATGGTGGAAAAATATTAGCTCTAGTGTGCTGAAGGCTGGCTGGAAAAAATAATGCTTTAAGAAATAAACTCTCATTCCCTTGATTTCTACTCCCTTGGTGAAGCTGAAGCCGGCCATGTGGAGCAGCACGTAGATGAAATGTCCGGTGGGTCCATATGCCACCTGGCTGGAGTTGCCTGGAAGCAGACTCACCTGGGCCAGCCCAGACCTGAGCAGGTCTTTTAAAGCCTATATTCTCTACTAAATCTGACCTTTTCTTTAAGGATTTTACTGTAACTTCTGTGAGAGGAACCTGGTAAATATAGCAAGTATTAATAGCTGTCCAACCTCACTACGGTCTTCTGATAGAAGAGGAGAAATATAAAAGGAATGTTAGTGTATCTATTGGTTAGAAAGGTTCCCTTGGCTTCCTTTCCTCTTAAATTTGTGGGTTTTTTGCATTACAAATTCTAAATTTGTAGCCAGTCTTAAGTAGTAGTGGCCAGATGGGGGAAGGAGGAGTGAGAGGAGGAGCTTACTTGAGGTCTGTAGAAACTAAATTTTCAGTCATAAGTAGCAGCACCATTCGCCTCATCAGTGATAGCAAGACTAGAGTCGTTGTTCTTTAACAGAGCAGCACATTGGAAAAGTAAAAAACAATTTTCTTTTGGTCACATTGTGCTCAGAGAGCTTCAGAATTTTCTTGCTGATGACTTTCTCTTCAACATGGACTGAGGAATTTTATTATGTTGCAAGAGAAAACTGGGATTTGCCTGGAAGGTGAGGTATGGATATGAACTTCCCGAACAAGAAAGCAAGAAAGTCTACAGACTTAAGTTACCCCAGAAGGCCATATTTTGTTGCAAGAAGTCAAAACTCGTGCCCAGATGGTTGTACGTACTTTCTTTCTTTCAACTGGCTTCTTTACCTGTTCCAGCCTTGCTGATTTTTTATGAACTACGCTGGTGCTCATCAGTTTTTTGTCTGCATATCAAAGTGCAATTCCCTTTCAGCCCCCGGGAGTGAGCAGAACAGAACAGCTTTATTCTGCCCGGCTTCCTCAGCAGCTCTGATCTCAACAGCCGCCAGAGCAGCTGGGGAACATCTCACTCATTGCTGTAGTAAAAAGAGCGGGAAAAAGAAGTTGCCTCATAGTCATAGCACTCTGCTGTATTTCTACCAGCTAGGTAGAAAAGTGGCTAGGCATTCTTCTTGTCTAATAATTTCTTCTTGTGCTGCTCTGTCTCTTCCTCACAGCCCTTTCAGATTTTCTGTCTAATAAGTTTCTGGGTTTCAGATTTCCCATCAAGGAAGAAAAAGAAAAGGAAAGTTCTTGGCAATGTTTTGTACCCAGAGGCCTGTTTGTCTCCTGTCATTCCTGAACTTCCTTCCTGTTCTGCCAGGAAGAAACAGGGACCATCCATACAGGCTAGACATATATCTCCCTACACATTACCAATTATATATTAATTGGTTGCATCTACATGGAGATCTCTTTATTCTTTCATCCTAGAAGCCCACCTTGTATTGCTCTGAGGTGGTCCCACATTACTTTGTTCAAAACAGAGTGAGACTTTAATGCCCGTATCGCTGCTCTTCTGCTCTGTAGCATTAACTCTGGCTGCTACTGTTCTACTTCAGAAATCGAGTTATTCTGCTGATGGCTGTTCTGTTCATCTGAAAAAAAGGGGGTTGGTGGCAGCACGTGCTGAGTACCTGTGACAGATTTTGTGTGTGTATATATTCTGCATGATTGCCTTTGATAACTCCTTTGAATCTCAACCTTCATTACTAACTATTAAGTAACTTCCTACATGGCAATTCTGTCACTGTAACTGAGTTTGGTTTAACATGCTTGTATTTCTCCAAATAATCTCATTCCACCTAAGTATGTCTTTTTTCCCAAATAGTAAGTATTCCTTTGTGAAGTGAGCTAACAATGCATCATTTGTAACAGAGAAGTTAATAGGAACCTGAATGTAATAAGGGTTAGTGACCTGAAACTTCTCTGTTCCGTAAGTACCTCGGTCTCAAGCAGGTTCAGCTGTAATTATTTTAGCCAAGTAGAGAGAGAAATCAGTTCCATCAGAGGCAAAACATTACCAGTTATGAAATGGGATCTGTACGTACAGGCACACTGTGATCGTGTCGCTGCATGGGGGATTGAGTACAGAGGAGATTAACATTCAATCTTGGTTAATAATCCCTATCTTTATGAGAAAAAGAAAAAAAAAATGATTATGAGCCTTTCTGAAATAGTGGCATGAAGACAGCTGCCTGAGTCTGGCTAATGGAAACCTGAACTGTCTGTATGAGCCAGGGACAATATTTAGGTGGAATTCAGAGTTGTTACTGAAGGGAGGGAGCTGCAGAATTTGCACAAAATCAGCTTTCTGTCTTCAATTCAAGGAGGATGTGTTTTATTTCCCTCTAAACACAAGCGGGTATAATACACCCAAAAGCTAACATTTCTGCAAAGACCTAAGGATAGGTGATGTAAGCAAAACAGTTTGTCCTCATGGAGGCTATACCAACATAACGATAGATGTATTTTCATATTTTTAGCTTTATATTTCAGTCTGTAAATAAGCCCCGGATATTTTGGGGGGAACCAGTCTTCTGTTAGGATCAAGAGAAAAATAAGTGAGCAAAAAGAACCAACTGAACAGAAAACCCAGGATGATTTCATGGAGCTCAAATCCGGACCACACTGAAATAGAACCCAAGATTCGAAGATCCTGCCCATTTGATGGGCTTTAATGTTAGCCTGTTTCTGTCAGATTTAACTGAGTTGGAGTATGCTTAGTTGTTCCTTTCAAGGAACTGTTAATCTGGATTCAAATTCCACAGGTTGGGCCAAAGAAACAAATCAAAAAAAGCTTATTTGTTATGCCTTTGCTGCCATGTCTTATCTGCAGCTCTAAAATATTTTGTCAGTATACACCCTTGAGTGGTTTCTGAATTTATGTAAAACTTCTATCCTTCAGACAACCAAGCTGATGTTCCCCAAAGGGAAGATTTGAATTAGGAGGGTTTTTGTCCACCTGGTAGAGCATTTCCCATCTGCCTCAAATAGTTTTTTTTAAAAAGAAAAAAAAAAAAGAAGAAAAAGCTGTTGCATTCACAGCTGAGCTGACACTCAGCTCTGTGGGACATAACTTGTACTTCCCAGTTGTCATACATCTAAGGAATGTTTTTTCTAGCTGTGCTCCTGGGGTCAAGTAGGACAAAAGAAGAGATAGATAAGAAGTCATTTCCACCAGTCCTCAAGCAGTGATTTTTCTAATATCCAAGCTATTCAAGCCTTTCATAGCTGCCATATTTTCATTCCTATGAAGAAATTGAGCTTGCAAACACATCTGATGAGTATTTGGATTCCATGTGAGGAAGTTGCTAGGATTTATTAAGCAACAAAGTCAAATCAAACCTGCCAGGACTAATTTTGCTGCTCCTTTGTAGTGCTTTCAGGAAGACACTTTCATGACCACCCGCCACAGCATCTGTATATGCAGTGAATATGTCTGCACAGTGCTGTGGACCAGTATCTGTGCTATACAGGTACCAGTTGAATTATTGGCTGAGCACTTTGATCTGTGCAAAAATATCAGTGAGACGTCACCACCAGCGTTTTACTGAGTCACTGCAGTAACACTCCCTTGTGGGGTTTCAGTAGCAGCCTGCACCAAAGTCAAAGGGAGTTGTTTCATTGATTTCAGGGATCAAACAGAAAGAAAAAAAAAAAAAAAGGAGGGGGCAAGGGAATGAGGTTGTCTGTGGGGTTTTTTCCATCTCACTGATGTGTGACATTTCCATCTTCAGTTTTGATTAAATTTCCCTTAATTAGCCCATTAAGCTAAAACCAGCAAAGCTAATGATTGAAATGTTGGTTAACTGATGATCTTGTTTTAATGGAATTTGAAAGACATCATATTTCTAAATTAATAGTGGCATTAAACCAGAGAAGAGAAAAAGATGAACTATTTGTTGCGGAAATGCTGGTCTCAAGAGAAGATTTGTACTGAAACTGCATTCATGTTAGAAAAAAAAAATCAGATTAATAGACAACCAGAGCAGCACTGATGGTTCTAACAGTGTTTGACACTCACATGATTTTTCTATTTTGGAGGCATTTCTGTCATTATTTTTTTTCATCCCTTGTGAACTTCAGGAAGCTTCTCAAGTGTTCTGGTCCCAGTGCTCCTGCAGGTGAGATAAGCAAGGTTGTCTCTTAGCTTGAATGAAATGGGAATGCAAGTAAGGCGCAACCTATTGCGTTCTTACATGGGCTGTTAGAGGACACTCCCTTCAGTGACAGAAATACTCATTTGTATCATGCCTTTCTGTTCTTAGGGGCTGAACATTTGATAATTCTCATAAGAACAACCCTTTATTGTCTGAAGAGGCATGACATGAACGGTGCATCAAAGGATAACACCCTGGGGCATGAAGTGTAGGTTCTGCCAAGGAAATTGCCTAAAGCTATTTTCAGAAGTATTTAGTTGCCACATACAAAGTAGTCTTTGCAGAAGTATCTGTGCTTCTTTTAGGCAACCTGAGCTAAAATCCACAGAAGTGAAGGGAAAAGCTGACATGCAGGACTACGTCTAAGAACTGCTTATTTCTCTTTGTAATTCATTTCCCAGCTTCGGTTTAGCACCTTGCAAATGTAAGTACACAGCAAAAATGTCCACATCTCCAAGTGACACAGGCCGAAGATCAAATGTGTTAAAGACTCAGTTTCAGTGGCCCCTTCAATGTAGCACCAAGATTCACTGCGTGCAGGACATTGATTTTCAGACACAGCCACCTGAAAGACCTGTAGCTGAATCCATGCCTGCTTTACTTCTTCCTGGAGATTTCAGCAGCCCAGAACAGGGAGGGAGAAGCCTCTGCTGAGCTACGGCCTGTAGTTTACAGCCTGTCATACGTCCTGGTTCTCTATAACATACCAGGCTGTGACCTGTGGTGGTTTAGGACCTGTTTCCCATATGGTTCAGTCATCTCTGCTGCTAGCTCAGTAAATTACAGGAAAGGGGGATCAGAGCCCACTTTGTCTGTCCAACAGCTTTTGTTTAAGGCTCACATGTCATGTGTTGAACTGAACAGCTTATGTTTATGCTAGAGCTTGTAATTTCATTTGAAGTGTTGTGAGATGTCAACTATGGAGCAAACGGGGGGCGGACAGCTGTTGTACTTGGAAGCCAGTTTAACATCCAAGAATTTTATGTTCCTTCAAGTTCTCCACCTAGCCATACCCACAATGGGTTTCAAGTACACCAACAAAGAACTGTGAGGCTTCTTGGCAATGTCAGACTGCTGTTGCACTTTGTATGGATTGAGAAGGCAAAAAGTACACTTTTGTGATCTTCAGATTTGTTTGGGTGGAGCTGCTACCTTTTGAGCTGATGAAGGTGGATCATTTAGCGAGGAAAATTATGTCTTGCTGTTTGGGGTTTCCTTTGATGCTAGGGATACTCTTCCTTCACCACATCCACTGTTCTTTGTGTCAGTCACCTGCTCTTTCATAGCAGCTGCTCATGTCTTCAGAACAGAAAAAGTCCAGTTTAGAAAAGTTTCTCCATATGTCCAATGCACATCTCCAAGGAGCAAGAAATTTCAGAATTGAAGTGTCATTGTTTTACTTTACCAGAAATAAAGAAGGAGGAACATAGTTACTGTATCGACTCTTTGCTGTTGTAGACTGTATTCTGTTCTAAACCCTTTGCACCTCTCAGGATCTTTTTCTGTTTGAAGTTTTTGCTTTAGTTGGGTCAACTTTTCTGATTGTGTCCCCATCTGTAGCTTAGCAAGAACACCAGCTGCAGAAATTGCACTTCAATCTAGATATCTTCAAAAGGCACATGTATACCTGGGGTGTGTTTTGGGTTATGCCAAACCTCACTGTTATCTCTGATAGTGGAAGTTACACTGTATTTGAGAACAACATGGAACCTGGTGATGTTTGTTGACAGAGTCAGGTGGCTGAAACAGTCCAAACCTTCATTCTAAACACAGGAGCATCCTCTCACAAATGTACAAATGAGCAGAGAAGCGTCACTTGAATATTGTTTTGTGAGGTTGGTTTGCTGGTAAAGAAGAGGTAGATTTTGAAAACCGTAGGAGACAACAAGACTAATGTAAGAAGACTGGCAGCAGAAAAAAACTGAGAGAAAATATTTTAGACCCAATACTTTGCATAAAGGACTAGAGTCTGAGAGAAGAAAAAGATTCTTCTGGTGTTCAGATGCTTGCTGCAGGGAAGGAACAGTATTTCTACAGCCTTTCAAGATAAATAGCGTTACTCCTCAAAAATACCTTGTTCTGTCAGCAGTTTCTTGTCTAAACTGGAACACCTGCAAGATTTCACATTCTGGCTCACATTCCGATCACTTGTATGTAAAAGAGCAGGAACCATCAGCCATAGATCTACATTAAAGAGACCCTTGAATGGCTTAACTTCTGCTGGTGTAAAACATCAGGATACAACAGAGAATGAGGTTTAAATAATATTTCCTATTCTCTTACAGCTTGTTCTACAGCACATGATAGTTTCATATGTTTTTATAGTCTTGATGTTACGCTTCATGTTTTTATAGTCTTGATGCAACCTCTCAGCATTGTATCTCACTTCTAGGCCATGGTTGACTGCTTTTAGAAATTGTTCTCCTTCCTAAGCAGAGTATTACGATTTTATGTGGCAGATATGCATCGGGAGAACATTAACTTGCTAAGCTAAGAGAAAATCTAAATCCATGAGTGCACTAAATTAACGCGTGGTCAATATACTATCAGATTTGAAGTATTAGATTGTGGGTTATTTTTGCTCTTCCTGTTGACTTGTAATATCGCTGAGGGTGAATTTACAGTGATCCTTCTTCTGGTAACGTAGGAGCAGCAGAACTTCCTGGCAATAGCCAGCTGAGAGTGTGGAAGTGATTTAAGGCAAACCTGCTCAGCTTCTACAAGGGGATAATGAGTTCTGCTCTTCCTATGGACTACCTGGTGTCAGTTCCTCTCTTTTGTGACTGCCAGGGCTGTTAGATATCCTTTGCCTCCTAAAGGGTGGATCAACACCAAATACTTTCTAAATTGGTTTCAGCCTTTGATTGCCAGTTCCTTTTAGAAACTCCAGATGACTTCAGGAGCTGCAGCCTGCTTATTTTTCTTAACGCTTTGGGGTGCAAATCACTTGTGAGAATAAAATCACTTCGGTGTCTAATTTATTACTTTTTTTTTTTGTCCCAGAAGCCAGGGGACTTTATTTTCTATCCACACACACACACTTGCACCAGCTTCAGGTTATATGCCTCTGGAGGGAGAAAAGGCTACATTCTTTTTTTCCATCTATCTATATTCATGTACAGCTCCTCTCCTCAGATCATCCTTGCTTGTTAGGGGTGAGGATACTTTCTCTGTCAATTTAAGACTTTTATATGTGAAAAGAAAAGCTTTTTTTCCCCCATTCTAAAATTGCTTTAATTGCAAAGAGTTCTGAGTTTTATCCCTTTAACAGAATTTAATCCCTATTCTTCCAATCTGTGCAGGTTTTGGTTTCAGATCGTCGCTTCATGGGAAGAAGGATCTGATGCCATTATTGCTTTTGACAATGTCTCCCTTAGTCTGGACTGTTATTTAACAAGTAAGTTTCCCTTTTATCTGCGAGTGACTTGTCCTTTATTTGCCGTGTAACTGAAATTTGGAAAGGGGTTGAAACTGTGGGGGAGGGATTGGGTGTTGTTATCTTCAAAAGATTCTTGAAATGTAAAGGTATCTTTCAGAAATAGCTGTGCTTAGATGGAGGAGACTGCTCAGATGCAGACCTTATTAGTGGAGCCAACCGGCGAATGGGTTCCGAGTTTGGCAGTAAATGGGTAGTTAAGACATATGGTGTGGGAGAGTCAGCTTCCAGCTGAGACGGTGGCATCACCTATCCACCCAGGCTGATACAGAAGCCAAACTGTGATTACAGAGTTCCACATGACCTGGTTTGCTGTGTGACAGTTATCAAAATGAATGACAGTTGGACTCTGGCTAGGGAAAGACAGGCATCCTGTGATTGACACTAACTTTGCAATAACATTGGGCACAATACTCCGGTTAAATTAGAACAAGGTTATTTTATTTGGACTGACATGCATTTAAGTCTGAATCAGAAACTAGGATCTTCACTCCCTCCTGCTCTTGGGAAAAATTTGGATTCTGATCCAAACTTTCTGATTGACTGGCCTCTAGAATATGCCTAGTCCATACCTCCGCTGCCAGATTTCACCCCATTTAGATTTTTACTGAGCATTTGGGTCTGGCTCATCTTTCACAATCTCATGCATAGTAAATTGCTTAATTTGTAAATGTGTTCAATGAACTGTCACTCTGTACCTCAGACCAATGACTTAACATGAGGACTGGTGGGCTGCTGCTCTGAACACATGAAACTTCTATCTTGGGTTGAGCAGTAGAACTCAAGGGTGTCTTTTCATCTCCTAGGCTTGAAGCTACAATCTCTGTAGCCCTGTTCAGATTGAAAACCGCTAAACCACTTCCTCATCCAACAGCAGAATATTTAATATGCTTTGTGATATGTTAATTTGGATCGGCCAGGGCTGTAAGTCTTTCCATTGACACAGTGATACTCCTAGGTTTCTGTGCATAAGTTACATGTACTCCGGGTTCCCATATTCTAAAGAGATCTTAAAACTGGGCTGTAATTTTAAAAGATTACACATACTTTTACTGGCTAAAACAGAAGTTTTCTAACAGTTGCTAAAGATTGTATTCTATATTTCTGCTCTGTGGCTTCATTCATTGGCTGTTTTGCCCACCACTCATTCCTGTTTATTTTTCTTTTGTCATAGTTTTCATAACAGCAATGAAAAGTCAATCTGCCCTTTACTTTTAGTAGTGTTATATCCTGTGACTGTAGGCTCTTATTTTCAGCAGAGAAGCCTCCTGGCCCTTACTTTAGCTTAAGTTTTGGATTACATACCGACTCAGCCACCCGCAGTGATAAACCAGTATGTGACTTCTTGTTTTCTAGTCAGTGGAGAGAAGACACCTCGAGGTACCACTTCAGACTCAAGCAACTTGTTCACCAGTAGAGGTGGCCAGAAGAAGTTTGGATGGGAACAAAGGCTTCTGGGAAATCTTCAACTCAACACTGCCCCCGTTTCTGGTCCAGCAGGTAACTGTCTGGTTTGAGAAGTGTTTTCAGACAGCAGAGATTTCCAACTAGTACAGATTTCAGTTAGCTGTGGCTAAATGCAATATGACTCTTTTATTTATTTATTTTTATTAAAGCCTTTGTTCAGAGCTGTCCTGATTTCAGCACGAAAAGAGTTAATTTTCTTTCTAGTGATTGCCATAAAAGAAATGTCAACAATGCATGTTGTTTTATTTGTTGCTAAGCAATGTTTATGCTTCTCAAGGGCTCTTTTCAGCATCCAGTGGAAGCTGAGAAGGAGCCTGGACCATACAACTGAATGGCCGGTGGAATATTCCCTACCATAGACCTCATGCACAGTATATAAATGGGGGTTGGCGCGGGGGGCTAGGAATCCAAAAATCCTAGGCAGTGCAAATTCACCAGGCAGTGAGAGTGACTTTTGTAATTAGTATTGTTATTTCCCTTTCTGTTATTGTTTCTATTAATCTAAACCCGTGAGGATTTTTCCCCTTCCCCTTCTTTCCTACCTCTTCTCCCTGCCCTTCTGGTCCTGCGCATGGCCCTGGCTGCTGGCTGGGGATAAACCACGACAAGAGTTTTTCCCAAGTCCCTTACAAACAAAACAACAAGCTCTATAAAGAAATTACCTTTAGCTGTTAACTGTAACTTGGATTGCAATTGCAAACCAGTGAAAGAAAGAACCAGCGGGAGCCTCTTCTTGAAGTAAAAAATGCTTTTAAACTGAAAGCCAGGTTTGTTTGGTGTCATGGTCATTTAAAAATAGGCAGGAATGAAAACGAAGCTTCAAAATTGACTGAGTCTATCATGTGTTGACCTGAGCACCTATCTCTAGTTAATAGAGGCTTGGTTTGAAATAACATAGCTTTGCTTTTTCAGTATTGTTTTCATTGCCCATTTGAAAGAGTACAACACTGAACTTTTTTTTAAAAACATGATTTTTAGTTAGTTAAAACTGTCAGTCTTCTACAGTCAATGTTATTTCATTCTCCCCTGTCCCCCAGCTCTGCTTTCCAGCAAACTGTAGCAGCCTGGGCCAAATAGATGCAAGATTTCCATTCCCTCCCTCTCACATCACTGTCTCCCAAACAATTGTCTCTTCCCCATCTTGGGCTTTGCCTACATATTTACAATAGCTGGTTTGGAGTCTACATTTCTATTTCAATAGGCTTCCTTCCTTCCTCCTTACCAGCTTCGCTTCCTGATTTGATGCTCTGAGGGCTGGAGCACCTCTCCTATGAGCACAGGCTGAGAGGGTTGGGGCTGTTCAGCCTTAAGAAGAGAAGGCTCCAGGGAGACCTTAGCGCTCCTTCCAGTATCTGAGGGGGGCTACAGGAGAAATGGGGAATGTCTCTTTATCAGGGAGTGGAGTGATAGGACAAGGGAAAATGATTTTAAACTGAAAGAGGAAAGAATTAGATTAGATCTCAGGAAGAAATTCTTTCCTGTGAGGGCGGTGAGACACTGGAACAGGTTGACCAGAAAAGCTGCGAACACCCCATCCCTGGAGGTGTTCAAGGCCAGGCTGGATGGGGCTTTGAGCAACCT
>JAOXJM010000023.1:11322391-11337412 GCA_026413425.1 Tringa solitaria | reverse complement strand
GAGCAACCTGGTCTAGTGGGAGGTGTCTCTGCCCATGGCAGGGGGGTTGGAACTCCATGATCTTTAAAGGTCCCTTCCAACCCGAACCATTCTATGATTCTGTGATTCCCGTCTCTGACAGTAGAACACCCATGTGACCATATTTGAATGAGCACGCTAGGAACAGGTCAGTGGATCATTCTTCTGACAGCTTGGTGTTGGGACTAGCACATTGCTGAAATCAGTCCTGCTGATTGCGACTCCTTAGAGGCTTAAAAATAGCTCTCGGGGTGAAGGGAGGCTCAGGGAAGGCCCATTGTTGGCCCATCTTCCCCAGCTGGAAGATGTTACATGAAGTTTAAAGAGGAAATGTTAAAGAGCAAAGCTGCTCCTGCTGTTGGGGTAGATTGGAATTTGGGACGTCACTAGTTATCCATAAACACTGACTTTCCTGGTTGTTGTGGGCTCTCTGCAGCTCAGGAAAGTAGGTACTGCTTGTTATTTTCTTTCTGGCTTGCAAAATTGTGGAATGATTAAGTGGTTCTTCTCTTTCTGTTGCTTTTCTTCCCTTTCCTTGTAGGGATATTGCTGCCAGGAACTGCCTCCTTACCTGTCGAGGGCCTGGGAGAGTGGCTAAAATTGGAGACTTTGGAATGGCCCGGGATATCTACAGGTAGCAGAGCTAAGTCCAGGGGAAGCAGTGTTTGGGCAGGAGAGCAGGCCCTTGTGCTGTCTGGGAGGCCAGAGCAGAGCTATCCCACCCTGAGGAATCCCAGCCAGTGCTTTTTTTGGTGTTTGCCTTCACCTGTAGTTTAACTGTGCTCTGGAGACTTCTCCTACTCCTGACAGCTTTCTTCTGGGTAATGAAGCCTGATGGTCAGGGAAGGCATTTTTCCTCCGTCTTGTACTCTGTCCTGAATTTTTTGTCTTTACTTTCTCCACACCGAATGGCATTGATGTGCCCTTTTGTTTTGTGGTCCCAAATCATTCTGAGCTTAATATCTCTCCTTGATACTACCCCTGCCTCTTTGGTTTGGTGTCATCAGTAAATCTCTTCAATTTACTGCAGATAAAGGAGGAAGGTCAGGAGAATGTAATCACCCGAGCTGGAATTCAGCCAGGACACAGGGTTAACGACTCTGCTCTTGCAAGGAGTGCCAGGAAATCTTTAATGACCACGAGCAGTCAGGGTTGCTGTTTGAGAGCTCATCTTCCAGGTAGCACCTCCAGAAGTGCAGCACCGTGTCCCGCTGTGCTGAGGAATTGATTTGCCTCCGACTCGGAGGAGGGAATGCCTTGTACTCAGTCACCCGCGCTGTTTATTCCAATGCCTTTCCGCCTTTTTTCCTGCTTGGGGATTCTCCCGTGCACTTACTAAGCCAGGCATGGCTCTGCTTAGCTTGAGATCTGACAGTATCGCAGCCTGAGGTGATGCAAACAGAGCACGCTACCTTCAAACACCCAGGGCTGCTTTATTTTTTCCCCTCCTCTCTCTCCCTTCACAAAGAGCCCCCAGTCTGCCTCCCACTGTCGGATGGGACTCTGCTGGGACAAAATAGCATCTGTCACGCTCACACGACCTGCAGAACCGGCTGCCAAGATGAATGCTTTCGTGCTGAGTTTTCAAAGGTGCCTTTGAAGTTCGTGAGTGTTTCTGTGCCCAGGAATATCCTTTGGATGCTCAGGGAGTTACAAGCAGCAATACCAGCTTGCACTGAGCAGCCTCCCGCAGCCACCAGCACAGGGTTTGGGGCTTGTAGGTTTTATTTTTTATGAGAACACTAAAGGACTGATGTAATTCCTGTCTCAGGAGCATGGAAGGTAGAAGGAAGGAAGCATTTTGTACTACTGCCCCTGCTCTAATGGCCAAGCATCCTCCTCATCAACTTCCTCGTTCTTATAAAGAGTTTTAGATTTCACTGGGTACATATGGAACACGCTTTGTTTATTTTTGGTGGGGATGCTCAAGGTGACCATGTGTGAGATGAGGTGGAGACCTTGCTGTGGCTGAAAAGCGCAGGAGGATGGCTCTGCTGGCAGCGGTTTACTGTGCGAGTGATTCACAGGGAGGATGCACACAGAGAAGGATAACTTGGGTTCACCGGATCGGGCCTAAAGCGAGGGAGATTGGAGCAGTCCTTCCACCACCTGCACATTTCCACTATTTTTGTGACAAGGAACAGGTCTCTTCAGCATTTTCTCTGCTGTGCTGTTTCACCTAAATTAGTGTCTCATACAGATCCTTATTTTTAGATTTGTAATTATAAGAATCCCAAATTAATGGCATTTTCTAAATTCTTGGCTGACTATTTGTTTTGCTTGTTCTTTGCAGAGCCAGCTACTATCGGAAGGGTGGGTGTGCAATGTTGCCCGTCAAATGGATGCCTCCTGAGGCTTTCATGGAAGGGATATTTACATCAAAAACAGACACATGGTGCGCTTCCTTTCCTTCTCTATCCGGTCTGTCTGTCTCTGTTGTGGGTTCCTTTTGTAAAGTGTGAATATTTTGTAAAAAACACATGTTCTTGTTCATTTCTCCTTTACTAAAGAGGTGAGCTGGGTCTCTCAGAGCCAGTAATCTTGGAGGAGGCAAGAAAGATCAGACCAAAGGGGGTGAGCGGGCAGGGAAGGGAGGTTGAGGCAGGTGCAGGTGCTGCTATGAGGAGGAAAACTTTAGTTCCTCATGGAGGAAGGCGGCAGAGGAGACAGCAGGCAGGATCCATCCAGAGGGGTGGAGGTACAACTCTCTCCTGCAGCTCAGCCGCTGCCTGTCTCGGCACCAAGCGGAAGAGTTTCCTGTTGCTGCACGTAGCTCTTTGCAATTTTATTCAACAAGATTGTGATTTTCAAGCAGTTGACCGGACGAATGCTTTGGAGGGGGGTTCTGCAGGCCACACCACACAGGCCCAGGGCTGTGGTGATGGCTGGGAAATGGTTTTATTGTACTCCGAGCTACAGGTGGGGGCTCGGGGGCTGAGAGCACGTGGGGATTTGCTGGCATGTTATTTCATGCAGAGTAGCTTATTCAAGAGGAAAAGTTTGTCCTAAGTGATCAGGCCACTGCTCCACTCAGTCCTGCCTCAAAAAAGCATAACCTGACTTTAACATTTGTTACATCTAGTTGAACATCGCTGAGTACAAGGGCAAAGCAACCACATTTACCTACCTATATCCTAGGCTTCACTCACTCAACTACTGGTGTTCAGTAATTGATTCAAAGTCCACCCTTACAACTGCACACCTTATTTCTGTCTGAATCCTGCAGCGGTGATTTCCACGAGCTGCCTGAGCACAGACTGCAAAGAGCAGTGCTGACAGTCCTGGCTGCACCTACGGGCACTGCCCCTCGGTCACGGTCATTCCCGTGTCCTTCACTGTGTTTTCCTCAGGTCCTTTGGCGTGTTGCTGTGGGAGATATTCTCTTTGGGATACATGCCCTACCCCAGCAAAAGCAACCAGGAGGTTCTGGAGTTCGTCACCAATGGAGGAAGGATGGATCCACCTAAAAACTGCCCTGGCCCTGTGTATGAGATTTTTAACTTTGATATATTCATGCAAATAAGTTTCTGTTTCAAATGCTGTTCTCTGGTCAGAAGTTAATGTCTTTAAGATTGATGTTATTGTGGCTGATTTGCCTTACAGACTTGAGTGCCAGTGACTTCTCTACTATTTAATTTTTCTGTCTGTTTTGGAGAATAATTCAGGGCCCCTTTGGGAAGTGCTGGCCACTGCTTGCTTGGTCAAAGTCAGTGCAGTATTTCTGGGTCTTGGTTTAGCTGGGGAACTGCAAGTGCCTAAGGCTGTTCACAGGGAGGGAAAACTGGGCTAGCCCTGCCTACCTTCAGTGAATTGTCCAAGGGATTTCGGGTGGGTGAGTTGTTTCTCTGATGTGCTGTGAATTTCACCCCATTGGTGGCCACATTTCAGTGCTTGCCGGCACATCAGTTGCCCAACTCCAGGGAAATCAAATCACTCTTACATTAAAAGTCAGATCAGTGATGTGTTTGATTTTTGGTTTCTAAGCTGCAGTGACTACCTGTTATGTACCAACAGGATCTGCCATTTATGAGCATCTTCCCTTCTGCTCTTTCAGTTACCGCATTATGACCCAGTGTTGGCAGCACCAGCCTGAAGACCGGCCAAATTTTGCCATAATCCTGGAGAGGATTGAGTACTGCACTCAGGTATGGGTGTTCATTTGTCTGCAATGAGATGGGTGGAGACAGCTCTTCTTGAGGAGCCGTCTAGGCAAGCCAGAACATAAGAGGAGAAGGCAACACTGCGTTACTGGAGTCAGCAGTCCAGGGAGACTGGTGTCAGCTGGAACCAGTAGCTGGGGATATTTACCTTACCGGGTGGTTGATCCTTCTTGCCTTTCGCTGCTGGAAGGCACAGTCTCACACAAGCTTACGCAGCTTTCAAACCTGTAGCTCTGCTTCTGCTTATAAAGCAGATTCCAACAAACAAAAAGAGCTAAGACAGGCCAACACCCACCCGCTTCCTGTCAGCCCCTCCATCCCAGTGCTTACCCTCAGGACATGGTCAGCACCGAGCAGAAATGGTCCTGGCTCAGAGCACCCTCTGCATGTGGCAAAATTGTCAGTGATTTTCCAAATCTGAGTGTGCTGGAGAGGGCAGGTGGAGACTGCCGTGCTAAAGCAGTGGAGATTCTAAGGCTGGGCAATGAGGAAAGGATGTGGCTGCCTTGCTAGGCTGAAATCTGATTTATTTCTTTTTTTACCACCATTTTTAGCTTATGAGTGAACTAGTTTGGGAAATGTTTTGCTGCCCACATCAGCGCAGGCTTCTTGTGTGGCCTCACACAGTTATTTACCTCAGTCAGTTTACTTTCCCTCACTGTTCGGGAGGCTTGGTCTGGTTTTCATGTGTGTTTGGATCCTGGGATTGGGAGGTGGTGTTTTCTGTTCTCTACAGCTTGCCATGGCATCCAGCAATAATTAAAGGTTGCCCAGATCACTGCATTTTCTCTCAGTTCAATTTTCAAAACTGTTTAAATAGCTCAGAACCACAGTCCCTATGGATTCGGGCTTCAGGGGGTCTGCCAGTATTGCCTTTTCTCTGTGTTCCCCTTCCTCCCTCGTTGTGTGGAGGCAATACTTTCATGGCTGAAACTTTCTCAATATTATCTGAGAATGTTATGAACTCCGAGATGATATAGATTCCAAAACAATATTCCCACAGGAAATTTGGCTGGACATAAAAAATGGTTTTCATTGTTTTTGTGCCTCTGCTGTTCTGTGATGAGTTTCAGGGTTGCTTTTTTTTTTAGAGAGTTTGATTTTAAGGGTATCCTGTTGCATCTCACAGCTCCTGGAAGGTGGGAACGATGCTCTGATTGTAGCACAACAGCTGTCAGATGTGTCAGGTGCTTCATCAAGTCCAAGTATGCATGATAGCAACAGGCTTTGAGAAATTCTCGTCGTTCTCTCCGGCAGGATCCAGATGTCATCAACACTGCTCTGCCAGTAGAATATGGCCCATCAGCTGAAGAGGAGGAGAAGGTAGCCATGCGCCCCGACGATCCAGAAGGAATTCCTCCTCTCTTGGTCGCCACACACCAAGACAGAAAGGATGACAAGCAAACTCTGCCATCTCCACCACCCCTGCCGTCAGCCATCACTGCTGGAAAACCTCTCGGGAAAGCGGGAGCCTTGGAACCACCGGTGCCGGGGAAGGTGCAGTCAGCCCCAGTGGGGGGACACATCAACATGGCCTATGCCCAGTCCAATCCCCCTTCGGAGCTGCACAAAAGCCGGGGCTCCAGAAACAAGCCCACCAACCTCTGGAATCCAACCTACGGTTCCTGGTTTGCGGAGAAGCAGGCCAGCAAAACCAGTTCTCTGCTGGAGAAGGAGATGCCTGAGAGGGAAAATTTGGGACAGGAAGGAAACTGTACTGTGGGGCCCAACATTGTGACTGGGAGGCTGCCAGGCTCCTCCCTGCTGCTAGAGCCATCTTCCCTAACAGCAAGCGTTAAAGAAGTGCCTCTCTTTAGGCTCCGCCACTTCCCCTGTGGGAATGTCAACTACGGATACCAACAGCAGGGCTTACCCTTGGAAGCCTCCGCGCCACCTGGCGCTGGCAGTTACGAGGACCCCATCCTTAGAAACAAGAGCCACATAACCCAGCAGGGGCCCTGAGAGCCCTCTTGACTTTTCCCCCTGTGGCCCCCGAGCCTTGAAGAGATGTCCTGTTACCCAACACACCACAAGCGAGGGATCGGACGCCGTTACCTTCCATTTTGTGCCAACCTGCTCCAAAAGTGCCACCCTCAAAGCTGTAATTTCAACGAACCCGAGAGGCTACAAATCACCAGAGTCCCGATAGAGGAAAAGAACCAAGGGGGAGGGAGGATAAAGGGAACAGATGTTCAGGCCCTGCAAGGCCCAGCTGCTGTCGCATCACCTCATCTGCATGGTTGTCGTCATGCCCTTCCCGTGAGCTTTTTCTCAGTTGTGTGTTCTTTGCTTCCGTGTCAGGCTGCCGCTCACCGCCTTGAGTGTTTCATGTCCAGGGTTTTTCCACGGTTTGTGGTTGCTGTGGGACACCTGAAGATCTCCCATAGTGGGTTTGAGCGTCCTCTCTCCAAATCCAAAAAAGGGACGCGACGGTGCCAAATGGTGACGCGATGACACATTCCTAAGTCATGTTCCAGCTACAGTCCAGTCTTCGAAAGTCCTTGAGTGCGCAGTGGTTATAGGGGAGTTGGCAGGGCAATACAGACACTGGTCCTACTCCATCACTTGGAAGAGAGGAGAGGGAGCATAGAGGATGGGTGTAGGTGCTGTGAGGCATTCTGGGGTGGGCTGGTGGGGTGTTGGGCTGGGTTTTTTGTTTTCTTTTTCCTGTGTTTAAGCATGAAAACTGAGTAAAGCCCTTTAAAATTCCTCCTGTCCTACAAAAGTAGGAATGTCCTCCATGAAGAACTTGTGCGTGTCGAAGTGGAACCAAGATAAAGTTTTAAACGACTGTGGTTGTGAGAGAAGCTTCCACCTGTCCTGACTATGGACAACTACCCAGGTACCTCCAAGGTCTACAACAGCCTCTGACGTCCCCTCTACAAACAACAACATAAAGGCAGAAGACTACAGTCGTGCCACAATCTGGATGCCAGACACTGTCCGTATTTGAAGGGTTTAGAGCCCTTGTTTCTTTAACAAAAGACATGTAAGATAGTGGTCTAAAGACAAACACTGCATTGACTCATTTTGTACACCTTGTGCATGAAAAATACTCCAGTTAAGTGTATTGTCAAAACATAGATGTAGGAAATAATTCATGTGTAAAGATGTGCGTTAGTAACTTCAACTTAGGGTTGCAAGGAGCTGTTTTAGCATGAATGCTATCCCAAAAAGGAGCGCCCTTTTCCACAGAAATGGGTGAACTGGAGCATCAGCAAAGGAACATGAAGGCGTTCTTTAGTCCAAGACTCTTCATTTCAGTGAAGTGACTCCGAATCTGGCCCCAGATCCAAACACTGAGGTAAGTCTTCACAGGGGAACAAACCAGAATCCACAGATACGTACTCCCAACCTTTGGGATGTGCAGACTGAAACTGGAGAGTTTGGGTTAGGCCACACCCTTGGAAAAAAAACTAAGAGGGGGGGAGTTAGTGTAGTCTCCTGACCTGCCTTTCTGACACCTCTGATACACAGAGTTAAAATACTTTTTTTTAGATGAATGCCAAAATTGTGTGTAGGAAACAAAAATTTCTTGTCGGGAAGCTGGGCTGCTCCCAGTTCTGTGTTTGCTGGGGACCCATCGCAGCGTGGCTGTGTGGGCTCGGTGGGGATAACGAGGGGGACACTTCGGGTGTTCTGCTGTGCCCAGGCTTCTTCAGCTTCAACTATTTGCGATCTGCAAGGTCATGGGGCTTGCAGCTCTGGTCATGGAATAGCCACCAGGGAGGGATTCTGTCCCACTTACAAGTGTTAGTGTCACACTGGTCTCTCTAGCTCAGTAACTTCAATGCAGTAGTTGTCTAGAGCCTCAGGGAAGCTGATTAATTCAGGAGGGAAGCACTACAAGAACAATTTCTTACACCAATGTATTATTCACATAAAATAGCAATTTTAATTTAAATATTCTTGCTTTCTCATTCTCAGGAGGACTGAAACTCCTCATTGTTTTCTTTAGCTCCTCTTTGCGTAGGAGCACGCTGAGGTTTAGCTGCCCCTTACTTGGTTCCAAGGACAGAATCTGACTGAGGAGTGTCCTTAAAAAATACACAGGAACAAAAAGTTGCAAAGTTAATGCTCTTTGATTAGCTGAAATTATTAATTCTTGGGTCTGATGTGGCACAGCTGCAGATAAGCTGCCAGGTAATGATGTTAAAGGCAGCTTTTCTGAAGAACCTTTAAAAGCTCGAGCAGCAAGAGGCGGTTAGAAGTTTGTGGGGGCGAAAGGCTTTCCCCAGCCACGGTGAGAGTGGGATCACTGCCCTATGGCTTGTGCCGTGCAGTTGTTTTATTAGAATTTCAACTGAAATACTCTTGCAGAACGGGAGTTGTAAAAAATGAAGGAGCTTAACACGTTAGTGCTTCTTACTGTGGAATACGTGAGGAGGTAATTCTGGTCAGGGAAATGGTGAATTACTACTGAAATTCTCCAGTCTGCTGGGTTGGGGGCACTGAAATACTGTTCAGCGTTAGTGATTGGTTTTAAGTCAGCTTCCTTTGTGCCTCCAGTGTAAAATGCTTTATTGTGGTTTGGGTGTTGGGTTTTGTGTGTCAGGCTTTATTTTTTTTAACCCTCCCCCTTGGAATTCACATGAATTCAGGAATCTAGTTTTGGCTTAATGTAAAAACTGTAACATCTCCAAGCTCTCCCACAGTGAGCCTTTGGTTCCATATCCCTGTGTGCTCTCCAAGCACAGCACCGCAGTCTGCAAAGATTGTTTTGTAAATATTGATATGAATCAAATCTTGCCACTCAGAAACAAGGGTCCTCTTTCTTAGAAAACAAATAATACCCTCAATGACAAATGATTTCTACTAATTAATTTCCTGCACTGACGGATGCTCTGCTACTCATGTGCAGGCTGCATCCAAGGTGGTTTCCTGGTCGTTCTGCAATTCTTCGCTTGACTTTAAGCAGCTGGCCTGATGCCAAAGCCTTGCCAAGATTGTAGTGACAATGTGAAGATTTTATTTCTATCACTGGGATGATGCAGTGAAAGTTTCCCTTAATGATCCCTGTTTCCTCTATAACTGCTGCAGCTCATTGTGTGTGTAAAGAGCCAAGTAACGCACTCGACACAGTCGTAAGGAGGCTGTGCCTTAAATTCTGTACAAGAAGGTACTTCATAGCATTTATTTTAGCATTTCCCTTACAACAGCTGGAAGTGTTCATATTGCCTCTGTTCCAATTTCTAGTGGTTTCATTCTGGCACATTTCCTAGGGCTGTGCCCCCATTAGCAAGTGTTTTGTCCAGCTGTGAACTAGAAATGTTTAATTTCAGTGTCTAGAAAGATTCACCTGTTGAGTTCCCAGGGCTGCAGGGAACAAAAGGGGCTTCAGTAAGTCAGCGTGAGCTCACCAGACCAAAGCACCCTGGCATGTGTAAATCCCAAATTCCCTTATTAAACCCTTCCATGCCAGGCTTAGTCTTGGGCGGGGGGAGAAATTCAAGTTGTTTTAACCCTCTTACTCATTTTTGTCTATGAATTATTTTTTTTAAAAATGTATTCAGACAATGTAAATTTTTTAAGGAACTTGTTTTTAAGCCTATTAATCTTCGTTGGTGAGATTTTCACTCTGGTCTTACGTGTCTTCCTCACTCTACAGTGGAAAAGCGGGACGCGGTGTGATCTACAGGATGTCAAGTACGACTGGGAAAATCCTGTGCTACCCCTCTCATACTCTGAAAATGGCTTGTTTCCACGTGGACGTTCCCCGTTTCCTGTAGACGTTAGGTAGGTTTCCGATTCTGTACGCTGCTGGAGGTACACTAGGTTGGGATGGCTGGTTATCTGCCTTGCCAGTTGTCCCCTCATCTTCCTTTTGGCTACTGACCTTTGTTTCTCCGTCACGGGCCTGGAAATGAAGCGAGGTGAGATGTTTGGGTGGTTCTGCTTCCTGGAGGGGCAACAGAAGGAGCAGGGGTAGGAGAGGGGCTTTGCTGGACTAGAGAAGATACAGGTACCGCGGGTCCCCTGGCTTCCCTCCCCCCGTGCCCACAGAAGGACGTGGGTCCGGCGTGGTGCCCACCCTGCGTGATGTACAAGGTCTGAAACGGGCTCCGAAGGATTTCACTTTGCGTGTCTGCTCCTGTCACCGGCCTGTCTGGGTGACAAGAACCTTGACACAGGAATAGCATAAAACAGCCTTTCACAGCAGCAAAGACATCACCCTTTGTCTGTCCCAAAGTTAAACCCGTCACAGGAGAATGTCCAAATTGTCTGCATCTGGCTTCTTTTAGTAACAAAAGCTACATTATAGGAGTGTCTGTCTCATGTACAGCAGTTTATGCAACATTGTTTATAAAGGAAGGGCCTGTGCACTTCAGGGATACTATGAAGAAAAATACTAATATATGGTCATTGAGTATTTTGTATTGACTGGTGTCTTTGTATTGTAAACAAGTGTAGTGAACCACAAGGCATGAAGACAAATAAAATGACTGTAGCTGGCTTTCTGCGTTGAGCTGTGTAATGATTGTATCGCTGTCAGGTCACTTCTGCAATAACCGAGAGAGGTCTCTGGGCATCAGTTTTACATGGTACAGGCACAGAAATATTAAGGTACGCTGAGGTCAACTGAGAGCGCCGCTTTTTGAGTGGCCACAGGTGTTTGAGACTTGTTTGCATTGCAAATGTCCAAGTTTCTTACGGAGAAAAGGGCTGTTCCTTCTGTTTCAAACCACCAAGGTTGGCTTTTACCTACAGGAAACCAGTTGGTATAAAAAGAGAACAAAGTATATGGTTGAAGACACCATTTGGGTGTTTTCAGTCTGAAAAGATAATAGGATTTTTCTTTGAGTAGGTCTAATTGTAAGCTGTGTTTTAATGCTGTAGAAATGTCAGTATTGAGTCTTGTGCAAACATGGGAAGAGGCAGATCCAGCTCTGAAATGCTTTTTCCCCCTCCCCATAGCATTCCTGTGCTGTTTCTCAAGAAATGGTCCTTGAAATTAGGACTGACTTCCCTATAAATCTTATTCTCCTTCACTTGGTTGTCCACATGCTCATCCTCCTGCAGCACAGCGCTGTGATTTGGTTAACAAGACTTTTTTCCTGAGCAGGAATCTGGCAGGCACCTCTCCCCTCCCTCCACTTCACCCAACTTTGGTTCCTCCCTGCATTAACGGAGGAGGGAGCTCTCCTGGGAGTACAGCCACCACCGTACTGGTTTGGATCTGGCACTGGCTGGCAGTTTTTGCTCTAATTTCCATTTTTTCCAGAGTTGTCTGTCTGCAGCGGGGCAGGAGAAAGGGTGCAGGTGGGTACTGCGGTCTGTGGCTTTCATGGACACGGAGTCAGTTTCCAGGTGGTGCTTTGATGTGGCTTCTGCAAAATCTGAACTCTGTAAAAGCCACGATGTAAATAAATGCTGGACTTGCCACGGATGCACCAGCGTCACACAGAAACCAGGTTCTGTTCTGCAAATCCACAGCGTCAATTTTGGATCCTTTCGCCTCAGATCTTGCTGGGGAACAACACTTCAAAACCACAGGCTCCCTGCCCAGCAAACCATCGCTGTCAACATCTGCAAACGATCATGGAATGCAACTGGACTGAACTCACTAGGAATAAATTCCCCATCCTGGGACACGTCAAGGAAGTTCTCCTCCTCCTGTCACGCCTGTGACCTCTCCTTTCCAGCACGTGTCCAACAAAGCTTGAAAGATTTCATTGCTGAGGGCACTGAAGAAGCATGTTTTCTGAAACTTGACCCCAGAGACATGCTGTGGAACAAGGACAAGCCTTGAATTCTGCAGAGGCAGCACGGAAGTTCTGGGGACTATCTGTTTATTTGTTTATAAACCAGGTAATATTTGATTTATACAGTTTTTAGGGACTTTGAGGATCATTTGCTTTTTTTCTAATCAGTCTGGGGCTGCAGTCGTACAGACCTCAGCACAGCACTTAATTTCAAACTTCACTGCCAGTTATTTTCAGAAATATTTTTATGAAATAGTGTCCACCTGCAAGACTCAGAGGAAAGGATTATGGCAACTTACCTGGGATGTAGGGAGGCACAAATCCCTTCACATCACCAACCTGAAGACAGCAATTGGTAATCCCTTCTGGAATGGAGGGAACTGATTTATTTCTGTTTCAGGCCACAGAAATTTACAGTGCTTCTTTGTTCCTCGTGGTAGATTCTCAGTGCTACTGAAACAGCTCCGTGCTGATAACGGTCCTGACTTGCTCCTCTTAACCTGAGGAGAGCCAGAGCTTGCAGGAGAAGTTTTCAAGTAGCTGAAGCTGAAATTGAAGGGAAAAACACACTACGCTGATGCTCAAAGAGCATCTCTGCCCTCTTCTCTACCCCTCAGGCAGGATCTGATGAAGTCCTACAGTCCTTGCTAACCCAGGCCACCGAGACCCCACTTCCAGCTGAACTGGGTGTAGCTACAGAGCTGTGGGAGGTGCAGCCTGACACCCTTGCAGGAAAAAAGTTACCAGGGAATCGGTAAACTCCTGGGAAGAGGCGATTCCCATATATTCCTTCACCTGTGCAAGACAGGCCACACAGGAATGGCATGACTATAACAAACTGCCTGAGCTCGCTGGCTTACCCACACACTTAGTCCCCTCCGTACCTCCTGGAGAACTCCCACCCACTGGATAAAGCAGTTCCATCCACTCCTCCTGCCCAGCAGAAAAATAACCAGCATTTCTGCTAACGAGCAATTCGTCACAGAAACGGAACCGTCTACCCAGGAGCACAAGGTGAGACAAACCAGTGAACTGTGCTGTATGAACACTTTGTTTGGCAGTTCCATCCCAAAGAGCCAGAAGATCTAAAAACTTGAGGTTTCTATTCCACAGTTGCTGTTCCAGCCTGTATCCTGTTGGCCAAATGGCTACCTAAGAGCAGAAGTGGGAGGGTGTACATTCTGTACCGACCTAAGGAAAAGTCTTTTTGCCAGACTCGTCACCAGGGTTTCATTTTACTAATAACAGCAAGAAACAGATATTGGACAAAGTAACGTTCAGTACATCACTGAGTATCTGCATCTTCAAATATAAAGCATTAATTTTCTTTTTTTACATCCAAAATTTACAGCTTTTATATTCAATTAAAATTTAACATAATTTATAATACAATATGAATTATTTTAAATACAGCTCAGGAAAAATAACTACAGCAATATTTAATTGAAAGTAACAGCAGCAGAATTCTGTCTAAAAATAGGATATTAAGATGTAATTTAAAGTTTCACTTCTTCGAGTAGATAAAAGCAAGCAGATCATTTAAAGAAGAAAATGACTGTTCTGGAACACAAACCCATCCTGGTAAGATAGTGTTTACAGATGCTGAGCAATTAAAATACATTACATGTTTAAAACATGAACATAATATTAATTGTTTTAAAAGGCTGATATGCAGATAATGTCACATCGAGGTATGCTAACAACGCTGCACCTAAAACTATCCTTAATTTATCATAAGACTCCTACAAGAAATTTATACTGGAAACTGCTCCAAAGAGAAAACAGAAAGAACCACATATCACAAACAAAATCAAATAATGTTAATTAGCTCACCTGAAAACCCCGCACATGAGCCGTACCACCGGCAGGAATTACTACGCTGTATTTATACAGACTCGATACAGGATGAGGCTATTGCCTCTAGTTCCAATCTGGGTTTATTTGCATTTAAAAACCGTGATACTCATAGCCCGCAGCACGCCAAACAAAAAAAAGTATTTAAAAATGAGGGAAAGCTCTCCAGGAGAGTGCAAAGTGCATCATTTTGAAGAGTGCTTCTTATACAAATGCATAAAACAAAAAGTGCTTCCTACTATACCAACTGACGAGCAGCGTATTTGTGCTTTTTTTAAAGGCTTTTTATTTAATTGCTGCTGTTTGCTGAGATAACCGCAACTCCTTGTATTTATCAGCCCTTTTGCATTCTGGAGGGGAGAACAGGAGGGGGAAGAAGGGGAAGGGATCTGAATGATAAAATGTAAAAATACTTCACAACTGCTTGAAAAGGGGATTATTTTATTACTTTTTTTTTTTTGCTTTCTTATTGCTAGCAGCTGGTATTGGAATTGACAAAGTGCCTGGTAACCAGACTAATGTCACTCATTAACCACCTCCTCTGTCAGAAGCAGGCAACGTGCAAAGCATTATCAGTTCCTTACTGCGGGGAGGAAAATCGTTTAAATACTGCATGAATCACAAAGCAACTTTAGGGACTGTTGGAGAGACTCCCATTCTCTAACAGGAGCCTTACCCAAATCACGCAGCATCTCAAACCCAAGATGCTTTTGCAATAACCTTCCCAGACAAGGGCTGTTTCAGTAAGAGAAACAGAACTAGTGGTTTTACTTCTTAATGCAACTGAACTTTTTTCTATATATATATTTTTATATATAAATATATTAAAATATATGTTATATATTCACACACATACATATATATACTTTTATTTTTATATATGTGTAAAATGCAAATGCAGATTTAATAATTTAAAAATAAGTTTGCATTCTAGATGGGGTTCCTGTGTGCTTTTAAAATAGTGATTTCCTATGGCATGAGCACATTTTTGCTCAGCAAATATCATCTACGAGTTTTGCCCCGTTAATCCCTCGATAGGTTACTCTGCTGGGTCGAACCAAAACCCCGTGGTTGGGCTTGCAGGTGAAGTAGCGCTTTTCCCCCACAGAGCCATCGTTCTTCCCCTTGGCACTTCGGAGTTCAAGTCCAAGCCATATCCCCGGCGCAAAGTCCGTAGGACCAATGTACCTGATTGTCCCCATTTCGTTGGAGCTGGTGAGAAGGACCTGAGAGCCTTCATGCAGCTTCACTGGGCCCTCGGGGTGAGCTGTAGGGGTATTGCTCCA
>JAOXJM010000023.1:11293411-11322346 GCA_026413425.1 Tringa solitaria | reverse complement strand
GGGGGGGGAAGTATGTATTTTGTTCTATAAAACATCCAGGGCAAATCTGTAATTCAAGAAAGTGCATAGGAAAATACACACAAATCCCTTTTTTAAAAAACTGAGTTTTATCTCGGGTGACTAGCAAAATGGGTAATAACATCCAGACCAGTACACACGGTGGGCTGAAATACTTGGAAAATCAATTTCCTTTCAGCTGACCTACAATATTTGCTGTAGGTGACTGTTCTGTACTGCTTAATTTACCAGTACTTTTTATTTGGGGCTTGAAAGAGTTTAGCCCAAACAACTTTTAATGTATAAGTATCAATCAGAATCACCAGGACAAAGTGAAGTCCTTCAGCAAGACCCCCCTGAACCTCACCCAGCTGGGTGACAACACAAGAATTTGGGCAACATGCAGCAATGAACAACTGGATTAATGCCAACGTGAATTCCAGGACTATACTCCTAGATACCCACCGAAAAACAGTCTACTAATGGCCCAGTTTGGAAGGAAAAAACCAAACATATAAAGGTCTGGATACTCTACGGGCATAAATAGTTCCGTTTTGAACAAGAAACAGTAAAGCCAACAGGCAGCTCACCCAAACATGCAAAACTCCAGACACTCACCTGACAAAGGAGTTTCTTCTGTTTATCTCCTTCTGTGAAGATGCAGAAGTGGTGCTTAGGCTGCGTCTAAAACCTAAGTGGGAAGGAAAAAAAAACCCAAACCTTTATGAACTCATCTTATTTGTGCTCTCTTTTACCCCGCTTCCACTACATTCACTACACATTCGCCCCTCCAATTGGGAAAATTAAGGGATGAAACTTCTCATGGAAGGAAATGTCCGTAATGTGTCCAAATTTTCAGAGAGAACAGAAATGAAATGAAATGAATGAAACAAAGCAAACAAAGGTAATTTGAAGCAGCCTTTTCACAAAAAGCTTAGGTAAGGAAAAAGAAAAATAACCGCGTCAAGTATCTCACAAAAGTGTCAGTAATTTCATACCGCCCCCTCCCTACACTGATCCTTCGTCAATCTCAGTTTAGATTAAGGAGCAGTTTCAATTTACGGTTAACTCTCATTAGAAGGCAGTACCGTACTACAGGAAGAGTGTCAACAATCTTAACCTTGACATAATTATTTCTGCCAGTGTAGGGTTACCAGTTCTTTCTGCAGGCTACATTTTTAGGGAGGGACGGGTGAGACTACTGGCTGGCATTTCACTTCCTTGAAAATCTCTTGTGCTTTCGGAGAAGCTGGCTTTGTGGGACAGGTTCTGGTCATAGGCTGGTAGCCTGCCCAGGCTGCCTAACCCAAACCACAGTCTCTTACGCTCCTACCTGGAAAAGTGTGATTCATTTTACTCGCTGGAGTCTCCGTGAGGGAATCCAGAGAACCCGTTAGTCTGAAAAGCAACAACACAACAAGGAAGTCGTTTCAACTCAACTCTGACCAAACCTGCTACTGGAGCCCTTCTTGTCAAACGCTGAGGTCCAATTCTTTGCCTTCCCCTTCCATCCCCAGGAGACACTGACATTTCAGTCGTGATCAGGCTGGTACATAAGAGGTGCCCAGAGCAAACTCATTGTATTCAAGTTACTTGCCTTTTATTCTGTACATATAATTTTGAAGCAAGTTCTTAGAACAGTTTGCCTGAGCCAGGACAGTCAGGGAAAGAAAAGCAAGAACGTGTCTGTCAGAGTAATAGATCCAAATACAGGAGGACCGAGCACAGTACTCCTCACGTGGCCTTCCTGAAACCTAACGAAGAGACCACAAACAAAGTGGTGGGTGCTCTGTGCAGTCAGCTGGAACGAGAACGGGATTTCCAGTCATGTCCAAGGGCAACTTCCTTTTATAACCTTTTTATTAGCTCAGCACATCAGGTCAGGAAAGTAACGTTTAATGAACACAGAGTGTATCAGAAAGGGAGGCCCTGGAATGAAAATACTTGACGTGGCTGCAAGAGAAACAGGGGGAGCTGCATTTCCAATCTATACTCTGCTCTCAAAAAGCTGATCTAAAACCCACCAGGTTTTTAATGGAGGTAATAAACTTTCATTAGCAGAAGATAACATTTATTTCTTCCCTATCTGCTGCGAAACCTTGTTTCCCTCTGGAAATGTATTAAGGAAGCATTTGGCAACACAAACACTAAACCAGCTTCGGTGCTCACCTCTGTACACGAGACGGTGGTGCGAATATACCGTATCTGGGAAGACAACTGAAGTACTGAACGCCACCCACGGAGCCATCATTCTTCCCGTGAGGCTTGTCCAATTCAATTCCACACCAGAACCCTACATTTCAAAAACATTTCATTTTGAACAAACCACAGGCTTTTCTTCATCTAGACAGTTGCTCTACATCAACAACAAATGTTTTAATTAGAAACCGTCTAAATATTTTATAAGATATATATTTATTATTATTATCTGTGTAACTAAGCAAAAATTTGTATCATAATAAATATAAAGAAAACTATCTCAGCATTTATATACGCTTTCAAGAAAATTATTGACATTTTAATTAATATACAAAAGGTAAAACCCTTCATATAAATATACTAAAGACAAAGGGAAGGTTACTGAATCTAACAGTGGCTCTTAGAGCCAGGGAAGAACAGCAGCAGTGGTTCGAGCTTCTCTCTTTAGTCCTCAGACCACATGGTTTATGCCTCATCTGAGATCATCAACAATAAAATTAAAGTTTTGATATTAATTCATTCCTTCTCGCCAATGAGCAAGTTATAATTAATACAAATTGGAAGGCTGGTTGTGTGATATTGAGAGAAGAGTGTGAGAATCAGACCTGGCCCAGCAATTCATCTCCTGCAGAACAGTGAATAGGCATCAAGATGTTAATAAGTTTGATCATTCATAACCTGTGATAAATGTGAGCTAATTATGTAAAGGTGCTAAATTTCATACTCCATTAGCAGTCCTTATGCTATCCATCCCCAAAAGATTCAAAACGTAATTCAGGTCACTTGGTACTAAAGCACTGGATAAAATGGTAATTCTAATTATCAGCTCAAGAAGCTGGGGAGTGACAGTTTATGACTTAGAAAGGGCTCAGGACATCAGAAGTTCTCCTCTTCCTGTTTTTAGAATTAAATAAAGATCTGCATTGCAGCAAAATAAATAAAGTTTGGGTTACTTCCAGAGCTTTGATACAGATTAAAATTAAAATACTTAAAAATGCATCTGTTACATTTTTTAGAAATTACTGGTTTTGCAAATGGTGAAGGTTTGTCATCTTTCCATCGTCACTTCTAACAATAACTGGGTTCTTCTCCAAAAAATTTAAATCCCTGATTCAGGGGGGAGGGAGAGGGGAAGGGAGGAGACTTACACTGTTGAAACAGCTTTCTGATTGACACTTGTTACGGTGTATGTGGAAAACCAGTCCTGTTCTCATTGTTTACTTTATAAGCTTCAACAGGAAGGTAAGAGTGATCGCATTAGAGTGCAGATCAGTTAATCACAGTATCTTAAAAGCAAGGACTGGCTACAGTGCAACTGGGGAAAGAGGTGAGAATGAAAACAGCACATGGTTTGTACCACAATCTCCCATTCCATCATTCTAACTTTTTTTTTAAATATTGATGCCACCAAGTGTCAGGACAGAGAACCGCCGCTTACGGCCTGACAATCAAACAGACCTCACTGAAACTGGGTTCTTTCACCGACATTTACCAATTGGGTTTGTATTACTCTTGCAATAAGAAGATTATAGATAAGGACAAAAAGACTGTGGAATTCAATTACAAAGAACGAGTATTTAGAAATTAGTTTCTGTTTGAAAACCCCTGGCTTCACCGCAGTGTGGTTTTTACCAAAGGGAAGGGGGGGAGGAGCTGAAAGGGAGAAGGATGAGAAAACGGTGGTAGAGTTTGGGGCTTTTTTAAATGCTTGTAACTTTTAATCTGGGTTTGTTAGTTAAGATTTAAATGTTCATAATTACCCTCTTAAAGATTCCAAGAAGCTAAAAATAAGACAGGTATATGATACAATAAAGAGTACTGGTATTGCGAGAGACAAACCGTGTCATAAAGATGTACTACAAAAAGGAGTAAAGGCACACGATCTCAATAAACAACATACCACTTTGGAGACTAAACTGAGGATTTTCAGAAAGCTTTGTAGTAATACCTAAAATATTTCTCCTAATTAAACCATGTTAGTGGATAAGTAAAAGTCACTTTTTAAACCATTATTTTTTTTAGTGGCGGTTGTATTGAAGTAAAAAAAATATTCAATGAAACATAGGAGAGAGAAAAAACTTTGACACAAACCAGTAAATTTAAATATTTCTTTTGGAGGGAGCGAGGAAAAAAGATGGAGTTTTCTTAATGTCCAGGTGCTCACATGTAAGCTGTTCCATATTGATTCTACAACGTACACAAAGAGTATTGCAAATACCTGGTGCGAATTTTGTCGTCCCACAGAATCTAACAGTGCCTGTTCTCTGTCCTACCACCAGTACTCTGTCTCCAACCCGAATTTCTCCTTCATCAAAAGGATGTTTCGTCGTAGCCAGAGAAGAACTGTACAGCCCTGTTCAACAGAAGAACGAGATCTGAGATTAGTGACATTATCTTTTTTAAAAAAATGAAGAACATCTTCGATAGTGAGCCAACGGATTGGTAAACAGAGTCTCTATCTCTGACGTAGTGTACCTTTAACACGTGGCAACACACTGCAAATTTTGCTTACACAAAGAATTGCTTTTCTTCAGCATGAAAACTGGGGACAACAGCCTTTTCTCTGCAGTTCAGAGGTAACCAACTGCAAGAACAATTTACCTCTTGAAGATGGTCTAGGAAACTTTTTAAAGTTGCCAAACGCAAATTTACAGTTAAACTACATCCCAAGTGTCTTTTCTTGAGCTATCTCAGATTCTGAAATAGCACAAGTAGTTCTACATAAATACTCGATACAGCAGTAAACTCCCACCTGCAAAAACACGGCTCAATAAAACAGACCGTACCAGCACTGATTTTAGACGGGGCGGAAGACACTCGAGTCACTGCCTTTTTATTGCTGCCGGTTGAGTTCCGCTTCTTGGAGTAATTCTGTCTGCCTTCCAAGGAGGTAGTAGAAGAGGAAGAGCTGCTGTACCCAGGAAAACCTAAAAAGACACAAGTGGAAATAGTCCTTCAGAGATCCTATTCTGAAAAGGACAGATTAAGCAGAAGGGAAAGCTTCTGTAAGAAGGCAGGCATCTGTTCTCCACAGTGGGCAGAATACACAGTGAAGAGGCAAATTCAGAGGTTGTTAAGCAGCATTTAGTTATTACCTGTCAGGAACACATCTGACCCTGCCTCGGGAATAAGGTAATAGTTAAGTGCTGGAAGAGTCTCCAAAAGCCCCTTCTTTGTTATTCTGTGAAAGTTCTAAACAGTCCCAAGCATATTTATTAAAACATGGGAGCCTTAGTAATAAGAGATCACAGCCCCACACTTCCAGCATCCAGCCTATTAGAGGATTTGATGAGAAATAGAAGGAAGGTGGTATTATGTAAGTGAATTATTGTCTGGATTAAAGCCCACTATGTTTCATTACATACTGTATTAATATTAATATCTGTACTATAAAATAAGAATGGCAAATAGATCACTTTTATCTCCATTTGCAAACCCTGATGTCTAAACTGTCCAATAAGACCTACGTTCAGCTTTCCTCCTTCCTTGTCCAGTTCTCCCCTTTCCTACCCACCTCTGCCCAAAATGGAGGCAGGGTGCAGCAAGGCGAGTCTATGCCTCAGGTTCTCAATGTGAAAAATTAAGATAATATTGCTTATCAAACCTTCCAGAATTATGAGAGGCTTCATTCATTAGTTTTTGCAAAGCACCTCTGTATCGACACAGGGTTAGCATGTTTGATATAATTTCATACTCCAATTTGGCCAAACAGTAAAGAGCTGCAGAAAGGCAAAAGCTTGGGTATCTGGGGACAGAAATCTGAGACTGTGAGCTACCGGCTGCAGCTATGCCACAATGGAGAAAGTGCAAATTACTAGATAAATAGTGACTAAACAGGCAAAATTCAACTCCCAAGTCCAAGGTATAAATATACTTGTGTGTTTGTGACCAACTGCTACAAGTCCATATTTAGAAATCAGTCCAGCGATAGATTCACAGGCAGTGAGACCACCTACTGCTTTGACATGAACACACCAAGAACTGCTGATGCAGCAATACAGACTAAAATAAATTAAACCAGTCATTAAAATGCTTCATTTCGTGGGAAATCATGAGGTGGGAGAAGGAAGAGCAGAAGTGACTCCAGCAGATCCTATAATCCATTCCTCTTCCATCAGGGAGATCTCGGGACTTCCTCAGCAATATATTGCACCATATAATTATCTGTACTGTCACAGGACTCTCCCTCCTAATATAAACCCTAAATTACCACAGTTTTAGCTCAAAATTTCTTACTCTCATTACACATGCACAATGGACTATACTGTTCTTTGTATTTGAAAACTTCCTGGTTTATCCCTTTAATCTTTGCTCTTTTTAATCACACAATCATAAATCCCATCAGTCTTTTATCCTAAGTCATGTTTTATACCTGCAGTTATTGTGGTGTCTCCTACGAATTCTCTCCCCGGTTGATTCACATCTTTTTTTGAAACGCAGTGTCTAAAACAGTGCAGTGTTTTAGCCGAGGCCCCACCTGTGCCGAGCAGAGCACCCAGGTCCCTTCCTGCGTCTCACGACTGACACTCCCTTTTATACATTCCAGAATGTTTCCCCTTTCCCAACAGCATGACATGGATAAATCACGTTTACTTCGTAATACTCAATATTGCCACGTTCTTTTCTACAAAACTATTACCAGCACATCCTTCCCAGGGTGTATTTATACAGTTGATTGTTTCAGCCTTGCTACGTAATTTTGTAGTTGGCCTTACTACTCTCTGTCTTTTTTCCCCCCCTTCAGACCCTTTTTTTTCTAACTGGTCATGGTTTATTCAGGGGGGAGGTTTGGGGGTTTTTTTTAATATTAAGCCAATCAACTATCTGACAGGCATCACCTGCATATGTCATGAACAGACTCTCTATCCCTAGTGTCCAAAAAAAAAAATTAAAAAAATTAAAATAAAAAATTACCAGCTACTTTCCAAGTTGGGTGTTGGATTTTCCTAAAGGTTTGGCACCTGCCTTACAGCAGCAGCATCTAAACCACCGGATCCCAAAAGGAGGCTTCACTCCACATCACTTACAGCCCACAACACCTTTGGAGTCCTACTGATTGTGGATATCACGTTGCATCCGTCAAATGCAGACACTGTACTGCCAAATAATTTCATTGTGTGACCAGAACCTGGAGAACAAGCCACTAAGCACCCTCCATGAGCAAAATGTCAGAAAGCTCTGTCTCTACACGACAGAGGTGTCACGCAGCTCACCTCTGGAAAAGTATCATACAGGACAGTGCTCAAATATCCCACACTAGTCTCTTCCCCACGACTGCTCACTGATGGAGGATACAAAAACACCCTTTTCTTCAAAAAGAGTCTATTTGAAAGGCACACTTCAAATTATTTCAAAGAAATAGTGCTTTTACCAACACTTTAGAGACAAAACCTTAAATGAGACACAATTTTTACAGTTTGTTAAAGACACCCCTGAAAGTGAGGTCCCTTGATGTTTCAAGTCCAGCACACAAAATACTAATGCACTAAAAGTCACTATTCAATTCTGAAACCAGGTAATTGCAGAGAATGATTCATCCGTGAAAGGAAATTTTTTAAAAACCAGAGTTTCGTCCTTCATATTTGAAGTTTGCTATTACGAGTCTTTCACGATACAAAGCCAAGACTGTTAAGGGCTGATAGATGTGTGCTTCATTATAAAAGCTTGAACATACAGATACAGGAGAGAATAAACATTCCAACAAAATACATGCACAGTTCTTCATCAAAATCTAAGCAGTCATGACACAGGGAAAAAGGTCTCCCTCCGAAACCTAAGAAGGTGAGATCTTTCAAAAAGGGACAGCTTTCAGCTTGAACAGCTTGTCTTTGTTCTTGTCTGTGGTGTCAGATAGAAGCTGTTACCAAACCAACAGAGAACACCAGGCAAACAGCAACACTAATTACTAATTACTGCTCCTACTCAACTAAACATACACAGCCAAATACAGACAGGCAAGGCAATTGTTTTCTGTAGTGTAGATACAGGACTTTTACAGAGGTAAGACACTAATACTTCCTCTGCCCTACCCCAAATTTTTCTCAAGATGTTAAAAAAATTTTAAAAAGGTAGTTACCGTCTTTTGCAGGTAGGGTTTTTCCCCTGTTAGCAGTCAGAAAGTTGGCTTCAGAAGCACTGTCTTTTTTTGCCATATTTAGGCCTATAAAAAGAATATGTACAATTAAATATAAACATCCTAACAATGAACAATAATTTTACACATACAAAAACAATCTGACAGCTTTTCAGATTAGTGGATGCATGGATACAACTGTACAGTTCCTTAGACTCTTCATAAATGGGTAAAACAAGACTGCACCATTGTTTTGATGGATAAACAGAGATGTTAAACCCCTCAGCACATTAAAAAAGTCCAAACTATCCTGACAAATGAACAAATTGTCTGCAAAATATTAATGTTTATATTTAAGAACTTTTAGGTAAATCTTTCAAACGTTTGCATCCATCATATATACACAACATACACTTTTATAGTACTTAAGGTATACTATTCACTAGCAATAATTTCACAATTTCTGCATTAAAGATTACACATGACAGTTTTGAGACCAAATCTTTCTTCTGTCTACAACTAATGAAGTTAAGTCTGTCTGTACCATTTTTAAGAGCCTGACTGAGAGCAGCAATGTTGTGCTATGCATATGAACTAGTACTGCCTGTAAAACTGAAACTATAGCACCTTATAATTTGTGAATTCTGCGTTTCTGACAGCTTCCTACCCTGACCCAATGAAGATTAAGCTTATCTGTGATTTATCCCCTCCCCGTCGTGAAGAAAAATCACATCCTTTTTATTTAACTACCTCTCTCAACTTAATTCAGCTACAGGGACTAAACTGTTTGGCAAATGTACTGTATTTTCAAAAATTTTATGGTTTAGCCATTAAGGTGTCAGATCAAAAAACTAGTGTTTGTGACTGATAACACATTTCTTAATCTGATCACAGTAATCCCTTTTCCAAAAACTTGGAAAAAGACCCATTATCATCAATCTGATGGATTATTCAAATCCGGTAGAAACAAATCAAACCTGAAAATTCCTGTACAGCATTATATTTTCTTTGCAGTTTATAACCGTATCTGCAGAGGAAGCATATTAGGGTTTTTTTGATCTTTACACACCAGTGTATCACAGGGGTGTAGTTTAAGGGAAAGAAACATAACCTGGCGATGCACGGAAAACACTGCAAAACAAAGTCCTGCCTCTGCAGCTTCACTCCTCCCACTCGGGCCTGTGGATCGGCCCGGCACGTTAATTCTGATGGACCTTTCCACACAAGAGCATCTTACAAAGGGCAGCTTCCAGGTTGCCGTTAGCGGATGTAAGCTCTGCCGGGCAGATAATGCATAACTCACTCTGATTTTTACCCACAGCAAAGTAAACAGAAAAGGTGGTTTATGACTAAACTGTCTGGAACACACCATCTGTGACAAAGGAAAACAGTCCCTTCCATCACAGTT
Source organism: Tringa solitaria (assembly GCA_026413425.1). Classification (NCBI taxonomy): domain Eukaryota; kingdom Metazoa; phylum Chordata; class Aves; order Charadriiformes; family Scolopacidae; genus Tringa; species Tringa solitaria. Next base: position 11,312,669 of record JAOXJM010000023.1, on the reverse strand, counting down.
TAATGAGTTACAAACAGTTCACAACAAACTGAATCAAACGTTGAAAAACATCTAACAGAAAAAGTCAGATTAGATCTGCTCCTGAGCATTACTCCTAACAAACTGAGAAGCTTTTTATGCAGGATGTCCATTTACAAACAGCTTCAATCTTGTGCTAACTGTAAATATATGGAATTAGGGCTTACTTCTCCCTCAATCTATGTCTAGAAGAGTTGAACACATCATCCAAAATGCTGCCAAAAACCATCTCTTTCACCAGCCTGGCACACTGTTTCTATACCCTGCATATCCCTGGTAAAGAGTGGAGTGTTTTGGGGTGTTTGAGCAAATTCCATGAGAATATATGCATATCTTCCATCCCTTAAGCTGTGCTGCCTTAGTATGAGTCACCTAAATAGGGTTCCAAAGGCAAAAGAAATGCTAATGTAATATATTTAATGACATTATTATGTAGCCAGCCAGGCACAGGGATGGATTATGCACGGTGGGCACTGCACACAGCAGGGAAGAGTCTGTGCTCCAAACACCTTGGAACCTAAACAGACAGAAAAGATGCATCATTCTTACTTCACAAGAGGGAATTTACACAGAAGGATTAAGTAATTTGAATAAATCACTACAAGACTAAGCCAGAGCCAGGGACTGAGCCTGGAACTCCAATCAGAAGACCCTATTACCAGGACATCCTTTCTCTCCTAATTTGCCTCTGGTTTTACTCAGATAACTTAATTAGCAGATAAAACACAATCAGTTAAATAGTTCCTTGATCATTTTGCCAGAAAATAAATTACATTTCTTCAATTTCTATGCATAAAGGTGTATATAATTAGTCTCTAGATTTTCATGGACTTCAGTGAGATGTTTCAAATTACCCAGGAAGATCTTAGTAAATGAAATCACATTAAGTTTAGACATTTAACTAATATCACAGCCAACCAGAAATTAACTTTAAAGATTCCAGAATAAATGTTGCGGTGAACTTTTTTTTTTAATAGACTATATAAAGACTAGCACCTCTCAGAGTACATCACGTCACTATAATCACTAAGCAACTACACACAACATCCTTCCAGTACCAGTCTAAAAGCTAGCGAACTTCTAATAATGAGAACGTAGTTAATAAGTATCTTATCGACTTCTCATCCCAAGTGATGAACTAATTACAAACAAGTATTTTAATAGCAGAATTTACAGGATCGATGCTAATTCTTGAAGATTAGTGCCTCTCTGTCCTCCCTCAACATACAAGAAACCACTCACCAGAATTCACTTTGGAAGTTACGCGCGTCACATCTATTTTCTTGGATTTGACCAAAGGTGAAGATCGCATGGAAGAACTTCGTACAGAGCTTTTTTTGTGATCAGAAGCCTTGCTTATTTTAGAAAGAGGTGCAAAGATACCTAGAGAGAAAGTTGTACGTGCCAAAAAAGAACAAGGTCTAATATTAATGTAACAAAACTTTCTGGCTACTACCTCTTACATCAATTAATTTGGGCTTTTTTTCAGAATCATAGAACAGTCTGGGATGAAAGGGACCTTTTAAAGGTCACCCAGTCCAACACCCCTGCAATGAACATCTTCAACTAGATCAGGTTGCTCAGAGCCCTGTCCAGCCTGACCTTGAATGTTTCCAGGGACGGGGCATCTACCACCTCTCTGGGCCACCTGTTCCAGTGTCTCACCACCCTCACTGTAAAAAATTCTCACTTATATGTAGTCTAAATCTACCCTTGTCCTATCATGGCTTGCTATGATGTCAAAGCGCTTAGAGGGGAGGGAGAACTAGCCCAAATGAAGAGTGAAATCAAAAGTTTTATCAACCAACTTGAACAGAGTAATTGAGGGATTCAGTAAAACTATCGATTAAGAATCTGCTTTTTGGTCCTAATGGTAACATTCAGTCTCCACGGTTACAAAACACAAGACTTTGTCTATCATGAGTGTCCACAAAATATCAATTAAAATATCTCAAGCTGGAAGTCAGGAAACAACTAGAGGTGTGAATGTTTTAAAAAGGAAGGCAAAGCACGTAAAGCAATGTGGCCATTATTGTTAGAACACAAACAAATAGTTTCAACAATATATATGGATAAACAGGAAAGACTGCTATCTCACACTTTCAAGGAAACCAGAAATTTTGACTGGTTGGTTGTTTTAGTGGTTTTGCAAATAGTTGTAACCAAAACACTATGAACAGTTAAAAGAATAAAACAAAGCACTAAAAACAAGAGCAACAGAATTTGTTTGTTGGGGTTTTTTTCCTCCCAAAAAGTTCATATCTTCCAACAGTTTTTTTAAAATTCAGGTTTTTAAAAAATGTAAGAAAAAAAATCAGAGGTTATACCACGTTTCGGTGCACACTTGAAGTACTGGACTCTTCCAACACTCCCATTGTTCTTTCCTTCTGGTTCATCCAGCTCTATGCCAGCCCACTGCCCACTGGCAAATTCCGTTGTGCCACAAAATCTTAACGTGCCAACCTAAAGCAAAAAGCATCAACACAGAATGACTTTGTTAAACGAGTACTGTCCACGAGAACACAGTGTAGATTATGAAGGAGACAGCAAGTCATGTCTAAGCTTTTGATCAGAACAGAGAAATATAAACACAAACATTTCCTTTGATTATCAACATTCTTATCTGTCAATGCCAGCCAAAGCGTTTTCCAAACCTTCTTAGTCCTTCTGCGTGTATTTTGCATTAAGCAAAAGCAGTGGTTATTGACAGATCTTGTACCAGGCACAGACTGGGCAGTAAGCACCACTGTGCAGTACCCCTCCAAGCCAGCAAGGTCTAGGAGTCTATGCCTAACAGAAGGTTTACCTTTTGGTGTGTTCCACACCAATAGTTCCACAATCATGGCGAAATACCTTGCTGAATTTGAGATTCCATGGAAATACTAGATAAAAAATTCTCTAAATGTATCTCTGCGTGTATAAATATGTATATATAAGTATATATATATCTTTTCATATATATATTGCAAAGGTTAAATGGTAAACTTCAGAACATAAATTTTTTCTTTGGAAAAAAAATCCTAAGCTTTTTATTCCCTCCTTACGATTAAACAAAATTTTAAAAGCCAGCAAATGTTAGAACATTTCTTTGCTGTTTCAATATGTACAATGTAGACTCTGAACAGGTAAGTATATGAAGAATATCAAGACAGACCAGTCTTGCTGGTGGACTCAGTCTCCACAAATATACATTATAAGCTCACACACTTCAATCAAACGAGGGAGGAGTAACTAACAGAGATGCATTTAACACTGATTTAAATTCATTTTTATATTTGATTTTTAAATTAGTTTTAGGAAGAAAAACCTTTGATCTTTCAGTTGCTCAGTTTTCATTGTCTCATGTGAATGTAACTATTAGTTCATTTTTTACTATGACTGCACTGTCTAATCCAGCCCTTGGAGAATAAACAGACAGAAACTATTTTTTTTCTTTACTATAAAACCTTCCAGCTACTCTTTCTTAATGCTCTGTAAAGAAACAAACGTGACCCAGAGCCTATTCCACTTTTACTCTGAAGACCTCCTTTAAATTTGACTGTAATAGGCAGGTACATCACACTAACCCAGACCCAGACTTTTTAGCTCCCAACCCAAAGATCAACTTCAGCCAAAGGAAGCTTGCCCAAGCAGCCCGACAGATTCCTCCGCTCTCCAGGCACCAGCCAAAGGCACTTGGCCAGCAGAGGGAAGGGACCGGCGTCTTAAAATGGAGGTGGAGATGGCAAAACTCAGGCTCTGGTTTTGCACAAGCCCTCGGACTGGTGCAGGCAAGCAGCAGAGGACACCTCGCACAAGAGAAACACGGCAGGAACAGGAGAAAAGGTTTTTCCCAGCTACTGGTTTCCCTGCACTCACATTTCATGGAGCATCCGTTCAGATAACATATAATCTAGCAGAGCATGAGCTGGTGAAGCTGAGGGGCCACAAATCACGTCCATATAAACACCTGCCTGCAGAGCTTTCTACCCTGTAAGACAACTAGAATGACGGGTGCGGTAGGAATCAAGAGAAGAATCCATTTTCCCTCAGGCATCTTCTGTGCTTGGCTTTCAAGCTTCATTAAAGCTGATACGTCAGGAGACTGCAGAAGCAGGAACAAGAACAGGATTCCATAAACACTGCTCGTAAAAATGCTGCCGTTCCAGTGCCCTCATCCAAGTTTCCATATTCCAGAAATGAGAACTGATCCAAGAGGAGGTTAAGAACCCTTTTCATCATACTGTTCTCACTTTTGCTCCACCCTGCACACATTTACGAGCATCAAGGGAAAGGGGAAGACGGGGGCTGAGATCAACTTCTCCATTCAAACAAATGGAGAACGTGGGTGGGAAACAATGTGGGAGCAACGCAGAACAGCTCCTTGCACACAAAGAAAGGAAGGGAGGAAAGCAGATGCGGAAAAGGGAGACCAAAAAGCACAAACACATTCCTCCTTCCCACCTGCCCTCTGACAGCTTTGGCTGCCTTAAAAAAAAGCTAGCTGGAAAGCCCTGCTGGCCTTTGGCAGCAGAAAAACAGCTTCCAACAACTTCTTAAGAAACACTGTAATAGCATATTCAATTAGAAAAACCAACAACCAAGCCCAGGAAGCTTTACCCATCCACAGTGAGCCCGTTACAGTACAAACAGTGCTATGTGCCTTACTTGGAGGAAAGATACACAAGAGGACTAATTTCTTCCCTCTCTTGCTAAAAAGCCTCCATCAACTTGCAGTTACCTTATCTGCCCTCACTTTCACTGGTCAATGGCTTTCTGTAGGAGAAACTTCCATGAACTTCTTACTGTCTTTAAAGAGTAAGTGGCTTCCTGTACGTACTTGAATTAAAATGCCTTCTGCGTGGCTAGCGATTCCTTCACTGTTCCTGCCCCAATTTCAAGAACGCACCAAATGAAAGTGCAGAATGGAAGCTGCTTTGCACTCTCGGTGGAGTTCACTTTAAAACATGTCAGTTGTAATAATTACAAATCTGAAGTTATACTAGAAAAAATATTAAATGCGAAGCTACTCGAACATAAAATTTTGCTCACAAATACCTTCAATGTTTACCAGAAAAATATTTGAAATCTTTAAGAGTTCTAGCACTCTTAAATCATTTCAGAGCCCTTGCTATCAGAGCAAATAAAAGGTATGAATACTAACTGCAATATCAATGTTTCATTTTTCAAATACATTTTTCAAAATGTGTCTAGCAAGGCAGCCTCGTAACAGCAATTCACATTTGAGCTGGACCAGTATTCATTACATCCTTATACTTCCACAGAACCTTGTAACAACCCCGTTGGCACAGCACTGCTTCAAAGATTTTAGCTGCATTGCACCAGTGAAATTGGGTTACTATAGGCTAAGCAGAATTAAAGTTTTTTTTACCACCTTCTGGAAGCCATCAGGGGTAATTCACAAATGCACAGTCATAACTGAAAGCTGAGCAACTCAAAGTAATCTGTAAATTTTACCATCATTTTGATGTGACACCAAAAATGTTAATAAAAGCTGTGCCATCCTGATGTATTGTAGGAGACTGTAAAAAAAATTGTTTAGAGATAGAAAATGCAGGCTGCACCTGTCAAAACTGCTTTTCGTAGTAGTGGTTTTCTTGAACACATAACTGTTTATTACTTTCTGTAACCAGATGCCTACTGCCATCCAGAGTTCATACCTTCCACAAAGTGTTTTAGACCCTCAAATTCGAGGTATATCTCCAAAGGGGGAAATAAACTGACTGTCCAGAAATTATGAGGATAGTACCAGGTTGCTCATCCTACCTTCTGTCCTGCAATAACAACACGATCTCCCAGTTTCAGGCCAAGTGACAGAAGCATGGCCTTGCCTGTGACGTGATCGTAGTTTGGAATCATGGCTTTTGAGATGTCACACGAGAGAGGCACCGCATCCAACAATATCTGCTTGATTTCTTTTGCGCTGGCCGCTGCATCTGCCATTTCCAGTGGCATATCTACCGGATCAGGAACCACATCTGCTGGAATCTGACCTTTGTCATTCTGGAGAAACATAACATAGCACAGGATTTAATGTGGTGACACGATAAACCTCATCAGGCAAAACTATAGCGTTTATTAAGTTTTTAATCCTTCAAATTGGATATTTTTCCTAGAATATAAACAACTATAAAAACATCCACATTTCCAAGTAAGGATGCCAAAACATCCTTAGATATGTAAACTAGCATTTACAGTGCCTTATTTTCAAAAGCACTAAGTTACCAGATCTCCGTCTTCCAGATTTGTCTCTGTCCCTGGACTCAGAAATTACAGGAAGCTCAAAGAGGGAATGACACAGCAAGACTGTATTTGCTTTATTTACGAAAGCCAATAACAACCACCAAAAAACCTGACCAAAACCAATCAAAACCTGAGATTCGTGGCCAGACACATATAGTAGCATTTTACACTGTAACTCAGGCCTATTATTTAGTTAGTGGCCAGAGCAGTTAATGTTTCTTCATTATCAGTTACTTATGCTAAGACAGTTTACTGCTAAGCAAGACACTGCACTTCTGGAGGTCACAGACTGCATTCCTGTATTTCTGGAAAGGTCCATCACTGCCATGACAGGTGTTGCAAGACACAAAGGAGTACTAAATGAAACTTCAAGCAACAAATAGAAGAACATCTCAAAAGCTGTTTGAACTAATGAACGAGACTGTGACAAAAAACCACAAACTTCAACACACAAGTATGACAAAGCATAAAAAATCATCCACTACGAGTTATAAATATTTTTTCTGAGGCACAGTCCCTTCATGTAACGCATTTTTAGCTAACCAAAATCCTGGACAGACTGGTTAATTATTCCAAGTACATTTTTCAGCTTTTGGTGAATCTACAACCTAACTCCTTACCCTAAAGGCAGGATTTGCTCCATGTTCCAGTAAGCACTTGACAGCTCCTGTACATAAGTTAAATGCAGCAATATGCAAAGCTGTTCCAAAATCAAAATCACTACAGGTGGCGTCCACATCTGCAATTAAAAAATCACACGTGAGGTATGTAAGTCTGTTACGTGAAAACTTCACCCTACAGATTCCTTGAAAGGACATTCATTTTTACAGTTTATGTTAACATTTATAAAGAGACATCATTATTTATGTACTAAAAGCTTATAAGAAGTAATTCTACACAGAGTATCAACCTCATCTGCATCTGTTTATTCATACCACGAACCAATCTGGAAGATGAGCATTTACCTTCATTCATTTTAAAATACTGACGACTTAACTGCAAAATTGGTGCTATTCAGGATGCCCAATCTACTGTGCTACGATTAACAAGTTACTAACTTTTGCTTTGCACATAAATTAATGTTTCAGAAATATTTATATTTTATTGCTTCCAGGTGCTACAATGTTACAATGAGATGCATCTTCAACCAGTTTCCTTTTACTAGCAGGTAGTGGGGCAAAGGAAAACTGATTAACCTCTGCTTTACACTGATTTAGTGGCCAAGAACGAAGTAAGAGCTAATGATTTTTATAATTTCTTTGTTTTCAAGGAATTGCACTCTGAAGGGTCTTGCACTGATAGTTTGGAAAATAGAGCACTGCACTGACTAGGAGAGATTTAGCATAATCTTTCTGTCAGTTGTTCCCAACATATCTTTCTATCTGCTATGAAGTTATTACTGTTCTAGAACATTAGAGTTTTAATGTCTATTTATTCTTTCACTATACAAGAAAGATGTCACTGAGTCAATTATGGATGTGACTGTTGATTAAAAATGCCATCTAATTTAATACACAAACCAAAAACCAACAAGCATTAGCAATACATAAATCACATTCCAATTTGAAATACCGGTGAGGAACATAAAATTTTCCACTTCAGGGCTGTACAGTCTCCCAGTATTTTACAGTATCGGTCTCTGTCCCAAAGACCACTAGCCCTTCTCATAACGTGATAATCAAAGTATATCCCAACCCACTGAATCAACATGTTGGGGGCAAACAAAACATCAACATATATAGAAGATATATAAATATATATGTCTGTATAAATATGTCAACTTTATACATACTAATAAAGATTGACTCTGAATTTTATAAAGATCAAAGATAACAAATTTGGTGTCAAATTTTAACATTTTTACAATTGCACTAATATGAATACAAACTTTAATATTTTAAATTTAATTGGCGCACGCATGAAAAAAGACTGCATTCACAAGACAAAATCATAATGACAGCTACGTATGCAGATGTACCTTTTACACATCAAATGTCAAAGGACTGTTACCAGTTTAAACCAGAGTAGAAGCTGTATACACAACCATCAAAACTTCCATGCTTAATAAGGCTACCAAATAAGTATTTTCTGCACACACAGGAACCAAATTTGCAGATCAGCAACATCAGCTACCGAGTCAGCCACAGTTGCATGTACTCCTATTTTAAAAAGTAACTGACGCGTAGATTTATTTTTTTAATTAGACTAGTGTGACTTCCTCAGACTTGCAAGCTTCACGCTTGGAGTTTTTAAACACTGTTTTCTTACAGCTTTGTTCTAGGTCTATGTTGGCATAGTACAGGTGACAAAAATAAATCCATATATATCAAATGTTACCCACTAACTACCCCCAAACTATCCAGGGAAAATTAATAAGCTGCAATGGTCTGTCATTAGCATCATAAGCATCCCATGCAGGTTACAGTCACTGTCTATTGGCACCACACAACATTTCTAGTTCTTAAGCCTTTAACAATTTTTATGTTTAAAACCTCTAATAATCTAAGATCAAATTAGCTCTCTGTTCTAACAATTAAGGAGCAAATCTGTATAAAGAATTTAACTGCAGAACGTCATAAAGGAAATAGTTTAGCAGTAAATCAAAAGGAAACATCTGTGGTACTGGCTGTATCACAATGGATGTCTCAGTCAGTATACCACTGTCCTGAAAAGTTATTTTTACATTAGCAACCATTTTTTCTCCAGTTCAGTATGGATCTACCCAAGGTATGTTTGCCTTCTACATATATCCTCCCTTCTCTGCAAACTGCATGATGAAGTAGGGAGCTAAGAGTATTCTTTCTACTAATTCTATTGACTCTTTTCACATCACAGGGCAAACCATTTTACACATTTTCCAAGATAAAAAAATAATCAGCTGCTTATCCAAGAGTTCCCAACCGCCAAGGCATTTAAACACAGTGGTTTCCTTGGAAATCTGAGCAAATTCCCACCTCTTCTGTAGGCACCACCCAGGAGGAGATGAGAACAACAAATGCAAATGAGGTCCGAAGGAAGACCTAATCTGCTGATGCAAATTATGGAGACCAGACTATTGAAATGTGGATGCAGACTCAACTACTGTTACCAACCTACACTTGTTACCTCTTAAGCATCTCATACCAATAACAGCGCTGTTTAACAATCACCTCCACTGTGATTCAAGACATGGTAAGCAAGCCTTGTGTACCCAAAAACTTATCAGCTTTTCAGAATTTTGAGACAGTCTTCAGCTACAGCTAGCTAAAAAAGGGTTTTAAACATTTTGCAAAATGGTACAATCAGAAGGATATGCAGTAGAACAAATTAACATTTCTACAATTTTAGTATTAAAATTGCTTACTGGTTTTGATATCCTAATCAAATTAGGAACAAATGGTTCCAGTTCAGAACTGTTTCTGTATTTCCATTTCAATTAGTATAAATAGGGTTCCAATTACCCATCCTTCATGTTTTCATTCCAAAAGGTATTATCTATTTATGCCAAACACTAAAGTTCCTCACATGACCTTCTAGACAGCCACCAAGTAGGAATAATGAGCACGTCAAAGTTGCTTCAGTCACTAGTTTGCTACATGCCGTTGCCAAATCCCCACTTCTCCTTTACCCTTCTCCCGGCATTTCAAACATATTTCTCAACATTCAAGGACTCTTAAAAACTCTAAGAATTTACCAGAATAGTTATAACTTTGGTTTTCTGCCTACATTCTCTTAGTCCTCAACAATTTAGAATTAACATGTTTGCTTTCTGCTCTATTAAGATTCTCTACCACCTTGTACAAAGCTCAAGTTTAAAAACCAGCAATGGGATGTTAAATCCAAAAAAAAAAAAAAAAAAGAAAAAAATAGGTTAAGAGAAAAATAAAACAATGAGGCTGACTAAAAGAATAAGAAATTAGAAATTATTTATGTATAATGGATCAACAAACCCCACACTTAAAAGTCTATACACACCAGCTTAGGGTCAACAGAGCAATAACAAAGTACAGACAACTACATGAAGCAAAAGTAACAATGCCTACCTTTTGGCTTTGCGTTTTTCAAAATAACACTAATAAGTTCTGGAACATCAAAGTAGGCAGCATAGTGCAAGGCATTCATGTTTGTCCAGCGGCTGCGTAAACTGCTATCGGCTCCCAAGTCAATAAGCTGCGTCGCAAATTTTACAGCGGTTTCAACATCACCTGCAAGGTAAATTTTGTAGAATATGCATTAGAGATTTATTTGACCTCAAAAAAACATGTACATGCTTATCTGTAACACATAATGTATGTTAAACCTTTAAAGCTCACAGCAGAGCAATTATTATGCCTTTATTCTTAAGATACAGAAATCTTTCCCTTTCCATAAAGGGCTCAAATCTCTATTATAGTATATAGTAACACTGCCTGTTTATCTCTAATGTAAACAATGTAATATGTCACCCATCAAAACCAGGGATTTTAGTACCTGATAGAAGAAAAAAAATTACATGCCACAATGCTGAAGTTTATGTTAAAAAAAGTCTGACACCAGAAACACTAACCTATGCCAGACCTCACTCAGAAACTTTGTTCAAATTCAAAGAAGAACTGAGTTTGGGTCAACAAAAATGTAGCACAACACAGAAAAGGTAATAGGGGTGCTCAAACAGAGTTAAATATGCTCTTATTTCCAGTACTTATGATCACAATAATGCAAACAAAGATTATTGTTTTCTTCTGAGATGATCAGGTTGAAAGGAAAAAAAAAAAAAAAAAAGAACAGCCAGTCACATAAATGTTCTATTTTCACTCAAGTAAGAAAACTGTCAAAAGCTTAAAACAGTCACATTTTGCATCTCAGTCTGAAACAGCCTTTGCTACATTAAATATACGTTTATGCTGGTACCATTGTTTGCAATAGCTATACCTGCCACAGCCATAACAGCACTACAGTTCTGTATCTTCCTTTCTGATGGCCACTAGAAGAGCCAAAATTAAGTACTAAAAAAAAAAATCTACTACAAGGAAAAATGCCCTAATAGTCTGTGGGATTAGCCTTTGTGAATTAATTAGGTTTTAACATCTATAATGATGTTTCTTTACTCACCAATACCATGAGCCCCTGATTTGCAAGTGTAATGCAAGAGAGTCATATCAGTCAGTCCGTCTCTGTCATTCACGTTGCAACCCCTTTTAATGATCTGAGAGACAAGTGAAAACAAACACATTTTAGCCCTGGCATATCTATGACATCAGTATTATTTAGTATGTTATTTCGGATATATTGACTCCTAGATTCATTTCAATGGCTAATAACAAGGAAGCCTGCCAGAATAGACTGTAAGTGCAGAACTGAGCAACATGCACAGATGTAATAAATAGTATGTGAATATCATTAATCTTCATTGTTTACAGATTTTAAAGCTGCTGTATATATATTACTTCAAACATACATTTCACATTCTGAAAGTTAACTGCTTAACTGAATAAAGGAAAACAACATCTCTCCCGTTGTTATTTGGTCTCTTAACAATTCCTCCCTCTGAAAAAATGCCCCCAGTTACACTATACTAGGAAGAATCTTTATTTCCCCACCTATCTAGAAAAGCCTGTAATCCAGAAGAAAAATGATAAAGGAGGATGGAATTACTAGAAACAAGATGTCTTCTGAAAGCAGCCTACTGAAGGTTGCAAAGAGATTTCAGTTCTTAACTCATTTTTTGCCTTGGAAACGCTGCCTTTAAGGTCAGGCTTCACTGTAACTTCATATACTGGAGTTTATGATTACTGCTTAGTAGGAAACTGAAACACCAAGGTGAAGGGTCCCTGAACAACTGCTTTGAGAAGAAACATTGTTTCTACCATCAATCCAAATGCACCGAATTTTTATCCATCATCTTTCTCTTTCCAAATGAAAGTTGACAACATGTGGAATACAAGGCACTGATCAGTAACTATTTGTTAAAAGGCAGAAACTTTATCTGCGTTTATGACTATAGTTTTCCTTCTGAACAAGCTGGTTTTATTCATCATCAACTTAATATTTCTTTAACACCGAAAGCATTCAAGGATCTTCATTTACACCTCACCTCATTCCCAATAATATCAATATTCTGCTGGACCTGTGGAACCCACTGCCTTAAGATAGCAAACAATTCAGAAACTGATGTTTTGGGGTCGAAAAGTATTTCTTGGCATGCTGCATCATTGGGATCGAAAAATGAAAATTCTGTTAAAAAAAAGGAATCATTAGGCAAAATTTTAAGTTTTAACATGCATCTAGTTTTTCAAACTCAGAGGCAAAGAATAGCAGAGAGAGTCACTTCACTACTCACATGGGAATATCAGAATGTTGAGAATTAATTTAGAACATTTTCTTTAACATCTGGTCTGTTTTTCCTTTAATACCAACGTCTTGCTTCTATTTCTGAACAAGCTTTGAATCAGCAACCAATATAATGGTACTGCAAGACTGATTTTAAGTTTAGGCAAGGACTAGCAGAGATGTGCATTATGCTAATAATGTGTGATTATGCTAATAAGGGTTTACTCCTGCTTCAAGCCAGCCAAAGGCTGCTGATTCTAAGCTGCCCCAAGCACAGACAAGCCTCTTGATCTCTTGGTGATTAAATGCATACGTGATGTCTCCATACGTTTTTTCCTTCCTCGTCCATCACAATTTCCATAAAACATACCAAAATATAAACACACACACAAATCAGGAAAGCATTCCATGGCCTCCATTATTTTCAAATATTTCACAAACGTATCAATCCCAGCTGGAGGCAGCTGCAGGTAAAAAATATCTTTAAAAGCTAAGCCACCAAACCAAGATCAGTAAATAGATCTATTTTTAAGATTTTAAGCCTCATGTTGCTTCAGGCAGCCCAAAGCACAGGCCTAAAACCCACCTTATTATTAAAGTACGATATTTCATGTTACTTACAGGTGTATGTGTGCACATGTATATACACATACCATATTTAAATATTTGTGGAATTTCTTCCAACTCTGGAAAATTATATAAAAGAACCTGGATAGCAACGGCTATTAGGAGAGGGAATGGAAGCAGAGAACCTACTGTCATCAGCAAACGACTGAATCATGGAAAACACTAAACTTTTACCCTCACCGCAACTACCAGGGGCTTGCCTTTTTAAAAGGTTTCAAACTAGCGTACGATGTCAGCTTGCATCAATCACAGATACAGGGCTCTCAGAAAGGACATACAGGTTAAGTAAAATGGAGCATCAGCCATCTGGGTGTTACGACACGGTATAAACTACCTCTGGATGAATCATCATAACCTTTCCTCAAAAAGAGCACGCCACACTTCTAGATTGGATTATCAGATAAAAGCACATACGGAGTTTGCTTCCTGGCTATCTAGAGTTCCTCTAACTGCGTTGCCTCAATTCAACAAGAACGAAAGGGACAATTTCACTAATGTTTAGTACGAGTTTTTACTTAGCATATAAAACAGCAAACCCCTTATCTCCCAGTGCTACAGAAAGTTGCGCTTCTTACCTACATCCCTTGCATTGACACAGATCTGATTCACCTACTAATATTTAACTTCTGCATAAACCACAGTTCATCTATTGCTGAAAGTAAACAGACAACTAGCAAGATTAATGATCTTATAGAGCATGCATGATCCTGACTCTACCAGCAAGATTTCTAGCTACAAACCTGAAACAAATTATGTATCAGAAAGCAACTCTAAAACTGACTGGTACAGTCAGCATGCTAGGGTAAAAACCTGAGAATATATTAAGTATTAATAACAACCGTCCTAAGTGCTTAATAGGTGATCAACGGTAGCATTTGCAAACCAAAGAAATGTTACAGAAAATCTGTTTTTAAAAAGTTCCATGAAAGAATAGCAATGGCATCTAGATACTTCAAAACATCACTTTCTCCCCGTCTCCCTTTCCCATGCATTGGTTACAGTGCTCAACTGTACTAAGGAAAAATAAATGCATTTAATGTAATGACCAAGAATCTTTGTCTGTTGTGGTTTAAACTTTTTTACCCAGATTCAGAAATAATACTCTTACACAGGAGATAGCGACCTCCCACAGAAGGAATTATTATCTTTTTTTATTCAACAAATAGGCATGGACCAAGTAGGACAGATAGTAGTGATATTGTAGTTCTATTAGAAGATACCACAACACAACAATGTTTAAAGAAGGACGAATGGAAAATTTTTCTAAGGGCTAAGAAAGCAGAATAAAATAAATCATGGCAGTACTTAGAGCAGAATAGGATGGACAAGTTATGAGAACTGGGCTAAACCACTTAAAGACACATGTTCATGTACAAAAATATATGGAACTGTTAAATTTTCCGCCTATGCTAACTCATCAAATGGGTCTCAAGAATGCTGGGTCTGTCAAAGACAAAGCATTACATAGATTTATTTTTCCTGAATGTGGATGATTACTATAATCAATGCATGGGAAGAACAGAGGTGGAGGCAGTAATTTCTAAGGTATATAGATGCTATTAACATCTTCTGCAATACTCAAAGGCATTATAATTGTAGCTATCTATGAAGATTCCTACCTACAGTGACATTTTAATATATTATATATGCTGTTTAATATATAGTTTATACATGTGAAGACAATTCAACATTAGTTTAAAAGCTGATCACCGATACTTGCCATAATTTTCTAACATTCATTTCACAGTCCTTAACACCATAAAGATCTCACTTCCAAAAGAAATAACCCCCCATTGTCTATTGTTTACATACTGAAAGCACAAGAAAGTGTAACTCTAGAGGTTTTAAATGTGATCTAGATGCTTAACTACATGTAATTACTGCAATTTTACATCTTAACACAATATCCAGTTCTACACTGAGATGCAAAAAGCCTACAAATATCTGATGACACACACACAGAAGAAAGAGTAAGAAGGAAAAGATACTGTAATTCAAAACGCATGCAGTAAGAAAAATAGAAAAAGCATGGGTCTTCATCTTTCCTTTAAAAAATAACAGAGAATTCATTTAACAAGCAGAAAACTTTTTCTGAAAAGAATAAATTAGGAGTTGATAGCTTTTCTTAAAATGTATTATTCAAATTTATTCTCTGTTGATCATAAAATCCTTTTCTATTAAAAGTACATACCACAATCTGAAGGCATTGGTGCTGCAGCAACAGAAAAAGTAACAGATGTTTCAGAGTTTGGGAATAAGAACCGTCCTCTTTCAATGAGGGAATCTCCTTCTAAGGAAGGTTCTGGGAGATCCTCTATGGTCATCTTCTAGAAAGCCGCTTTAGGAGGTAAAAAATTAATAAATAACCTCAGCAGAAATACTTTAGATTAGTTCTATCATAGTGAGATATAACGTGCAGCGAGACCAAAAATCTTTCCTTTTTACAAACATAAAATACTACTACCATTCCATTCTTATAAACTAATAAAGTTAATTAGTAAAAGCTAGTATAGTATCAAGGATACCCAAGTTCTGGTTTTGATTTCATCGCTAAATCTGCATGTTACTAATGGAAAAACATGGCATTTCTCCCATTTTTCACTTGAGCAGTAATGAAAATAATAATGCTATAATTAGCAACCACATGGTGACGATGAATGAATTAGTATGTTTTACAGCTTTATGAAAACGTGAAGCATCAACTGCCTTTCCTCATACTCTGGATGCATCTTTCTTTCCTTCGCTGTGAGCAAGAACATGCTACCAGCTACAGCTTTCTCCTCTTTTAAAATTCTCATCACTTTAATCTTCCCACGCAAAGCTGCAGACAATTCATCACCAAGCGATTCACTCCTGGACTCATGATTCCATCACAGCTCCTTTCCCACCTTCTCCCCTCCATGCTTTAAAATACCATACTTACCACAGTGTTGTAACCTTCACCCTGGTGTTGTTTCCAGTCAACTTTTCAGGTCTTACAGCAACCTACGAGAGAGAAAAGCAAATGGCCGTATAGAGTTATAGTGATATTTTCTAACAACCAGGCCAAGTTACGTTCCAGTTACGGCTCATACGCTAAGCTCAGAGGAGAGCTGGTTACCACGTGTAAGACAAGTACTCAGGCAAATGCAGTTAGAAATAAAGAAAAACATTATTCTGAATAGAAACAGACAGTATTGTGCTATCAAAAACTGCATCTCACAGATGAAAACTGTGAAAATTCAAGATGCAGAATTTCAGTTTAAATCCTCAAGAGTAAAAGCCGTGCTTCTATTAAACAAGCATAATTTTTTATTCTGGAGACCGTTATATAGTGCTTTTTACTCAGGAATTTACTTGACAGAAAGAATTCATGGAGCTTCAAGGCATGTTTGGTTTTATTACATTTAATCTATACACTTGAGTAAATAGAAAAAAGTAGTCTGGTTTTAAAACTTATTTTGGTTTTTGTATCCTACACACAAGCTACATGAATACATTTATTCCATTATTTCCCCAAATAAAACTGTCACACTATTTGGGAACCTCATGTAATCTACATTCTAATGTAAAAGGCATTTTAGCAGTGGATTACAGATGCTAATCTTGAGGTAAATAAATGCGTATTTCCTCTTCTTGCACACCCTGTCCTCAACTTAGAAAAGAGGTCCAGATGGAAAGTTTTCCAACTAATTTATTTCCTCAATCTTAAGCAGCTGTACAAATGCATGTGCTGGCAGAAAGGGAAGATCAAGGGGGAGGCCACTAGGAAGGGCAGGACTATTTCTTCCCACAGCATTATCAAATTGCAGTGGCTTAAAGCATTCTTAGATTCAACAAGGCCAAAAATATCACTAATTATTTCAATTATTTTCATCTAGTAAGGAAAAGTTCAAGTTTACATTTTCAACGTCTTTATAGTTATCATAAACACAACAGCAATGGTTTTCTTGTGTGAGGGACTAGAAAGCCTCTCAAGCTGCAAGTCACTAATTAAATTTCTATTATAGGGCAACAGTGAAATAAATTTGCTACCATCTGATATTTGTTCAGAGGGTACCATAAAACAAAACAAATTAAAGCTTTGTAAAACACATGAATCCACAACAGTTTTTCACAGGTAGCACATCAGACACTATCAGGAAATGCACAAAGGAACAAGTAATATGCATGAATATAGACAGGATGACAGCTGAACCTGTTAGAAAAAGACAAGAAAGGAATTATGAGCTTTTTACGCAACGCATGTCAGTACCACACTGAGGAAACAAAAGGAACACAGCAAAAAGCAGACAGACCTGATTGAGCAGATGGTAACAGGAAAAGGTGAGATTTGTAAAGTACAACAACAAAAGTTGCTAGAACTAGAAATCGACAGAGACATTTGAAAATTAATACAAAAAAAACTGCTTATTGCACACAGAAAAGCAGACCAAACAGAACAGAACCTGTGCGCTTGCAAGTATCCAGGCCATCTTTTACTCTGAGGGAGAATACAATCTGTCACACAAGTGAGAAGAATTCAGCACACAAACTACCAAAGCAAAGCAGGCAAGGAAACAACCCATGTTGGTGGGTAGGTGACATGAAGTGCGATAAGGTGTGTGCTGACCCAACTCTGTAAAGAATAGCTTCACAGGTTTACACCAGTGCCAATACCCCCTGACCTAAGTGTGCACCTCCTTACACCGTGGGACTTTAATTTGAATCTAGAGATATATTACCATGTCATGACACAGTACTGAACCGTGCAATGCCAAGGCAACAAGATGTTCTGCACCCATGACTACCTCAGGTATAAGAACATCACAACCACTTAACGTCACGCACGCATACCTGGAAAAGGCAAAAGGAAAGCAAAAGGTTGAAAACTATTTCAAGGAAAGGGAAAAGACAAACAGACATTGTCCTCGTAACGACTTCTGTTCTGTGCAAAAACACAACTGCCTGAGATATTAATAATATCCAAGACATACAGACTCAGGTGGGAAGTCCCGGTGAATTGGAACAGAAGGTCTTCCAAAATAGCAATAATTTCCCTGCATTGGTAAGTTGAGTTTAGACAGACAGAAAGAAACATTTAGAGAAATCCAATGAAAGAAGTCACAGAATTTTCCTGTTTACAGCAATGTCAAACTACCATTAAGTGTAGCTTAGCACAGCAGAAAGGATCACACTCACTATTTGCCAGCCATAGGTTTGTCTAACAGAATTAAATCTGAAAATGAAAACCAGAAATATCATTGGAAAAAAATAGTAAGAAAACTTGAAGGAGTCATCAGATGTACACACACTTACGTTGACAAGACTGAAGAGCAATCACAGATTTCCTAATATCCACACATTATAGAGAAGTGCACAGTACCTCTGCATATTTAAAAAAAAAAAAGTTGTGCAATACAGGATCCAACTTTTTCACATAATCCAGATTTTGTAATTTGCAATTTGCGTTAAAGCACAAATACCAAGTTTTCCTGCAAATGCTATAAAAAACTTGCAAAGGCTAAAGCACTTCAAGTGATGAAAGAGAGTTGTGCTAGGGCTTTGACAGCTAAACTTGTCGCAAATGAGATGCTAGTTTTGACAATAACCATGGTATAACGGACCACTTAGCAAATACTTGTACATACTCAAGAAGAAAAATTAAGTTCAGAGAACAAGATTCTTGCATATACGCTATCTGCTTGCTCCATAGAATTCACAGCACGAGTGACAGGCACATCACCTGTGTACAGGTACACTCAAGACTGGTTTTGCAACGGGGGTGCGGGGCCCTCTTGCAACACAGCACTTTGTTTTGAGCAGCTGGAAGTGTGAGGGAGCCCCGGGTTCGGAGTCGTCCAGGTGGGTTCTGCTACCCCAAAGCTTTCCCTGCTACATCCCCCAGCAGAAAACCCCTCAGAAGCCACCACGGGGCGGTTATCGGACCGAAACCACACACCACCCCCCCTCAAGGGGAGCCGGGGAGGTCTCAGCCTCCACCTGAGCGGGCTGGGGCAGGCAGTAACGCCTCACCAAGCAGGGCCTCCCCGACCCCCCGCTCCCCACACGCTGCTCCCTCCCTGCCCCACACCACCCCGGCCCGTCGGGCGGCACCGTGAGG
>JAOXJM010000023.1:11276175-11286425 GCA_026413425.1 Tringa solitaria | reverse complement strand
CCAGCCTGGCCTGGAACACCTCCAGGGATGGGGCAGCCACAGCTTCTCTGGGCAAATTTCTTCCTAATGTCTAATCTGTATCTCCCCTCTTTCAGTTTAAAACTGTTACCCCTCATCCTATCACTCCAGATAGCTGCCTAAAAGGGAACACAGAAAGAGTTGGCACCACTGTGTAGAAACCACACTGTGGAGAGACATCAAAGCTGCTGGAGCGTGATCTACATGACTTGCAAGAAGCAGAGCCAAGAAGTAATTACCTGACTGCTTTCCAGAAAAGCATTGAGGGAAATGACTATGCTATTTTAAGAACAGTTAAGTACAATTTACATGTTCCAGAAAAATTACTTTAGAGAAAGCACAGAGAGTTTTACAGTTTTTCATAGGAATCACTGCCATGCTTTGTCCCCTGTAAAACAAGGTAATTTTGCTGCCCCCACTGAACAGAAAGAGATTTAAACAAGGCTGCAAAGCATAATGACTTCCCATGCAGATATTCTGCTATTGCAGTCCAGCACTGAGGAACGAATCCTGTAACCAGTTTTTTAAAGCCCAAGGATGTTTTATAGGCTTGGAAGCACGCAAAGATTTTGGGGAACCAGACAAGAAACCCACAACCACGCAGTTAGAACATGTTGCTGGAGAGAAGCTGCAGGCTTCCAGCCAGCACTACGGTCGGCCACTGTCATCCATAACCTTTGTGATACTGAGAAATGGCCACCTTCAGTAGAAAAGCTGCACCTGGGAATTAAAAGACAATTCCACTTATGCCAGTTTAAGTAATGAAGAGGGAAATTGGGGGGGTGATGGCTATTATCACCCTTGTTCATATACTGCCCTTCATAAATAGATACTTGGAAAAGAGAAATGCCTTCTGCTTCATCCAATTCCTACTTTGGCTTCTTTAATTTTTCTTTCAGAGGGGGATTATCCTGTTCTGACCTCAGAAGTGATTCAAACAAGAACTTTTGGTGGTTTCTTTTTCAGAGAGGTGTCTTTATGTGTTAAAACTCTAAGAAAATAATGTAACAAATTAAAAATAAAGTCTTGCAGTTAAGAGAACTAAGCCCTAGCCAGTGAAAAATAAAAGTAAGCAGGTCATTTTCATGACTGCAAAGAACATACTCAATATTTATTCTAAGACACTCAAGAGGAATGAAAAAATGAATTTTTGTAAATCAGTTTAGATCCACTAGATGCAGACATCATCCTAACAACATGTGCAAAACATTCTGCAAATACTGTTATTGTGCAGTTCAGTTTTTCAGTCTGGGAAGCTATCTAGAAGAGAAAAAGATACTTTCCAAGAATGATCAGCTGAGGGGAATTAAAAAATCTAAATCTCATTTGGAGTCTTAGAAGGAAAAAGTAAACAGCTTGTCACTTGCAAGCGGAGGAAGATTTTGAAGACCCTCAAGGCAGAAGTCTAACAGGCATCTCTAACCCATTTGATTTCATGTCTTGTACTCTCCAGTGGATACCTCCTCAGTCAAGGTCACCTTTCTCTTCATTAAGGAGTATTTAGTGGCATTTACGCACTTGTTCAGTTTGTCTTCAAAAAGACATCAAAATACAGTCTGTCTGCATTCAATGTATGTTATGGTCTTGCAACAAGGGGAGAAAAAAAAAAAAAAGAGGGACAGGTACCAAGTCCTTTTGCCTCCCAATATAGTGCAGAAAAAAAAAATCTGCCTTTATAAATACAACCCGGGTGCTGACTGGCTGGTGCCTGCTTATCCTAATGAGCTTAAAATCTTATTTGTAGTAGACATCTGTCAAGACAGAAGTGAGGCACGCAAGTCCTCTTAATCCATTAGCTCTAAATCCAGCAGAGCTTTCACACTCCTTTTTTTGAATTGAAGAAGAAAACCTGAGTGGGAATGTACAGTGGGACAGCATATGACTTCCAGAGCAGATCCTGGACAGTAAGGCACCTGAGATTGAGACAAACAACAATGAAAACTGACAACAAAACTGGGATCATGATGGGAAGCTCGTGAGATAAAGGCCACAAATCTGCTGTTTGGCTGAAACAGTGAGTCTGATTTTTTTATTGTTGTATTTTCCCTAGTTCATCTGGATTTTTAATCAAAAATAAAGCCAAAGACAGAGAAAGGATGGGCTGCACACCTTCTCACAGTGAGATTGCTAATACTATTGCAAGAACTGGTCTTAAGGCTTTGAATAAACCCAAAAGTGTTGTGCATATTGATCCAGGAGATAAAGGAATCCCTTTGCTGGTTAAAGGTTCATCTTGCTACAATATTGATGAATTCCACCAATATGGGATCCAGGGAAAAGACTACCTGAGAGAAAAGAAGGATAAACTATCAGACCAGGGTGAAAATGATAATTTGCAGTTATCTTCAAAGGCTCATTGTGATCCCCAGATTTCCAGGGAAGACAAGAAAATTGAGAGGGCAGCCACAGATGCTGAAGTTGTTATGTCCAAACTGATTGAGTCTCAAAAACACATCACTGAGGCCATACAGATCAGAAAGCAAAGCTCATGTGAATCAGAAGCATCAGCTTTCATTTGGGATGACAAGAATGAAAGCAACGCAAAGCAAATGCCAAAGAAAGGAAAGAAGCAAAAAAATCATAAGCTGGCAAGGCAAGGTCGACCTAGCAAAACTAAAGAAAAGTCCATTTTAGATCCATGCAAGACAGAGAAAAAAGTAGATTTCCCAGAACTGCTTGTTAAGGCTCACCAGAGTGCATATGCCTACTTAAATCCCAACCTCTCCAAGTATGAAACTATAATTCTCATGGCCAACCAGGCTACCCAAACCCAGCTCTTTCTACAGCAGATGGTAAGCTTTCTCCTGCTTCGCTTCGATGAAATCAACCAGCTCCTGGAAGAAATTGCCTACGATGGGGAAAATCTTCTCAAAGATGTAGGTGGGAATCTAGCATGGCCAGCAGAAAAAGGTGACTTGAAGGAGCACCCCGATCTTCTGCAACAACTACTGCAGTATACAGTCAATAAAATGCAGTTATTGAGTGGAACTCTGGCCTCCCTCACCTCTGATGCCCTGCAGGAGACATGCAGCTACCTGCAGTCTGCTGCGAGCAACTTGAAAGGAAAGCTGAAAGCGAAGCAAAGCTTTGATGAGCGCCTGCTACGGACAGTAAGGCTGCTCGAAGCCTCAACAGTGGGTTCCTCTCAGTCCCACGGTGATGACAGGACTCTCTGTTCTGAGGACAGTGGTATTGGCGTGGACAATGAATCCCTCAAAGAGTTCAGCACTCTCAGCCAGCATGGAGGACAAGCAAGCTGCAATTCCTGTGCAAATGGACATCTGTCCCAAAAGCACACCAGGACAGTGGAACACAGGCGTGATGGGACCATGCCACCAGACACAGCTGCATCCCATGACTGTGCACTTGAGAGGCATTTTAAAGATATATTTTATTCATCCAGGCAGCATAGGGAAGCGACATCTTGCCAGGGTGGAGTACCAGAAGGCATTTCTACCATGCCCCAATATGCAGGCTTGAGAAAAAGCCGTTACTATAGCTCCTTCCAGTCCAACTCTGCTCAGGAAGGTGAACATTTCCAGATCTGTGAATCAACAGATTTTCCTTCTGATGATGATGATGAAGAGAGCACCCTGGGAGAGGATGATGACAACACAAGTTTATCAGAAATGGGGAAGGATGCCCTGCCAAGGAGGCCCCTGTCTTCGCCTGCAGTCACTGATAACAAACAAAGGCAGTCCATCAAGAGGACAGAGAATGCAGAGACAGAGGAAATGATTCTGAAGATGAAAGATGCCATCAGTGAAAAAATCAAGTTCGTCCCAGCTAAATCTGGGCGTAAAGAATGGATAGAGGATGAGAGCGGAAGAGCAGTGCTAACAATAAGGCCCAGTACAGCAACAGGCAGACAGAAAACTTTTGGGAAACAACGACGGTCCAGGTCAGAGGAGTCCCTCAGAAGCCAGGCAGAGGACCCGACCCTCCTAGAGCTTCAGAGAACTCAAAAAGAGCTCAACAAAAGATTGGAAACGTTTTATGGAAAGCAGGATACAACTAACAACCTGGAGCCTTGGAAATCAAGAACAGCACCTCATCTGCAGGATGAGCAAGTTACATCTAGGTCCTCCAGCAAACTGAAGGCATGCCTCTCAAAAAATTTCAACGTCCTGCCTAACCAGGATAAAGTCCCTTTGTTCATGGTTGATCAAAATCCTACCCATCAGCTGGATGAAAAAAGAGGCAGGAAGCCTTTAAGAGCTACTGTTCCCACCGAGCAGCCATCAGGAGGCAAAGAAAAGGAGCCTCCAGGAGCACAAATGCTCAGTGGCAGCAGCTGTGCCCCCCGACAGTCTGTCAAAAAGCTTATTGAAACATTCAGTCCTTCTGATGATCTTGTAAAAGCTGCACCTTTGAGACCTTTAGGACCAATAAAGTGCATCAGAAAATCTGGACTTCCAGCCATCCCACCCACCATTCCCTTTCAGAGAGGCCTCGCACCTTTAAATCTTAAGCATCGCATTTCACCAGTAGAAGACACAAACCCTTCAAACACCAGTGAAGTTTCTTCTAGTTTTCCAAATGCCTTTCCTCCTGCACCAGCTGCAGAGTTAAGCAAGAAGGACCCAAAGGAAGAGACTGATGTAGACATTGAGAACCTGCCACCACCACCACCTGAAATGTTAATGGACACTTCTTATGACTTATGTGAGCCTGAAGAAACTGCAAGAATAGAAGGAAACTCTTCAGAAGATGCCAAAAAGCCTGCCAAAACAGAATTTCATGCTACTAAGAGATCACAAGTTTCCCCAAAAATGAAAGCCTCCCTTCAGTCCATTGACTTATTGCCAAGTAAAAATATGAGCGGCCCCAGTGCAATCACTAATAAAGGTCTAAGGAATACGGGAGTAGAGAATGAGAAACCGCAGAGGTACTCTCTGGAGCTGAACCCTACTAATGTGCACACCCCCAGCCAGGAGGAGATATTGGCAACCCAGAGAAAAGAGGCTGCCGATTTGTACAAACAAACCCATAAAATTATTCCTCTCCAAAATCCCAGTGGGTCTTCAAAACCACACAGCAACAGCTCGGAGAGCAAAGAGCCCAGTTCACCTGCGACCTCAGTGCAATTCCAGAAGCGTGGTTCTCCCGATTCCCTCAGGAGGAATGAAAAAGGCTCAGCATTTGCCAGGAGGGTCTCTCCAACAAGAACTCCTCCTTCCTCTCCACCAACTGAGAAGCGGCTTTTCAGCCCTGCTGCACACCACAGACACTCTCTGCAGGCTTTCAGCAACCCACAACTGAGCTCACCCACCATGCAGAGGAAGCCCAGTCCCCCCTCTAGCCCCAGGGCGCCTAGCCCACCCTTGCAGAAGAAGCTGCCCTCTCCACCACCCCAGCGAAAACCATTCAGCCCTCCCACTGGACACAAGCAAATCTCACCAACCCCTCACCGGCTGCTGGGCCCCTCAGCCTACCGCCGAGATGCAAGTCCCCCTCCATTCCCCATCACCCCCTCCCCACCAACCTCCCCATCCCGCTCCTACAAAGGAGCGAGAGCTGGGCTGGATGCTGGGGATGAGCACCAGTTCTCCTCCTCCAAGAGGGGCAGCAACGTCCGTTCAATATTTTGCCCAGCCACCTCTTCCTTATTTGAAGCCAGACCTCCACTGGTAACCACCAAACCTGCTGCGGAGGTGACCAGCCAGCCTGAAGCTTCACCGCTTTCCCAAAAGAGCGGTCTGCTCTCCCAGCAGCCCGGAGACCGGACCAGAAAGCTGTCCCTGAGTGCCGCCAATCCTCAGCCATTCGTGAAGAGAAGTTTCTCCGACCGCCGACCAGGGGTCCAGTTCCGGCTCCCAGCTCCTGTAACAGCTGGCAGTGAACCTGCACTTCACCAAGTGAGGTAAGAAACTTCCCACTTTAGGCCAAGGAAGCAGAAGTATAGCACTGTGTTGGCTTCCTAAACTCCTGATGGAAATTTAACATCATTAAGAGATTTCCCAGAGAAGTGCCCTGTTCATGTGCAGAACAAATGGCTGGGTAAAGATACCACTGTAGTTGGACAAGATGATAGCTGTAGGTCCCTTCCAACTGAAATTATTCTATTTGATTCTATTCCAGTGTCTTGTCCCAGATCTCAGTAGACTGCCAGTCTGAAAAAAGGGAAGAGTTAACTTTCCATATGGTTTGGGTTAGAAGGGTCCTTAAAGATCATCAAGTTCCAACCCCCCTGCCATGGGCAGGGACACCTCCCACTAGACCAGGGTGCACAAAGCCCCATCCGGCCTGGTCCATGGGTTGCTCAAGCCTTCCATTTACAGATCTGCTGTGGCAGGCAACCCAGGGAAAATTCAGTGTTCATTTCATGGCTCAGAACTCCCCTTATTTGGGTTGGGGCTAAGGATATCCACATTCAGTTCTTAACAGCTCTGAAGTAACCCTCAGGTTATAAACGTCTTTGAACAACCGCAATAAGGTAGGCATGGACCAATAGGAAGGGTATTGTTCCTAACAACAGCATCTCAGTCAGTGAACTGTTCAGCTGAAATCCACATTAAAGTGTTAGAAATCAGCTGGCATGAACTACAGACATATAATGTGTAGGCAAGGATCTGTATGGATGCAATTATAGATTTTGAGCTTCTCCTGTGGGCTTTCAGATCTAGGAGCTTATTCCAAATCTGATGGGTCCACAGCCCCTGTTTTTCAAAGCAGAAAAACCTCCCATGGCTACTGGAGATTCATTGCTCCGAAAAAGGCAGTTTAAAGAACCTGAAGCATCAATACACACCAATTACATGTTTACAGACATTGGTGACCATTTGGAAAAAAAAAAAACAGGCTTAGCTTTAAATTTTCTCTATCAGTTAAAAAAAATAACCCACACACAACCACAAAACCAGCCAGGAAACTGAAATGGGTATTTGGGAATACTCAAAGATCAGTGTAACAGCCGGGAAGTACAAAGTGTTGTTATTCTAGTTTCTTAGCATCTTAGGATGTTTAAGTCCATTAAGCTCTAAGCTCCACAAGAGGATTAAGACCCTTCTCGGGTAACCTCTCCTCACGTGAGGAGTATTTTTACTCTTGCCACCGAACAGCTGAAATCACATGAATTGACCCCAGGAGTAGGGATTGCAAGACCAACCCTAACAGGAGATAAAATTGCACTCGGTGTGTGGTGAGTAGAGGGGCAGTCGTGGATACTGAAGTCAGAATGTCCAGGCGCTTCCCTCCCCAAAGACAGAATCAGGGCCAAGTTTCCCACTCTGACAGTAGAGGAACATGCAAAAAACACTAGGAAATGCAAACTGTTTTGTGTTTCCATTTCTAACATCGCATTATATTCTGACTTTTGAAGGTTTCCTATAAGTTCTGTACGTTGTTGCTGGGTTTTCTGTTGTTGTTAGGTACTGTGTGAAGACAAGTTTGTCTACTCCGATGCCTGCTCGCAGAAATAAATGTTTTCAAGAGGCAGAATGTCAAACCTCACAAGACAAAAGCCCTGGCAGTTTTATGGGTCAATTTTAAAAACAGTCTATTATAAATTGTTAGCTAATTTATGCTCCAGTTGGGTGCATTATCTTTATCGTAATCTGTCAGAGCATAGAGAGTAATATAAGAAAAAACCACTGTAAATAAAATCATCCCTTTCATGAAAAAAATTATATATCCTAGTGTTATGATATACAGCATTTTGGAAAACTGAAATATATCCTGAGCCAAATCTGGCTTACCATTTATGCAAATGGACATCAAAAAAAACATCCAAATTTATATAAAAATAAGTAAAAGGGAAATTTAGCCCATTAATTACCACATGCACTGATTTAAGATGCAATACACTACTCTGTGTTTTCTTACACATAAAATAAGCTGCCCAGAGTAAACTTTTACAGACCTTGTATTGAATGGTCTAATATGAGTATCACAGTAAATGTGCTGATGGGCACAAAAGGACCCTCTTAGGATACAGCACATGGCAAAAGCTCTGAGAGTCCCTCACATCACTGCTGGTCATCTCCTCCCACTGAGGACCAGAGTGGTTGCCACAGCTGGGAGCACCACATCTCCACACACAGATGCTGACCCCTGCTTAAGAGCAGATGCCAGAACAGACAAGCCACCATGCTCCGATTCGCCTTTCTCCATCAAGTCCATTAAGCATCCAGGGCTTCCTCTGCTTTGCCATTCCTTCAGCTGGCAAAGAGAAATTTCAAAATGTCTCCCTAAATCAGATGTTGTATTCCTAAATGTCCTAATTCTGGCCATGTTTGCATCTGGTCTTAAATTCACAAGCTATTGCCGCTCAGCTGTCAGTCTCCTTTCCTTCATCCCGTGCCCTACCTCTCCTCTTCCACGTATAACAATGCCTTTCTTTTTTTTGGTCTGCTTGAGGGTTTTGTGTGTTATTAGCAGCTTCAAGGACCAGTCACAGGAGGGAGGGGAGACAGAGTCAAACCTGCAATACCATCACTCTTTTATAGGTGAAACATTTTGAAAATCAGTTAAGTTAGCTAGTTCCCCCATGCTCCCAAATTCCAGGATATATCCCTCTACTTTTTCCATGCCCAATTAAAAGATCCCTTTGCTGAGAAGCAGGTTGCTGAAGACAGAAGCCTCTACAAGCCTCATCAGGCAGCTGAGCCCGCTCTCCCACTCACATCATTTGAGCAGAAACATCAAAAAAAAAATTTAAAAAAAAGAGGCAACTTCCATCTCATTTTGCCAGCTGGCATTGCCAGGCATTAAATGTCAGTGCTGTGTACAGATTTGTCTCCTGCACACTCACTGCTCCTCTATAAGGCAAAAAGCACTCCTTTCCCAACATGCTTCCCATTCACGCCATGCTCTAAGGAATATCAGGACTTAAAACATCATAGGGCTGGAGCTAGAGCTTTTGTGTTTAGTCATGGGGTACCTGGACAAGAGTTTCAGTTTCCATGCTCAAGTCAGTACAACTGGTTTCCATTTGAACAGCCTGTGGAGGGGCAGACTGAGCTAACTTTCCTGGTTTCTAAGATTGCTCATTTGACAGCAATCAGCAGTTATTGGCATCTCATCAAGGCATAATATGTACAGTTCCTCTGCCTGTAGAAATCCTGTTAATCTGTAACAAGATTTCTGTGTATGCAGTTAAACGAAATAATATTTCATGGAGACTGCTAATCTCCCAAGAAGTAGAGCAGAGATGGAAGATTAAACGCTATTGCTTTTAAGATATTGTTCAAGGATAGCTTGAGAATGGATTGGCTTGACTGAATCAGGCCCAAAGCAAGTAGCCCAAGTGACACCTTCTGCAATCGGGGGATATTTGAATCTGGGTTAGTTTCATGACTGGCCACGTATCACTTCATTCAGCAGTTCAAGCCAATAAAGTCCTACCAGTCAGAACAGGAACACAACAGCTTTTCTGTAGTTGAAAGCTAATTCAGTTTAGCAGTTTACATACTTAAAATGCAATAATAACTCCTAGATAACTCTGGAATATTTCCTCATGTTGAGCTTGAGCCAATCACAAGGCACATTTTGGCACGAGGGCCCATGGTGTGAGGTATTCATGACTGGCTTTCTGAATCTTGATTCATAAAGTCCCTGTGCTTATAGAGATTGCCAGTGCAACCTCAGGAACATCATTTACACATTCTCTCAGTTCTTCTGTCTTTGGAGCAGCAGATTTACACCACTGGAACACACATCCCACAGTCACACTGGCATGCCCAGAAATCACTGTAACCACACTAAGCAGATGCATAACAGAGGTCCAAGTCTGGAACAAGGCTTTTCACTCAAATCTGTCTATCTGCAAGCGAAGCCAATCCCCTGTTAAATGTATGCAACGTCTGCTTCCCAAGAGAGTTTTGGGACAGTACAGTGCATTTGGCATCACATTAATAAAATAAAGATGGTGCACATAAAGAGCATATACACAGGAGGAGACAGGGAATGACATAGAGCTTTGTTGGTTAACACAATATAATCATCGCCGTTTTAAAAAGTCACAATTCCTTAGCTTCTTAACTTAAGCATCTTTCCTTCCGCAGCTTGGAGGAGAGCCCAAGAAAAACAGGCGACTCTTGGAACAGCCCTGGTGTCCCTGAAATCAGAGAGTCCAACAGATCCGCCTCCCACCCCGAGCTCTATGTGGTGGGCCAGGGGCTGCAGAGGGACTGACAGCAGAAGCAACCCCCAAAGGCAGAGGCATGAGCAAGGACCGAGATCCCAGAGAGAGGACACAGCCTTTCCCAAGCCTCCAAAACACAGCTTCTCCC
>JAOXJM010000023.1:11265846-11276163 GCA_026413425.1 Tringa solitaria | reverse complement strand
CAAGGAAACAACATGATGGCATTGCATCTTAAAAAGAAAAAAAAAAACAACCAACAAACTGCCTCCAACAACATAAGGAAATATCAGCAGAGCAGTAGCTGGCTGCGTCTCCTTTGGATCGCATTTAATGGTTTAACTCAAAAGATTTACATCGAGCGGAAGAAATGCTTCACAGTTGGGTGAGTCTGAGGCAAACCAATTCAATAAAAACCCGGACGTGTAGCCAAGTCCTTTGTTTCACCATGTAGCTAAAAGAGTTAAAAAAAACTCAGAAGTGATCATTATTTGACATGTTATTCATTCAGGAGGCATCAGAGTTTGTTATATAAAAAAAGCGGCTGTTGTGACAATTCTGGGGGAGGAGGTAAAATCCTGAACCAATTGAGTTTAATTGCAAAACCATCAATGGCTTCAGCAAAACTGCATCTTTACACTCGCTATTTATCAACACGCAGAGACAGAATCAGGTTGAGTACAAGTTTAAACAAAATAACCCCTTTTAAAGGAATAAAATTAGGGACCTTATTCCCTCAAAAAGGCTTTGATTTTCCAAATCACCTTTGATTATCACGTAATCTCATCACCTCTAGTTTCCAGGGTACAAGGCTTAATCCCGATTAGAGCAGTTTTGTAATAGCCCAATCAAACGTTATAAATCCTGAGGCAACTAAGGACACCTTTTTTTTTAAGAGAAGAGAATGCCAGCATAGAGAATTCCTTCCCCCCCAAAACAGGTTTATATTCTTCCTGATTTATGCAGTTTGAGGGGATTTATTGTAATTTCACTGAAGAGTCTAGACAGCTTCTTGTTAATAAAAGCACAAGTTATTTACAGTCAATTAATCCCAGCCTTTTACAGCACTCACTGGAAGAGAGTTTCAGAATTTACTGGATCTTGCCCAGCTGTCTAATTTATCATCACAATTGAGATGTAACTTTTAATTAATGTAATTTTAATTAATTTAATTTGACATGGTTTCATATGCAATTTCAGTACAGAACGAGATCCAGAAAAAAAGACATCGGTAGTCCTATTTTGACAGGAATAATTTTAATCTTTTCCTACAGTTTTCACGATGGTGATATCTGGTGACTTCACCTCCACATGGGATTTTTAACCCTTCCTGCCCACCTTCATGATGGGGGAACTGAAGCTCATCTCACGCTGTACAAGGGACCCGTTTGGATACTGAGCTCCTAAGATTTATTCTAGTGCCTTAATCACAACCACACTTCTTCAGTTATCTCAGTGCCATTTTATGACACGGACACAAGGAAACCTTAATTGTCATATTTAAGGTGAGGTATTGAATAGAAAGTAGTAACTCACAGTTAACTCATCAGGGGGGGTGTGAGCTTGAGGTGGCAAAGCAGCCATACCCATGGTGTATAGGTATGAGATGTCAAAAGATCTGCCATGCAATCACACAGGCAGATGCACCATCCCCTGTTAAACTGGGAAATTGCAGGGGAGGTATGGCAAAGATCATCAGCAGGGCAGGGCAAACTCTGCAGGCCAGTCTCCCCCCTCACCAGAAGGGTAGTTCTTTCCTGGCTGCATAAAAATACAGATACATTTGCAGGTATCTGGGGTTTGTCTGTTCTGCTGGCCATAACCACACAAAATAGGTATAAACCAGAGACACAACAGCAGAAAACAAGCACTTTGCATGCCTAAACATAGCTTCAAAGATGAAAACATTAATAGGGTTGGGAGGACAACTTCTGCTCTGCTGCTACAATCATTTTATCTCTTTATGGCTTCATGCTGAAATTTCCTAGCACCCATGGTGGGTGGTAAGAGAAAGTATTCATTTTATATCTCCCCAGCACCAAACCCTGGTGCAAGAGCTACAGCAGCACGTGGAGCAACCAGGCTGGAAACCTCTTCACATATGTGCAAGCTGGACATGGAGTCAGCCAAGGCATCTTTCCCCAAAAACAAGGCTCTCTTGAAGATGTGCTACACGAGCTGGCACCCTACCACAGCATCTCTCCCAGCTTTGTCTAAGGCTGGGGTCAGCAGGAGCAAACACAATCCCACCTAAACACTGTGGCTGCTGAAGGATTCCAATGCTGCCCTAAGGATACTGCAGCAAACTGAGCATTGTGTTCAAGAAACAGAGCTTCTCCAGGAGCCATCTACAAGTTTGCGATATGAACTCATGACTCCATACATAATGGGTTCTCTTCAGTACAGCTAATGTACAGGACTAGTGCAAAAAGATGTTTACCTTCAATTTGTATTGCAAGTATGAGATTAAGAGTAACTATAGTATGCAGGAAATGACAGCTTAGTTGGCCACTTTAAAAAAAAAATACTGTTTGTTTGAGGGTTTTTTGTTTGGTTGGTTTTTTACAGGTTTTTTTGGACAACACTTCCACTTTTCATGAATACAGCATTTCTGGAATACAATTGTTTTATAAAACCATGCTCAACTTTAAGATTTATTTTTTACTGATGTAAATAAATCAGAGTTTTTATATGCAAGGTATGAGTTTTCACTCTTTTACATTCTGTATACAACTTAAATCTTAGCTCAGTGTTATATTATTGATTCTTTCCTTGGTGCACTAACTAGTGCCCATGCAAAAGAAAATAGTTCATTTGCTTCCTCCCCACCACAGCACAAGCCTTGTTTTATGTTTTACTGGTACACCAACTAATTTAAGTTGCATTTCCACTAAGGAAACACGTCTTTTTAAGCTACAAGATCCAGCCTGGACACCAATAGAGCACAGCAGAGGTTATATGTGCTTCCACACCTCCCCTGCCCTGATTTAAGCTTGAGCTACCTGGCAGTTTTGTACTTGGTTAAGTGGAGCCTCTATATACAACCACATCTAACTTCAGCACAGGGTAGTGGTATCGTCCCAAGGGTTAAAACCAGAGTGCTCTTGGTGCAGTGGCATCTCATTGCAGAGGGGCTGAGAAGCACAGAGTGGAGCAGTATCAGTTTCCCAGCCAGGGCTTCCATAAGCTGTGAAAACAGAAGCCAGCAGCTCCGTGGTGCGCATTATCTGCCGACCTTTAACGAGCTGGCAGCTGCCCTTGCTTCCAGCCACACAGCTCAAATCTCAGACCTTTAAGCAACTTGTCATTTCATACCCTCCGCATTTCAAGGTGCCCAGAACACGAAAGCACTATACACACTCCAGTTACTTCTTTTGACCTCAGGAACTACCCCAGATATTAGCAATACAGTTGGCAATACTACACAGGTTACCAATAAAACCAGTATATTATAGTGTTTTCACTGCCTCACCTCTAAACATCCAAAGCATTTCATAACCATTTATGAAGTTTTATCATTAAGAGGAATATCCTGAGAAGTTATTCCCGTTGCCTATAGGTAGAAGGAAAGAAATCACAGCACAGAGAGAAAGTAACCTTTTCTGTCACTTCTTATCAGTAAGGGGCTGTCAACATCTCCTAAAGATAAATCCTTCTAGATGAGCAAATCATAAGTCCTTTCATGTCAGATACACTCAGTGCCATCACTACTGCAGCATGTATAGGTGCATGTTGCAGGTATAAACTTCAAACTGAGGTTTTGATCTTCCTGGGCAAGATCCTGAAGGTTACATACTGCTTGCAGTATGGATTAGGGGCTCGCTTCCGTGCTGTCCTCAGGTAAAGGTGAAGGTTAATATAAGCTCACAACTGTATATTGGATCATCTGAAAATTGGGGGCAAAGATCACAAGTTTGCATTTCTTGCCCACTGCCCATTTTGGATGAATAATGAAAATACTAATGTCAAAAAAGGACATGCAGATACAAATAGTAAATATTCAGCAGGGCAAGGTGATTAAGACCCAGGACTGTGTTATCCCTCTGATCTCATTTCCATTCATCTCTCATCTGCCCACTCCACATCTATCCTGTTCCACCCTTGCTAGCACAAAATTATTGACAGCCTTCACCATCCCTAATTGCTGCTCCACTTTGCTGATGTTCTGAATTTCCAGAACTGGCCTCTTGCCTCTCCTCATCATATTCTTTTCTCTTTCTTTACTAATACACAACTCTGTGATACATCCAATAACCCTGTAAGGATTTCTGAAGTTAGGCTGTATAAGGTACACACTTTATCAAGGTTATTTTAAAGGAGAAAGGGGAGATAACCCTATCTTACTCCATATGAATCCCCCCTGCTTTATTAAAGTTTTCCTTGAGGCATAGATGAGCTGATTGTACAGCAATTGAAGAGAAACTAAAAGCTTTCAGTGTTACAGGCTGCCCTTCGTTTATTGCTACTATTACTGGACCACTAGGTCTTTAATACATGAACAACAGAAACTGAAGCCTGAGGATGCTGACAAAGACCCGTCCTTCCCCAGAGCAGTAACCGTAAAGCTGCAAACAAAATTTCCCAGGCATTCCAGCAGACACAAAGATAGGTAGTAAGGCCGAGGTGACTCTACAGATAAAACCTAAACCAGCAAATTCACCAGCTGTTTGGCTTTTAAACGCGAGTCTAATGTAACAGAGAAATTTCCATCTTGCGCCCTTACCCCCTTTAAAACCTAATATAAGTTTAATATTAACATTGGAATAGGCTGCCCAGGGAAGTGGTTGAGTTGCCATCCCTGGAGATATTTAAAAGATGGGTAGATGTGGTGCTGGAGGACATGGTTCAGCACTGGTTTTGGCAGTGTTATATTAATGGTTGGACTCAATCTTAAGGGTTCCTTCCAACCCAGACGATTCTATGATCTCTTATAGCCAAACTGAAAATTAAACCTGCCAGTACAATAGCTTTATATTTCCTATTTTTTAAAGGTTTTCCTCCACTTTGAAGCTTTGTGTCTCTTTGACACTTGCTTGTAAATATGGTTAACATGAGCAATCAGGGCACAAGGCAATGCATCTTTCTGAAATATTTTTTAATATTGAGGTTTTTATCAATAACCTGATATCCATGCACATCCTTTTATCTTTATATTTCAGAGACAACACATGCATACACATACATGCATTAATTATTGTATAAGACCTGGCATCCAAGTAAATTACCATAGCACAGTTTTTCACACAGATAAGCCAGGGAATAGAGAGCATGAGGGATGCCCTGCTGTCATACAGGGCTCTGCACTTTGCAGCTGGTAAGACACGGGACTCCAGGGAAGCAGTTACCTAATTCTCAGTCTTAGACAAAGTTCCTATCAATCCACATATCACAGTAACAGGTGGTAACAGGGTATCTCTAAGGTGCAAAGAAAGAAATAATCTAGAAAACACCACAGACAGTTAAAAAAAAATACAATATTTCTTCATGATGAAAAACTTTGTACTTCCAAATTATTTATCCTATCAAAAGCCAAAAGAGGGAGAAAGCACATACTGCATCTCAGAGCTCTGCTAGCCCTGGCAAGCTGACCATTTCCCATTTGCAGCCCCACAGAGTTCCCTTAAGAGCCAAACAGCTAGATTAAGTTTTGCACAGGAAAAAAAAAAAGGCAAGCCATGGGAAACCCCACAGCATGAGGAGCACAGCAGGCATTTGGATGCTCAGTGTATCCCCAGTTTCCCTCCACTGACCAATGGCTCTGCAGCCCATCTGCTCCCAACACACCGTGGAGCTTGTTGCAACCTCTTCAGAGGTTGTTTACAAACCAGCAAAAATAGAAAGTTACTACTTTAAATAAACAGCATACTAATAACTTTAGGAGTCCTTTGATAGGCTTAATTTAGAATCCTCACAGCAAAAAGGAGACTAGAACTTATGTGAGCTTCCCTACCCTTTGGATGATGCTTCCCAGGAGACTGATGTGCTCCAGAAGGTCAAAGCAACAGCACTGGGGCTGATCATCTCCCACCCACTCGTTTGGGGATGACAAGCCAGTCCTGCAAAAAGGTCAGCAGAAAGCTAGCACAGGCCCCAACGGATCCAATTATCTCAAGTTTTCCTACCTCAAATTTTCTTTTCCTCCTAAATTTGCATAAAACTGAGCCAAGACCCAAGCTATATCTAAATTCAGTTTTGTAAACCAAGTGCTTACTAGTACTCCAAAGCATCCTCAGAAGGACCATGCATCATCCAATGTTTTCAAGCATGGTAATAAACCAATAAATGTTTATGATATGAAAGAGCAATGACTTCAGGTAAAGAAAAAAAATTGCCACCCTTCCAACAGTGGGTGGGCAGGTAGGTGTAAAATTTCCCTGCCTTTATGTGGCTGTGTGCTCTCCCTGTTTTCCCCCCTCTTCTCCCCCACCAGCTCCTGCTCACACCATGGCCATCACAACATCAGCTGCAATAAGGTGCACCTGGACTTTGGGGGAGATTTATTTAAACAATCTTGGAGAACATTTGACCAAGGGAAATAGCAGGGGGAAGAAACAGGCATTTATTTCCCTAATTTTGTCTCCAAGGAAAACCAAAAAGGACACATTCACTGTGCTGGTAACAGCAACCCTATAAGCTCATGAACTGTTCTTCCCTGCAACATGCTGTCCTGTCTGGGCTTTACTAGGCCAGGTTTAGATCCATAGCTAAGCAAACACAGGCAGCCACATAAAATAGATTTATTTTTTTCCTTCAAAAAGCCTAATTAACACATCACACATGCATTTTCCTTCTGCAACATCAGAAACTGTCAACCATGCAGACTTTGCTGTCAAATTGTTACAGTTTGCACTGGGCTGTGAAATGTTTTTCCCTAAGGCAGAGGAATAATGGCAGCTAAAAATTAGAATGTAAGTTTAAAATATTCAAATTATCATGAAGTAAAACTGTTAAATAATTTCTTAAAAGGCAGCATTGTCGGCGATCGTGCAGTCCACCAAGAGTCAGAGCCAAACCCAGAAGTGCTTGTTCCAGCTACATAGGAATTCATCAGGCTGGCAAGCACTGGCCCACAGCAATAAATTACCACATAGCTCTGGGCTGAACAGCACCCAGGCTGGAGTATAAATAGATTTGAGAAATCCTCCTCACCTGTTGTTGGCCTCACAGTCAACTCATCCTTCTGCAAACAAGTTACAAACAACACTATTTGACTGCTGTCCCAGGCAAATATATATAAATATATATATTCCTTTTCCCATCTTTTCCCAGATTTCCTCTTCTTACATATAAAATTCTGATTGAAGACAGCTATGAGCCAGAAATGATTCAGATTGCAAATGTGCAAAGCTTTAGGCCAAGTTTTCTGTGCTCAGGCCTATTGTCAGCACGGAATACATCTAGCTAGAAAACTTTATTATATACAGGACCTCTCAGTTACATTGTCCCCCAAACGTGTAAATAAATGACACGATCATAATGCTGAATAATCAAGAGCAGCTGCACGTGAAACAAAGAAGTCCTGGGAAAAGAGGAAGAGAGGGCCAGTAAGGAGAGGATATGATGGGACAGATTTATTCCTTTTTTGGAATTGCATTAAGGAAGATTTTAGGCCAACACCTTCTGGGACAAGAGCAATTTTTAAGTTTACAAAAAAAAATAGCTTCCTATGGGTATGAAACAAACTACTGTCAGCCCTGGGCAGGACCAGAAGAGGGGCAGGCTGTCATCATTACCTTCAAATGCAGTATTAGTCACAGCTTCACCACAGAATGAAAAAGCAGTACCTGCCAGCACCTTCCAGGGTGGTCCCACAGCTGCAGAGGTCCTTCCTGCAAGGGCACCCACCAGAGCCCTCGGGCTGGTTTAGCTGGAGGGCAGCTGTTCCCTAGGGAAAGAGAAGTGTGCTTTGTTTGCACTGGGTAATACTGGAAATAAAAAACTGCCAGAATAACACAGGCATTCAAAGCAATCAAGATCCTAGTACTGG
This sequence comes from Tringa solitaria, assembly GCA_026413425.1. NCBI lineage: Eukaryota > Metazoa > Chordata > Aves > Charadriiformes > Scolopacidae > Tringa > Tringa solitaria. Next base: position 11,268,382 of record JAOXJM010000023.1, on the reverse strand, counting down.
CACAGGTATATATCCATATGAAAGTCATCTTATTAGTACAGCCAATTTCCCTTCTTGAAACAACATGTACTACTATTTGAATATTGGCACTGACAGAAATGTGTCAGTGCTGAGCAGTTTTATAGCCTGATATATTAGACACACAGAGGAGGACTACTGTGTAGAGGAAGCACTTTCCTGTACAGATGTGGACACCTCTGTAGAGGAAGCTGGAGCTGCAGCAGTTGAATCATAAGGGACACGGAATTTCAGGCTGGGCATAACCATGGTGCTGGCCACCAGGCACACACATCCTTTCCAGGAGCCAGCAGTGGGAAGTGACAGACCTGCACATCCTGCAGCCTTCACCACCATCTTCAAAGGGGACAGGGTATTTACTTTCTGCTCTCAAATGCAGAGGAGGTGACGTGCACTAAACGACTGTGGAAGTGGCACAGCCTTCATTTACCCAGGGTACAGCTACTAGCAAAGAGAGAGGCTTTGCAAGCACCTATACTGCTGCCAGTTGCATTCAAAAAACTATTGGGGGGGGAGGGTCTTTTAAGGATACACAGGGGCAGTTTGTTGGCCAAAGTTACTGTTTTGTTCAGCTAAGGCAGAGTGGAAGCTTAAAAGTTCAGGTCAACTCTAATTTTAACTAGGGTGGTTTTCTCATCTCTGCCTGTATCAAAGGCAGTATTACAGTATCAGGATTCAGTGTCAGCTGTCAGAGATTTGGTAGCAATGCACACACTTTTATTCTCATCATCACTACTTAACAAGGATGAAAATAGCCACCTCAGCACAGCCCTCCCTCCGCTTGAGAGTTCAGCAGCTGGTTCCCAAACCCACCTTTAACCTCAGCAAGAGCAAATTCTACCAGAATCATCTTATTACACCTCATGACCCAGCTGCACCTCTGCAAAAGCAGCTCCCTTCAGGTACATTCTTTAATTCTCTGCTCTACCTCTCATAGCAGCACCACCAGGCAGCATGAACATTATTTACAACAGCAGACTTCAGACTCCGCACCATACTTCAGGTCCACCCTTCCTTCCTTGTCATCCTTCTGTGGCACCACTCCCTGTTTGCCATTCACTTTTCCTTACCATCCCCATTCTCAAAGTTTTTTTGGAACTGCCAAATACGGTAAAAGCCATATTGCCTTTTATCCACCACCTTTCCTCAAGGGCAACAATTCTCACATTCAGTAAGCCATGGAGGAACCATCTGTGATAGCCAGGGTCTGTCTTGGAGCTCTGGCAGGACACAGGGTAGAGTAAGCTGATGGACAAGACTCCCATACATTTCTTTTGCTATACTAACTTCTGGGGGTTTGCAGCTGCACTGCACATTAAATGCAATAATTAAATTAATTAAGCCAGCCCTGCAAGTGCAGCTCACAGTCCCCTCTCTGGTGAGACCTCTGTAATAAAATTATAACAAAAATATGTTAGAAAAATTAAGTATTTAAATTCTTACCAGTACTAGAAGAAGGTCCAAACACTGCTCTGCCTTTTGTTTGTATGATCCAAGAACCTTAAGTAGCTTCTTAATAACTTCTGAGATGTGCACCTGTGCAAATATGTGGCAAGAGAGTTCACCTGAGCTGAAATTAACTCCTACCCTTTAATCCCTCTGCTTGCCATTGCAGGTGGTGCCATTATCAGCTAGATTTGCTCTGCAGTGGTAGGAGTGCCCCTCTCACAGGGAAACTGTCTCAGCTGGAGAGTTAAAAAAAATAAACTACCTCAACAGAAAATCAGTACCGGCAGGTAATGCTTTATTCTCATTGACTGTGGGGAACAGTATGCATCAAAGCACCACTTGAGGCCAATACAGCTTAGAAGCCAGTTACCTGGGTTACTCTTCAAACCTACTTTGCAAGTGCTACAACTAAACGCATAAAAAGAGGCTCTAGGGTTAACAAAAGCTTTTTTTCTCACAAGTGCAGAAACTTTCCCCCCCTTACCCTGTCCCCCATGGGCCTGAGAGGAGCCAAAGAGAAGGTAAAACGAAAGAGCTTTTATTCAGTCCAGCAAAAGCAGCCTGGCATAGAGCAGTGTTTACGGGGCTCCAGATGGAGAGATCAGCAGAGGAGGGAACCAGCAAGAACAACGTGTGACATAGAGGAAGCAAAACCAGGAGGCCCACTACAGATGCCCACTGCTAAAAAAAAAAAAAAAAAAAAAAAAGAGAGAGAGACAAAAAAAAAGAAAAATTGCCTGTTTAACTAGATCTCAGGCGATAGCAAACTGTAGGTGCTTAATAAAGTTGCATAGTTCAAGATCTGCTATTTAAACTCAGCCACCCTCTAACATTCTCCAGTGTTTCACCCTCAGCATTTGGGTGTACACGTACACTCTGTGTAGCCTCATCACACCTGCAATACAACTGTACACTAACAGGCTGTTGCTGTTTCTAGTAAGCTGTTAGAAAAATTTGTCAAGATGCTGAACTCCAGAACTCTCTAGCAGATCTGCAAGGACCAGGGCTTCTACTAGGCTCTGCAGGGTCCCCAGAGACACCAGTGTTTCCGAGCCAGGTCCATGGCCTA
>JAOXJM010000023.1:11212750-11223666 GCA_026413425.1 Tringa solitaria | reverse complement strand
GAGCCTTCTCTTCTCCAGGCTGAACAACCCCAACTCTCTCAGCTTGTCCTCATAGCAGAGGTGCTCCAGTCCTCTGATCATCTTTGTGGCCCTCCTCTAGATTCACTCCAACAGGTCCATGCAGGCCTCCTGGCGTTTTTGCCTGACTTCCTCTTTGTTGGAATGTATTGCTCCTAAGCTTGGAGGAGGTGGTCCTTGAATATCAACCAGCTTTCTTGGGCCCCTCTTCTCTCCAGGGCTTTATCCCATGGTACTCTGCCAACCAGATTCCTGAAGAGGCCAAAAATCTTCTCTCCTGAAGTCCAGCATGGCAAGCTTACTGTGTACCCTCCTAACCGCTCTAAAGATCTAGAACTCCGCCACCTCATGGTCACTGCAGCCAAGGCTGCCCTTGAGTTTCACATTCCCCACCAGTCCCTCCTTGTTGGTGAGTACAAGGTCCAGCATGGCACCTCTCCTTGTTGGCTTTTCTATCACTTGGAGACGGAAGTTATCATTGACTGAAGGAAGTTATCGTTGACAAATATTTTTAACAAAATATTTTAAACAAAACCCTGTGCCCACAGTGAAGAAAAAGTTTTGAATGGCTACCTTGAATTTAACTTGTATGAAAGAGGTGGCAGGTTTTGGTTTTATATATTTGTTTGTTTCGTTTATATAGCTGCTCCTGAAATAGAATTGCATGGGATGCAATTCTGCCTCCTTTTCCTTTCATTGAACCTGCTGGGGGTGAAAAAAAATAGTAGGAATTAGAGGACTGAGTCTGACCTCACTGAAATCAAGCAGCCGCCGTGCCCTGCCTGTGGACATTTTGAGAAACGGCTCCTCTTCTGAATCACATTATCCCCGTCAGTCTTGGGTGGAAAATGATTTCCAGTCACTAGCCCACAGCAGACGATAATAACAAATGAAAAATAACCAAGCTATCGTTTACACTAGATGCCAGAAATTAAGTATGGGGGAAATCTGCGGGCACAGCGTGTCGGTGGAAGAACCGAGGAGGAACGGCATTGCCCCTGCTTGCTCCAAGGTGGTGGCAGCGCTGTGGGAACAGGTCATTTAGCAGACAGCTCTTTTTCATCGAGCTGGCAGCTGCGCTGAGCCTTTTGTATGAAGCGGAGTTTGCTCACGGAGAGAGGCAAACAACGAGTGTATTGAAATGCCATAAATCCCACGTTGGCAGAGCTCGAAGCAATTCAAGCCTCCATGCAAAATTACACCTCATGGCTCTACCTAGAGGCAGGCAGGTAATTGAAACATCAGTACATCTAGAAGAGACCATATAAATGCCCAAAAAAAGAGAATTTTGGGGCAGGGAGAAAAACTTCACATGGAACTAGCACCTAGGCAGAGGTGGATCCACCATTTTGTGGATCCCAAGCCAGTCACTCCTCACGGCCCTACCAAAGTAGATCCCACACAGCTTACCAAGAACAAGGGTCAGCAGCTTAATGGAGTGCTGTGGTTTCCAGCATGTATATACCTTCTCGTGTCCTCTCTGCACTCTGGCTGCAATGGTATGTTCTTCCCTGCATCCGGTTGACAGTCTTGCCCAGCTACGCTGCAAGCTTGCTCAGGCTGGAGATCCTGTGTGCGGTGTTTTCCTCAGGAACAAGGGAAGTTCAGCTGCGTGCACTTTGCCCCAACTGTGCATTTTTTCTGGAAGAAACTCTAGGCATTTGGCCACAGATAAGAAAACGTTTTGCTAAACTAGCCAAGTAGAGTTATCCCTTCTGTGCAAATGGGGAAACCAAGGCACAGAGCTTGAAAACATGAGTTTTCAGCCTTGATGGTCACTGGTTTCCCATCACTCAGTCCTGGGATATTTTGGATACCACTGTGATAGCTTCGGTGGCTAAGGAAACAAATCTCTTTCCATACAACTTACTTACACTGTGCCACTCAATTCCTCATCTGAGTGAAAGTGATTATATCAGCTGTTTTACCATTATCTTAAAGCAAAGCCAGGACTTCACCATCTTTCTCGAACATAAAATTCCATCTGGTTAACAACATTTTCTGAAGCTTCAGCGAGGATTTTTACAAGACATGTTGCCTCTCAAGAAATGAGAGGACTAAAAGGTGGGCTTCCCACATGGAACAGCTTTGCGGGGCATCAATTGCTGCTCCATATCAACACAAACATTTCTTAATGCTGAAGTTGACAATTTTTGAGCAGTTACTGAAAGACAGCGGAGGTTTGCATTATTTGTACCTAGGAGTAGTAAGATAAGCCCCTAAACAAAGAAGTGTCCTTGAAATCTGGGTCTAATGGCAAGATTAATACTGAGACAGGCTCTGCTAGAGACTCAGGCAGGGTCATTTTCCTCTCTACAGCTGCCAAAGAGCGCTGGGTCTGTGGGACAAACATTGACCATGAAGTTATAATAAACCCTACGATTGACTGATTCTGGCTGCTCAAGTTTTTTGGCTTTGGGTTTGTTTTGCGGGCTTTTTTTTTTTTAAACCATAGGAGCCACAGGAAACCATGAGAAGAGATGACAGTTTATGTTTTATCTCATTTCCACCAGTGCTAATAACAAACCTGTAATTTATTTTAAATATCAGGGAAAAACCTTCAGCACACGGACTAAAAGATGGAATAAAGCTTCTTTACGTAGCCTGTTGTTGTCTGTGCATTTTTTAAAAGATGTGATAAAAACTTTCACTGGAAATATATTCTTCAATAAAAATACAAATTTTCTCCAAACACATAGTTTGTGATTTTTTTTCGCAGAATGAGTAAAAAAGACCAAAACAATTTCCAGCTAAACAGTAGTTGAGTTGTTCAGAAACATTTGACAAAGCTGTGCAAACATCTGAAACAAAAAAGGCTCTCATTTTTATGTGAAATGCTTGCCTTGTTAAGCTTCCACTAAAAAAATTATATAGATTTTGGCTAATATGCCTCATACCTTTGTAGGAAGTTTTAGAAATTTCCCAGAGAAGCTACAGCTTCCGAGAAGTTCTTGGACATTTTTTTTTTCCTAAAGCAAATGAATGGCCCACTGGGATCTCACTGGTCCCCAGAGAAGCCCTAAGGAGAGCCCTGGAGCCACTGTGAAAGGGACACAGTGCACACAAAACTAGCACAGGCTCCTGCCATCCATCTGGATCGGCAGAGCGTTCCACAAAGAAGCCTTGCCTAGGATAGACCAAAACTGGTTCAGCCAGCAAAGAAGTAAACAGAGGGTGGCTGTAGAGCCCTGGAGCCCATCACACTGGGCATTTAAGGCAAGTCTAACTCTGTGTGATGAAGGAAAACCACGGACTTGTTTCCTCTGAGCTCTAACACTATCTGTTGGGGCTGAACATCTGCTAAGGCTCACCCCAAAAGTGCTGGTGGATGCTTTTGCATGGGTGGATCCAGGCACCCTCCTCACGCTTGCCAAAAAGCCAACCGCTGTCATCTCAGCATCTGAGTGGCTTTCCCGGTGTGAGGAAACATGCTGCACACTGTTTCTTTGGGGCTCAGTGCCACTGGCTACAGGCTGGTTTTTCAGAAGTGTCACAATGTTGTGTACCAGCCTTTAAGCATCAAACATATCTGCTGTAGAGCTGTCGGTGCCTCACCGCAGGAGACAGAGAAGGAGCTAGCATGCATTGCATCTGGGTTTTACATGCATTTTACTAGGAACGACAAAGGCTATTATAAACCTGCATTCCCAAATGATCCTTTAAATATTTTATTTTTTTTAAACTACGACTCAAATGCTAATAAGTAAAATCTACTCCTGCACAGCAAGCCAAGGAGTTCAGGTTCCCTTGGCAAAGGATTTTAACCACAAAGCAAGCAACATGTTTGCTGCAAGAATGACAAGAAGGGAAGACCTACCTTCATTTTTGTTTTTTGTTTACATGCTTCCATGAGTACCCAGGGAAGTTAACTCTGGGCTGGGGGACATGGCATGGTCAATTCCTCAGGTTCCAGCACTCCTCTGGCCATTCATCACCTTGCAACTTCTCCTCAGCAATTCAGTCCCAAGGCATTAAACTGTCACGGCTCACTAAGAAATTAGACTTGATGACACCTAAGCAGATTCATTAATGCATTAAGCAAATGCAAGCTGATTGGTTCCTTTTTTTAGGCGTTTGGCAAGCAGTGTGCAAACAAACCTGGAGGATGGGGCTCTTGGGGGAGGGCAGGCAGTTTGCCAGTGTTCTTGCTTAAAGGGAGGGAAAGAAAACTAGCTCCATGAACCTGCACTAAAAGAATTTACAACCTACTGCTTGCTCCATGACAGCAAAAGGCAGGAGGTGGCATCAGTCACTTCTAACTTCTGGAGAGATAATGCAGTTTCCATATGTGTCACAGCACACATGGTATTTCAACTGTAAAGGCAATGTGGCACTAATCATGACCAAAACAAATCCCAAGGGACTGTCACTTGCACATAAACTGAATGACACAAACCACCTCTAGATTAACCTTCAGGATCTTCCAGGAGATATTCTTGCCATCTATAACCATGTGGCTGCTGCCTATGCAGCTGCACTGACTTATAGCCTTTATCATTCACTGCTCTCCCACCCTAATAACACAGCTTGACCAACAAGGCCACCAAACCAAACCAGTGCAAAAGGAGGCGGTTGCTGTCACTGTTAATTCTGTCACGTCCCATAACAGGCACCAGCTGCGACAGGTGGAGAGACTCAAACATCTGTCCTTCCCAGAGACTCACATTCCATTACTGATAAATATAGCTATCGGCCCTGCAATTCAGTAGTTACACTTTTGCAGGACACTCGAATACGTTACGACTGGCATATATACTTGTGCAGGCAAGTTGCCTGTAGTGCTTTCTCCTTGGGCTATGATCTCATTAGATCTCACGAATTAAGCAGGACCAGGCTGGAAACATACTTGGAGGAGAATCCTTCAGTGCAACAGGACATAGGACGTGCAATTCCACGAGAAACACACTTCTAGGAGATACTGCCATGTGGCCAGTTTGGTAAGACATTCTGTGCATGACTGCAACATGTGCCTTCTTTGGTGGGGAGAGAAACCAGTAAAATGCACACCTGTGTGGTCTATACATTATACATACATATACTTAGGTATAGAAATATTATCCATGCAATCTGATCAAATAGGATGCAGCTATTTGTATTCTGCTCAATAAATTTCCCCTGAGGCACCCACTGCATGCATTGCCATTCTTTGCAGCAAGGTGACTGTAAAGCCCCTATATATATATACGGCAGAGGATAAAGCAGCATTCCCCTGCGTGGCCCAAGAGTAGCCCTACGCTGGGTCAGACCGAAGGACTGCCTTGCCCACAGCTGTCCTTGGCAGTAGGGGCTGGCTATAAAAAAGCAAGAAGAGGCAGGTACATAGTGGTGCTTAACCTCCTTCTCCAATTTAATTTAATTTACTAGAACTAAAGCTCTTGATCACGTTTCTATAATAAACATAAATGCCAGTCTCGTGGTTCTGGAGAACCTTGCAAGAACAAGCTAGCACACACGCAGCACAGTGCTTGTTCCTTCCTCCAATATTCAAGGAGTCTGCACAGCCTGACCATCTGGCTGAAACGGGGTAATTCCTGTTTCTCATCTGGGCTTTGCACTTACAGATGGTAAGTCCTCATTTGCCACTTCTCAAGGAAAAGGTTCACCTAGATTGCCACCGAAGGAAGTGAGGCAACCAGACTTCAGAATTCCTACTGATGATTTCCTCATTTTGTTTTTAAAATCTTTTGTTTCTCTCAGCAGCTATTTAATTCTACTGCTGAATATTTAAAGGAATAAGCTGTTTTGTGAAAGTTTTAACTTAGCTGCTGGTTCAGGTAATAGCTTATAAAGTTCTCAAGTTTTAAAGTAAAACCATATATATTTACACAGATATTTTCGTTGTTTAGAAAAACAAGTTTGGGTTGAAATGTCTGTGAATAAATTAGCTGACAAATATAGCTCATTTTGCTGTCCACAAATCAATACTGACTTTCATGCTGAAACTGATTATTAGCAAATATTTTCCAAATAGCTCAGAGAAGCAACATTCAGCTGAGTAATTATTCTTGGAGCAATTCACCACACATTCACTGCCTCTGCGCTCGTGGAACATGCACAAGTGGGTGCCCAAGCCATATGGCATTGTTGCTGCTTCCTAAGTAATTGAAATGGGGAAAAAAAAATAGAAACAAAATGAACCCTAAATTACAGCTGCTTTTCAGTTTGAATTTTGAGCAAGCAATTATATGTACTAAAACTCTTGAATCTTTGCAATTTCTGAATATCTCACTGAGCAAACCAGTAGCTAGGCAAAAAACCTCCTGCAATGGCAACCACAACACAGATCTTCCCAGAAGATAACACAACACGGTCATGCATTTTATCCACAAAAAAACCCCATAAACCAACCTTTCTTCAATCCATTCGGCCTGCTCTATTAGTTTTTCATCATAGGACTCCTGGTTAGTCTGAAGTTCTGGCCAAAGCAGTCATTTGCTGCAAAAGAAGGTATAGTGGCATCCAAGCATATGTTTTTATCTAGACGGATATTCAGGTGCTCAGCAACTGCTTGGATAACACTGGAGAAGGCATTTCTGTTTCCCAGTGTCTAGAAGGAAACAAGACCACACTTCCACAGCCCCAGACCCCTGGGAGCTTCCCCTGGCACCCTGCTACCTCCAAAGCGAAAATCTTCTGCTCATGGCCATGTCAGGGCACACAAGGCCCAAACAGCTGCGTGTCTCGGCGGTGGAGCTGAAGGAGTACATCGATGCCCGTCCATTTGCAGCCTTGTCCTTGTTTCACCTGACTGAAGCATTGCCCTGGCCTCTCCTGAAGGACAGCTGTAGGAGGAAGAAGAACCAGGCTGCAGGGGTTTGCTGGCTCATCACAAGACCCTTCCAACACATCTAACATACCAGCAGTCTCCTGACCAACAACCACAAAGCCTGCAGACTCCTGTGTGGCACTTCAATAGCTACATATATTTCACTGCAAAACCGTCTACCTCCTCTTTACAAACAGGAGACGTCTTACCCTGTTTCACATCTGGCCATTGCTTCATTATATTTTTTTTTTTTTTTAAGCTGTGTAATTAAGAGCTTATATAAACTTGATTTAAAGAGAGTCTGAACTCTGGATGACTCACTGAGAGAGAGGTAAAAGAGCCTTGACAGGTCAGGGCTGGGTTCATTTGCTTTGTTTCCCTGAGTAGCTAAAGTTTCAAGGAGGGGTACTGGGGATCTGAACAGAGGTGTGACTGGAAACCAGCTCCCTTGGGGATCTTCAGTTCTTGTCTAATTCATAAATTTCCTGCCAGCCCGCATCAGGCACTCTGAAGCGGAGATTGGGGCTGGGTTTATGCCCTCCATGAGGATGAAATATTCTCTCTGCCCACAGCAGGCCTCTCCTGGCCTTGCTCCAAAACCCCAAGCCCAGGATGGCCAGAGAGGGGACTCTGGCCAAGGCAGGTGACCTGAGGCCTGTCTCACCTCTCAGTTCACACATTCCTGACTGAGCAGGCCTCGTCTCCCACCACGGCGAAAACACACCTGGTTAAATTAGCGGCAGCTTCATTCCTTTTGCAGGCCTCTGCCTAATTTTCAACTGGCCAATTTCACAGCCCTTCGCAGTCACTTAAAAATCAAGATTTTATTTATAAATACCTTCTCAAGCTCCATAACGCAGTGCTGCTAGACGCCAGGTGGTGGTCGCAGCTCCAAACCCAGAGCTGGCTGGGGCGGGGGCAGCAGGGCGGGCTCTGTGAGGGGAGGCTAAGGCGGCCTATGCTGCTCGGGGCCGGGCCCCTCAGCTCCACATTGTGCCGTGGTGGCCTCCCTCGGCAAAATGTGCTGAAGGAAGGGTGAATGCCACGAAAACAGAGAAGTGTGAGGGAAAAAAGCGATAAAAAAAACCCCATGAGGTCCAAGGAGGAGCAGGGGAAGAGGTGCTGCAGGTATTGGAGCAGGAATGGCCCCTGCAGCCCCCAGAGAGGAGACCATGGCGTAGCAGGTATCCCCACTCAGCCCACGGAGGACCCCACAGCAGAGGAAGCAAATATTTCCTGAAGAAAGCCGTGGCCCCGTGGAGGACCTGTTCATCCTGAAAGGCTGCGGGCCACACTGGGGCAGGGGAAGGGCATGAGGAGGAATGAGTGGCAGAGGGGAACCATTTTGGAGTGACCACAGCCCCCAGTGCCACCCTCTGGAATGGGAGAGGGGAGGCAGAGGCATCAGGAAGGAAGGGATAAAGTTCAGTCTGGGACTGTGTCACTTTTCCCTTTGTTTCTCACCATCCAAGTCTCTTTTAACTTGCTATAAATTCCTTTTCCCCAAGCTGGGTCTGTTTTGCCCATGATGGTAATGGGTATGTGATCTCCCTATCTTTATCTCCGCCCGTGAGCTTTTTTCCACCTTATTTTCTCCCCTGCTGCCCCGTTGAGGAGGGGGAGCAAGAGGGTGGCTGGGGGGTGGCTGGTAGCTGGCCTAGTGTGAGCCCACCACAGGTAACATTGCTTCACTGGCACCACAGTGACAAGAGGAGATGAAAAATCTAGGATCTCCCTGCGAGATACATGAGAATTGTGGGGTGACCAAGAAAATCCAAACCCACTCCACAAAACCCACTCTAATTACTCTGAGATGGCTCAGATACAAAGGCAATAGGTACCAGTAATAAAACACTATGACAACTCCTAAAGGCCCCCTTTGGCAAGGCCTGGAAATCAAGGGAAGGTATCAGCAGCTGGTTTAAGACTTCCCATCGCTTGCAGCTGTATTCACATTTCTAAAACGAAATTACGGGGCTGCATTCAAGTTCTTCCCTCAAGGCATGCATCAAAGTTGAACTTGCACAGTTGCTCATTTTTGTTTCCCCCCTGCCTCTAATGAACAAGGATTTCTTGCACACGCACAGCCCTCCCTTCTTCTCCGTCAGCCTTTCCTCTCTCCACATACTGAGCTGGAATTGTTCCCCGTGAAACCATACTTTAAACCCTTTTAGAGTACAGAAGTGCCAAATATTGCAGTTATGATAGCTGGAGCAGGTGAGGCACCCCTCCACAAGACTCCACTCCATGAAACTACATCTCTATCGTACAGAACAGCATTAAATGCTGTTTTTTAAATGGCACTGTTTATTTGGCCCTGGCAAGCGAGAGGTGATAACCAAAGGAAGGACTGACAAATGGAGGGAAGTTAAGACGAACAAGAGCAGACATTCTTAGGAGATGCTAATCCAGCAACCGAAAGCGTCAAGCTGACTGGGGAGGTTAATGGAAGGAAGATTTGTACAGGAGAATCTACTCTAATCTAATCCTTCAACAGCCATAATGCGCTGACACTTGGAGCCCCACTCAGCAAGCCCTATTTTTGACGTTCAGGGCATTTCTCTAATCTTAAATCCTCAGGAGACAATAAATCTCTGGCCTCAAAGTTAGAGGAGATTACCTTGGGTAATCAGTTATTTCCTCTCCTGAGTGGCACAGTGACATCGGCTCCCATACCCAGCCTTAGTGTTGTGTGCTGAGCTCCCTCCAGCTGTTTACCAGCTCTCAACAGCCTCAGCAGATGTCATCTATGACTTTCCTGGGCCTCCAGGGCCTTGGTTGCTCTCTCCACCAGTTTCTTTTCTCCACCCAGCACCTACCAGTGGCAGTATCAGACCCTCTGAAAAGGGCACCCTCTGCAATGTATTTAACTGCATGCTTCAATCTGGAGCAGAAGTTTCAACTGTGGCAAATGCCACACCACAACCATCACTGTCTTCAACAGATTTGTGGAAAGATCAAGGGAGGAATATGAACTTTACAGAGGAACTAATGGAGGCATTTATTTAGAACAGGTTTTTTGCAGTTACCCTGAGGAACATAACGACTACCCAGAAATATGGCTCTCCCTGCCCTAACCTCAGCATTTCGCTTGAATCCCCTCCCCTTTTCACACTAGCCCCTACCAGAAGGGAAAGGGCTAAGCGTGGACAACATGGCAACCTCACCAGGTTTTAAGACTGGCACACCAGCCAGCAAAGAATGAGGACTTGCTGTTTCAGACCACCTGCGTATTCAGCCTCTTTACCAGTAAATTAGGCTTGGTTCTCTTGGGAGGTGCTTTTTGAAGCCACAGGAACTAAAAGTACACTTAGAAATCAATGAAAGCCAAGATTCTGCGCACGCTAGCAAATCTTAATGCACCAGAGAAACACACTGTACAAATTAATTTGAACACATAGACCATGTTCATTCAACTCCCTTTTCTACAGATATCTTCTCACAAGGACTGGGTTGGCATCCTTTATGGTCCCTGAGTTCTCTGTATTTCCAAAAGTGCTATCACTGCTTTACTTAAAAAGCGATCATCAAGTTCTGTCTTTTTTTTTTCCATATATTTTCCAACATATTAAGAACATCTCAACAGCCTTTCCCACAGTGAAGACACACTGATGCGGCACAAGACAAAGAGCCAAAAAGTCACATTCAAAGGGGTGCACACTGAGGCTTGGCTGTGTGATGGACCAGAAAGACCCAGGGACAGATCCCAGGCAGCACAGAGGGAGCTAGAGTACTACAGCGCTCTTGCATATGCTGCATTTTCCCTACCATTTTGCAAAGCAACCAACAGTTTGGAGCTGCAGACTGAAAGACAAGAAAAACTTGCCTTGGTGGTTACTTTGACCCTCCCAGTCCCCAAAAGCTATATGTCCCCCTCTGAGGGTATATCAGGTGTTTCACTGCCTGGCCCAGCAACAGAAGCAATCTGCCATTCGGTCTGCTTCCCAAATAGCTTGGATTACAGCACTGTTGTCAACACATCCAGTTTTTAAATGCTGGACTATGACTAGTCCCAGGAACACCACTGCTTCCCAGAGCAGTTCTGAATAACATGAAGAACTGAGAGTATCGCGTCTGGAGAATCACAGAATGATATGGGGTTGGAAGGGACCTCTGGGGATCATCTAGTCCA
>JAOXJM010000023.1:11196392-11212650 GCA_026413425.1 Tringa solitaria | reverse complement strand
CTCCAGAGAAGGAGATTCCATCACCTCTCTGGGCAGCCTCTTCCAGGGCTCTGCCACCCTCAAAGGAAAGAGGTTCCTCCTCATGTTCAGATGATAGGGTTGGAAGAGTGAGCAGCTCTGGAACAGGATTTCATTTGCATGACTGACCGCTGCAGCTCTCCTCACCAGCACTGAGTGGGAAACACAATTTTCAGTTTGAAATCTGAATTGAAGGTGGATGAATCCAATATACTTGAATTGAAAAATAAAAACCAGACAACAAACACCACTACCACAGAAAAAACCCCAAAACTGACATAAGTGGGGATTGTTTTATGGGTACTTAAAGGAGATTCAATGAAAATATTTAAATCAGTTTAAAAACAATCAATTAAAAAAAATATCAGCAGTTCCATTAGAATACCAAAATAAAATCCTTTAGCCTCTCCCTAATAAAAGCAGTCCAAACCCTTCAAATTTTCTCTTCAGTTTTTCCCCTCCCTTCACCTCATTCACCTCACCCTCTCCCTTTTTTGTGCATCAAACTATTAGTCTGCTCAAAATCCATTTATATTTTCTTCTGCAAACGTACCATTTCCAAGTCTCACTTGGAAAAAAACTTCTTACTGAAGTCTTATTTCAAACCTCAAGCTTCCAGAAAAGCAGTGAAGTATTCAAGGTGCCACTTCTGAGCTCAGAGCCACCTTACATGCGTAACAAGACACACTTCTCCTAGAAGGCAGTCAGACTAAAAGGAGATCATCCGGGAAGAGCAGCAGTGACCCATTCAGTTCTGACCTGTGGTGCAGAGAACAGGTTGGCCTTGGGGACACAGGAGAAGGACGTTAATGAGCCCACCAGTGGGTGCAGCGCAGTTTCCTCCTTGCAGCATCTTGGAAGCACCAAGAAGGAGCTGGATGCCACCTAGTGCTGTTCCGCTCAGGCTTTAAATTGTATAAAAACGTAAATGTTATTTTTTCCCCATCTTTCAGAGGTTTGGCACGTCATACATCAGGTGCCTTCAGAAGATCCAGGGATGCACAGCCAAAGCCTTCTGTGCACTCAGGAGTGCGCTGGGTGCTGAGTGGACAGTTCCAGTTCTTCTGCTTGTAGTTTCTAGCAGCGGTCATCACAGCATTAATACACATTACCAAAAGAGAATCCATCTAGAATACCATCTAGAATAAGCAAAGATTGGTAAATTACATTAGAATTTATGGAAGTGTGAGGGGGAAGCACCAAATGAGCTCCAAAATTGTTATCAGACCCCCTCATGAAGCAGCAGCAAGCTGTGCCTTATAAAGGGGCTCTTCTGTGGAATTACCTTAGAGAGAAAATTATTTACAGATGGAGGGAAAAACCCTTCCTATAAACATGGAAGTATTTCATTGGAAATTCCTGTAGAAAAGGAATTGTCACTTTGAAACTCCCGTTATTTAAGGTAAAGTCATTTAGTTTCAAGCAACCACTAAGAGTTCTTATTTTCCAGAACAGCATTCCCTGCAGCCTATTAGTTTCCTTCACCAAATGTACCCCTTTTCCAAATCTTTAGTTGTATCTGCAAACTATTTCAGCTATACACCTTGCTTTGAGGAGCCTGGAGGCACGATAAAGCTTCAGAGAACCAGAGGTTTGGAGAGGACCCAAGCTCCTTCCAACTGATGAGTGCTGGCAACCAGTGAGCTGAAACAGTGACTACAAACACCCGTGTTCCTGGTTCCTGAGTTCACACCGTGAGATTTTTTTTTTGCATCACAGAAATCTCTGAACCCTAGCAAACCCAGCAAAAGCAGGTTCTGCCAATCTTTGCTGTCAATCCCCCTTTCCCCAGAACACCCAGCTGGGGTCAGAAAATATCTCTCTGATGTGATTACAGGAACCTCCAGCTTGAGAGTTTGAAAGGGTTATTGGTTCCTGGGCCGGACAGTCTGCGTGATATCATTTCAATCTGACTTACCTCTACACCATCTTTTTGGGAAGTGTCACAAATGGTCTCACCCGATTCAGAATGGGAAGATTTTTTTTTTAATACTTTCATCGAGGTGGATGTGAAAAAGATTCTTGTTGATGCCAGTTTCCCACAGCAACTGTTGCCATGGTTATAAATCATTTATTGCCCCCCATCGGCCAAGAGCTGAATATAAGGAATGAGTTTACTATGTGCGAGAGAGCATGACAAACACACAAGCCTTCTGAAAAGTGCTATCAGGCCCTGAAATACTGTCGACTGTTTTATTGCAGGTGCTTTGGGATGTCACTAAAATAACCAACAGAAAAGTGCTGTCTGAGGCTGATGACTGCAAACAGTCCTCCAGTTCAGGGATGCAATGATCAAGGGGGTCCTAAGCTCGTGTGTGCAATAACCCTCATGGGAGGAACCTTCAAAGCCCTCCCAGAGCTTAAGGGAAACATTTTCTACTCAAGGAAAAAATGCACCATTAATTCCTTAAGTTATTCCTAAATAACTTAAGAGTGCTAAGGTACTGAGCCAAGGTATTTGAAATAACCTAGTTAACCCCATCTCCATGATTAGAGGAGCTTTGGATGGGTTCCAGGTCTGACCATGACTTCACTTCCCCTCCTAGATGATGCAAGATTCACTCACACAAATCTTATTTATCTCTCGTACCTCTTTGCTGAGCAATTTTGTATCTTGCTGCCAAAACAGAAGCAGAGATGAAGTTACTTGGACAAAATTTTCCTCATACGGAGGCCCAGGCTCTCTTCCAAGCAGAATTTTCTTTACGATCTTCTTGTTTTTGCAAGGGCTGGGTATAAGGTAGTTTTGGAAAAAGATCAGAGAAAGAGACTATGTTTTAGGCAGCAGCTGAGTCAAAAAACAATCGTGCTGGCAACAACCAAACACAATTTGCAAATTATGTCCTCTGCTCAAGCGCAATGGCTTTGCATATGTTATTTCTGCAACACCAACAGGGATGGATCTCTCTCTCCAGTTCAAAACAAGCCTTTACAGATGTTTAAATGAACTGAAAAACTCCACAGCTGTCCCAATGTAAGAGCTGAGACATCCAGACACCATAACTTAATGTTAGTAGTCCCTGCTGTAGGTTGTCACCTCCAGACCACAGCTCCAGCAGCCCTCCAGGTTGTGTGACTCCTGCACACCCAGGACCTCAAACCAGGACCTGCATGCCAGGAAGGAGATGGTGAGACTGATCCCAATCCTAAACTGGAAGGCTATGGCCAACTGGCAACCAGCCGAAGTAGCAACCACCCACTTTTAGTAGAGTGGGGATGTAGGAACAAATATTTCCTTATGGGGTCAATCATACTGCTCTCTAAAGCAAAACTGAGGTTTTAAGCCACCCAGCATAAATTAACTCACAAAATATCTGGGTTTTTTACAAGGCCAGGAAGTGGAGAGCCTTCTGGATGGTTCATCAAGGTCCCACAGCTGTGAGGTTGGACACACTCGCAAGCACATAGAGTGTCTGCCACAATTGCCTCTTTCCAGCCCCCTCCTTCCAGGGAGCGGAGAACCAACATGCCAAAGGCCACAGGTAAGCCTCTTAGAGGCTTAATCTTAGTTTATACACGGGTTAAAGGGTTAAGAGGTGAAAACTGTGGAGAGAATGAGTTTTCCTTACCACCACACAGTTCCCTCCCACGCAAAGAAGGGTGAATACAGCACCGAGCCCTCGTGTCATCACAAAACAGCCTAAACTACAACTTGGCTATCAAGCTATATGCCATCTCCATGGCACGTGCACTTCTCAAATGCCACCATGCTGATGTTCCCAGTAGCCAGGAGTTTCTAAGAACTAGCTGTGCACCCTAAATTTTTCCTTCTTTTCTCCCTTTCCACCTCCTCCTCCGTTCTGTCTCCAACAGTATGTTTTGGTTTAGTTTGCTTCTTTTTAACCAATGCCACCAAGATATTTATTTTGGGACAGAGAAGCTATTAGCAAAAGTAATTTAAAGGACGAAGAAAAAAAAGGTTTTGTTTTTTTAAAACCAATTAAGTCACTTCCCCTAGCACACAGGGAGATCAAGAGGAAAACATCCACTCCAAGGCTCTACGCAGCAGGATCCTTAACAGACACAGCTTCACATCCCACGTGGGCAGCTCTTATTCCTGCACCAAACTTGCGAGATTCAGGTGAAAAACTGAAATATTTAGCAAAAGAGGCAACGAGCACCTCTTGCGCCAAGTCCCGGTGTGGTACTAAATCTCTCTGGAGTAGGACCTTAACGAGAGGTGAGACTGGGAGGCACACGGCTCTACTGCAGGCTCTACTGCAGGATGCGTTTAGCAACAAGGAGATTGTGCCACCCTCAAAGGCAGGAGTCCCACAGGTTGCTCTTGCAGCCCAGGAATGCGAGGACTTTTTGTGGAGCTGGTGGGACACCCCCTGGCCATCTGTGGTATCGCTCCTTACCTCAGTCAGAGTTTACTTCCTTCTACATCCTGGAAATAAGGCCACCACCACATGAAAAAAAAAAATCCCTTTCGCTGTGCAGTGGTGCCTGGAAAAACCTTAAATACACACCTACAAACGGGACATGATACTCGTTAGGCAAATAAAAACAAAAGTACACCTCTGAGTTTCCACCCCGTTGATTTGTTGACTGCTCAACCGTGGGGGCTTGCTCTGGACACACTTTGGACTCTTTACACAAAACCCTTATCCAGCCTCCTCTGCTCCAAACGAGCGGACAATCTGTCCTCCTGACTCTCTTCGCTGCTCCAAAAATACCAGGATTGGGGCTGCAAGGGAGGACCTACCCCATTTCCAGCCTCTTTCTCCAGATGCTGCTGCGCCTTTGGGAGACGAAGACACAAACGGCGCAGTCATCAACTGGCCAAGAGTTGGCTTTACAGATAAATAGTTGTGAGGATTAGAAATGGCACAGAACTGCCACTTTTCAGCTCTAAAGTGAGGGAGATTTTTGGAACAACCAGCCTGACTGCTTGCAGCTGCCATACCCGAACAGCTTCACACAGAACAGCTCCTCGAAGATGCTACAGCCTCAGAGGACACTGTGACCCAGCTGCCTTAACACCAGAGTAGAAGACCAGAACTACCAGTTTGTGGTCTGATATTGAAAGAGATTTGCAGAATCTCAGCGTCAGCAAGATCGAAGACTGAACAGAACGTTCTCAAAATCCCCCTCCTCTTCCTGCTGCCAGGTTGTCCTGCAGCTCCACTCCTCCAATAGGTTTCTGGTGCACTGTGAGGATGGACACAGGTAACACTGAACTCAAAGGTGCGATGGGAAGGGGTGGTAGGTCCATCAAGAAGATGCTTGGCCTGCGCTGACCCCAACCCGGGGCTGCTGCTTCAATGTCTGGAAAGGCTGGAATGCAGATGCATGGAAGGACCTTGCAGAACCAAAATGTGGCTGCTCCTCCTGTCACTCCACATCCCAAACTCTCCACAGACTGGCACTCACCCCAGATGTCACAGACCTTCATTCACATCCCTTGATGATCCCAGACTTGAAGCCTGCACAGAGGAACACCAGTGCCAGTTAAAAACTTACACATCACTTCAGCCCAATTTGGTGGCTCATGCGAGTACAGACAGTGCACAAGTGTTGGCATTTATTTTCACAGCATCTCAGAAATGAAATAAAACCCCAGGTTGACGAATTATTAAGACACTAATTTACTGTCGGTTAAAACCCTCCATAGACTGTAAGTCTCCAGCTGCTGCCCTTCTACCTCCAAGCTCTCCAAAGACAAAGCAGGTCCCTTCCAGCTTTGACAACAACAACCCCCTGCACCTCCAGACAACGCTGTGATCCCAATGCAGTCCCCGAGCAGGGGACAAACCCACGGACAGGACTGACACGTAGGGAGCTAAGAGATCAATAATAATTTATGCTCTGCAGAGCACTGTAACCTTATGGGTTGGCTTCCTCCTCCACCAGAAACCTGCTTTCTACAAACAGCGTTTCATCCTTCACCACCACCCTTAGCTACCTATAGTCTCTCTCGACAAACACCACAGGACAGGTACTTGGTAAAGGAGATGTATATTTATTCACTTTACAAAGAGGGTGGTATTTAGTTGCAACAGCTCCATTTATAGACAAATATATTATTGTACATTATAGTGGTGAATGGCTCAAACCTTTACCTTGTTTTGCTCTTAAAAATGTGTTTGCACCACTTCAGCTTCCATTAGCTGAGCAAATAGCTGTCCTTGTTCTGCCACTGAGATTAAAAATCCGTAATAAAGGTATAGCTGTGCGCTACGTATTCACAAGCGTTCACCTTCTCTCCTCCCCTGCGTTACTCCCCTCTCACCACCCGATCCAACACAGCCTGTCCTCTGGGTTAGCATTAAACTTATATACAGCCTCCATTTAAAACAAGATTAGGAGCCAGTGATAGTTCTAATGTCCTTCTGAAGCACAAGAAAAGTCATTGATTTATACATAGAAAAGTCTTGAGTTCAAAGTTGTTAAAAAAAGAAAAAGCCATTTTTAAGTCAGGTTGGCATTCAGATATTGCCAAGGGCATGGCTAAATCAATGGGGGGGTGGGAAGAAAAGAAATTAAATATTATAAAAATATCTTTTTTTCCTTTTTTCTTTTTTTCCTTTTTTTTTTTAAAAATGCAGCAAGCTGCCCACTTGCTATTGCTAACTGAAGCATGGAAAGAAGGTATATAGATCTGTTGTCTTTGATCCTTGAATATTTGAAACAAATTCAATGTAAAGCTGAACCAAGTTTACCACACAAACAGCGGTGGCAGATTTATTTCACTTGAGATACAAATGCATGTCCACGTGACAGGCATAATCTGACCATGGGGTGGAAGAAATGTTTCTATTAAGTAAGCGCAGGGACATAGGGCGAGAGAAGGCTGGCATGGTTAAACATTCTGGATTCAGAAACGCACAGTGCCCCACGTGTGCCTCCACACACAGGCTGTGCATGAGTCTGCATTCCCCATATGCAAATATGGCCTCTTTCAGCAAGATGATCCAGAATTAGACATTTTGGTGGCCCACTGGTTTGAAGTGTTAAACTTATTCTTCCGTGCTGCTATTCTTCTTCGCTTTCGTTTTCTGGGTCCAAATCAGAATCGCCATTGATTTCCTTTTCAACAGTCATGTCTTGTTCATCAGATTGCTCCTCTTTCTCTTCATCTTCTTCCCAGTTTTCCTGGGGAAAAAACAGATGGGAATGTTTGAACCTTTGACGGTAACACAATTTCTGTTACAAGCAACTGGGAGAAAAACTGGCCTTAAGGCCAGGCTGGATGGGGCTTTGAGCAACCTGGTCTAGTGGGAGGTGTCCCTGCCCATGGCAGGGGGTTGGAACTAGATGATCTTTAAGGTCCCTTCCAACTCTAACCATTCTATTGTTCTATGATCCCATCCAACCCCACTTACATCAGAGTCTTTATCTGCAATCATCTCATCATCTGAGCCTTCCTCCTCCGATGATTCTGCAAAGAGAAAATAATCCCTCAGCCTGGAGAACAGACTTTAAAATGCCATTGTGCAAACAAAGCCCAACCCGCACATGCTGCCAAGGCTCCAAACTATGCCATTTCAGTTCCAAAACTAATTCTACCTGAAGATTTGGTTGATTGACATGAATTAGAAACAAGTCACTTCCATTACAATTACACAGGATGAAGTTGCAGTAGGAAAAAAGGCGAAACTGGAAGTGTACATGGACACACACTGACATCCACCACCTTGACATCCTGCCCAGATTGGACACGAACAGGAACACGATGAACAGCCATCAAGTACTGTCTGTCACAGGAATTCAGGAGCTGGGCTATCCCCAAGACACAACACTTACCATCCTCGTATACCAGCTTCGCCGTCTGATTAACCTCCGTTACATCCTGAACTGCTTCCGAGGCGGCAACCTGAAGGGAATTGGCAAATTAGCCTTAGACACAATCATATGTTCCAACCTTGAAAGTCAACAAATGTAAATGAAGCCTACATCAAGTTTAACTCGCATTAATTCATTTATAGCAGCAGTTTAACAGACGAATAAGTATGAAGAACAAAGTAAATTTTTAGAGGCATCTGCTCTGGAGTGGCCCAATACCTCCTATTTATTTCCCTTTAAAACGCTATGGGTTGGTAAAAAAGCCCATGTAACACTTCCAGTGAGCACGGACTGACCAGACAGTTATTTAGTTGGAACTCACCTGGGTGACGAGAATGAAGAGTCTTCCGTGAAGACGGGAAAGCTTTTGCAGAGTTTTTACTCTGCTCTCCATTAACTGGTACAGCATTCCCAGCTGAGGAATAAGGTCTGGCAACTTGGGAGAAGAGAGGGATGAAGAAAAATGAAACTTTTGACCAACGCATCACAAATGCCTTATTTTTAAATGACCTTTGTACGTTTGGGTCAAGCAATCCTTGCTCACATTGTTCTAAACAGAAGGGAGAGCTGTTTAGAAACACGTCTAATTTCAAAACATGGCAATTCTTATACTGCTTTTCCTTTCCCCAGTCACTGCCATAAGGAGGTGTTGAAGCACCATTCGGAAAGCTGTGCAGCTGGGAACAGAACATACACCACTATATGAATGCAGCATCAGCAACGTACGCGAGTTTTGTCGCACAGCAATCCTATAATAAATAGAAGAAAGAAAGGACTAACGGTGCCAAAATGCCTTTTTCTCACCTGAGCAAAAGTGATTTACCCATCAGTTGTAAAGCAAGGCTGGACTTCAGTGCAGAAACTATGACATTACTTATTACCCTGCCAACTTTGGCCCACCTTTGCTCTATAAATCAAGCCAGCCCCAAGACAGTCTCAAGATGAGCATTACAACAGCGTGGCAAATATAATTCTGTAAGATTTAGCGACACAGGCTGGATTACTCTCTTGCAGTAGTTTTGCCCCCTAACTCTCACAGGGATGACAACTTATCTTGGTTTGACTTCGGGATGCCTACAATTATGTCATGAATGACTAAGACCAACAATTTATAACCAAGGTGCAGCAATTTGGAGTTGGTTAGGGAGTTGGAGTTGGTTATGGGGAGTTGGACTGGATGATCTCTATGGTCCCTTCCAACTCTAAAAAAATTCAGTGAAATTCAGTGAAATTTGGCAAAAGTGGCAGAAGTATAGCCCTCCATATGTTGATTTGGGCACTGCCGTATGTGGGGAGCAGGAGACAGATTCCTGAAGGAAGAACATACTTAAATATAAGCATTTAAATCTAGTTTTAGTTACCTGCATTAGCATTAATGCAAATACTTACTGTGGAAAGGTAGGATGCATGTAGAGTGAAAACAGACTTCAGCCATCGAACCATTAGTGAGGCACTGGAAAAGAAAAATAAATGATATCAAAGAGATACTGGCTGAGAAATACCCATGTTCAAGATGCTAAAGAACTGTATAGAAAGCGCTTCTCTTCCATTATATAAAAAGATAAATCCAGATGGAAATATAACAGTTTAGCTATCCAGATGAAATAACTATGTGATTTTTTTTTTTTTTTGAAAAGAACAGATATTTAAGTGAGGGATTAAACTAGACGTGTCCAAAGGTTTGTGTTTCTGACATCTTTTATGAGAGGTTTCAATGAATAAAAGATCAAAGAATGCTAGTTCTTTCTCCACCTACAATGAGGGAATTTTTATTTTAAAAAATTTCTAAACTAACACCAGTTAAGCACAGATAGCCTCAGCAAAACTGTCCTTAGAGCGATGTAACAAAATTGGGGCCAGTGGCAGGGAGTGTGCATAGGGGTAGGAAGAGCTGCTTTTGTTATTAACTAAACACAACACCAGGAGATGTCTAAATATATTTGATAATTAAACCAAACAAGCTATGCATCTGATAGTTATTTTGCGTTACATATTGATCAGGTCCACAGTGTCAATATTCTGGGACTTCAGATACTTTCTGGGGGTTATATGCTTATTTCAGGTCTCTTTTTACCTGTTTAATTTCATTTCAACCACCCTGGCAAAGCACCATTTTAATAAAAGTTTCTCTTTGCACCCACAATGAGGTAAGAATTTTTACCTCAAGTTATTGCAGTTTAATTACAGTTACTACAGAAATCAATCACATAGATGGAGCGAGGGACCGTAAGGCACACACTAGAAAAGTTTCAGGTGAATGAAACCGTGGTGGAGTTGTATCTTACCTGTATGGGTTGCCCTGCAATCTCTTCGTAAGCTAAAAGGACAAAAAGAGTCAGCAATAAGTAAAAAACACATAACGAGTTTTGAAACCCAAAATCACATTGCATCCATGTGACAGTCCCAATACTGGGGCAGAAAGACCTGCAGGCATCTGAAATTTGCTGGGATTAACCACCGCCAGGCTCCAGAATATTACATTGCTGGCTTTACCATCCTACAGGCAGGCTGGTAACCTGCAGAAGCTGAGTTTCATTATCACTATAAAATTGGAACTGTGAACAGGCAGCAAGTGTATGCAGAGAAACTTTAAGCTGGCAGGAATAAGCAGAAGGAAATCCCTTTGCTTCTGTGTATCTGCTTAGTAGAGCAGCTCTTACAAGGCAGACAAGTTGGGGAAAGAACTGCAGGTAGTATCAGGTGAAGACTACTTCACAGAACAAATCTCAAGCTCTGGAGAGGACAGTTCCTCGAAGATGTGTGCATCCACTGAGATATTATGTAGTCAAACACCTGCACTTAGATTCGTTGACAAAGGTCCCGGTGAAGAAATGCTGCACCTCATTAATGTAAGTCTAAGAAGGTGTCACAACACATCCTTAAAGGAAGTCTAACCATTCAAAACCAGGCCATCTGCATAATTCATTAAAGATTAGTACCACAAATGAAAATTAAATCTTACTTGTGGCCAGTACATTCAAACACGAGAAATCTAACCATTAATTTATGTGAATGATGTTCTATAACACAAGTGCAACTAATTGATGTTCAGTTGAAAAAAGTAATGTCTAGATAAGGCTGATCATTAAAATACTTCTGTCCAAATACAGATTTTATTTAATACCACTGCTTATTCAAGCAGTTCAGAAGCCAAATCCCTTTTAAAATTATTATTAAGTGATGTCGCAAAGCTTCAATACAGCAACTTGGCTTCTGATTCATCTTCAAAAGAGGAAAGAAATTGCCCCTCAACTTCCAAGTGCTATTTAAACTCACTACTGTAAGTACATACTCTATTTTTCTTTCTTTCACGTGAATATGCAGCATATTTAATGCTCATATAACTTGCTCTGGCTAGCATTGCTATTTTCATGTTTGAAATTATCATCCATTTTAATAGTTTAAAAGAAGACGTAGTGGTAATTCTTTGCCATGGACTAAACCTTTTCCTTCTCTTTTTCCCCATTTAATCATTTTAGATAATATTACATGACCTAATGCTCTTCCTAACTTTGACAATGGCAGTTTGTCCTCTGGTTAAGCTTCAGCCAGAGAAGATAAGAGCACAAATTAAGAACAATTTCTGTCCTGTAAAACTAGCAAACGAATTTCATTGGTAAAAATAGACGAGATACATCCTGGGTTTTCCCCAGCTGGAACACAAACTGAACGTGGCTCGTATGACAGAACAAGAAACGCAGTCTCTCTTACCTCATGCAGCAGTGGAATGACAGCATGTATAGGCATTCTGGCTACCGTGTTCTTTATTACGTGTTCCTTTCTTGTGTTAAGCACTCTCTGTTAAAATGGAAAAAATATGATCAGAGGATCATTCATTTTTAACATGTGCATGAGCAATGAGCACAATCAAAAATTCCTGGCTTTAAATCACTTTTTCTACTCCCGTACCTTTGTACACTAAGATAAGGGTAACAAGTAGAAGAAGATTTACTATGAAAAGGAGTGCCACTTTTCAAGTCAGCTACAATTAACAAAATAAGCCACTTGGTTAACCCATCTAAAACAATCTAGCATTGCCTCTAGCCCGCTCACCCTGTGTTAGAAACAAAGCATCATAGGCACATTAAAATCTCCCTTGCTATTTTTTGTGCTTGCCTTCAGTAAATAGATGCCTTTCACCAGTATCTGTGACAAGTAATTTCTATTCAGCACCAAATTCTGAAGATTTTGTTTTCCTGTCCCAGAACTATTATTTCCTCCTTGTGCAACAGTAAGCTTTTCAAGTGAAACTGTTGTCATCTATGCATTTTTCAAACAGTATCTACTTGGAAACCGTACACTCAAGAGAGTAAGCACAGATTATGCTTCAGCTCAAGCATGAAGGGAAGATGGCTGTAACATTGCTTGTAAAACATCTGAACTGTGACACAACAAATTTATCATAAACAGAAGCGCCTCAAAGTTCACGGACTGACTCCGAAATCAAGGCAGATAACAAAAAAGTAATTCCGCTACTCCCACTTGCAATCCCACTGCCTTGAGCAGCAAATCAGCACAGAGCAGCTGGGAGAAAACAGCGGGTTCTTGACTGTTCAGCCCCCGCCCCCGGCTTTCAGGGAGGCCCCCTGCGAGTCTCAGCGCACGGATTAAACAGCACACAGTGGTCTCGGAACACTTACATTTAAGATTTCTGCATCGTTGCTTTCCAAGCCCTGGACCAGAAGTACGGCGAAGCTATCTGTTTGTGGAAGGCCACCTGGAGTTTTTACTTTGCTCACATCGATGTCCAATGCCCCCAGGCGCTCCTCGATGCTCTCCTGCAGAGGGTAAACAAAGCGCTGTTTCACTCCAGTTTCTCAGAAACATCAGCTGAAAGCAAAGTACTACAGCGTTCCCTCTGGCTCTGTGCAAAATACATGATATTTCTCAGCATTCTTTTAAACATACTGACAGAGAACAGCCCGAGAGAAGAAGAGAAGACGGAAGTTTTGACTGAAAAGCAGTAACATACCTCAGCACAGAAAGACAGACACAGGCTTGTGACAAAGTTCTGCAGGAACATGGCAAAACTACATGAAGGACACACAGCCTGAATAAGGGAAAGGTTCTGAGCCGAGGGAAGTCTTTTTCATACAAAAAGATGGTATCACAAACCTCGCTTCCACACCAAAGCAAGTACAAGCTCACCTAAAGAAGTTATAACGATGATTTATTATTCCAGTTGCTCCATTATTGCTGTGTTTAAAAGAGGAAGCACTTTACCTCTGTCTCTCCTGGTTTCCTCTTGCTTTTCTTTTTCTCCTTTCCCAAGGATGGAGTTTTGACAGCTGTACTGTGTCCTGGAACGCCAGGTACTAGAACTTTGGTGTCTGAGTTCACAACGGGCGTCTTTACCTGGGAGACAACAGATAACCACATTTGCACGAATCGCTAATATCTTGAGCTTTCTTCCAATTTAAAATACTGGTTTTATTCCAGGACACTCACATAACCCAGTAAAACCAGTCTGCCACAACCCATTTTCTTGACATATATATTAGGGAAATTGTACCTTTTTAAGAGCAAATAACCTCACACAACAGTCAGCTAGTTTTCATCATTAACTAAAGCAACAGTCTCTTTGGAATCACCTATGAATCATTTTTCTTACAAGCTGGTTTCGTAATGCTCATGGACCTAAGTGTTTGTATCCAACAACGAATATTTGGATGTTTGCTAGCAATAGACAGCAGGTGTACCAATAGTCAGGCCCATAAACCACACGCAGATTAATTCAGCTTCCACTGGAAGGTAAGAACTGATCACGAACAGCAGCACAATGTAACACCAAAAGGTAGTTACTATTCATTTCAACCTCACAGATTTTCTTCTAGGGGTTGCTCAGATGCAGAACCCGGGAGTCTGAATTAGACTGTGATCACAACTACAAACAGCAACCTCAGGTTAGACCAAACAAGCTCTGGTGTCCATCTTCAATAAACTCAAAGGAGTTGGAATTTTAAAGACAATGTATTTAATAACCAAGTGCTCCCCTGACCCACAGAGGATGTAAGGGAGTATGTGCCACTTCCAGAATATCAAGAATGCTACCTACTACTTCCAGAACACTTCTTTAACCACAGCGCTTCCATGCAGGCATTTTTTTGAAGTACTTGCCCAAACTTTTGTACTTGTAGCAGCCCTGATGGGTGCCCACTGAAGCAATACAAATATAATTTACTACAGTGCGGAAAGCAACTTCCACAGGCTGTATTTAAAAGTAAAAAAAATTTGATCTTGTGGCTCAGCAATTTTTCCGTAGAAGAGCAATGGTGTTAAAATACTACCAGCTTTGCTCACCACACACTAATCACTGACCTTCTCCCCACAGGGCATGCTCAGACAGCCAAGAGAAATTCGTCTTCACTGTAATTCAGCGAAAAGCGAAACCAAGATGGGTATCATCACCGCACACCAGGGGGTTCCTACATCTCTCACTGCATTTCAGCTCTGCCATCCACCAGCTCCAGGACTGAGGAATCAGCACAAAATCCCCCCAGCTGATAGAGCATCAGATCCCATAGGTAACTCGAGGATTAGAAAAACAGCGCTGTCTGCTCACTTCACTGATACTTCAAGCGTTTCCCATCTTCAAGGCCTCCAATATGCACAATGATTAAGAACTTCACAGCCTGTCTCTAAACCCCAAGGGGATCCTGCACAAGAGAAAACAGTGGCAAGTGGCCTTGGTGGACACTGTTGCCATCAAAGCGTCAAGCTCACGTTCCCAGGTGACACATCCCTTTGAGTAGGAACATGTGAAGGCCACCTTGAGAAAGAGCCAAAAGGACGTGTCCTTTAAGGCTCCATTACATTTTGTTTAGACTGTAAAGCAAAGCCATTCCAACTTTACCCTAAAGCATCAGGGTCAAAGAGGCCGTGGAAGGACTGATCTCAAGCAGAAAAGAAACCATCAACCAGTCCCGTCTATCAAGGAGACCTGCTGAGAACAGCACTTGCCATGAGCTACAGGAGGGTACCTGTGTGCAAGAGCACACTCAGACACAGAGCAGCCGTGAAGCACACTCTACCCACACACGCCTGAGTGCTACAGACATCTGTAGCTACCACTTCAGCTTTGAGCAGGTCTCTCCAGAAATCCAACCTCATTTTACAAGAGAGCAGTGAATTCTATCCATTTCTGATGTAAAAAAAAAAAAAAAGAGGAGCAACAAACAAGCAAAATAAAAATAAATCACATTTCACACAGAGCTCACCTTTGTTACAGCAACATCTGTTTTAAGTGACAACACTTTTTGGATGTCCCTTATCAAACATATGTGTGATTCAGTGGTGTTCAAAGACTAGAAGGACAGGAACAAAACCAGTTAGTACATTTAAGACTGACCCCCGTGATTCATTACGCTATTGAAAGATGAGAACCAATTCAAGAGGTATAAAGTAGAATGAACTTTTTTTTTTCCACTCTAGGACAGCAGCCACTTTGCACACCTGCTGTTTGTTACCAGATCTCTATGCTCTCCCAAGAAGCTCTCACAGGTAAACTGAAACAGTATTTAAAACAGCTTCGATGGCCTAACTCACTAACACTTGAAAAGGCAAGAAACAGCCAGCAATAATGTCAAGTTGTATTTTAATTGGAAGAATAAAAATCGCCTTTCAAAACAGCTCAGGAGCAACAGTAATTGCTCCCAGAAAAGGGGGAAGGAATAAGCTTTGTCTTGTTATACAGATTTTAAAAAAGTAAAAATCCCTCCAACTGAGAGCAGTACACAGTCCATATTACAAAATCCAAAATCTCTCCACCAAGTTTTACATACCACTTTCTCTATGATGGGCTGTAAGAGGTTTCCATACACAAGCAGCAGAGACTGTTTGTCTGAGCAAAATGCAGCTGCTAGAATAGGGACTGGCTTTGGTGTGGAGTCCCCATCATTTCCAGGCGTTGCTATCTGGATAGTACAGTTTGATGTTAAGGGTTTTTTGCAATAACTGGAAAAAAAAAAAAAAAAAGAAAAAAAAAAGGAATGAAAAAATTCCAGGAGGTTTAGCTTACACACTTCAGTATCTTGCACAATTAAGCACCTTTCATTAGCAGGTCGTCGGCAAACTCAGCCAGTTTACAGCTTTTACATATGGCTAAGATGACAAAGACACATAAAATCTTGGATAAAGCAACACTTAATACTGATGTGCAGTACAGCCCCCAGTAAGTAAGTTCTCCAAAAAAGTGTCCAGTAATCCAAGACAAAGAACCAGCTGGAACCTTGTTTGTGAACAGATACAAGAGCTTAAAGGCAGCAGCATGACAAGACTGAACTTTGCCTTACAGTAATCCCAGACCTTTCCATTGACAGGACAAGGGGCAATGGTTTTAAACTGAAAGAGGAGAGATTTAGATGAGATCGCAGGAAGAAATTCTTTCCTGTGAGGGCCGTGAGGCACTGGAACAGGTTGCCCAGAGAAGCTGTGGCTGCCCCATCCCTGGAGG
>JAOXJM010000023.1:11163781-11193892 GCA_026413425.1 Tringa solitaria | reverse complement strand
CCAGACTAAAAAGACCCAAGTCCCTCAGCCTTTCCTCGTAAGAGAGATGTTCTAGCCCCCTAGTCATCTTCGTAGCCCTCTGCTGTACCATCTCCAGCGGTTCCCTGTCCTTCTTGAACCTGGGGCCCCAGAACTGGACACAGTACTCCAGTACTCACCCAGAAACCCATGTCAACAGTAACTACTACCGTGGTGAACTGAGCTCTCCTGCTAGAAGGGTATCCGAAAGAGATGCAGTGAAAAAAGAACAGCATCTATCTTTCTGCTCCAGATTTGAGAAATGGTGCTGGTAGCATGCTCAGACACAGCCAAGGAATTTAATGTCCTCATTCAACTCTCAGCAAGTTGAAACCACAATTGAGGGTATCATCACAGCACAGCTTCCAGCAATCCCAAAACTGCCAACTGTCTCCTCACACTCAGGGAAATTTTCAGATGTCCCATCAGGAGACACTAGGTATGTAATGTCACCCATCAAGAACGGTATTTTTTTGCATCTAGTTTAACAAAGTTACTTACTCTGTAGACTTCTTTGGTCTCCAGGTCCCACAGTTTTATAGTTCTACCGGCTGACAGCAGCATTTTCCCATCTGGACTTATGCATAGAGAGCTGACACTGCTATTGTCACCTTTCCACTTGCTAGAATTTGGATGGAGGGGTTTTGTACAAAGGGAGAAAGATTAAGAAATAGAAAAAAACCAATTATCATTAGCATAATGTCAAAATACCCATCAACCATGCTGAAAAATAAGGCAAACATTTAAAAAATAATCATTTAAGCAGTCAAAGATGAGGTCAAAACTATCCGGTTTCTTCTCCTCTCCTTCAAATTACTTTAGACAAAAATACAGCAACTCAAAAATGTGAAGCTGTTTAATATGGAACTGTTGATTTATTTTTTTTTTTTAAATATTTGCCTGTTCTGTTCCAAATTCCTCTTTCAAAGTTCTCTGCTACTCAAAAGAGGGTAAGAGGAGCTATACCATTTCAAAACTCCTCTTTGTACCATAATCCAAAAAGCTTACACCAGCCCATTCAGAAAGGCCTTCTCAACACTAAAATTGAGAGTTTCAAGGCCCAGTCAGTTCCTGGTCCCCAAGTCTGTCAATGGCACGGACAATAATAAACGTCACCTTAAAGGTCTATGGTTTGAAGCACTATTAAAAAGAAAAACACATCACGTTCTGTTTGCAAACAAGTGCTCTGGAAATACTTCCAAGTAACTTTCACATGCCCAAACAGGAAGCGCCTCTCCCATCTTCCAAAACAGAGCTCATTTACTCTATCACTTTTGATTAGATTTCACAGAATCTGAAAGCTTTTTTGACTACAAACTTGACAAAAACATTACACCTTACAGAGAGTATGACAAAATTTTGTACTCTCTTCCAAAGAAAAGTTAAGGACTAAGAATTTCAAACCATTTAATAATGTAAACTCAAGAAGGTATTTTTAAATGTACTAAAAAAGACTAGTCTAAACTAGATTGCCAAGCATAAAGCACAGCAAAAGTTCTTTAGTTTTTACTTTATATAATTTCACAGGTAAGAGTTTTAAACAGGATACCACAAAAGAAGTTGCACGAGGAGACGTACAGAATACCTCTGAGTATTCAGAGTATTTAAGACATGAAAAAGCTATAACCAGAGAAACAAGAAGTCAGAGAGAATGATTTAGACCAACTCTCTCCAACACCTTGTCTTGCCTCTTCAGAAAATCTCTCTTTCACAACAGCCTGTCCTTCTGCCAGAGGTTTCAATGTGTGCGGCAGACCTCCTGAAGTGGTTCTATGGATTATTTCTACAGTAATTAAGAAAGTCAAGCCTAAAGGCACATTGTTTCAATTCTCTGCCAGTCAATTCCCCATCTAGCAGCCCACACCTCTGTAAGAAAACATCTAGAAGCCTGCAAATCAAAAGAAGTCGAACATCACTTCTCTACACCAGGAGCAACATCGTGAATTATCTGTGCGATGTGTAAAGGTTCATTTTTAGGTCTTGACACCTGTTAAAGAATGCAATGTACATGCAATCTCACATGTACATTGTACATTCAATAATTTGTTCCTCCTCGTCTCATCAACTTAGGCAAGATTTTAGAGAATTGTTTTCTTCTACTCTTCCCAATTTCACTTACCTTAGGTACAACTCATAATACTACCAGAAAAATTTCATGTAAAAAGTATATTATATTGCTGGTGTACTTTTAATGTATACACTCCAGGAATTATTTTTCGCTGCCATCTTTAAAATTAAAGAACACTCTAATTACCTTTCCCAACCACAGCCCCCTCAAAAGCAGCAGTATGGGACAGGGGCAGAGGGAAACACCCAAGATAAAGCACGACAGGAAAAATTCTCCTATTTCCTGAGAAAGCAGCATGACTGGGACCCATGTCAAATACTTGTACATGAACACACGCGCTATGGGATACAAACAGGTGAATTAGATGTCGATCAGCAGCCTCAAAGCTTTGATCTCACTGGGATCACAATAAAATAGTGGGAGAGCTTGCAAGACAGGAGTGCTGCAATAAATGGACCTTTAGGAAGGCACTTCAGCAAGGACGTGACAGGAAGGCAAAAAGGCGAGAGGTTTCTCCACACAACAGGGTAGCACAAATGCATGGTGCTTTCCTCTGAAACAGGTGAAGGTTCAGTGGAGAACTTACAGGTGTATGAGAAGAGACCCATAAGGGGGATGTGGTGGGCATCTGCTACAGATTGTCCAATTAAAAAAGAAACAGATAAATCTTCATAATCCCATGCCCTGGTTCTTCTAAGGGGCTTTAACCACCCCAGCAGCTGCTGGAAGGGCAGCACAGAGAGGGCACAAGCACTCCCAGAGTTTGCTGGCAAGAGCTGAAGATCTCTTCTTGATCCAAGTGATTTACAACCACACTATGAAAGGTGTGTTACTGGATCAGGTACTCAAAAAAAAAAAAAAAAAGAAAAAAGGAAGAACTGGTCAGGGATGTGATGGTCGATGACAACCTCCAGCTACAGCAACTACAAGACAATAGAATTTAAGACCAAAAATGAGCAATATAAAGAGCAGAATTACAGCCCTGGACTTCAAAAGAGCAGACTAAGACTTATTCAGAGAACTGACTGACAGGATCCCGCTGGAGGCTGCCCTAAAGGGGCCCATGAAAGTTAGTTGCTCTTCTAGGATAACCTCCTCAAAGCAAAGTAACCGTCAATTCCAAAGTGCAGAACACCAGCAGCTACTGCAGAAGGCTGACTTGGCCAAGTGGGCAACTCCCAACTCAAAAAACCCCACCAAAAAAACCACACATCAAAGAAGCGTAGAGAAGATGAAAGTGGAGATAGGTTACACAGAAGAATACAAAAATATTGTCCAGCCATGCAGGGACAGAATTAGCCAAAGCTTAACTGGGTATTTAACCAGCAGGGAATATGAAGGCCAACAAAAGGCTACCAACACACAGCACATGAGCAGCAGTAAGATGATGACTGAGGATAGCGTGGGCCTGCCACTGCCTGGTGTAGGGACCCCCTTCAGTACACAGAAAAGGCCAAAGCACTGAAGACCAAAGTCTCTCAGGCCTCCCATGTTCCCAAACCTAGCGCCAGAGACAAAGGGAATAAAGCACTCCCCACAATAAAGGGAGATCAAATTAGGGATCACAACAGCAAATCCAAGCCATGCAGCTCCTTAAGACTGAATGGGATGCATCCAGAACTGCTAAGGGCAGGGTTACTACAAGACTGCACTATCATTTTGAATGGCCACGGAGCCCAGGAGAAATTTCTGATGACTTGGAAAGAAAGAAAAAAAAAAAAAAAAAGAAGAGACAAAATATATCCAACAAGGAGAATACAGGAAACAACAGGGAAGATTACATAAGAAATCCACCTGGAAGCCATTTCAGTCACAGAGAGGTGAAAAAAGTGACTGGGAAATTCCAGCATATATTTACAAATGGAAAAGCACGCCTAATCAATCTGATTGTCTTCTTAATGAGACAATGGTCTTGGTTGGTGAGAAGAGCGTCATGTACGCCATTTAACTTGACTTTAGCAATGCTTTTAACAGCGTCTCACACAGTGCCCTTGCAGCCAAACTGGAGATATACAGACTGAATGGATGGACTCCAAGAAGGGGTAAGATCTGGCTGGATCATTGAGTTCAAACAGTTGTGATCACTGGCATGAAGTCCAGCTGGTGGCCAGTTACTGGTGTCACTCCCTAAGGACATCGCAATACTGCTTAATATCCTCAGTAACCGTCCAGGTCTTCATTAATGACCTCAAAACAGGACAGAACAGTCCTCACGCAACAAGTTCTCATTCAATCGCAAATTAGGCATAGCAGCTGATACGCTGGCGGGCAGTGCTGCTACTCAGGGGCATCTCAGTAGGCTTGAGAAACAGGCTTGACTCAGAATCTCAAAAGATTCTCAACCCCTAAGTTGGGTGGAAAAATCCCCGTACAGGCTGGGGACAAACGGCTAGAAAGTAGCTTTAGAGAAAAGCAGCTTGCAGTCCTCATAGTCAAGTTGAACATGAGTAAGCAAGGAGTCCTTGTGACAATTAGGTCAATTACTTACTGATTTGCATTAGGTACAGTGTAGTCAGCAGGTCAAGGAAAGTGATTCCTCCGCTCTGTGCAGCATTTGAAACTGCATCTGAGCACTAGGTCCAGTTTGGGATGCTACAAGAAAGTAACTGACATAGTTGAGTCAATCCAGTGGAGGGCCACAAAGGTGGCTTAGGGACTAGAGCATGGAATGTAAAAAGTGAGGGAACTGGGCATGTTCAATCCTGAAGCGAGAAGGCTAGAGGGAGATTTTACAGCCATCTTCTGCTACTTTACGTCAGGGTCTCAATTTAATACAAACCTAAGGATGCATCTTTTTTTTTAGGGAAATCAAAGAGGCTACCAACGATGGGGCTGCCTGCAGTGCCCACGCCCTTTTTGCCAAGAGCTACAGTACCAATAACGCAACAGTGGGAAATGTCATGAAAAAGAAACAACAGCATAAGAGAACAATCAAAGTGCCACCACACACTAGGCTTTCATGGAAGTAAGATAACCAGGATCATTACTAGAAATCTTGGTTTCTTCTTTAAAACCAGTTTGACTTTATCACAAAAGAAAGTGCCTACACCAGACACCTTATTACTCTGCACTAAGCTCCATTTTGCTCAATGGTACTGTGAACAGCAGCAGCCTGCTCAGACAGCCAAGTGGAACCGTCTCCACTGCACATCAGGAGTAAGCGAAACCAAATGGGTTATCATCACAGCAAGGCCCTTTGAGCAGGTAACCTGGTGCAGGTAACCAATTTGATTGGGATGAGGTGTTCCCAGCACCCTCTCCCCTATACTTCCAAGGATATTTTATAGAATTGAGATTTTCATCATCACAAAACTGACTGGAAGCCTATGTCCCAGTAAAAGTTAGCATGGAGGGACCCAAATCCCCTTTAGCACAATCACTTGTTCTATGTAGTATTTCCATTACATACAGGAAGAAACTACACAACAGCAAGTGTGAACCAAAAACCAGCATCACTTACCACTTTACTTTGCAGGTCTGTGTGTTCCATTCCACAATGTGTTTGTCATCTGAACAGCTATACAAGCAGCAGTTGTCCTGATGCCATCTCACACAGTTTACTTTATTGTCATGACCACCATCCTATAAAAGGTGAAAGTCATTAATAAACAAAGAAGTCTTGACAACTGAGCCTTCCCCACACCGACAATGTGAACAAGCTGCTCTTTCAAGAACTAAACTGGAATCATTAGCAACTTGAAGAGAGAATGGGGTTTTAAGGATATATGCAAGTTAAACATATTTCATATTTTGATATGTACACATAAGTATTTGAATTAATTCTTGTTCTAGCTCTTCAGGGTTTACAAAAAAATGGTCCTGCCCACTATTTTTATACACAGAGCCAAACACAGTATGAAGTTTGCTCAAAGGAAAGGCTACTACAGACGTCTCACTGACAGTCATCTAAGTGCCCGCTTGCTTAAGTACATTCAGAGACAAGTAGCCTTCCCTTTATACTCAGCATTCAAGAGTGAGCTATCATCAAACCAGAAGACCCTACAAAGGGATATTGTTCACCTCGCTTAACAACCAAAATCTCTGCAGCTCAAACATACCCTTTAATCACTTACAAAACATTTCCTGGAGTTTATAAAATTTCACTATGTGAATAGGCACCAGCCAGCTCAGACTTCTCCCAAAAGTGTCACTGCAAAGCAGCTTTGAGCAAGACAAAATACATCACAGCAAAATATTTGGTTTAACAAGGACAACTAAAAGTGACAGCTCTTACTCGAGCAAGAATAAATCTTTTAATTCAACCTATCCATAAAAAACAAAGTACTCACCAAATGACACCTGCTATCCTGCTCCTACAGAAGAGCAGACAGCATTTTCAAACCAACTGAAACTGTAAATTTTAACCTAAAACTCCTGAAATTTAATTCACACTTTTCAGGTACAAATAGAGCTTTTCCATAAAACAGAGTTGATATTCATTAGCTTGTGTCATTTGCATGTATCATGATTTTAAGCAGTCATTGCTTTCTCTAAATTCATGTACATTTACCACCCTACGTATAACTAACAGTTTAGAAGCAAAAGAACGCCCAAGTATCTCAAAGTATCGCAGAGTCATCCATAGAGATTTATTTTGCTTGTTATGTAGCCCAAGACTAAAACCAAGATAGTCAAGAGTAACAGGGAAGTTATTATTATTGTTATTTTTAATGCAAAACAACAAACCCATGCACAACGTTAAGATATTGCACTAACTTTGAAATCAAGATTTCTCAACACGTACATACTGCCAACAATAGAAAAAGCACCACTTGAAAATTGCCAAGCACCTGAATTACTGCATCTCTATCCATATCCACAGCTATTAAGAAAAAAAAAGATCTGCATAATTAGGTTAATCTATTCCATTTTTAAGCAGCGGAAAGAACAGCATAAACTGACTGAAACCATCAGTATTTGCTAGCATGCGATGAAGAATGTATTACTTACTAGCTTGCTCTGTAGTTCTCCTTTTACTGTGCTGTACAACAAAATACTACCAACTGCTGTACCAATAGCCAGGATATCTAACTGCTTGTCCACTTCTGTAACTTCAGACTTCCGTTTTTTCCTCTGCGGGCCATCCTGGAAAATAAAAAAAAAATAAAAAAAAAAAAAATTAAATAAATTAGCCTGACCAGCTAATCCCAGCATTAAAGCAGAAGGGAAAAACACTTCTGGTAAATTTGAGACCCCGTCAATCAGTACAAACTCTGCTAAGACACAAAATGAAGACACTGAAGGGCACAGCAAACTATAGAATCATCCTGTACCTCCAGGTACAAGGTAACAAAGTTGCTATGAGTCATTTGAAAACGTTTGGTGGAGGCCATTTTGCCAACCTAACAACCATGTACATGAGAGAAAAAAAACACATTTAAGTTTTTCACAGAGTTTGAGTCCCAGAGGCAAAGATCAACCATCAGAATACTTCATCCCCAAAGTGGAAACGCTTGATCAAGAATGATCAGTTGATTTTTTGTTAAAAGATATTCAGAAGAGTCTTGTGAATATTAAATACTCATAATGCTTTTTAAAAAGAAAGTGCTACCCCACTCCGCAGAGGGAAGCAACCAGGACTAGAAGCTAAGTGCTCTGCCCAGGTCCTCTCATCAGTACCAGGGGTCCTCCTATGATCAGGCAACTCTTAAAGTCTTCACTCTTGTGCTTTGCAAGTGCTATCAACCGACCGCTTCAAGGAGGGTCTTAACTTCATCTCTCTCGACCAAAAACGGGCGAATGCAGCATGTTGCTGGGAAGGGGAGAAGGAATAAAACTGGGTCTTGAGCACGTGAAAGTAAAATAAAGGCAGAAGCAGCCACTACTTTTATTCTCACTGGGTTAATCCCACATAACTGATCACACACGCACAAGAAAAAAGAAAAACCTGTACAAGGACTTCAGAAGGAAAAAGAAAAATCATCCTTAACACTACTGATTAGTTCTTAAATTGGACTTGGGCAAGTCTCCTTACATTTGTTATGCCACAGCAAGCATTCTCTCCAATTTTAAAACAAGAAATTATACACAAGCTAATGCTTCCTCTACTTAACAGATATATTTGCACTGATGAGCAGCCAGAAGTCGTCAAAGGAGACTCTGATAAAGTGTAATCAATCAGCTCTGTGAAATCTCCATGTGCTGTAGCTAATCTGTCACATAACAGACATCACACAGTGAACGTAAATCATTTTTTTCTCTGGGTCCAGAGATACAACGCCAATCAGGATATGAAGGTTTTCACCACAACTAAGATTTAAAAGTTTAACAGTGCAGGATAAATACTTTGGTTCTTTGAAGTAGGACTTTCTTTTCCTCTGTATTTAACACAGATAACACCTTCTGCAAGGAAAAGTGTTTTGGTTTAAGCCAATAAGTACCAAAATACTACATAGATACTTTTACATCAAAAGCAGGCTCTTGAGAAAAGAGATTACATTGGGGTTTTTTGCAAGCATTTGTTTAGGCTTCATCTTTCCTGGGAAAGAAAAGTGTTTACAAAACATTATGAAAACATAGGTGCTGAGAAACCATTACAGTCCCAAAGCACAACCAAGTAAATGAACCAGGCTTTTTAGACAATATCTTGATAAAAGACTCAACTAGTTCAATTTATGGCAGCAATGGCAACTAAGCCATCTTGAAACTGCTGTCTGACAATGCAAAGACAAGCGCCGCAAAACTAGTGGAGAGGTAAGTACGGTTTATGTGTTTTCTGGTGCTTTTTGATCTCTTTTTGTAGTTTTACTAATTATGCCACGCAACCCCACTGTGAAGCAAAGCCACAATTAAGAACAGATTTTATTCTCTTCTCTTGCATAAATCTTTTAGTTAAAACTTCTTCACCCTCCCTTTCAGTTTTTTATGGCCAATTTCCCTTGAAACAACCCAAAGGTACAACAAAATCTCTGCTTAAGTCCACAGTTACTTCCAGCGTCAAGAAGAAAGCTAGAGGCAGTGAAGGTTTTTTCCAATTATTTTTTCCACATGTATTTCTTGACTGACCTCAGCATTATTAGTGGGGCATTCTGTCAGAAATTTTTACATGAAGGAAATGCCAGTGGAAAATTCAGACACCTACTAATATTGGAGATGATTTGGAAAAAAAAACAAACCTCTGAGAACTAAAAAATAATTAAAATATTTTTTGAAAAAACAATCAATCTTCTCTATTCTGCCTTAGATTAGTACCGAGAGAGACTACCAACTGCAGTAGAGATCCATGTGGAATTCACTTGTGGATCAGGGTCTTAAATATAATAGCACCTTGTTTTCATAGATAGGAGAGGACAGGGGAGCTGAACGATACCAAGTATCAGTTTCCTTTCTATTGGGTTTTTTTGTTGTTCTTTTTCTTTCAGATCTATGGAAACTCAAGCTTATTTAGAAATCCTTCAGCTTTGCCTGAATAACCACACTGTTTAATTAGTAGAGATGGTTAGAAGTTACTTGCAAGGGGACTGTGCACATGTTTTTCCATAATGCTCTTACTTGAGGTCAGCCACTGAGACTTCTGTCTTTAAAAAAACAGAAATTGGATCTCATCTGCTCACAGGTGAAGTAAAGCACTTCAAACACCAAAAGGAGGGGAAGACTAATGAGCCTTGAGAGTTGAAGATGACAGAGCAGTTGCAACTTATTAGGAAGAAGGTATTTTCAAAGTCAGTAGTCCACATCCCCTCGCACAAGGCACCACTTCATGGAGCAGGAGATGGTGAACATCACCAGCAGAAAGCGTGGACGCTACACACGTACGTGTGCAGGGAGCATCCCAATAAGCCACCACTGCATCAGCAATTCCAGGGCCTGCAGTTCAATCTTAATTTCTAATATTCCCCTATAACACATGGCCTTCATTAACGTGGCAGCAGTCCAAAACATACTTAGTTTAGGTGTAACTTGGCCAAACACCATTTATAGGTATCTATTGACACAGTTTTACTCCTGAACACCAGACACTGGTACTACCCAGAGAGATATCAACTCTCCAGGAATTAAAAAGGGTAAAAAAGGCAAAATAACGTCAGAAAATATATTTGGCAGAACCATGACAGTTTTAGTTCTTCAGTTCAATCTAAGGACAAACCAATGAATTGTAAGTTTATGGCAAAGTACTCCAAAAAATGGTTATGTTTTCCAGCTCCACTTGAAAACGTACTAATTTTCAAGCAGTGGTCAGCACTTGAACTACTGCAATAATTAGAAAGCACTGAGAGGTAGCCAAATACGGTCTGTTTAAGTTTGTTTTCCATACAACCCTAAACCAGGTTAAATTGGAGTGTCTGTGACTTTTAGGGGTTGGTCTCTAGAAAAGGCTTACTTTTAAAAGCCACTCAGAAACCTCCTGTGCTTGACATAAAGCACCACAGCAGTGCACTATGTTAGTTTATTTCACACAGGATAGATTAACCCCCTTTCCACATGCAAGTTTCAGTTTATTTAAGACTGAAGAACCACTTACACAGTCCTGCACTTAATGCATGTATCCTTTTTTCTTCAAAGTTACATGACAAACAAGCAGGTTAAGGCCAATCTAAAACTAACCGTTTCTGCTGCATTCTTCAAATGTTCTGGGAGTTTTCAAAGTTCAGGGACTATGACAAAAATGAGACAATACTGTCTTCCTTTCAATTGGTAATCTCTGTGTTAAGCATTTTGAAATATCTCTTACAGTATTTCAAATACACTAAATTATTGATACACCAGAACACATTTATAAAGCCCTCTGACTTCTTATGATAAAGGAGGGCTATTTCACAGATTTTATCCATGGGATAATTTTTTGTCTCAGGAAATGGTATGTTCTAGCTAAAGAAAATAGAATTACTTTAACATAAAGAGGATGCAAAGGTATCTTACTGTATATACTCGATATTTTCAGGTCGAGCATTCACCTGAGGTGAAGTTAAATGAAACAAATTCAAGGTGGAGAACATCCAAGACCTCTAACATCTGCTCTGAATAAAGCTACTGAATACCTTCTCGCAGGATTCCTGAGCTTGAGAAGAGACATCACCGACAGCGCAGCAGCTTGCATGGAAATACTTCCAAGGGTAAGGGAGTATGGAGAGACACTGCCTTTACTGCAACGTGAACTGCACGTAAGCTAAGTGGACACGAGGCAGCCGACCTGCTCTGGAGCATCACCTTCTAAATTAAGGTGAGATGTGCCATGAAGTAACATACCTCGCTCCTTCAAGGAAGGCTTCTTCCATGCAGGTGATACGAAAGACAAATGATTTTACACAGTCAGTGCTTATGTTGATAGCCCCCCCCCCTTTTTTTTTTCAGTTCTTTAAAAAAAAAAAAGTTATAAAATCTCCACTGCCGCTGGCCCCAGCAACACGTGAAATTTAATTTGCCCTGTGAAGAGCAATCCTTCAATTCTCCTCTGAGGGGAGCGGATTCCCCCCCCCCCAACCCGGGGGGACGTCACGCGTGGCCATGCCCCACGAACCACGGCGGGAAGGGGGTGTCCCACAGCCGAACCCCACGGAGCTCCGATCCTCCCCCTCCCACGGGACCCTCACCCCTTTTCCCCACAGCGGGACGCCGCCTCTCCGCTCCCCGGCCCGCCCGTCCACGCCGACCCCCCGCCACATGGCGCCGGGAGGGCGGGGTGAAGCCGAGCGGGCCGCGGCCACGCGTCGAGGCGGTTCGGGGTGCTACCGCCCCCTTCTTTCCCCCCCCCCCTCACCCCCCGGGGGCGTGCGTGTCCTCCTGCCCCGCTTTTTCCCTCACAAACCCCCCCTTGTACCTTGCTAGGGGGCGGGCGTCCCCCCGGCGGGGCCCAGGCCAAGCAAGTACAGGCAGCGCTGAGGTGAGCGGAGGGCACGTACTCCTGCTGCAAGCGGCTGCTGGCCGTCTCCCACACCCGCAGGCGCCCATCCGGGCCGGAGATGGCGAAGAAGCGGCGGTCGCGGGGGGAGAAGGCGCAAAGGGCCGCCGTCGCCGCCTCCCCGCTACACGCTGCCGCCGCCATGGCGCTTCCCTCGCCCGGCCCCTCCGCGCCGGCGCATGCACCGGCCGCGTGCTCGCCCCCGCGCGCCTGCGCCGCGCGTCCCGATGACGTCGGAATGGCGCCATCGGGACGCGCGGCGCAGGCGTGCGGGGGGCAGCCGTTAAACGCCCCTCTTCCCGCCTATTCTTCTCATGCGGGTCTGGAGCGCGTTGCGGCGGGCCGCCTCCTCCGGCCTCTCCTCCGGCGATGGGGCGGCCGCCGGCGGGAGGCCTCGTAGACGGGCGTGGGAGACGTCGCTGTCGCCGCTGGAGCGGGTGAGGCGGCTGCTGCCGCCGGAGGAAGCGGCGGCGGTGGGGCGGTGCGCGGCCGCCGCTCCTCAGGCTCCGAGCTCTGTGGAGGAGGAGGCGGAGGCCGCCCCTCAGGTGGCGCCTCCTGAGGCGGCAGGAGAGCGTCCCGGCGCTTTCCGCCCCGGGGAGCTGGCGCTGGCGGAGTTGCGGAGGAAGCACAACACGACGCTGAAGCTGTTGTGTCGGCTGGCGGCGGGGTCGGTGTTGACCAGCCCCGGCGG
This sequence comes from Tringa solitaria, assembly GCA_026413425.1. Classification (NCBI taxonomy): domain Eukaryota; kingdom Metazoa; phylum Chordata; class Aves; order Charadriiformes; family Scolopacidae; genus Tringa; species Tringa solitaria. The sequence goes on along the minus strand of JAOXJM010000023.1, from coordinate 11,181,277 downwards.
TATCCTGCCTCACCGCGACATCATCGGGCAGCTGCCCGGGCAGGTGCTGCCCACCTCGGCCGGAGGGCGGTTGCTGCTGAGGCGGCCCTCGCTGGAGGAGTACGTGCTGCTGATGCCGCGGGGACCCACCATCGCCTACCCCAAGGTACCGGCTGTTTGCTGGGGTGGCTGGCGGCTGGGAAGTCAGAGACCAAATGCTGCCCTTAAGTTTCCAAGCGTATTAACGTGCGGTGTTTTTCTCACCCGCAGGATATAAGTGCTTTGTTAATGATGATGGATATCCACCCGGGAGACACCGTTTTGGAAACTGGCAGCGGGTCTGGTGCTATGAGCTTGTTTCTGTCAAGAGCAGGTGAGCCCCTGGTTTTAGGAAACAGAAGCAATGCCGTTCTTCTTAGGACTGGGAAGCCTGCCATATCAGGAAAGGCTAAAACAACTGGATTTCTTGAGCCTTGAGAAAATAATGCTTAAGGGAGTCCTTATCACAGTGTTCCAGCGTTTAAATGGTGGCTACAAAGAAGACAGAGCTTCCCTTTTTACAAGGGGTGACTTGGAAAAGACAGAGCATAATGGGTACAAGTTACTCCTGGGGAGATCAGGGTGAGACTGCTGAGAAGCCCATCCCTTGTTTTGTTCAGTTCTCTGAATGGATTCACAGTGGGAACCCACAGGTGAGGGAAGGACCTTGGTGACTCCAACCTATAAAACGGCTTCAGAAGTCACGGAACCTCACTCGCTGAGCTGCTGATTGCTGAAAGCTGTCTTTGCCCGTTAAAAAGTAGCAAGGAGAAGCTAATGGTGTGATAGGTTTGAGAAGTCAGAAGTAATACAAGGATAGAGTAATGCAGCGATGCACACGCTGCTGTCTGTGTCCAAATATCTTTTGTGAAGAACATCATGTGTTGCACTCACATGGTAAATTTCAGGATAGTAAATTTATACGTAAAACTAAGTAATATTTTATTGCAGTTACAAACAATAACAGGAGAACAACACAAGCCTGTGCAAATCAAAGAGTACAGTTGCAAACTTGTATAAGGGGCTGAGATCAGTGAGCAGGTGTGGGGCCTTTCTTTGCCTTTCCCCAACCCTAAGAAGGGACAGGGGGTTAAAGAACTATCCCTGCAAAACAGTAAACCTTTGTAAAAATGAGGACTGTCAAAAAAATTTAAAACTAGCAGTCTCAAATCTTACTGGCACCAGAAGCTGTTGCCATCTGTCAGCTTTGCAGCATCTGTGAGAAGTAAGCAATGCTGCAGCTTTCTCGGCTGGTACCACTGGTGGCTGTAGCAGAAGAATCATAGGTTGATAAGGTTATGGATGCTCAAGTTGTCTTTTGCAGCAGGAGTTACTTCAGGCAGACACCTTAGGAACAGTCTATACTGCTCTAATTGTGCTTTATTTCATCTGTGGATCAATGGATTTCAGTCTGCAGAAGAACAAACCCAGCACTTCATCTGCATGTATTTGTTTTAAGTGTAAAGAGAAAAAAAAAATTGTAATGATTGTTTCATATGTGATTTTTTTCCTAAAGTTGAGATTTAAAGGTGTACATTTGTTATTTGCTGTGCTACTTTTTTTCTAAATTCTTAGTAAGTCTAGCACCTTTCGTTTGTTTTCAGTTGGGCCCAAAGGACGTGTTATAAGTTATGAAATCAGAGATGATCATCATAATTTAGCTAAGAAGAATTACAGGCACTGGCGTGCTGCATGGGAAATAGGACATACAGAAGAGTGGCCAGATAATGTGGATTTCATTCTTAAAGACATCTCAACAGCCGCTGCAGATATGAAATCTATAGCACTTGACGCAGTAAGTCCAAAAAATCCCTGCCATTTGACATTTATCTTTTCTGCATAAATTAAAACCTCTAGTGCTCACACTCACAACAGGATTCCCGTAGCTGGTTTAACAGGAGAAAACACAATCGGATCTTCATCAATGAAAGAAACATTGTTGTCAGATTACAAATATTGTCAAGGTTTCAGTTGCAGGTTCCCAAATGAAAGAGCGATATGGCTGTAGTACAGAAATATTACAAGTAATCACTGCTGATTAAGCAAAGACAAACTCGCTTTCTTGTATTATCTGATTAAGGCACGTATTTCAAACATTAAATTTAAGAAAAATACATAAGCTTAATAAGTAAACACTTTGCTATCAGCTATATAGAAAGTACAACGTAACTAAGGCCCAAGTTAGAGTAAGGAAAATGTTCTTGCTTGTTCTGTTCCACTTTTTATACCCAGATTTTGTAAAGAGACATGTGCAGGGGGACACAGCTAGATGTTAACCACTCTTCCCCATAAAGCAGATGAACTACTTATATTAATGCTTTAAACAAATGACAGTTGTGTTAAACGGTTTGAGCAAAGAAATAAAACGTAGCATAAAAACATCACTTTTTTAAAACTTTAAAAGTAACAATCTACAGGAAGGGTCACATATTGCATATCCCATTATTTTACAGTCTGACTAGTTTTTTAGCAGAAGATGGATCAATTGCCAAGGACAAAAGTTTTGTAAATCTTGAAACAGCAGGTTAGATGTTGAGACTATCATGTGATCCTTTCATCATAAAAACGCCCTTGAACATTTATGGGGTTTTTTGCATTTGTAAACTGGATGCCCAAAGGTGTTAGTAAATGCAGTCCTCTGAAAGTTTTTATTGATGGCAACACTATGGAATTTAATTAGTAGGAGGTTTAATGGTAACACAGGGCTGCTGTGTTGATGAAATGCTACTTGCTGTTTTAATAGAAATTCATTTGGAAGTAGCAAGGACACTGTTTTGTAAGTGTGTGGCCCTCAGGTTTCCCTAAGGTTTTGAGAGGCAATAATCAAACTGGTTTGTGATTGCACACTGCTGTTGTACACATTCACTTTATCTGTAGATAAACATTGTTTTTTCAAGCATTGTTACAGAAAAAAATGATAGATATATTAATATTTACTGGTAAAACACATGTATCTTTCTCTTGCAGGTAGTTCTGGATATGCTTACCCCTCAGTCTGCTCTGCCCATCGTACACCCAAGTCTGAAACAGGGTGGTGTGTGTGCTGTGTATTTAGCAAAGTAAGTATTCACTGCTGGCACTTGCACATTTATTCAGCCATCACCTAACATTTGGTTACAAAACCAGCCCAACACTTTCATTAATGCTACATGTATATGTGAAATGTTTTAACAAAATTCTCCCTGCCTCCCTTTTTTTTAGGGAGTTGCACTCCGTGTACATTACATTTGTAATCCTTTGGCCTTTACTTTGGGAACAGTCTCATTATGATCAGTGGAAGTTTGCACCTAATGACATCCTCAGAATAACTGCACTGTTTTCCAATTCACTAGTAAGGTTGCTAGCTCCTTTAACCTAAAGTTGAAGGACTCATGTAACCTAAGGTAAAGAATGTGACAAAGGCAGTAGAATTGAGGCTTAACGGTGTATGATTTGAGTTTTCAAAATACTACTTTATCCTTTGCATTTCTTCAAAAGCATCACACAGGTTATTGACCTTTTAGACAGAGTAAGGACCTGGAAGCTCCCTTTTTTGTGTGAAAGGATCATTGAGGTAACTCACAGAAATTGGTTGGTACACCCTGCCAAACTCAAGAATTGCAAATCGAGCCAAATAGCGGAAACTCAAGAAAATATTCAAGAATCACCTCAAAAGGAATATGAAGAAATCCACGTTCAGGATCAAGTAGTTCTTAAAGAAAGCAAATACAATGGTAAGAACATTATTGCTGATGAGAGATTCTGTTACTGCAATTTGATACTCCAGGAATATAATGAAGGCAACGTTTGTAGGAAGAAGCAGTACTCTTCTTAGGTCAGCTGAGATTGTTGTGAAGAAATAGTCAAGCTTCTGGGCAGCCTAGGGCTTGTCAGGTTTGAAAAAGGATACAGTAGCAGTTTTTTAAATATCTAATTAGAAAATAAATTGCAGTCTGCAAATAAAGCACGACTGCTCTTCTACTGTTTCAAATTTTTGTTTTTTAATAAAATTGAGTCCTCTGTACTCATCCTGTTGCTGCTTTAGAGGACCCTCTTGGTCTTAAGGATAACATAAGGAACGTTACCAATGTGCTCTCTTCTGTAATCCTGCTGTTCTGGCAAATCCCAAAAAGATGCCTCATGCTAGTATAGATTTGCAAAATCCACAGTAGAGCAAAGCTGTCCGAATGTACCGATAGGTGACAACAAAACACTTTAACAGAAAGAAAAATAAAATGAAACTATTTCAAGGAAAAATAATCTATGTTTGTTGGCAACTAGCCTGTGTGTGCGTTTTAATCTTGTTGGAAAGAATTAAAGAAATTTACTTCTCACAGAATCGCTTTCTGACGAAGCTGAAACGTACTGCTCTGTGCCTTACGTTGCTAGACCATCGTATTGGCAGGAAGCTCATTCAGGTGAGACACTTGGAAAATGTGTTTTTATCTTAAATGTTTAGTAATATATTTATTTTCAAAAAGACTATTTTTTGTACTAGCACTTGACATGTTACTAGATCATGAAATCACAAAAGTTATAATAAAATAATCATTGTATATTGAAATACTGAAGTAGTAACTTCTTTTTTTTTAATTAGCATTCCTTACCAAGCTGAGAAAGTATCGACCGCTGTTTTCTTGATGCTGCTGAGATGTTAGCTGCTAATTTGACCATTGTATCAGAATCAAATAAAATGTTACAAAGTAGCTGCTACGTTTTGCAAGTTTTAACTAATGACTCCTTTGACTTCTACTGCCTATGAAGTTTGAAATTCCACCTACTATTTAAAGGAGAAGGTTTTAACAGGCTCATCAGGTATGGTGTTACAACGCAACGGGGGCTGTTCTGTGGAGCGCAGTTACCCATTTCTGCTCCGTTGAGCGTATTTCATTCTTCATTGCTTGCAAACCACTCCATGGATTTGTCTTGGTTCAAGGTGCTGCCTCGTCTCCTTTTGCTGGACAGGCTCCGACGGCCTACCAGAAATAAGGAGAGAAAAATGTATTAAGAAAATAATCGATCAAACTCTGCCCTTTGAAATGTAAGTCAAGCAGCTTCTGACTTCACTGGCTACCAGTTTCTTTAAGAACAATGTTCCTCAAGCACAACTGTAAGAGAAACTGAAATTCACTGAATTTGTTTGCTTGATCAAGCTGTGCTTGTTTCAAGAAAAAGGCTGGTTGTTGACAGGTATCGCTTTGGTTCACTTCCACCACCCATGCTGAAAGTTGCCCCGTTATTTGGGAACTTTACTATATATAAAGCATTCTCAAACAGTCAAAATAAATGCAACTTTTTGTGACCTCTGTCAGATATGAAAAGCAAGATGTCTCAGGTTAAAATAAATTTAAAATTAAGTGGTTTAGGGTCTCATGTAAGTCTCCACATTTACATGAGGTGGTTTAACACATTATATTTATTAAATGAAATTATCTTTGCAGAACTGAGGCCTTTTACAGCCCCCCCAGGAAGTTTACATCTCACTTGTGTTCCCCTCTTAATAATTCATTAAACAATAAGCTTTTGCCCCATAACTGCTGTATGTCATGGAGGCTTTTCATACAAAGGCTCAGCACTATCTTCCGTAGATTAACAGAAAGAAATCACACAAAAGAATTTTCACAATAAACTCTTGTATTGTTTTCTACTTTTGTACCCCAGTCTTCAAAAGAAATCGTTTAAACTCTGTCAACAATTGAGATAGACTTAAAGGAAAATTTGAATTGTGATTTAATGTGTGTCCAAACATGATGGCAAGAGAGCAGCCCACCCTTCCTAAAAATGGCGCTCTTAACAAGAGCACTTTAATTCATGTAACACAGTCTTTTAATTCACATGACACACACCAGTAATTTTACTGTGCCTTCTAGCCAATCTTAAGTGTTAAAAATAGGATTCTCCATTGAAGTTATAATGCAAGAATAGTAATAAAGGCCTAAATAGCCTGGAACGCTTCCCATAATCTACCGCAGTAGCTGACAGTAATTTGAAGCGACTCAGATAAAGCAGCTGGTACTTCCAGGAAGGCAAGAGACAAGATGTGAAAATGAAAATGAAACTGTGGCAGTAAAAGCACAGCTCTGCCAAGGTAACTGCATCTGTAATAGGGATGTAGGCTCACACAGAGACCATCTCTTGAAATACCAAGAAGACACAGTTGTCCCTACAGTAGTCTGAAGGGCAAATACGGCCTCAGCTGCCTAAACTAATTGAAAATTATTTGCAATACTAAACCATACCTTGGGCATAATTCAAAGGAGAGTCAACAAGCATTTTTTCAGTTGGAAAGGTGTCCTTCAAAGTCTGGGATGACTGTAATTCCATCATCTCCAAAGCGCCAGCAGATGAGGAAGAAGATGATGATAATCCCAGTCGTACAAATCTTCCTTTCTTACCACAAAGCAAGCAGTCTGTAGGAGTAGTACTAGGCCCTCGGGGCAGCTGTACTTCATTATGGTGGTAGTTTCTCACAGCTCCGCTGTGGTGCACTGAACGTTCTCGCTGCCATATGTAATGTGTTGGAGCAATAGCCATCACCTACCGGAACAGCCATTACATCAGAAACCGTAAAAGTAATGGGAAAACGTACAGCTGAAAACAAGGGATCCAATTAACGTATGGCAGAGAATTAACACTGGGTAGCTGAAATGGGTGTCATCTGTTATCTATCTGCTTCAGTCTCACTAGGGAGTTTGCTACCTTAGGCACAGGTAAGTGAACCAGTTCTGAACCAGATGTGGAAACACATCAGTTTACACCCTTGTATATATTCATGTGAATCACCACAAACACCAGCTTGTGCTTTGTTGGACTGAAGATGGTGTCTTCTACTAATGACCACTAATGGTGGGTGCTTTTTTGTGGTGGGTGGTTTTTTGTTTTTGTTTTTTCTCCTCTCTCTTCCAACCATGGAGATTCTGTGATTCTGTGACTAAACATAAATTAGTCAGATCTTCTGGTTCACAATGTCACTGAACTGATGACCACTGGAAGCTGGGAAAAGCATTCCGCACTCCCCTTGTTCCTTGTACTTTTCCCATAAGCATCTAATCCCATCCCCAGAGATGGGGTTCTAGAGGAAAAGAGATTTTCTTTTCCGCCAGCAGCAGTAAACAGCAGTGTTCTTAGAACATGACAGGGCTTTTCCAGACAGATACCTTCCACATGAAAAATGAGGAATGTCTTATTCCCCTCCTAATATGTTTGAAAAAACTGTAGGTTGTAACACTGCATTAATAGTACAAAATGTCACAAGCATGTCCTTCTGAGTTTGTTTTTTTAATGCAGTGAAAAACCTTTACCTTAAAAAGCCAATTGAAATAATATTAATTTTGAAGGAATTAAAATTTCACCTGAGGTGCTGGGATTTTTATTTGAAGGTTTTACTTGTGTACAAACTTATAATTTGTAAAGCAAACACACATGTGCACAAAATTATTTCTTAAGTGAAACAACCAATGGTAGATTTTAAATAAAAATATTTGCATAAAGCAGAAAAATTCTATCAATAAAAACTTCATTTTTAACAATAGTGCAGTGTAAAACATTCTAGCTATTCTAGTTGACCTTAAAAGCATGGTTTCAAAGAATGTATTTAAAAAAAAATAATCATGGAGGATAAATGGACTATTACAGTTTAGCTGCATCTTTTCTCTCCCCTGGCTTGTCTACGCACTTTAGGGAAGAGATAATTTGCATAGACCTTGATTGTTAGCTCGTATTAATTGCTGTAGTTTCAGCATCTACAGTATTAAACCCCTACCCTACCTCTTCACAGCAGCGTCTGCTTACAATAGCCCTGTAGTCAATTCTACTCCATAGTTGATCTTTTAACTTCAAGAAATCAGGGAAGAGCTTTCTCCAGCCTTTTCCCAAAGCCCATGGGAAAATGTCATACTTTGATTCTTCATCATCTTCTTCAACTGTATTTGCCAGATACCTTCAAATATACATATACTTGTGTCTGTAAATGTCTTAAATCACTACATTAGTATGATTTCTAACATTAAAAGACATAATATTGAAATAGTTCTTTTTCCTAGTATTGTGAGAAAAACTGCTAACAACATACAGCCTTCCCTCTTGAGTACAGTAGTTTCTTAATCAGAAAGATCCGTATGCATGTTTTGGGCAAATAAAAACTTAAGCTATGATAAAAATTGCTTTACTCTAGAGTCTTCTAAATTAGTAGATATGCAAGAACTGACATATCCTGACATCCTTCTCCAAACTGGCAAGATATCCTTACACTAAAATGAACAGGTTTTGTCTGATTCTCTAAATAATGCTTAAAACTATCTTATGAAGTCTTATGGACATTTTACATTTTCTACTTCATGGATTTTAACTACTCTTGGAAAATTACGTTGCTGGCATTAAATTAGCAGCAAACAGCTAAATACAGGTCTACTTTCATGTATAAATGAAAACCTTACATTTTTTTTTTTATGTCCATATTTCTCCCTTCTTTAACTATGCACTACTTTTGGTTCTGGATCATCATCTTAGACAATAGGAAAATACTTATTTCCTCTGTATCCACCTGATACCAAATTCCTGTAAATCATACCTGAACAAATTATGACTTTCAGTCTCCTCCCCAATTTTCTCCCTTGCTCCTAACTCCAATATTCCCTCTAGTCCCAGTCTCACCAGCCCCTTTCTAATAATCCTCTTGCTCTTCTGGCCTGGCTTTTCTCCCTTCTGCGTGGAGTCAGATGAGAGTATCATTTACAGGAGAATAAACAGCCATCTTTCTCCCTGTACTAGTGTGCAAATCAGAGCAGCTGAGAAGTGCTGTTAGGGAAAAAGATGAGCTGAGCACCATAACACTGTGAAAGAAAATGCCAAATCATTCTGTAGATACAGCCAAACACAGAGAGATTAAATAGGCTTGGTAAAGACAGATTCCTGACTACACCTCCACTTCAAAGTATAGAAATTTTAGAACTGTTCAAAACAGTTCTCAGAAACTCTCTAGCAACATTTTTACAGTTGACTCAAAACATATTGACGGAGAGTTTAATAAAAAGTTACTCCCGGGGTGCACTGAAATGATGAAACATTTCAGTACAGATGACTGGCAAAGATATAAAATGGGGTCTTATAATAGGAAATGTGAGCAACCTATATGTTGCCAAGTATTGTCCTGCATGTATTTCTTGTAATGCTTCAAAAAGTTCACAGATTTACAGTTTAGTGGGCAGAACACCACACCAAGGCAAACGTCCTCTTGCTGCTGCTCAAGCTTGTTTCAAACAGGTGGTCATCAGAGGAAGAATGCTGAATTGCACTATTTATATATAGTATGTAGATTATGTTTCTATACTTCACGTAGGAACCAAACAACAACAAACTCATTCAAGAAGTCTCATCATATATCTTAGTTATCAAGTGGCATAAACAAAGGAATAAAATAATGCAAAGTTTATGCTAATAAACCCAGATAATTTAAAAGTACTTACAGAGCGACAAAGAAATTGATTCTGGTATGCTCATTTATTGTGAAGTTAGCCCTCTTGAAATAAACGAAAGTCATTGCCAAGAGATACTGTTTTAAAATGTAAAATGAAATATCAATATATTATTTCAGTATATAATTCCCTAAAATGCTTCACATATTTATCTTGTACCAAGATATTTGATCGTTTCTATCAATGAGAAAAACATAAATTGAATTTCGTGAAGCTTCTGTACAAACACATTAGAAAAAAAATGATGGTTTGTATTTGCATTACAGTACTGAGTGACTACGGGCAGATTTTTCACTCGGTGTCTGTTCTGTTAACTAAGAAGGAAATGCACTCACCTTGTCTGCAATTTTACAGCAACAATCCATCCAAAGGAAGTCTTGGATAAGATCATCATCTGCAAGGAAAGCAAGCTGTAGCATTTCAAACACCAAAATTGTTTTTGTTAGAAAACATTTGTAAATAAATAACAGATGGTCCTTTTATTAAGCCAAATAAAAGGAAAGAAGCTAGAGAACAGAGAAATTGAGGGGGAAAAGAGATTGGGTATGAAAAGCCTTAAGCAACAAAAGGAGATGAACTACCAGAACGGCAAGGTAGAAAATCCAGTGACTGCATTTCATTCATTCTCAGTAAGAGCAAGTGAAGTTGAAAAATCATCTGTATTTTTTTCTATTTATGTAATTTCTTCCAGCATTAAGTGGTTCCATCTAATAGCATACCGTTATTTCTAATGAGCCATTCACTGTTGAGATCTCTGCACCCTGATTACCTGATAATTGCCTTTATAAGGCAATACTGGCTTGATTATTTGCAGTCAGTGCATTCCTGTCTGTGAACATGTACTATAACAGGATTATTGCAAACTCCCTCTGATTCACTCCTGTATTCAAGGTTCAAATAAAAACCACATGTAATCTTCTACTATTAATCTCTTCACTAAATTAAAAAATACAGAAGTCTATATGAAAGAGACACAAATGTAACAGAGAAGCTACAGCTCCTCAGATTTAATTCCCATTCCACTTCCACCCCGCGCAAACGATTATTCCCACAATAAATAACATTTGTAAAACTGGGAGTCCAGCCTTTTTTAAGCCTTGTGTAAAACACGATGTACATTGTTTCAAATGTATTTGTTGAAACAGTAGAGAAAATAGACAGGAAAGGGAAATGATTGTAAAAGGAAGTATCATACCACCTGGGTTTCATTTGTAATTTAAAAAGATACTTTTCATCAGGTTGGTAGGCCTTGTATTTTTAACTTAAGCATTAAATATTTATACAGTAAAATAAAACAACAAAGTAAGTTTAGACAAAGACATGGCCATTATTATAAAAAGCACTCTTGAAATTATTGTATTTAGAAAATGTACTTGCTTAATAGTTTTCTCATAGTTCATTTCTCATGTCATTATTAACCTACCAAATAACTTAAAGAAAGCTGTCATTTCCTGACGCTGAATAACTAGACATGGTCCCTTTGGACATTTATATTTGTGACTAGGAACCCTTTTTTCCCAATTTTCTTCATGGTCTTTAAAAGTAGGCCGCTTTAGTCTAATAAGGTTTTTTTGCTGATGTGATCTGGATGCACTCGATTTTACATGAACGGTGGCAGTGGGAGGCATCTGACACACCAGATTGTGTCTCATTTCGGTAAGTAAAGGTTCCTGTTGAAAAAGAAGAAAACATTAACTACAAAACTAGTCAGTTTGAGCAGTAGTTCTCTGTATTTCTTTTGTTCAAATGAAACATTTCAGTAAAGCTTGTATGTCAGGTGATACAAAAATTAAAGGTATCAGTACTAAATCTTGTGCCCTAAACCAACTATGTCAATGTCCTTAATTTAGTTCTAATTTGATAAAGCCCTTTTTCAGTGGAAGGAGCCTTTAGTCTTTTTCCATTCAAATTGTTTTAAAATGGAAAAAAATCCTTCCCAGAAAAAGTTGTGATTTGCCAGATCCTCATAGATCTACCAAAAAATCTTTCCTCCCCTCCAATTTGACTGTGTATTTTTAAGAGAACATGAATAGAATTAACATGACAGAACCATAATTAAGTGAAATACCACTGATATTCAAGTCTTAAGCTCCGAATTTTTATAACATTTTGTTATCGCCATTGGGAATTAGAACTTAGCCCTCGAATAGCACGTACCCTGAAGGCATAACCAAGGAAACAAACCTGAGGCGTTTGCAACCGTAAAAATCAAGAAGATACCCAATGGAACGTGAGGAAAGGTATTTTTAGCCAGAAACAAATGCATTTATGTCCTGAGTGGATCCCTCCACAGAGGACAGGGCTGTGGGAGGCCGGCTGCAGAGCAGTCTACCCAGCTCTCCAGCTCTTGGATAGCTGCCACATGAACAACAAAAAAAAAGCCCCCCAGGCGCGGATGTGATTAGCTCTTTGGTTACCAGCAGGTCGGCCCGAGACAGCCCCTCGCACTGGCCGGCCCCGCTCCCCTCACGGCCCTTCCCTCGCACCACAGCCCCTCGCCGCGCACCTCGAGATGGCGCCTCCCGCAGCCAATCGGAGCGCGCCAGGCAGCCGCTTCAGCCAACCGGGTGGCGAGGCGCACTTACTGCCCCTCCCCTCCTCCTGCCGCCTAGGGGCGCAGGGCTCCCGCGGAACCCGCCCGGGGCCGGGCAGCCAATCAGAGAAGGGCATGGCTGTTGCTAGGCAGGAGGGCGGGGTACCCCCGACTCGGCTTCTCTCCTCAACACGGAGGCCATGGTGGCCACTGCTCTTCCCCTCGCCATAAACTACACCTAAACTCCACCGTAATATCTCAGCTGCCCAAGAGCATTGTAAAAACTTCCTTAAAACATCTCCCAGGAGACACCGGACACGAGGGAAAAGGCATACCTCGCTTTAAAGATCATTAAAAGTACGGGTGCAATATACCCTGCTCATACTTTTCCACAGAAGCAATTAATGCAATTAGTTTAAGGCAGTCTATTGAGATGTAGTAACAAGAATGAAAAACTCCCTTCGCTAGCAAGATTCAGTGTGAACTCCTACTGCTACCTTTTGTTATTAGAGCCAAAGATCGATTCTAGGAAGATGGACATACATCCAATTTGTTTCCCCTTGTTGAGGCCAATTAAAGTGTAACTGGTCTCATTTGTTACAGTAATGAGAAGAGAGACCTTTTTACTCCTTCCTCATCTTTTATTAATAACTTGTCAGGTACCTTCATGTAGGTGCTCTGAACTAGCGAGCATATAGGTTGCATTCAAAGAGTTGCGGTCAACATCTCAATGTCCAAGTGGACACCAGCGACAAGTGGCATTCCTCAGGTGTCCATACTGGGACCAGTACTGTTTAACATCGTCATCAATGACACAGACAGTGATATTAAGTGCACCCTCAGCAAGTCTGCAGATGACACCAAGCTGAGTGGTATGGCTGACACACCCGAGGGACGGGATGCCATACAGAGGGACCTGGACAAGCTTTAAAAGGGGGCCCCTGTGAACCTCATGAGGTTCAACAAGGCCAAGTGCAAGGTCCTGCACCTGGGTATTGAACCCCCAGTATCAATATGGGCTGGGAGATGAAGGAATTGAGATGAGAACAGCCCTGAGGAGAAAGACCTGGGGCTGCTGGTTGATGAGAAGCTCAACATGAGCCAGCAATGTGCACTCGTCGCCCAGAAAGCAAACCACATCCCAGGCTGCATCAAAGTAAATATCCACACAGAGCTTTCCAGGGTTTGTATGGTTTTTTCCTGTAGTTCTCCCCTTGCTAGTTTTGGATTTTTTTGAGCTGGTGGTTCTGCAACAAAATAGTAAAAGACATTTTTTTTTCTTTTTACTCTCAAAAATCTGTTACAATCAAGTTATTCAATAGGTATTTTGACCCTCTAACCCCTACTATATTGTGCCCCACCTCCCAGTACCCAGGGCTCTGCTCTGAACCACACCAGCTGCACAACCTTGGCTCAGACTCTAAGGAAACCGAAGTTGTGAGGAAGTCTGCAACTTTACTTTTCTTTCCTTTCAGTCCTTGCAGGACTCTGCAGCCTGAGGTAGGATTGTTGAGATGGGGACAACTCAAGGATTCGACTTGGAAACAGCATGGACAACCATCAGGGTGGAAAGAGGTTGATGCCTGAACACAGTGATAATGAGGAAGCAGAACTTTACCTGACTAAATCCTCTGCATGATATAGTGGACTTAAATGGTTCTTAACTTTGCTTATTATTAATTATAGTTTTTAGAAGGTTGTCAAACCATTCATCCAAAAATATCTGGAAGAATGTAGCTTTCTGATTCCCAAGTAGTCGTTGGACATCAGGGGGCACTCTTTCACCACCAGCAATTTAAACAGAGACACTGCAGCATTTGTCTAGTACTACACACTGGATGTATGCTGTACTTAATACCTAGTCCTTCCTACGGTTGGACATTATATAAATTTAGCTACTCTTCATCTTTATATGTTATCACAGTTTGAACTGATTTTTTTTTATATTTTTATATATATAATGACTAAGACCTGGGTTTGAAAGACCTGGATTTCTTACAAAATCTTATTTAAAAAAAATATATATCCATAAATCATAAGTGTAAATTAGATGAGATATATAGTTACGTAGGTACCCAGTAGCTAGATCCAAAAAGGCAGATGCAGTGCAGTTTGCTTCCTTTAAACAACAAAAAAAAAGAACTTAAAAATTGTAGTGATTGAGTTGTTTACAGACAGATTAAGAAGCATCACTGAAGAAAAACACAGGGCTGGTATTTTAATAAATCATATTTAGGCTATATATACTTTTTTTAAAAAGATTTTAAATATTTGTGAGGTAGGGAAACAAATGCCTTTGGCCTCTAATGTCCTTTCCAGTGAGACTTTTTTTGTTAAGAAAGATAAAGTACCATAGGAAGAACACCTGGTATTTCTTTTCATACAAAGGCATGACGAGGAACTGTTGGTTCTTTTAAATACTGATCACTGTTCAAATTAAAATACCAGTTTCTCAATTATAGACTTTTCCTACTTGTTGCAGAGTATGAAGTAGAAGAAAAAAAAAGTCCCTCTTCCCTGCAGAGATGACCGATGACCTTGTTGGGGGGATCCCAGTCTCTCCGTCAAATATGCTCTAGATGAAATGCACATGGGATGAGAGCTCGATTTCTAAAGACCGTAACGAAACTGAAGCATTCACCTAAAAAGCAAACTCTGGACATGCGGTTAACTGTTTTAGAATAAAGGGTGTATAGCAAGTCACACAAGTTTCAGTAAATTAAAAAGAAACAGATAAAACACCTGAACCCACATCTATCACCAGAAACCTGTTTTTTACGTGGGAAAATAGAGTGAGGATTTAGATGAGTTGTGTGAAACAGATCGTTTCAGCATCACAATGCCTGGGCTAGGACTGAGCATAACAGACTGAATATGCTGCACCTGTTTGCTACTTGAGATAGTAAAAGAGGATACTGGAAAGGCACCTTACAGCTAAATCCTTGGTTTTGACAAATGTTACAGTATGATTAGAGCTACAAATGGTCCAGTGCCACTTAAGTACCTGTCACTGATGGATGAACGGGCAGGAAAGTTGTTTTCAGCTTTATTTACTTGAAAAGCACTTCTAAGCATACAGCGGGGTTTTCTAAGACATAAGTCCAAGAGCAGCTGTAGTTATTCTCCGGTACTGAGAAATTCAGGAACTAGAAGAAAAAAATCATTTGGAAATTACGTAGGGAACAAGAAAGGTACTGACTAAACTAATACAGCAAATAGTAAAAGAATGTGAAGGCTGCCAGCAAACACAGTTCATGTTTAAACACGCCGCTTCTACACGCTTCCCAACAGCCTAGTCCTCTGCAGCAGAAAATCTGCATCAAGTATTGGGGACGTGCATTTGAACTTGCTGTTCATTTATACTGTAAATAGACTCATATATCCTGTATGAACTTAATTAATTCAAAGTGGAGAGTGGAAGACTTTAAAATTTATTTTTAAGGATTGGTACTTCCGTGCTGGTTGTAAATGGAACAAAGTAATCTTATCTGAAGAGTTCCAATTACTTTGTCAAAATAAATAGATGAGACAGACTACGTTAGGTCATCACCATCATGTCCTGAAATGGCAAGTGACAAATGATCTCTCAGCAGCAGTAACACACAACTCTCAGTGCAAATTTTACACTAAAGGGAAAAGAGATGATCTGTACAATATTCATTTAAGTGTTTTTTTGAACCTTCTGACGTCACCCACCATATTGTAACTTTTTACAGCCACTGGAGATTGTATTTTGCATTGGTGAGTATTTTAAAAAAATCTTAAAAAATCTTCTTGATGGCAGTGTAGCTGAGCCAATAAAACTTAAAGAATTTTATATAAAATTTTATAAAATCACATTAGCTGAAAATATTCCATTCCCATCTCATGAATCCCACACATCCATAGCCTCACTGATGTAATACATACGCACACATCAGTACACAAAACCATGAAAGACCTAAGCAACTTATTATGCAGGAAATATATCTTTCTTTTTATCTAGGGAAATCAAAAGTAGAAAAACATTGCTGCTTTCAAAATAATGTCTTTTTTTTTTTTCTTCCTGAAGGTGAGTTCAGGACTTTTTAAAACAATAGTCATTTGAGAGGGCAAAAATAGGTGAAAACCTTCAAACTCTTGGCTGGCTGGCTTATGATTCTGAAACTCAGCAAAATGTGTAAATTGCATCAAATCTTTCCCATCTCTCAATTTGAGTTCCAAAGTTTAGATTTACCTCTCAGTTTAGTGGTCACATAATTCAGATCACAAACTCTTTCAAGTGCAGGGTATCTATTATGCTCTGGTTTTACACTGTTGAACACAATCCAATCTTTGTCCATGACCACAGCCCCTATAATATGAAACAATAGTCGTAATTAAGACAGGACAATTTCTCTATTGTCAAGAGCCTTATTTCCATGGCATAGCATTCAGAAGACTCACCCCCTGAAAGGATTAATCAAGAGTAATGTAGCTATAATTTCTGAAGGGAAAATTATTTTTGTATGCAAATAGTTAGGTTACAATCCCCTCATCATGCTAACAAAGGAACAGCATCAAGTTCAGTGGTGGGAAGGCAGAACATCAAGGACAGCCCTTCGGAGATTTAAAACATACAAGTTAAAATGTGAGCTGGAAAATTTCTGGAATTTTTTTTTTTTCCCCTCTCATCCAATGGCCCAGGCTCCACACAGTTAAATTAGAGTTGCCACAGTCTGTTAAACATTGAATGCCCCTCCCAAGAAGCAATGGGCTTTATAATTACTCCACTGCAGGTCAAAAAGCTTTCTCGTTTCTCTGAGTTCAGTAATCACCAGTTGTAAAAGTTCTCTCACTCAGAGATTGAAGCAATAAAATGACTCGTACAAGGGCTGTAAATTAAAGTGCAAAGAGAAACAGATGAACTTTGGTAACAGCTATTGCCAACTGTAAAAATCAGGGAAACTCGTGAACTAGGAAAGTAGTTACAACAGAAAAGCAGTTTATTTCACCAAGGAAAAAATAAAAGACAAACCAACCCAAAAGCATCCTGTGAGCTCTCTTAACCCCACTCTCTGCTCTCAATGTTGTCTTATGCTAAATGGTGTCTGTGGGATGAGATGTTTCTGCTCAGCCCATGGGTGTATTTATTCACCTTTGCTTGGGGTATGACTACACACGCAAGTTGGAGTGAGGCAAGAGTGGGTGGGGATTTCCATCATGTTAGCTGCTCCCTGGAAACCGCCCCTGTGCATGCCGTGACCCTGTTTACATTGAGGAATAAATGTCTTCTGCTTACTGCTGGGTACACCTGTATTTATAGGGTGTTGCTCTGGCTTGCCTTGTAGCGACTTGTATATATAGACAAGTCCGACACAAGCAAATTTAATGTGAGAAAAGCTCTTAATGTGCCTTCTGATAACACCATTCTGAGAGACAGGCCAACTATCTGTCTGTATAACCATCTACTTAATGACTGAGTTCCAACCTCCCTGCCCTGGACAGGGACACCTCCCACCAGACCAGGTTGCT
>JAOXJM010000023.1:11131139-11158696 GCA_026413425.1 Tringa solitaria | reverse complement strand
CCTCCACGTACCCCCTTTTCCGACTGGGCTCCGCCACCCCCTCTTGCCGTCCCTTTCGCTGAGCCGCCCCTCTGGGCACCCCACTCCGCCACAAAATGGCGCCCCCTCTCCGCCGGGGCTGATGGCGGGTGGGGAGGGGCCGGTCCGCGGGAGGGAAGGTGAGGAGCGGGAGGCCCAGTGCCCCTTTGTCCCCGGCCGGAGTGGCCCGGGGGGCCCAGAGCGTCGCGAAGTGTGGGGAGCGGTGGAGTACGGGAGCCCCACGCCCGGCCGGCTCCGTCCGGTGAGGGGCGGCTTTGTCTCTCCTCACCGCCGTGCCCCAGGGTGTCTCCCCGGGGGACGGCCGCGCTCACGGCCCCGCTTTCCCTTCCTTCCAGCGTGCATTTGCCAGAAGAACAAGCGTGTGACCAACTGCCAGCTGGTCAGCGGCGTCTGCCGGTGCGAGTCGGTGGGCTCCGGCGTCTCCGTGGACTGCAGCACCTGTGAGTACAGCACGCCCGGGGAGAGGTTGCGCTGGGCCCGGGGTTGCTCTCTGGTATGGGGCGGTGAGGAAAAGTGCCAACTAAATTCAAGGAAATACGTGAAAAAAAACCACCATTGAGTTCCCGGCAAATAATGGTAGCAAGGAAGGAAAGCTGCTTCCTGGTCTTCCAGGTCACCTGGTGATGGAAGATAAGCGTTCAGGGTTCCTCCTGCCTGACTTGTGTGGACGTGCATACACTGATGGAGGCTCTTCCATCCTCCTTTATGTTCGGTTTCTAATGGAAGGATGTATCAAAGATTAATTTATAGCTTCCTTGTAAGCACGTATCGTGACTTTTCCTACCAATTCAGAGATAGAAGATTGTCTTGTCTCAAGAGTTGACTCTTGGTTTGGACTGAGCCAAGCTGTAGATGGTCCTCTGTAAGAAATGGAAAGTGGCTGGACTTCTGAAGGCGTTTGCCTTGAGAAGCTGACATACCCCAGTTGTGTTGCTTTATGCTTCACCTACATGTTACACACCCGTACATGTAATGGCTCCAAATCTGGTTCCTTCTGATGTAAACCTGTGTTTTTACAGACTGAAGAGCTCTGTTTTGAACCTGCATGGTTGGATGCTGCATAACGTGACTTTCTGGTTATTTTTAGTGACTTCAAAATGCTTGTTGATGAAAGCAGAAATGAAAGGCTCAAAATCAGGTCGTCGTGAGAAGCCAAAAGATGCATTTGAAGATACTGATGGCCTTTATGATCCCGAGTGTGAAAATACTGGTATTTTCAAGGCAAAGCAGTGCAATGGAACCACCTGTTGGTGTGTGAATACAGCTGGTGTTAGAAGAACTGACAAACATGATGCTGACTTGAAGTGCAGTCAATTAGTCAGAACAATGTAAGTCTTTCAACAGGGTGTGCTGTGACACCAAAACATTCCTGTATTGGGCTCTGCATTTCAGAGGACTTATCTGTATGAAAGATGTGCTGGGACTGAATGAAGACAGAGCAATAAACACGTGACTACTGCTTCTTTTTTTTTTATTCAGAAATGAGTCATTGAAGGGTTTTAGAGGGGACTTTCTTGGTTTTTTTTTTTTGTTGTGTTTTTTTTTTCTCTTGCTGCTGTTTCTTTCTCTTGCTGTTCTGTTTATTTTCCCTGAGGTTAGATTTTTAGTATGCAATGCTCTGAGAGTATTTATTGTACTTGCCTATTACTTCAGGTGGATCATCATTGAAATGAAACATGGTGAAAGAAACACGCCACTGCACTCCGATGCTTTAGAGAGGTAAGTGATGATAGCAAGATGGTATGGCAGTGCCTGCATGCACAACTGGATACCTAGTGTATTTCTGAACAATTGTTTGAAAGCTCTGTCAGACCTCTGAACTAATTCATAAGACATCTTAGAAGTGACATACAGATCCTTCATAGAATGCTTTGCTTTTTATTGGAAATAAACTAACTGCTAATGAGATTCACTTCCTTTTAAAATTGATGGCCATTTTTTTTAAGTCAATATACTGAAGGAATTGAAAAGTGAAACTGCCCCAAAAGTACACTGACAAAGATGGTGGAGGGACTACATAGAGGCAGCAGAAGAAAAACAACAGTTTAGCTATTGTTTTGGCTAAAACAAAATCCTATTTCTCTCTCAGAGGTTGTATAGCAAGAAAAATGTGCTTGTAGCTATTAGGTCCACCCCACTGGAACAAAAGCTACTATTCTCTAGCTTCTCTTCTGAACTCTCAAAACTATTCAGACTCTTCTCTCTACCACTGCAGTAACGTTATGTGTTTTTCACTAAGTGCATCTTCACTGTTGGGAATTAACAGAACTCTAGTATAATTCAATAAGGAGAGTGCAGTGGGTTTGGTTGGGATGGGGTTAATTTTCTTGGTAGCAGTTGGTCTGGTGCTGTGTTTTAGACTGGTGACCAAAACAGTGTTGATAAGTCACCGGTGTTTTTGCTGTTGCTGAATGCCACTTACGTAGTGTTAAGGGCCTTCTCACACTCCCACTCTCCTGCCCCAGTGAGCAGGTTGGGGGTGGGAAAGTGGGGGGACCCGAATTGACCTGAGAGACGTTCCTTATTTTATAATGTCATGAACAGAATCTGGGGTTAAGTCTCCCAAGTAGCCATTGCTTGGAGATTGGCTGGGCACTGATCTGCTAGTGCTGAGTGACACAGAGTGCTTCTGTGTCACTTAGGGTTTTCTGTTAACCCACCCAACCCTTTCATTTATTAGACTGTCTTTACTTTGACCTGGGAGGGTTTTTTTCCTTGCTTTTGACCTTTGCTTTGGTTCCAAATCCTGCTGGGGAAGTGAGTGAGAGACCAGGTGTGAGGGTTTAGTTGCTAGATGGGGTCAGCCTACCACAGAGACTGCAGGAAGAAAACCCAGTTAATTACACTAGTCTTCCCTGCTTCTGAAAATAGATGTGTAAAATAGTACTGTTTTTAACAGCTATGGCTTTAATATCCTTACAGATACTTCAAGCAATTGATTACCAGTCGCTACATGCTGGATGGACGCTATATAAGTAGTGTTCTGGTAAGAAGCATGTGATTTTTAGTGAAGTATCAGATTTTTATTTTGTCGTGAATAACTTTCAAAACTCGTTTGACAAATGCAGTACAGCATGAGCCTTACTAGAAGCTCTCAAAATAGTGACACTTATTGATCAGGTAGCAAATAGCTGTATCTGAACTGAAATACTGAGAAATTACATATTGCTCTCCTCAGTCTGTAGATTAATCCTTACTTTGCTTCACTAAAAAAGTGGAGTTTGAATCATACTGTAAACAGTTGGCTTGTGAACAAGTACGAGAAACTTGATTCAGGTTGTGAGTTCACAAGTTGGATTGTAATATTTTACTGTGTTATTTGATTGTTGGATTTAAATCAACCCATTCTTATTACCATACTATATTTTTTGCAGTATGAAGAACCTTACATTACTATTGACTTGAAACAAAACTCCTCTGAAAAATCTCCTAGCGATGTGGATATAGCTGATGTGGCCTACTACTTTGAAAAAGATGTAAGTGTGTCTCGGGTGAAATCTGCCAAAGAATAGATGCATATTTAGCATTGCACTCAGTAGTGTTACTAAAGCTAAAGCAAGATGAATTAATTGCAGTGCCTAGATGAATGCTTATTACAATGTGAACTAGCAAGTCTCTTTTTTTTTTCCCCTATCCTTAGGTCAAAGGTGACTCCATCTTTCATGATGACATACTGAACATGAGTATTGATAATGAG
Organism: Tringa solitaria; assembly: GCA_026413425.1. Classification (NCBI taxonomy): domain Eukaryota; kingdom Metazoa; phylum Chordata; class Aves; order Charadriiformes; family Scolopacidae; genus Tringa; species Tringa solitaria. The sequence goes on along the minus strand of JAOXJM010000023.1, from coordinate 11,154,960 downwards.
AGGCTGGATTTTGAGAAGACGGCGGTCTACTACGTTGATGAAATAGCGCCGGAGTTTTCCATGAAGTCTCTGACTCCTGGTCTTATTGCTGTCATTGTAGTAGTAATAATAGCAATAGTCGCTGGAATTGTTGTTCTGGTAAGTTCTAATAGTGTAATTTGGGAAGTTGTAACACACCAGGGTAATTTGACTCTGATGGAAACATCTTCCTCTGTAAACTGGAATCTTTTTTGAGGCGTGGGAAGGAAGTGATGGACATACCATCGCTGTTTCAGGTCAGGACTGAAGGGTGTTGTGTGGAAAAATAAAAATACTAGGAAAAAGTGATTGAGGGGACGAAAGTACCTCCTGGTTTAAAGTAGTCAAGAATGACTGACGGCCTCTTGTGTATCTCACTCTGGAAGGATGGGGAAGGGATGATTTCAAGGTCGGAGTTTTAAAATCACAACCAAATGAAGTTTATTGTAAGTCAAGACTTAAATAAAACTTCACAATTATTCTGTCCTTCTCTTACAGGTCCTGACGAGGAGGAGGAAAGGGAAGTACGTGAAAGCAGAGGTAATTTAATTTCTGTTTATGGTATATGTGTGGGGAAGAGGTTGGCCAGAATCCAGAACCTCAGAAGTCTGTTGTAGTTTGTTAAAAGCTTGCTTTGGGTGCTTCAGTTGTGTTCAAGGAAACTGAAAGTATTCAAATTTTGTTAACTAGTTTTCACCTCTATAGTTCACCCTGTCTGTTCTGCACCAGTTTCAAAGGCAACTGCATTTCCCAGGGGTGAGGGGTGGTGCTGACAGCAAGTACTACTTTTACATATCTATAGCAAGGGCTACATAATCCACAGGAAATACTGATAGTCTTGTTCTGTCCTGAACTGTTGAGAAGTAGCACAAATGTTGATCTCTGTTCTGCCTCCTCCCCTCCAGGTAAAGGAAATGAATGAAATGCATAGAGGGCTGAATGCGTAATTAAATTGCTTGACAACAGAGTAAGATTCCAACAAGAAGAGGACAGAAACATTGGAGGCATGGATCTTAACTCTTTGAAGATTCCTCCTGAAAGCGAGGCAATTGTGCTCACTTAATGATTTGTTAAAACTCTATAACAGCCAAGACTGGTAACTGTTCTACTGTTTTTACCATTTGTTCAGAGTTGAATCTTAAGCATCCCATCTTAAGTCCAACTTAACTACTGCTCCTTGATTTTATGTTTATGATGATTAAATGAGCTGTCAACTGCTGTTACTAGGGTTTTGGAGCATAGAAGCTTAAATGGTTATTTTACCCTTGTGGGAGTTTTATTGAAGATAAAATGGCCTTTTTTGTAGCCATGTTGTGAGGACACTGTCTCATGTATAACTGAACATGATATTTTTATGGCTGTTTGTATATATTTCAAGTTGCTATAACTTTTTTATGACTTGAATTAATAAAACTTTGAAACAGGCTTCTAGTTCTTTTATGTTGAAATTATGACAATCTGGTAAATTATCATGCTTATAAATTCTGCAGTGTAGTATTTCCTTAAAGCAAACAACCTCAGCATAGGTGAAAATCTTCTAGAGCTCCCATTACCAAAGTCTGTTATTAGTCATCAAATATCTCAAAAGCATGATTTTTTTTTCTTAAACTTGTGAAAACTATTCTTTATCCAATTTTCCACTCTTACTGTGCAACAGGAGTCAAATGATAAAATATGGATTGTTTGTATAAAAAAATAAACATGCTGCGAACGTAGCAATTTCAGGAATGTATAGACTGCTTTTTCAAATGCTACATATTTATAGTAAAGCCTCTAATCTAGAAGATCTGTGGTGTAGGGTTGGGGGTGGGTAGCCTTTGCATCTGATGGTGGAGCTGGGAAAGAGCTATTACCCCATTACTGTGATTTGCATAGCTATCCATTGCAAAGATGATGTTGCACAGCTAGAATCTGTTTCTGTTGTTATTACTGTCTGCTGTCACGGAAGCTGACCAAACTTAGGCCAGGTTATCTACCTCCCAGAGCTTTGGATAAAAGCTTGCTTTGGCAGTCTGTATATTGGCTAGTAAGTTAATATGTATAGTCATATACATCAGCATATCTGATTTATAAAGGAAATGCTGTAACTCCTGTTGCCAAAGAAATAATTAGATATGAGATAAGGAACTGAATGACAAGTCATATTACTAACATGGGGTGTTTTTGAGCCCCTTCCCTGAAACAGGAAAAGTTGTATAAATACCCTGTTCATAAAATGTGAAACATACTCCATTAGAGAGCTTGTGTGTGTCTGCTGAATAGCAGGCAATGTTATGTCTGACCTTAGAGCTGATCAGTACGACCTGCCTTTGGACAAGGTGGCAGCTGACACACATGTGTTCTTGTGCCCACAGTATGTTTTGGGAAGTGGAGATGTGCATGTTGGTTTGCTCTTGTCAAGTCACTGCTCCTGCTAAGCATAAAAATTCGGAAGCCGGGAACTTCCTGGAGTGCTTTGCAGCATTCTCAAGTGGCTTTTTCAGTGACAGCTTCTGTAGGGCAGTCTCTGGCTCTGCCAATAGATGCCACTCCCTTTCTCCCCAGGTATGCAGGTGATCTGCTGAGGTATGATGAATTTCCTACAATCCTGTAAGCTGTTAAACAAATGAGGCCTAGTTTACAGTAAGCTTGCCTTTTGCCAGGTCATGTGTATTACTGTCTTCCCCAGTTCTTTGCTCTCCATATCCTATACTTTCTTAAACATCTACAATATGGTATCCTTCCCATTCCTTTCTTTTCCCCAAGATCATAATGCTATTGTTTCCTCTCCTTTTCCTACTGTCCCCATCCCCATTTCGTACCTTTTTTTTGGTTTATGGGATGGAAAGAGATGTCATGGGCTGGGACCTACACATGTGCTGACTTGACTAGCTGGTATGTACTTGCTGGGTGGCCTGGGCCTCATCCCAATGGCTTTGTTTGAACATTGTTTTCTTCCTACTTTTCCCACAGTAGAAGAAGGTATTTAGATTCTTTCCAGGTTTGTTTTTTTTTTTTTTACCTAACGGAGCTTTTCACGTTACATACATACGTGCACGAACTTAGTATCTCTATGGTCTTGTTCCTTATCAAATTTGACGGAAGCTAGCCAAGAGGTTAGAAAACTACAAAGTTTACAGAAACTAATCAAAAAATAGAAGAGATTGTATTACATCTATTTCTAAACTCCGTTACTACAGTACAAACACAGTGCCGCTCAGCTCCAAAAATGATGGTCACTAATAGGATTTTCTCTAGTTTTCTAGTTTGATTGACTTTTATATTGGCTTTTTGGTTTTTTTTGGTTCTGTTTTGTTTACTAGACACTGCACTTGTGCAACAATCCAGCTGCATAAAAGTGTGTATTTATAGGGAAATGGAAAAGCATAAGGGGAGAAAAGAGTTGAGAAACCAGTGTATCGGCATCCTGCAGCTAAATTGTGTTTTTACAGGTTTTTTTATAGCTGGAGGAGACTAATGTGCTGAAACAAAAAAAAATGCATGTGAAGTTTCTTTCCATATGTGGAGCAGTTTTGAACTGCTGGCAAAAATTGCTACTGAAAAATAATAGCAAATACTAAGTGCTCTCTATTTTAATATTTTGAAAGTATTCAGCAAAGTTAAAAAGTTTCCTGTAAAAGAAGCAAGTCAATATAACTTAATAAGAGTATTAGTCACTGCATCGATTTTTGACAAGGTAAATATTTTGATGCTTTCGTTTGCCTAATTCATTAACTTCCTTCGGTGAAGCAGCATGATTTTTAAATCTAAAGTTCCACGCAAAATTGTGATACTGTGTTCCCTCTCTTTTAATGTAATGTCAATTGTGATAAAGGATATGAAGGGCCAACTGAAGATTTATTAAATAATTTGAGACTGAATAAATGAGATTTTTTTTGTTACAGAGAGGGGATGGACACAAGCTGTACAAGAAACTATAGTAATAATATTTGTCTTAGTGTCTATGTACAACATGGGAAAATAGTGTTTGTATAGGTAAGTGCAAATCTATTACTTCCTTATGAATGATTACACTAGCACATATATATTAGTTATTATTACTGCTGAGCAAAATTAAATAAATATTTATGCAAAGACAATGAGAGACTTTTTAAGAACAGGGTATGCAAATAACATGTGTGAGAAAGCATGACCAATAAAGCCTATAAAACTTTCTTCCATAGACCTAAGTAATCCCTAAGCACGGTTTCCACAACTACAAAATGAAAGGTCAGCGTGGCGTATGTAGGGTCTGTTGACAGTAGCTCACTCATTAGCCTCCCAAACAACTAAGTTTGGTAAGAGAAATAACATTGTTTTTGAACCGTGCTTATTTATATCCTCACCTGCTGGACTTTGGTTGCCATAACATACAGTGATTTGGGATTACAGACTGCTTGAAATAGCCTGAAAAATATTCTAGGAAACTAAAAATGCTTGCAGCTCTGCTGCTCTAACTTTACCTCTGCCAGTTGCTGAATTCTAGCAGCTCCCAGGAGAGGCTGCAGCCCCCACGTGTTGGGGATAGTTGGGCCCATCCACACAGAGTTTTATGAACTTCACTAAAATCTTTGTCCTCCTTGTCTAAACAGTGACGTGCAATGGCAGCCATACGCAAGGGAGAGTGTGGCAGAGAAAAAGAAGGTGGTGTGTAATGTTAGAGGCAACACTTACCAGGTCGTAGCATGTAAAAACTTCATACATGTGAAAAGTGGGTTTTCTCTTTACTACCTTCTAAATGCACTGCAGAATCCTTGTGCGTTCAGGTACCTGCAAAGTAGAAGCATGGCTGTGCCAAATTGATCTGAGTGAAAAAAGCACATGCACAAAAATGAAAAGGTCCTTTACAAGGCATTAGTCACATTTTCTGTTTGATCTTCCATTAATTAACTAAACTTACATTAACTAAACTTATATTAACTAAATATTCTTATTTTGGTAATATTATCCTAAGTCTCTGCTGCATTATACATAAACCCACACTAGTCTAACAAAATTTTCTGGCAACATCCCCACCAACTCAAAAGCATTAGAGCTGTCACTGATCACACTCCAATATTAATTAACCTTTGGTGGAAAATGATTTATTTTTTCTTTATTTTTCTTCTTGTGCAAGAGATATCACAACATAAATGTCTTTCATGGCTGTGGTCACCACACTAAGAGTTAGCAGCTGGTGTAGGTGGTGGCTTTCTGCAATTGGGAGCCTGCAGCACAGCAGAGGTGCCTTGAGCAAACTTCTGGATGACAAGGTGGAACTAGCTAGAGGAGAGAGAAGCAAGGACTGCAACACACAGCAATTACAGCATTACCACCTCTTTTGAAGGCGGTAATGAGGTCCCTGGAGCCCACCTCCTCTCCAACTGTTTGTACAGGACACATTTTCCTTCTTGTCCTACTTCTGCCTTATCCGTAGTCATCAGTGCATACAAATACAAGCACTCTCAGCTATTAATAAAGTATATTTTGGGCTGACCTGGTATTATCACCTCTTGGCAAGGCTGCCTGACATTATGAGTTATGTATTTGCTAAATGACAATTATTTAGGCTGAATTTTCCTACACGAGTACTGCCGCAAGCAAACATTTTTGGTGGGAGGGAACATTAGACCAGAGAGTTTAGCCACTTCTGAAAATAAGGTTAGGAAAAGTACACTTTTTCATACCGAAAATAAATCCAACTGCCCTGCCAGAACAATGTCATTTTTGCAACTGTTATGGAGATAAGAGGAAGATTTTGGGCAACTTGAAAGCTGCCAAAGCTCTAGTGACCTTTCTTCCTTCCTAAGACAAATGAAGGCAGACCTTACTTTCTTTTCTCCAAAAGAACCACCCACAGTCCTTCACCGAGTGTGTTTGCAAAAGGGCTTTGAAGGCCTTTTCTGGAAAAGCTGTTTTACCTCAGGGGTACACGACTGGGGTTTGGGTGAGGAAGGCTGAGGTGGGGACAGGCAGCCTATGGTGACACTGGCCAGGAACAGGGCAGAGGTGGGGGCACCAAAGTGTTCCCTATGGAGGGACAGCCAGGACATGACAACACCTTCAGACTGCAGTATCAGGGTGGCCCCAGTGGGTAAAAGGATAGTGTGAAAACCTTCACCCTAGTGTAGTAGTCCTTATGTGGGGCTCTGAGGGCCTTTTGGAAAGCACCTGTTGACACCAAGAAATATTAAAGATGAGCACAATTCACCAAGTGGAAAGAAGCAAGAAGTCAGGTGAGAAATCTGGGGAAAGATATCCCAAAAGTGTGCCATAGCTGGAACGAGGGGTGGGCTGGGAAGAAGGAGGAAGGGTGAGAGATAAGATGGAAGATGCTGAGGTAACATAGGGCAGAAAGGAGAAAGCAATGGGAAGCAGATGAGGGGATGTTCTGAAGCAGCAAGATGGGCAAACCAAAAGAAGCAATATGCATTTGCATAAGAAATGCTAAAGCATTTCTTCAATTCTAAGATATGTTTTGACTATAGGTAATAAGATGCAGGCAGTTGAACTGGGGTACAAGAATCATGATTTGGAACTGACTGGAAAAAAAAAAAAGTGGGCCAAGGCAAAAGAATTTCCAAAAATACTTGATTTAACCTGGGATTTCTCATTATTCTTAATAATCACTAAATTAAAGATTGTGAGAATATACCCATACTGTTTCTATTCCTTTCTGTCTTTACATCAGAAAGAAAAACAAAAAAGAAAAGAAAAAAATGGCCAGGACAGTACAAGCAAAAGCTGATGAAAAATAAAAAAAACCTGAAGCACTCTGGGCACAGGGACCACCCTGTAGCCAGGGCTCAGGATCCCTCCGAGCACTGTCTGTCCCTCAGCTGGGTGTGTAAATTGTGTGTGTGTGTGTCAGGGCTTCATTTTTTGGCCATTTGCCATGTTGCTTTTTGCAATGCATGGGAGGTGCGACCCCCCCCCCCCCCTCCAAGGAGGGTGAGAGTCTCCTTGCCTGAGGGGGCACATAAGGTCTCTGGACACCATTTGGCCTGTAAGCAGAGAAGGGCCCATTACCTTCCAGTCTTCTGCCTCCTGGAAGTCCAAGCAAGACAACAGCCCTGTGTGCAGGCTGTGTTACAGCATTTGCCGTCTGGCAGCCTATTAAGTTCCTCGGCACACTGCCAGCCTCTACACTGCGGGTCTGCAGGATGCTCTCATCTCCTCTTCAGGGTGCAAGTGGAGCTTCTAAGAGTACCTTAGAAATCTGACCACCTCAGCACGGCTGCCTGGGGCTCCCTCCCTCTTCTGGGAAGACCTTCGATGACAGTGGGGCCTGCGCAAACGAGGCCCGCGTGCCGTGGCTTTGACATGCGGTTGTACACGAAGACAAGACACAACTTGCCATCGCCTGAGCCTCAGGGCTGAGGTTACGGCAGCACGGAGCGCTGGCACCAGCGCCCTACCTCACCGGCGACCACAGAGCGGCGGCAGCTCGCCCCACCGGGCCTCAGCCGGCGGCCCCTCACGGCCCCGGCGTTGCCATGGCAGCGTAGGGCGCGCGGGAAGGCCCGCGGCAAGGCGGGCGGCCGGGCCGCCGCGGAGGGGGCGGGGCGAGCGTGACGCACTGCGCAGGNNNGTTGGGCGCGCGGTGGGCCGATGGCGGGAGGCAGCAGCGGCAGCAACATGGCGGCGGAGCCCCCGCGGGAGGCGGTGTGGCCGGAGGGCGCGGGGGCCGAGGCGGGCTTCGTGCGCGCCGTGCTCTCCCTGCCCGAGAAGCCCGACACCACCGTGCGCTTCTTCGAGCGCGGCGATTACTACACCGCGCACGGCGCGGACGCGCGGCTGGCCGCCCGCGAGCTCTTCCGCACCCGCGCCGTCATCAGGCAGCTGGCGGGGGCACCGGGTGGGTGCGGGCTCGGCCGCCTGAGGGACGGGGGAGGGACACACGACACAGCGGGGCCAGGCCGGGCGGCGGGAGGGTCCCCGCCGTCCCCTGGGCCTTGCTGCGGAGGGGCGGGCGGGCAGCGGGGACGGAGGGGGCGGGAGGGCCGGTGGCCGGTGCAGCCGCGGCGTCTCCTCAAGGGCGAGATGTGCGGGGCTTCGGTCGGGTGTTGTCGCGTTTGGTGGCTGCATCGGACACGAGTTCTCTCCCTGGCGTCGTTTTTCACAGACGGGGACCTTGTGAGGGCGTGAGGCGCCGCAGTCCGCCGCCCCTGGCGGGCCGCTGAGGGCCGCAGCGCCCGGGGTGTTGCGGGGAGCGAAGGCCGCCGCCCTCGGTGTTGGCGGGTGGTGGGAAGGGGAGGGATATTAAGGGGTCTCTGCGAGCGTAACTGACCGCAGATCTTACCCCTTCAGCCTCCCGCAGCTTGGAAATGACAATTAGCAGCCATTCAGAGCGGGCTGCGCGCCACAGGTGCGGGTGTGCAACCGCAGGGAGAAAAGCTTGTACAGCAGGCAGCGTGGCTCTGAGCACACACTTCCCCACTCGCCACGGGGCTGTCAGGTGTGGACAGTTAGTGGGAGACACGGCAGGTTGTGTAGGCTAACGGGTGTGTTAATAACATTTTTCCAGAGTGCGTGGCCTTTTCTGCAATTAGCTAAGAGCTTGGCTCACGCAGCTGTGTAGCGCAGGTGAACCACGGTAACTTCACATGTGCAAGTTAGTCATTATTAGGTGCTTGATTAATGATGGCCTGCAGAAGGGAATAACATCTTTAATTATGTATTGCATAAGATTTTCTCTTCTGTCCACCCCCCTGTTGCTTTTTATTTGTCTCGTGGTATAAGATGGTGGAGCTTGCAGGCTTTGGATGCAACAGCATCAAGATAAATTATCCTGTGAGAACAGGCAAACCTTTAGTATTATCCTTCATCTGAAGGAACGCAATATTGCAAAGTTATTGGCTCATACTTGGTGAAATAAACCTGTTTGTTATGAATGAAATTTTTGTGTGTGTTAATGCAGTGGCATTAAAAAGAGAATGATGTTCTCATACGCTTTTCACTTTCTATTGCAAGTGATGGGCTAATATGTAAAAAAAAAAAAAACAAAAAACCCCAACCCTTTCCTAAAACCACAAAAAAACACCACAAAAAACCCAACTTGTGGAGAAGTTATAGAGCTTGATAGTTTCAAACATAGAATTTGATATATCTTCCAGGCTAGAAACATGTGCATCTGTATTATTTTTCTATTTAATTTAAAAGTGTTCATTTCACAGATGTAAGACTGTGACTTTCAGCTCTGATTTTAAAACACTGCGAACTATAGTCTTATTTAGCATATCAAATTAAAAGCACGAAACTACATTTTGTGCTTTCAGGATGCTTTCGAATCACACCTCAGATTCAGCTGCCTTCCATCCTGTTTTGTTAAAGAGTTCTGCATTGTGGAAACAAGACCTAGTTATGTGGAATTAGCTTCTTGCCTACTTCCAAAAAAGTCTTAACAGAGATCTGAGGAGAGAAAATTAAAAAGCCTTACTTAGAATAAATCCGTAACTTCTTACTGGGTGTGGAAATGTGCTGTTTAACATCTTCCATGTAAAGGGAGGAAGGGCCTCAAATGTGATGAAGGCTGAAAGGAGGGGTGTGATAATCCCTATCTATTGCTTGTGCTTACTTTATATGTCATTTAGCTCTTGTGTATCTGATGCCAGTTTTAGTTAATTCCACTGGGCAGAAAACTTAAAATACCCACCCAAAATCCCAATTTCTTCAGTGGTGGAATTATCTTACTCTGTGGGTAGGCTGGTGCTAGAGGTGACACAGGAGGTGGGGAGGCAGAAGTGGCATCGTTCCTCTTGGAAGCTGTATGGAATCAAATTTGTTCAACTTTGTCGTCTGCCTGCACCCTTACAGGAACAGAAGCAAGAAGTTTGTTAATTAGGCACTTTCTAAGTTAGATTTTAACGTAAATTTTAAAACTTTTTCAAGAATATGTTGGTTTTACAGTATATATTGTGATAAAAAGGCAACATCTTGGCATTTGTGTCTCGCCATCTTTGGAGTGCAAATAGGGTAGCAGTCTGTTCTATCAATAGAAGTGGCTTATCTAGGAAAAGAAAGATGTTATCCAGAAAGAAAACCTGTAGCAGGCCACTCATTAGATTAAAATGTGTGAAATATTAATTAGAAAACCAAATCAAGAACATTGTAAAGAGTGGGGAAACAGTGAGAGAAACACATCTCTTTGTATGTATAGATTTAGTGAAATTTGGGAATGCACGTTGTTTTTATTTGGATTTGGAGTATGCTTTCTCCATTCTTAATAATAACCAGTTGAATGTTGTGATTTTGTGTTGTTTCATGGATTTTATATGTTTGATCTTTGATATTAGAATAATGTCCTACCTGAAGGCTCTTCTTGGGAATTTTGATTACAGAAAATAAACTTCTTGAGCAAATTTGGGTATGTCATAATTTTCTTTTTTCCTTTTTTTTTTTTTTTTTGTAGGAACTCAAAAGCTTGAGAGTGTTGTGCTTAGTAAAATGAATTTTGAATCTTTTGTGAGAGATCTACTTCTGGTTCGTCATTACAGAGTTGAAGTTTACAAGAACAAAGCAGGGAGTAAATCTATCAAAGAAAATGACTGGTATTTAGCATACAAGGTACATTTTTTCAATCTTTCTTTGTAATTATGAGATGAAAGAAAAAAAAAAAAAAACAACCCATAACTCTTTCTTGAGCCCCTCAACTTGGAGTTTGGGGATTTTCAGGGACTGACATTGGTGGTGTGATGGTAAATCATGCGATCTATTATATATCCCCGTATTTTCTACTGTTCGAAGGCTGGAAGAGCTTGTTCTGTACCTTTGCCATAGGTTGGGAAATAAGAGAAACCTGAAGTATAGTTCACCTTGTGCAGATGATATGTAGAGTTTTAATGGTTAAAAAAATAGGACAGTTGTATGTTTTGTTTTAAGGGGCTGTTCAGTACTTAAGTTTATCAGTTGTCCTTCTTCAAGAAAAAGAAGTATTTGTATATATACACACTTTTTAAAAGTATATTTCTTTCCTATATAGGGTTCTCCAGGAAATCTGGCCCAGTTTGAGGAAGTTCTCTTTGCCAACAATGATATGTCAACGGCCATCGGGGTTGTGGGGGTTAAGCTGTCTACTGCTGATGGACAAAGAGTAGTAGGAGTGGGGTATGTCGACACTACCCTGAGAAAATTGAGTGTCTGTGAGTTCCCAGATAATGATCAGTTCTCAAACCTTGAAGCTCTGCTGGTTCAACTGGGACCGAAGGAGTGTGTGCTACCAGGAGGAGAGACTGCAGGAGAGATGGGAAAAATGCGACAAGTAAGGGAACTCTTGTGGCTGACAGTTAGACAAAACTTTATCTAAAATCCTAGCTTATTAGCTAGGCTCTGTGATTTACGGAAAAAGGAAGGAGCAGTACGTTAACTTGAAGAAGTTTTGATTTGTGCATCCAAAATGAATTATTTGTTGACTCGTTTGCATTTTAATCAGCAAAAGTTGTTCTAAGGGTGGAATCTCGTCTGTCATTCTTCTCTGCAACCTAGAAGTAAATACGTATCTCTTCAGGGTTTGCTTTGATGTGATGAATATCAGTCCCCTGAGTATTGAAAGTAATTGAAAACTATGTGTGTTTATGGATGACAGGTCATTCAGAGGGGAGGAATCCTGATTACAGACAGAAAGAAGGCGGATTTCACAACAAAAGATATTGTTCAGGATCTCAATCGCCTGTTAAAATCAAAAAAAGAAGAACAAATGAATAGCGCGGCGTTGCCAGAGATGGAAAAGCAGGTGAGCACAGAGTGTTTAGAGTGCTCTTGTTTTTTAAGCAGCAGAGTGGTGTGTGCATCTGTTGCAAGCTGATCCTCTCTGTCCACACTGGTCCTGTTTGATGCTGAATTCCCCTGCTTTCGGGAAAGTATATTGTACAACGTATGGTATATTAAGCTACATCCTTGCTGAAGTTTTTTAGCAGTTCTGCTCAACTTGAGTGTATCAGAGTTGAATTCCAGGGGTCCTGGAAAAAAAATGAGAAAACCCTTCACTTATGTCTTTAAAGTAGTAAACTCTGCTAAGCAAATAGACTGTGCACAAGAGGTTTTTCCTGTTCGTAATCTATCTAGCCTAAGGACTGAAATACAATAATTATTTTGCATGTCAGGAAAAGTAATGTTTATGATAATACTGTGTTTTATATCATCTTATAGCTCAAGCGTATCATTCAGTACCTGTATGTGAGCTCAATGTGTTTGTTCTTAGCTGCAAACAAGAGGTTATTTGCTTGAGATAAACGTGTTTTAATTTGTTTTAAAATGTGCTCCGCTGCTGATGCTTACTGCAGGTGTAAGGTACAGAGTTATTCTCCCTTCACGTGTCATTTCACAACAGGTTAAAATTGTTTGAAGTGTGTTGCAGTTAAACAAGTCAGTCGTGCTGCTGCCTCTCCTTTGTGCTGGCTCTAGCGTTTGTAACACCGAGCAGCGAGTCAGATCAGGTCCTTGTTCTGGCTGAAAACTAACCCTGAAACCATGTCCTGAGATGATCTATGATATCTCGTTTATCTGCAATAACTTGTTTGTGTTCCTGAGCCAGAAAAATCCTGGTAACAGCTTTGGAAAGCTGGTGAGGCATGCACTTCACGTTTTGTTTATCAGATTATGCAAATGTCTAGTTCCTTGTTCTTGCACCTACCTAGAAAGACTCTGCGGTGCCATAGGATGTCCCTATGAAAAGGAAGTCTTGTCAAACAGGACGAGTCTCTTGTGGCTTTGCTGGAATTGACGTGGCTTAAAGACTTCCCACTTGTAACTTTCTAGGGGCGTTTATCAAATACTCCCCAATTCAAGAGTGTTTCTAATGAGAATGTTTCTGTTTGTTCTTTTTGTTTGTTTTTTTTAAAAACCAAAAACTTCAGGTTGCTGTTTCATCTTTATCGGCCATTATCAAGTTTTTAGAGTTGCTGTCAGATGAGTCTAACTTTGGACAATTTGAACTGACTACTTTTGATCTTAGTCAATATATGGTTCTAGATAATGCAGCTGTTCAAGCCCTCAACCTTTTCCAGGTAAGAAATGCACACTTGAATTGATAAAAGTGTTTTGCAATATACTTATTTAGTTGCTTGATAAGTAGCTTGATTGCCCAGTCAGAGTTCTCCATATCCTCATTAATGGCAACTTTTACATTTCAGCTTTGTTTTCAGCCACTCCTGTACAGTGTGTGTTTTAAACACTGTTGCCACCTTCTTTGTTTTTTGTTAGCTTGCTTTGAATGTAAAAGAGAAGATAATCAAGGAGGCAGGAAGGGGCCACAAACAAGTGTCTATGCGGAATGCAGATGTGGGAAGAGCTTAGAAGTACCTCGTGGTTGTAGCTGCTGAGGAGTTTGGCTTTATCTTTCCTTGTTTTTAGTCCGAGAAGTTCACATCTTCACTGGCAGGAGCAGGAGGCTTGGGGTGTGGGAGGGGAGAAGAGTTCTGTTGTTTTCTGGTGTGATAGGGAAACTCCAAAGCATAGTTGCTTTACACACACTTTCTACAAATCCAAGCAGGTTCCCAGTCTCCTCCATACCTCCAACCATGCCCATTTCTCTGCTTTGCCCCTTTCTATAGTTGTAGGAAAATGTGGACTCAAAGTACTGTGTTGTATCAGCTTTTTTTCTTTTGTTTTCTTGTTAGTAAACCCCGTTTAGTGATATTTGCTTGGAGTTAATCCACTGGAGTTTCAGGTTTATAGGAAGAAATCACAAATATGGTCCCCTATTTACCATAGAGGGATGTCTAGAGCAAGAAAGGGCATATATTCTGCTTCTGAACTGGTGAAGTCTGGAGAGATTTGTTCTGATTTTTTTTTTTTTTTGGCTCTATTTCCTGTTTCTGTGCCACTGTCAAGGAAAAGAAACAAAAATTATATCTCATCTCAAGCTTTATGGAGGTGTTCTGGGAAGTTCAACACTGTCTTAGCTACATCCCTTTATAAGTCCTTGCAGGTGTTACGTGTTTTGTGATAGGAAATGTGCTGCCACGTCTGTCTTCAAGGGCTGTTGTGGGTTTTAGAACAAGGAATTTGCCATGTAGTGGGAAGCTGTGTCATTGCCTGTGTGGCAGGCTGTCTGTCGGCAGGTTTTTGGGCAGGTACTAAAGCAAAGGCAAAATATTTTGCAATTTGAGTTGCTCTGTGAGGTATGTAGGTAAAATTCTTATGGCACCACAGATGCAGTTGATAATACGAAACTGTAATGATCCAATTTATATGTGCTGCAGTAAGTTATTTGTGTGTGATATATGTACTCTGTGGCGCTTTCTTGGATTCAGAAGTTTTTCATAATATAATACTGTCCAGAACACTGAAAACAGGCACATCGGCTTTAGAGATTAGATTTTCTAGGGGTTAAATGTACCAGTGTACCTTCTTACTGTTGTGGTGGTGCTGGTTCTACATCCCAGTTGGTTGGGGGCGTCCAGACCTTACGCTAGTTGAATGCTTGCCTGCTGTTTTAATTGCAGGTGGTTTTGGGTAGAGAGGGTTGAGGTTTTAATTTTGAAGTTGAAACAAGCTTGTCTTGTTTCATGCTGCTTTTGTTGATGGACAGGACCCCTATTGTTTTGACCTTACAAAGGGCAAACTAGCAGTTATCTAGGCTTATTTCCACTTTTCCTATTCAAATGGCAGACTACTCAGTGATGGGATACATTTCTAACTTTCCTATTTAGTCAGATAGTTTCAAAATGGACAAACCTGTTTATTGTTCACCTTGTTCCAGGGACCAGATACTGAGTGCTTTAATGCTGTGATTTTTGCTGTGCAAAATGAAAATTTGCCTTTTTTGATGGGTGCGAAGTTGAATAGAGAAGAAACACTGATCTGTTCCTAGGTAGCAAAGTTAAGTGCCATTCAGAGGGTGTCATTAACTTCACTAACTCTTTTTTTTTTTTTCTTTCCAGAGTTCTGTGGAAAATGCTAATACTGCACAGTCTTTAGCTGGTTTACTAAATAAATGCAGAACCCCTCAAGGACAAAGACTAGTTAATCAGTGGATCAAACAACCGCTTATGGACAAGAATAGAATTGAAGAAAGGTAACGGTGTTACGTGATTTATAGACTTACACAAGTTAGTAACTATTTTACAGAAGGCTCGCTCTTTTTAAGCACAAAATACTACAACAAAGAAGTAATGGTGGTGGAGGGTTTTGTGTGCTGTCCTATAACACATTGTAGTTAGAGCAAAAAGTGTTTTTCCCCGAGATGAAAATTGACAGATTACTGTTAGATTAAATGCTTTTTACAATTACGACCTTCTAAAGAGGAGGTATGATACGTTTAAATGGTCAAATGATTCATACTACAGGTTAAGATAGCCTGCCTATTATACTGCAAATGTTCAAGTTGTATAATAATATTTTGATGTCGCTTCCAGTTCACCAATTAAAAAAACAAACAAACTAAACCCCCCAATAATTAAGCAGTAGTGACCTCTTTGCATTTCCAGAAAAAAAAAACTACCTTTGATTGCAGAGTGGCACTCCTACTGTATCTTGCTTAGATATTGTTGCCCAAATATGTGTGGTCTTTTTGTTCCCTGCTCTTTCATACTGGTGCCTGTCACTGTGCGTCTGCCCTACCAGTAGACAGCCGTAGCAGTCAATACGAAGCCTTAGAGAATCTGGCAAATCTATGCTGAGAATGTACAGATAATTGTCAGTCCTTCGGAAATGAAAGCTGCAAAGGCCATATTCCTGCACTGTGTGTCTGTGTTTATCTGTTATGTTCACCATGCAAACAGAAGTTACACATTTTTGAACTTGTGCTAAATATAACTATATTCTTCTCATCTAAACCCAAACTTCATGCAACTCAAGTGAATGGGAGGTTATTCCATTGCAAACTGTATGTTAATGTGTACATCAATAAAGCAGAAGAGGCCAGAAACCTAAATTTAACTTTGATACCTTCTCTAAGGGTAACATTTCAGATAAGGCTTTACAGGTAGGTCTGTATATGGTGTTGGGCTTTAGCACAGATCAATACTACCAAAAAAAGAATTTTTGGCTTGGTCACATTGATGTTTAAAGAAGTTATGCAAAGGGTAGTTTCCTCTCTAGATTTCTAGAAACTGAGTTATTCTGCTTCTCTTCAACAAAGTTTTCTACTTTTCCTAATAATTTGCAGAATGGCTTAGTAACTTGATCAGAACACACCTAGAAATGTTATCAATGTGACACTGAAATATTGGTACCCAGGTTTGTTGCATGCTGTATCTTACTCTGGTGAGTGTTAGAAGAGACTTTACCATTGGTTTTTCTTGATTACATGCCCAAGATCTTTTGCTTCTGTCAGTTTTGGATTCTAAGATCTAAGTCAATTCAAATTTTACGGTGATGCTGGTTTTAAGATTTGTAAAGTTATTACTCCCATTTGTAGTTTTCTTGTGTCAAAGTGAACACTGGAAGTGTCAGACTTGTTTGCTCACTACTGTGGACCAGAAGTCCTCAAGTTTGTAAGAAAGAAGGTATTTTCTTGATAAAGCTGGGATTAGATGATAAGCAGAAAATGTAACTTGACCTGTTTTGTAGAGTTATGATCATCTTCACATTTTTGCTGCGATTCTGTGTGGCTAATGTTGACTGCATTTAAGAAAATCTATATTTAAAGGAGGAGGGGAGGAAATAAATGGAGTTAAGCTCCTAGTAAAGCTTGTAAAGGTTGGTGTATCCAAGTGTTAGGAGGTTGAAAGAGGTCCCTTGATAACCTCCTGTGTCTTGCCCAGCCACACAATCGTTGGGGTTGCAATTGTTGAAAGTAGTTTCTTTTAGTCTGTACTTAAGGACACTGAAATGCTATAGTCATACTTTCCAGTTTGTTCTGCAGCACACTAAGGCTGTCCGAGTGCATCTTGTTTTCAAGTACTGCTTTGATGAATTTGATTCTTTGGCTTTGGGATAAAAGCAATGCATTTTACTCATAAGCAGTTGGTGTGCTGTCTTCCCCATCTTAATGCTTTTCAAAATGTGTAGGACTGTTCTTTTTTTAATCCGAAGGAAGAAGCATAATAAGAGACGCTGTTGGTGGGACCGATGAGATGTATTGACAGGTTCAAATATCTTTTGGAAGATACGCAGTTGCCAAGTTGTTTTCTGTATGCTTTACATATTGTGGCTTTTTTAAGAATTGCAAACTATAATTTAAAATGTATAGGTGGTTTGAGAAGGCAAGAAAAAGACTGCTGTTCCTTTATATTTCCTTTGCAGTCAAGGGGAGTTACTGATTAACATGGAACGCTTCAGGCTAAGAAATAAAGGATCCCATTTAACACTAAGCAGGGCAAAACAGTTGAAGTGATGTTAGATGACAATGTTTTGAAGTAAACCTGTTGTTTTGCTTATACAGGTGTTATTTTTACTTAACTTTTATTCCAGTAGTGTAGAATTAGACGACTGACTGTTTATTTGAAAAACTTTAAAAGTTAGACTCATGCAACCTTCTGCTGAGACCTGTAGGTGGTGCAAGTAATCTTTTGGAGCTTAATGGATCAACTTTTCAGTAATTTGTAACCTGCAAGGTGTTGTTAATGTTTATGGGTAAATGGAACAGTGTTACATCACTAGTCCATATTAACCATCAGTACAGTAACAACACAAATTAATGTACGTAGTGCACATGCTTCAGATGAAATGTTTATCTACTGGAACAGCTCCTAATGAGAACTAAGAGAACAGGGGTTCCTGATACTTGCCTTTCTTGAAAGACTTGGGGTTCTACCCACGTCTCACTGGTTTTCCATGATTAAAAAAAAAAAATTATCAGGCGTAAGTATGCAAGATACAGCTCTGCTCCCATGTGGTGTGTTCAGAAAGCAAGTATGTGAGGTTCTTGGTGCTTGCCTTATAATCAGCATGCTTCTGAAATTAAATGTAGTTGCAGAGACAGGAAATGCGATACATACATTAATCGCGTAACACTATTGACTGTAATACAGCAAGTAGCTTCAGAGTGTAACTTTAAGATATTGGAAAGTCTGAAAAATGTGGCAGAATATAAAATAGTACTTGTTCTGTTTTGCCCTGAGAAGGGAACTCGTGCTGAACATACTTATTTTTTTTTCTGTACTGAGGGGGAAACTCTGTCTGACGTTTGTGCACAGAACAAACATAAGATTCTAGCTGACCTTTTTAGTCTTCTATACGTACTGTGGCCTAACCTCTTATATGTCTCTGTCCTGTAGTAGAAGAGGTGCAGGAGTCTCAGGTCCAGAGGAGTTACGGGCTGTACTCCAGCGTCACTTGTTCCGATTCAAGCCTGTTTGGAGCTTTTCTCTTGTGTTCCTAAATACTCTGCTGCATTGGGGGCCAAATTGCAGAAAGTAATAGATTTAGGAAGCTCGAGGTGAATCAGTGGCTAGCAGGGTAAAATTCCCAAGTTTGTAGAACGTTCTCATGGATCAGTCTTGAATGAAAATTGAAGTAGCAGCTTGCTTAAAAGTGGAAAAAAAAAAAAAAAGCAAGTTGTTTCTAGCTAGTGTAGGCAGGCTTGACTGCCTTTCCAGGGCTTTATTTAGTAGTAAGTTAACCTAACATATGCTTTCTTTAGCAGATAAACAGAGGGACAAAGTAGGGTAATGCATATGGGGTAGCTCAGATGCCGTGTGACGGGGGGGCTCATTTTAGTGCAGGCGGATACCCAGCATGGATGGAAGAGGGGCCTGTGAAATGAGAACTCCGTGTGCCTTGCAGAGGCCTGTCCCCTCCCTCGGGTAGCAGAAATGGGATGGAACGACCAGAGTTTTTCAGGCAGGCCAGGCAGGGAAGATGGGGGGGGGGGGGTTGTGTTTATGCAGAGGTACAGCCTGGATGTGCAGAGCTCTGCTGGTGTGGGGACAGCAAGGGCCTGTCATGAGCTTAAGGGTCAGGATTAGAGAGGGGACAACAAGGCAGTGGGGCATGACAGTGAGCGTCTACAGCACATATTGCCCCATCAAGGTGAGAAAGTGGACAAAGCCACCTTGAGACAAGAAGTAGAAACATGATCTTGGTTCTCTTGGAAGACTTGAACCACCCTGGCACCTGCTGGAGTGGAACATCAAGATGAGGAAGTGGACAACGCCACCTTGAGACAGGAAGAAGAAACATGTTCTTGGTTCTCTTGGAGGACTTGTGCCACCCCGGCACGTGTTGGAGTGGAGCAGGATACCCATCTTTGCACATGCTGGCAGACAAGTCAGTGGTGTTGTGACCTTGCACAAGGGTGACCACGCACTGGGCTCCACCACTTAGAGCAGGTTGAGGAACGTGGTTGTTCACATTTGCTTGGTAGGTGTGAGGCTGCATCTAGAGTGCTGTATCCAGTGTGGAGCTTTGCAGGACGGGTAGGTGGACAAACAGGAGCTGGTCCAGCAGAAAGGCTCTGAACAGGATCATGGGCTGCAGCATGTGGTATAAGAGGAGAGGCTGAGGGAGCTGATTTTGTAGCCTGGAGAAGACCGAGGGACAGTGCAGGTTTCAGCTGCTATGTGGGTGGGAGTCATAGAGAAGGTGAAGCCAGGTGCTCCTTGCAAGGGCAAAGTGCAAACACGAGACAAGACAGACATCAGCTTCACCAAAAGACCCCCCCCAGCTGGACATAAAGAAAAAAGATCTTCACCATGAGGATGGTCAGACTCTGGAACGTGTTCTCAGCGAGGTGGAGGGAACTCTGTGCTGTTCAGTGTTCAACTGGAATTAGCCTTGGAACTAGAGGCCTTGGGTTGGTTCCCTTCCAACGTAAATTGTTCTGTGATAGCTTTCCACTTCTTTTGTGCGTTTTTTTCTATGCTGCAGCTGTCCCTGCAGAGCTTTGCAGATAGGCTTTTTGCTTCTGTCATTGTGGTTAGCAGCTCTGGAAACACTTTCAGTACTTTTCCAAGTGCAGGCTGAGTACTTCTGCACAGCAACACACTGATTTCAGGCGGTTAAATTAGTAGGTGGTGGCCTGCGTACTCAGTAAGGGAGGGGAGAATGTGACCAGTGTGGAGGTTTGTCTAAATGGCTTAATTAAAATGCACTTTAAATGCTGGGAGTGCCCCTAATGCCTGTAAAGAAGCTTCTGAAATACAGGTTGAATCTGAGCTAGTTGGAAGACAGAAAAGTGTTTTGTTATTGTCCTGCAGATCATGATGCAATAAATATTTCGCATGAAAGAAGTTGTCATTCCAGTGGCGTGAAAATGATATTGGCTTCCCAGGAAGTCTTTGGAAATGTTAGAAAAATGCCACCTTTGTAATTCCAGAAGTTACTATCTGTAAGTCCCCTAGAGAAATGTTTGGAGCTTGATCCTCTCAATGTGTCTTCTTTAACCCTTTCCCCTCCCTTCACCTACATTTACTATTTTCAAAACTACTGGATAACCTGTATTTCATTTGGGTTTGCTTGTAAAACTGAGGCTGATAGTGATGTCTAGAAACACTAAAGAAAAGCTCTACTGGTCAAGCATGTGTCAGACAGGCATCATCTTTAGGAAGGAATATCCACCTATCCATTTTAATAGGTTAAAAAACTATTAAAAAAAAAAAAGCTTAGATGCTTGTGTTGCAAGAGACTTAATTTTAGTTTTCTTGTTTGAGGAGGGAATGGAGGGATCTAAATAAGAGCTGAAAAAAGACTCCTTTCATGACACCTTCAGGTGTGGGGAAGACAATGTTGCTGTTTGAGCTGGAGAAGCGCCTCAAGGCTGTTTGTATTCTGCATGTCATCCAAATCAATTGTCTTCTAGGTCAGGGATCAGCAATCACCATTGCGAATCTAAAGTACAGGTGGCATTCAGTGGTGCAGCACTGGAGTCATAGTACCTCCTAGTTGATACCAGCTCACCCTCTTCATCCTGAGAAGTCCTCACTTGGTGCAAAATAAATAGAAGGATTAAGCTTTTAGTCATTTTCTCTTGCATCTGAATTTTGAAGCTCAAGGGAGAAGTGAAAATTAAACTAAAATTTGCTTGAAGCATCAAATTAGTTTTCAGATTTTTAAGAAATAATCAAATTGGTATTTATTTAGGGACACATGAATCTGTAGCTGCCGTATTATTCGTTTGCTCTCAGCCTGCCAAAAAGGTGGATGGTAATTCCTGCAGTAGCTCAATTTTTACTTAGAATCTGTGTTTAATTATTCAGCTGTTTTGTTGGGTTTTGGTTTTGTTTTGTGTTTTGTTTTTGTTTTTTTTTTTAAATCACAGCCATAAGTTAATGAAGTTTCTAGTTAAAGGGTGTGACCATATGAAAACTTTTACTATGCATGTGTGCAAAGCTCTCTGGTTTGTCACAGTATCCTTGGCGGTCACTAATTTGAACATTGTATACAGGAATATGGTGTATTCCCCATGAAAAAACATCGAATATTTTAGTGTTTCTGCTCTGTTCAATTTGCATCTACAAACATTAGAAAGGTGGTATGTTAGGAAACTGCAGTGGAAGCTCTTGGCAAGGTAATTTTTTCTTGACTTGTAATTTAATTTCATTTATCATGTATTGGGTTGTAAAAGTCTTTAATGTTTTGTTTACATACAGTTTTGAGTTCCTCCTCTGTACAGAATGAATACAAATGAAGAAGTATTTGCTTTTTGCAGCAAAGAAATAGAACTTGTTTGGTATGCTCTTAGTCTGCACTTGTTGAAGGAAATGCACAGGTTAGCAATTTAAAAGAATATTAGTGTTGACGGAGTGTAATACATTTAACCTCTTAATTTTAATAATGCGTGGAAACTTGCAAGGAATAAAACACAAAAAAATATTAATGGAAATACCTTTCCTCAGCTGTCTCTAGTCTTTGAAGACCACACAGTAATATTGTTTGATCACTGGATCCCAAAACGCTGTATTTAATTAAAAAGGAAGACTGGCACAAAATCTCTGCCATGTAAGGCATTATGCTGAAAAGCACCTTTAGCTGCTTCTCATCTCTGGTTTCTCTGGGAGGTTTTGGGTGGAGCGGTTTCACTATATAGAGTTGACTGACTTGCCCATGGCTTTATGGTACTTGATGAGTTCTTGCCCTGTCGTCTCTATTGTTCTTTGTTATCATAAAAGAAATGGAGGTTTATATTAGTAATTCTTAAAAGATAGGCATTTGTTTTCCAGAAGCCTAAATACTGTGTTGATGGAATGGTAATGTTAAAAAAAAAAAAAGTAGTATTGTAAAACTAGTTGTTCTTGTCTTTATTTAAATTAGGATATTTTTGCCTTCATGTCCTTGACACTTGCTCACATTAGGTGTTCTGTATGTAGGATTTCTTTGGTCTTCAGTGGTCAGAATTCAGCGTAAAGGCTTTTTGTTTGTATTTAACTCTGAAGCATCATGCAGCGATCTATCATACCAACTTCTCTCACAGTTGGCTGAGACTGTGACTGCTTTAAATAAAAAGGTATAGTCCTGCTTCCCTGACCATGGCTTGTCACCAGTTCCCTTGTTATTGGCACTGGCACTAGTGTTCATGTAGCTGCCGACTTCATCTTTTGATGGGGAATTTAGCATGCTAAAATAATCAAGGATGAAATGTTGCATAGCATCTAATCCATTAAAACTAGACAGTTGCCAAAAGAGGCAATCCCAGTTCCCCTTTCTGGCCTTCAGCTCCTGCTGCTCCCTTTTTACAGTCTCTTAGCTACAGAATAATTTGGTTTGGCTTGTTCACCTGATGAAAACTAATCCATGAAAAAGTGAGGAAAGTTGTCATCTAAAATTAATCCTTTTGCTTCTGTGCAGCTGGTCCATGACATGCTATCATCATAAACATAAGGTTAACATTTTCTTGAATGCAGATCAAGCAATATCAAAAGCCTGTCCTTCAGATTTAATAATCTGACTTGTGTTTGCTTTCTCTTGGTATCTTGACTTTTTTAGAGCTTACACTAACTAATTTATATTATGAGTTTGATTACTGAGCTTGCTACAGGAGGATAAATTTGATATCTGCCTATCCTCAAATTGGAAAAATGTCTTGAGTCTGTGGAATGGAGCTGTTGACTACCATTGCTCAATAAACCTGCTGCCTATGACAAATTCACTATGAATATACTACTTGAGTAATTTTTAGCTCCTACAGAAGGCTATGGAAATTTAATGAAAAATAATGTATGCATAGAAATAAATTAATAAGTCGAGTCTCTTGTGTCATTGGAAGATGGAAAACATTTCTCTGCTGAAGTGTTTAGGAGATACTTAGAGAATCTCATTTCAAGAAATATCCCCTTGTCACTTTTGTCTGTAAAGTTCCTTAAGGGTAAGAGACTGCTTAGTCCAGCAAGATTCTGCCGAGTTTTTGAGGTGGGAGAACCTTTGCTGTGTAAAACATCTTATCTGTGTAATAAGCATGCATGTTTAAAAGTTGGGAAAAGTGTTTATCGTTCTGTGAAGCAGCAAGTTGCAGTAAGGTGAGAATTTTCCCTTTTTGTGCCAGCTTCTCTTCTGTGGAGCTGTCTAATTCTTAAGAAGTAATAATTTTGTTATTTCTTAACTGAGAATGAGAAGGAGTGGCAAATCAAATCTAAATAGTGCTGTTACATAAAACTCTAGTCTGAATGGCAGTTCTCAGTTATAATTAAAAAATAAACTTGACTCTTATTTGAGAAACACAAGTGAAGGTTTACTTTCCTTTTCTATTACTTGGGCAGCTGACTGTTACTGTAAGTAATATACCCAGGCTGTGGAATGGGAAATAAAAGACGCTTGGGTTTGGTTTTTAACTGTGATGGGAGTGATCGTGTAGGTTGGGTGTACAGGTCTATGAAAGTTTCTTTAGAATATAGACAGGAACAATACTTCTTGGAACATAGAAGTTTCCACTCAAATATGAGAAAAAACTTCTTCACAGTGAGGGTGCCAGAACCCTGGAACAGGCTGCCCAGGGAAGTTGTGGAGTCCCCTTCTCTGGAGATTTTCA
>JAOXJM010000023.1:11058911-11068948 GCA_026413425.1 Tringa solitaria | reverse complement strand
AAGTAATTTATACTCATAATAATTTAGATTTTACAAAACAATGTTTTAAACAAAAAAATTCAGAAAAGTGTCTAATTTTGGTGTGTCTGGGAACATTTGCTGGTTAATTTGCTGGTGGTCTTAATAGTTCACTGTTTGCAATCAGTACAAATGGGAAAGTGATACCAACCAGAAACCAGCAGAGAACCGGTCGCTCCTTCTGTAATTCACACTTAGTGCAATACAGAGGTGCACAGATACCAAAGCCAGTGGAATTAACTGCAGAAGTAGAATTCTTGGTGTTTGTAACAGGAGATAATAACACCAACTCCATTAAAGATACCTACCAAGCTGTCCCCCTTTAAAAAGAAACAGAAATTAAACAGGAAAACCTTAGAGCAGACATTTTATCGCTGAAGGCTTTTAAGTTTGCTTGAAATTTGGAATTAATATTTGTGCAGAGTATACAACAAGGTAGTGCTCTAGTGAGCTAAAAATGTGTCTGTATATGTGAAGGGATGGCATTTTTTATTTTTCTAAATAAACAATGTCTCTACACACACACACACAAAACCCCCCAGAACCATTTTTTCAGATGTTGTGCTTTTGGATACTTAGGTTTTACAATAAAATTAGAACTCAATTCTTGCCCTGCCTGTACAGCCCGTGGATGTTACTATAAGCAAAATTTTTCTGGACATAATTATACATGCAAGGAATAAAACTGACTCACTAATACAAAAATTAGGAAATTATAACCATTGAGAAAATACTTGGTGTTTGAGTTGCACATTGTCAGAAATATGAGTAATTCTTTTCACATTGTTTATTGTATATTATTATAAAAGCATTAATTTTGTATTGACTCACTGGCTTTGAAAAGTAACCTTCCGGTCTGCGAAGTATAAAGGTATTATGGGAACATCTTTGTATTTCTTGTAGTTCTTTGTATTTCAAAATATTGCTCATCACTGTAAGGGATCAGCGCGGCCGCTTTCCCAGCAGCCCCTAAATTGCCAGATTACTGGGTACTCCGCTAGAAACCGTATCCCTACGGACTGCCCCTTCCCCTTCCCCAGGAAGGACTAAACACAGCGGATGTGGGAGGCTGCAGGTTTGCAGTTCGCTTCGAAGCGAAACTACACCATTGCAGTTCCCCAGAGTTGAAAGTTTGGATCTGATCCTAGACCTCTTTATTTGGCTCTGCGATATTTTGGGCAATTGCTTCGTTCTTTTGTTTGTTTGTTTGTTTTTTTACCCGGTTTAAAGATCTATTCTAATTAAAGGGTAGATGTTATCCATTTAATAAACAAAAAAGAGTAAGAAAAAAGGCGTGTGTCTTTATTGGTGGCTGCATTGGGACAGTGGCCAGGTAAACTGAAGTAGTCCTTCCTCGGTGCCATTGCTACACAACGCATCTATAATGCATAATGAGCTGCTTACTGGGCGTACGTTAATACACACATCCTACCAGTCAAACACCAGTGGAACTGGCCATACCTTCCTGCGTTTTCCACAGACAATGTAATTAGGTGACCTTTAAAGGTGCCTTCCAACCCAAACTGTGACAACTCTTCTCTTTTCCTAGCATGAGTATTCAGGAAAGCAGAATATGAGCTCAAAAATATGGAAGTCTTCACCAAAAAAGAAACTGCATATTGGTTGTGCAATGTGAAATGCACACTTCATTATTTTGTGTGAGTCAAGTATTAATATGCCCTAATTTAATTTATGTAATATAACATTTACTGTATTTTTTTTAAATATAGCATTGAAAATGTGTGTTGGTTTGGAAAGGCACATTAGTAATCCAATTAGAGCAGAAGCCATATCCACAGATGTGATAGCAATCAGCAAAGTATGACTTTTGTTTAGATTAACTCTGAACATTCATTGAAATAATTAGTCACTGAATATTTTTTGAGTTAAAGGCTAGAAAAACACAAAAAAAAGTAAGAATGGTCTCATTGCTACAGCTAATTTTCAAATAGTTATAACTCCATCCCATATAACTTCATCAGGTTTATACTGAGCCCACGTGCCTGACTGTATGACCTTGGCTGCTGCTCAAGTCCTCCCTTCAGGAGCAAGTCAAGACATGACTGAAATACAGGTAAATGGTTATAGTAGACCCAAATTTTCACCCACAGACAGCTGGGGAGGAGAAGAAATCAAGGGGCAGGGCTGAAGCCATGCTGGGACACCAGGGCCACACCTCACTGCATCTCTGGGTAACCCAGGCATGGCACGGGGCGGTCACCCAGAGCTTTAACGGGATTCTTAGACCTCTCGTCTTCCACTGGGTATTTTTGCTGCAATTAGAGCTGGCGACTGGGTTATCAAATAGCAAGCACAAGTCAAAGAGGCACAAATATCCTTTAGAACACACCTCCTTTCCATTTGCAGTTGTGCCCGCTGCTGCAAAGCCCCAGCCACTGCCTGAGGTACCTTTGTATGTCTTGCTAGCAGTAATGGGAGTTACTTGTGCAGTGCTTCTGCCGTGGGGAGACAGACAAATTATGGCCTTGTCCTTCAGAAACTTCCATCTGCCACTGAGGTCATTGAGGTGACTTCTCTGAACATCTGTATCGTCTGAAGGACATCCTTCGCGTTGCAAGGAAATAAAAGCAATCTGAATTTTTTGCAGGAAAGGAGAAGTGTGTTCACAGAGTGGAAGAACCCAAAGAGAACGGGATGACATCTCAGCGTGACTCCAAACTTTGTCCAAGCCACACAGAGGGAAGACAAACCCCAAGGAGTAAATGTAGTGACTTGCCAAGCGTTACAGGCTTCACAAGAAACTGTTCCTTGTGACCATTCTGCCCTGAGCTCCAGAGGGGAGAGAAGGTGTCATTTGAATTTGGTCATTGTCCCTTATCAATTTTCACTTAATTTTTTAATTCTCATCTGCAAGGTATTAGCACATGGGCAAAGTGGACATGGTACCTCCTCCCTTCTCGCTGGAGGTGCCAGCAGCTCATGCCTGTGCAGTCATTGCTCCTGCTGGAGGTTGGCTCACAGGGAAGCCCTAAGTCCTGTAGCTTTGTGCTGCTGCTGAATGCTCTGCTCAGGCTCAGACAGAAAGAGAGAGATCTGGGGCACGGGGTCCGAGCTCCCGTCCGTGCTGCCCGTAGAGCAGCGACTGGGATGGCTGGGTCCGTGCCCGCCAGGAGTCACCGCTGCTGTTCTGCAGGGTGGGGCAGAGGGGCTTGCATCAGGGAAGATGAACTTTTAAATCCTAACTCAATTACATGCTTTTCAAGGCTGTCCAAAAATAAAACCTGGGGAAAAAAAAACCAAACCCATTTCAAGAATGTAATACAACTCCCAAGTTACCTGAAAAGAAAGTGCAATCTAGTGCAGTGTGCTTTCACTGTCCCACTCTGTTCCTCCAGTTTCCTTCTGATTTCTTGTGCTTCAGCCTGTGTCTGGGTATTGCAGGTATCTGCTTTGTCTGTGAAAATGAAATACCAGGAGGAATTGCAACTGGTTCATCTTGAGGGTTTAATTCACAAAAGGAACAGGCTGCCCTGGGGAATCCCCAAGTTGGACCATGCACAGTAAAAGAAGGGAGGTAGGTGCCCAAGTCTGGCAAATTTAAAGAGAAGTTGCCATAAAAAAGGGTAAAGAAAGAGCAAGAAGGACTAGGAAATGCTCATCTCAAATCTCCTACATCCTCTTGGCTCACGTACTCATGCACAGGGGTGATGGGTGCCCAGGTAGCGCTAGCAGGCAGAAGAGTAGAGATTTGGAGCTTGGTTTTCATGCATCCTGGAAAAATACTCAGCTACTGAGTATAACTGTAAGGCTGCTCCTTGTGAGACCCACATCAGTAACCGTGCTCTGAACCCTCTCATAAACTGGCCTTGCTGAGCCAGATGGGGTTGGGGGTTTTTACAGGGCTTAGACACAAGCTGGGGGTCCCTGTGGTTCAGTTGTGTTGGCTTCTGGGGGTACATGTGCTACAAGAAATGGGGGCACTGGTAAAAAAGTGGGCATGCACTTTACATGCCTCTGAGGCTAAGGAGAAGCAGAATGGAGTTTATCAAGGATCTTGGGACTAAAGAAACACTAGACCTAAGTGCACAGAGTAGCCATCGGGCATCCAAACCCCTTGGGGAACCCAGCTCTGGCAGCCAGTCCACCTCCCCCTGAAGTCAACAGGAACTGCAAAGGGTCCTGCCATGGCACCAAAAAGAAACGTTTAAATCGTATTACTGTGTGCCTGCCTTTGAAACAGCAGAGAAGGTATGCACAATTTCATATTACTTCACTGTATTTCCCAGGCAGGAATAAGTAGTCTGAAAACAAATAGGTCCCTAATCATAGTTATAATATTTATCCTTTAAAAACAACTTACTGCAAAAATAAGCCCCCTTAAATTTGCAAATTTGTAATCATAAAAATACAGTTCTTGAGCTCACAGCATGTTAATGCATCTGAACGTGTTTTTATGAGTAATATGATAAACCCAAGTAATTCTGCTGTGCCTCAGGATCCTATCTATTCCAACTCTTATGACCTTTGGGACAGAGCCCATCTGCCTCGATTTATGCAGCACTTCACCCAGTGGGGTCCATTCTAATGACTAATAGTCCCCGTGATGGCAAAAGTACCAAGATGCAACCCTAAGAGAGGTCTAGCTGCAAAAAAAGAGCGGTGGCCCATACACACTCTAATAAACAAACACATAAATCATCATAGCTAAAGAGCTTTACCCCTGGGGGTAATCCTGAGGGAAAAGAACAAATTTTTACTCTTTATGTTCCCTGTCTCTGCTGTTTCCAAAAACGGTCCCTGCAGCTCTGGAAGTCGCCTTCCTGAATTGGGTCTTTGCAGTTGGTCTTTGAGTCTTTCCCAGACCACGACCATGTCCCTACACGCACATCCTGCTTAAACTGATCCTTCAGTGGGCTTCAAGTGAGGCTCACCAGACACTGTGCCTGCTTCTTCAAAGCTCCATCTGACAGGGAGTGCGCAGATGGGCACATGGACCTTATTGGGGGGTATCTCTGCCACCAGACGAACGCCTCTCGAACGCAGGCTCTGCCATACCATGTACTCTTAAGCGTGAGTCCGTATCAGGTAGATACAGAACACGAACACCATCGAGTGTTTCCAGCCAAACGCATCTCGATAAAAGCCGTGACCATGTTTCCAGCACGATACAGGTCCATGCGCAGTGGTTTATCTGCTGCTCTGGTTCCTTCTCCCTCAGGCAAAAGATACGATCGCTGCCAGGCTTCACCCGGCAGGCTCAAGTGTGCAAAACCTCAAATTAAAACTTACGTTCTCTGAGGTTAAATTCTAACACGTTCTGCACTACTGCAAATTTAAAGGAGAGCAAACCGGTGGGTACCTCAAACCCATGCAAAACAAAGTAAGTAAACAACAAAGTAAAATATCTATTTGAAACTTCAGGGAAACGTTTTCAAACATTCCCAATATTCCTAGTTGAAACAAACCAGCTTTTTCTATGTATTCAGCCATCAACCTAGTACCTATGATCTTGCCTATAATGACCCAACTCGTTTGCAAGAGCTGACCATTGTGGCTTCTCAGACTTCAACCTTAAGTTATATCTTACTGGAATCGGGAAAAGCCTTTCTTTCCTTCACAGCATTAAAGGAGTGGATAGTACGAAGAATCCAGGGAAATGATCCAGAGCTCTGCACCATGCACTCAGCTCTCATGCTAAACTAGGCACCCTGACCAGGTTTGCTTCAAGAGGCTTCTGGTTCTTCAGCAGTTTGGGCTAGCACGGGTTAAATATGACTTAAGACGGTAGCAACAGCCTTAGCCCGTTTTAGGACTTAGTGCCAACATGTTGGGGGAAGGCAGCTTCTGGGGGAGCTCCAAAGCAATGCTCTTCTCTATAACCTACACGACCAAACTCGTGGGAAACAACTACAGGGATGGGGCCTCCAAAGAACTGCACGGACATCATTTGTGTGAATCTCTGCAACAAGATTGCAGAAGATGCAAATTTAAGACAACAGCGAGCCTACATTCATTTTAGCTACTTATTTTCCTGTAAAAGTAATGAAATTATAATTTCAGTGGTGATGCAAACATTTGACACCAGAGGTGTGTACTGGCCTCTCTTGCGTTAAATTAAGTCCGTAACGAAGCTGACAATTGCCAAATTCAGTTATTCAGTAGGTAAGGATAGTTTTGCACATTTTAACACAATTCTTGATTAGCCCCTGACTTTTAAGAGTTAGGTGGCAGGCAGTGTTTCAGACAAGACTGGCTAAAAACCATCCTTGGTAGTCAGAGGCATCAGCCCAGTTGATCCCCTGCCACTGAAGTCAGTAAGATTATTCAAGTGAGGCACAGTCACCGTAAAACTGGTGTAACTGCAGTCCCCCACACGTATGTTATATACACACCTGCTGCGAGGAGTTGCTGAAGAGCATTCATTACAAAGTTCAGGGCCAGATCCAGACTTCAACAAACTGGTGAGATACTGATTTAGCCAAACCTTATCAACTCCGAGTTTGAATCTGGTGCCGAACTCGCCCGTTTTATACATTTTTAACCCGGAGCCTGAGTTCAGGCTATGTTCTGAAGAACATGTGGGCTTTGACACCACCCTAACCACGCACACCGTCCTTAGAATCATAGAATTGTCTGGGTTGGAAGGGACCTTTAAGATCGTCTAGTCCAACCATCAACCTAACTCTGATTAAAAAAAACCCAAACAAACCAGCATCAGATTCTGCATCAAAGACATCCGAGTCTTTCCCAAAAACCCCTTTGAGGAAAATTGTAACATTATGGTAAAGATGTTACTGCATATTAGAGAAGACTTATAAAACCCCCAGAAACTAAAATGCTGAACGCCCAATGAATACCAAGGCTGTTTCTGAATTTAAAACTTTCCAGTAGCATACAGTGGTAATTCCACCCTAATCACAAATCTTATTTTTATTAAAGAAACAAAAGGAATTTCAAAAAACTCTACCTAGAATCACTCGTTTCTGCCAAGCGGTTGTTCATGATGGCAAGAGCACCCACCCCTGCGGAGAAACCGTTTTGTCTCGTATTGATACAAACGTTCCTCGGGTAGCCGTTGGCCGTCTCCGACAACTGCTTTTGCAAAATGGCCAGGGAGACTTTATTGGATGCCGTGAGCTCCCTCATGGAGATCATCTCTCCAGAGAGCCTCCTCCCCTCGGTGTCGCTATCGTACTGTCCATCAGCGTCCATTGAGATGTTGTGTCGGCGCAGGCGGGCTCCCGGGGTGATGGCGTTGCGACGTCCGAGGCGGGCACTTGATTTATGGCACTTTGGGCAACATCTGCATTCGAATTTTTTCAACACCCAGTTCAAAACTTGCTTGATTACGATTGAGATGACATTAAAAAGAGAGTATATGCAACATACCCCCATTAATATAAATATGAAGTTTCCGAATCTGTATAATCCCTGATGTTGGTACGCAGCATTTTGGCTGCTTACCAGATCTCCGAAGCCGATGGTGCTGAAGGTGACAAAGCAGTAGTACAAGGAGTCCACGTAGTTCCATCCTTCCACCGCTGTGTACATCGCGGAGGCGCAGCAGGAAAGGGTAATAGCAAAAATTCCCAGAATCAGCATCACGTGGTAAACGGACGGCTTCCACCCCACCAGGCTGCCCACCCCCGACATCGCTGGCCCCTTTCGGAAGTTGGGAGGTAGGAGACCACTTCTTCGCAGCTGTCTCTCGTGGCACGCCTTCATGATAAACGCCAGGAGAGAGATAATGCGCTCCAAGAAGAGGTTGAAGAAAAGGATAGTCCCGGCACACCCGAAAAGGCCGTAAATGATGAGGAATACTTTTCCAGCCACGGTTGCTGGTGTGGTCATCCCGAAACCTAAGGGATGGAGATAAAAGAGTAGAGTTAGTGACACGGTTTTCCATGTGTAAACTCAGGATGCACGTAACTTAACAAAAGTCCCACCTCACTGGACAAAAAGAAGGAGCCCTACCTCTAAATCAGCTTAGGCCAACACAAACCCAAGTTTGTAAAGAATGAAGAAGGCACCAGAAAGCTCAATGAGATGACCAAAACTCGAGAGAGAGCAAAACATCCTAGCAGTGATGAAAGATGATATTAACAGAGAGACACCACCACTCTGTAAATGCAGGTGGAAGCATTCCTGAGCCAAAAACCACCTCAAGATGAGACAAGGTGAAGAGGCCACGTCCCTGCTCCCATGCGTGGGAGCCACTGTGGCCTGATGGAAAGTTGGAGCTCTCTGTTGACAGGCTGTAACCCACCGTAATGCCGTTGTTTTCAAGGGCTGTTAATACCCCTCTCCCACTGAGAAGATGGAAGGTTACAGGTTGTATAACAGAAAAACACCCCACCACCTCCCAAAGATCAAATATTGTTTTAAAAATAGCAGCACTTGATAGTCTTAACCAAATCCCAGCTGCGACTCAGCCACCTGGTACCATCACAGAAGGAAGGAAAAGCCACGGCCCCATTTAAACCATCGGCAAGATGCCCCCCCCCAGCCTCAGCAGAGCCACCTGGCAGACTGGGAGCACTAGGATCCCAGTAAACAGACAAACTGAGGTATAAAAACTCTGGAAAGATCCAGCAGCAATACTGTTTCACCTCTTCTTTGCAAGAATTCTATTTTGACACTACTCATACACATGATTTTATATCTAAGCAGTAATGCCTGGTAGCCACGGATGCTTAAATAACAGCAAAAGTGATCTTAAATTTGCATGCAAATACAGTAAGTTTGCTCCACATTATTTACTGACACCAGTTATTCTATGAAAAAGAATTACCTGTGTTTCATATACTATCTCAGGAAGATTCTTCTAAAATTCAGTTCTGTAGGTATTGCCCTTGTTCTGCTGTTCTTCCCGGCAAAAGTGCTCGGTGGTTCAGTCAAAAAACACACTGATGGGATTGAGGTGACTGCTCACATCCCATGAATAAATAAGCACAAGTAATCAAAATTAATGGTTTGTGAAAAATCCACGTCCTGAAATTTATTTACCTTATTGTTCCCCAAAAAAGCTGGCCAAGTAACATATTCAGGGAGGTAAATATCAACATCAGACCACATCAACTGAAGTTTGTGAAGAAGAAAGGAGCTACTTTTACCACGGAGCATAATGAAATCATTAAATCTGGTTTATTATCATGACTCACCTTTAAATAGTAACAGGAAAATATTCCCTGTGTATAACGTGTTGCGATTGCTGCTTGAAATCTATTGATTTATTTTTGTAATGGCTGTTATTTTTCTGGGCAATTTGTTCGCGCTACCTCCCTACTTCATTGATACAGAATTTCGCGTTTGTTGATAAGAGCATGTAAGCGCTACTGACAACTAAAACTGGAAATCTCTTTTCAGTGACCTGAAGGTGCAGAAGGAAAGAGGTGGCCCTACTTTTGGCGAGCTTGGGAACAGCTGTGTGCCAGCAATTCAGACTGCACCGCACCATCAGGGTCTTCGCAGTAGCAAGTCTTTTTTTCTGTAACAGACAGTGAAAAAAATTGCACCGTATTACCAGAAAATTAAAAAAAAGGGTCACTGGATTCTGTTTTCTGGACCCAGAGTCTCTCCGTTTTGTTGTGCTAAACGGAGATCTGCTCAAAGATCTCACAAAACGTGCCTTGGGGTCCCGGGCTTCACACGGGGCAACAGGAACCTCCTCTTCTGTGGGGTGAAGCCATTATCTGGGTCGGGCCGGCTGCTCAGGGACCCTTCTCCTCTGGTGACAAATACCCACTAGTGTCTGGCCCCCAGAAGAAGCTGGGGGGGGCTGCTGTGGATGGCAGCTAGGGATACCCGGCCAGCTCGTTATGGAGAAGGCATCTGTTCGCCCCTGCCTTGTCAGCAAAGCATTTAAACATGTCCTTCACAGCAACCATGTGCACATCACCATCAAAATAAATGGGTTTACTGTCAGGCATATGGCTAGATACACTTAGTAATTTAAAAAAAAAAAAAAAGGAGAGATACTTGACAGTTTGGATGAAGTTATATCACAGAATCACAGAATGATACGGGGTTGGAAAGGACCTCTGGAGATCATCTAGTCC